>CM061135.1:29060159-30260159 GCA_030789695.1 Scilla litardierei
TGCTAGACACTAGGGGTGACGCCCAGAGGCACCTAGCACATTCTTCAAGATGACGATGAGGGCAAGCTGATTTTCTTGGTCCGTCAGCTCATTTGGCAAATTGAGCACCTTAACAATGAGAGCTTTCATTTGGCTAACTAAAATGGAAGACCTTCCTAGACGAGTGCTTTGACAATAATTAGCAGGATCACAATAAACATTCTATACGGTACCAAGTACGAATAGTAAAGTAACCAATCCTGAATTGTGCCGACATTTCAAAAGTTTGACTCAAACTAAAAGATTTGTTAGATTAAGGGTTAACCAAGTTCGGTATCATCAAAGGGAGTACGGCCATGCTATATGTATTATGGGAGATTGGACAGTAACCAACTGTTAGTCGCCTTGTGGAGAAGAAGAATGGAACAATTGTACAGTAACAATGCAACATCATTGAGGAGTACGAATTGTGTACATATTCAAGTTTCTCTGGCATCGCTCTTCTTTTCTAAGGAGGGTGCAGAGGGATAACTCCTCCATGAAAGGCATGAAAGGCGGAGCACAGAGGGATAACTCCTCCATGAAAAGCATGAAAGGCAGAGCATACATTTAAAATGCAGAGGGAAAGGAGTACCTGATTTGGATGCTTCCACTCGTGAGGGTCAGGAGAACTCAACCCAGGAGACAGCTTATCACGTGAACTATCCGTAAGATGAAGGGAGAAAGTAGAGGAAGGCTACTAACAAGTATATTCCAATTTGTAACCAAGGGATCAAACTTATGAGTCATAATATAAGTAACCAAAGAAAAGGGGTGAGTCAAAAGGAACCACCTGAATTTTGCTAGGATTGTTTTGCTAATCAAAAAAAATTTAACTCTATTTTGAATTTTTTTTCCCTTTTTTCCGTCTCTTTTTTACTCTTTTTTTCAAAACATTTCCTCTATTTTTTAATTTTTTTTCCTTTTTGATTTTTCAAAACTTTTCGATCTTTTTTGGTTTTTTTTTTTCCTTTTTTGATTGATTTTTTCTCTCTTTTTTCTTCATTTTTTTCTCTATGTTCCTCTCTTTTTTCGTAATTTTGTTTTGAATTTTTGTTTTGAATTTTCTCTTTTATTCTCTTCTTTTTTTTTGATTTTTTGTTCTTCTCTCTTTCTTGAATCTAAAACCTACCTAAAAAGAAAAAAATGATAATGACAACCAACAGAAATAAAATAAAAAGAGCTCAGGTCTTGGCTTTGATACCAATATGACGTATAGGATTGATGTAGGATGGAAGATGAAAAGTGATGAAAAATTGGGGAAGAACAGAATTAGGAATTTAGAAATTTTAGGAAAATATTTATGGATTTGATAAAATTCCGGGCCTCGTATCCCGGAGATCTGATATTCCAGAACTCACACACCTCACACGTAGTGATTTTTCACACCTTGCACGCGGTGATCCGATACAACCAAGACCACTCTCCCATTCCAATACAAAAGATTTAAAGTGGTAAACAAAAAAATTTCACCAATTTTGGTCAATTTATATTCGTTACCCTTTAAATTAAATAAGGTTGAGACATTTATATAGGCTTATAACTTGACTCATCTCTTAATACATCTAATGTAGGACTAAAAAGACAAAAATAAGAAAATAACTAAAAGACTAAAACTCCTCCTATAGACTCTAATAAAAATAAAAAAGAGACTAAACTAAACTCAAAATCTAAAAGGACCCAACTTCGGATCCAAATTGGATCCCCGTCATAATGACCCAACAAATTTTTAAGGCATAATTTCAAAACCCCATGAACTTTTGCATAAGGTCATAAAATCTCCTTTTATTTTTTTCATCCATCAACCTGCCCCCCAAAACTTTTCATCGGTTGATCACATTCATCCTTCCATGAACCAATATGTCACATGATATCATGTCATGTGCACGCATGTAGTTAATTTTTTTACCAAAATACATATGTCTTTCTCATTTCTTTTGAGTTGCAATTGAGTTTCAGATGAAAATAAAGACAAGTAATTGAATTTTGATGCAATTAGATCAAAATTTACAAGTAATCATCACCCCCACATTGCAGGAGTCATGGATCCCCTCAAGTTGAAAACAATTTCTTCAGAAATTTCATGTAAAATTTGGGTTGGGATTAGGATTAGGTTTAGTGTTATGGTTGCAGAAGATTTGAAATTTACATTGTCGCTCCCATCTCTACAGTCTCAACAACTCGGATTATTCACTTTTAAGTTGGGTTGCAAAGAGCTTGGTCAAGGGATTTGGACTTCGGAGAAGAAAGACAATAGAAAAAAGAGAGAAAAACTCAACCAGATAAACTGAGGGGCACCAATGTCTTTCTGCATGCAGCTAATTGGCATTAGGTGACCGTTGTAAAACTGCTATCTTGAATGTTTAGAGGGGTAAGTTGATGAATTAAAATAATAATAAAGGGGGATTTTCTGACTTCAGTCAAAAGTTTTTGGTGTGTTTTTGGAATGAAGCCAAATATTAGATCACAGAAAATACCTGAATATCTCAAAATATGTGTTTGATTGACCAACAAACATCAAACCTTTTATGATTTTGGATATTTTTAACACCAAACAGGCCACATCTACATCCAATTTCATCATCCTGCTGCCAATAGCATCAAAGATGTTACAATTGATGTAACTCTTCTACATCAACACCAGATAAGAATTACACTTTGATATAACGTTGGAAGTTCCTGTCTCATGTTGCTTGCAGAAATTATAGTGCTCAACGAGGTATAATGTATTGCATGTTTTATCAAAGCAATATATAAAGGATTAAAGTTGTTTAACTATGACACGTAATATGAAGAAAACCAGGAGATCAGCTTCTAGCCTGATGCATCTGACTCTTCATTTTGCCTAAAGCGTTGATCATTAACGGGGAAAATATGTGAAAGCGGAAGAGGCAAGGCTGATGAGATTAATCCCAAAAATTTCAAAAACCCTACAAGTAGCCACGAGATGTATTTATTAAAATGGCATCAATACAAACCTCCATCAAGTTAACAATCTGTATTTCATTTCATGAAGATATGTATAGGAATACATAACACTATTGTACATATAAGCAGATTTGTTACAATGACTGGAAAAGAAAACATCATAGAATGAACATGAATAATAGATTAGAGAAAATGGAAGATGGAAATAATAACCAATCAAGGAATCACATGCTTAACAGCTTTTGAATATCAAGTTAAGAAGATTGTTGATGAATTATAGACTTAAGAATCATTAGAAGTCACCTGAAGTTGAGTCAAATCTAATTTCTGTTCGAGAAGCTGAGGCTCCCCATCCTCCGCCTTGTTTTGCTGCAATTGCACTGCCATCCGGAATGGACTGTATCCTTTCTGGCAGTGCAAGAACTAAATCATTTCGTGCGGCAAGTTCTTCTCCTGAAAGCCCTTTGACCTGAAGTAAACTATTTAATTTTAATCAGCATGCAACAACAATAACAATGCCTTTATACCAAATTGTTTGGCTAGACTGCATCAGTCCTCATTTTTCATATTAAACGAATCCAGGAATATGGTCGGCATACTAATGGTTCACCATATGGTCAAATAACTAATGAAACCAAATAAAAAACGACCGATCATCAAAAAGACAGAAAGAAAATTAATATATGTTGCCAAAAAGCGAAACTAGAACTTAAATAGATCTTATCCCCGAATTCTTTTTTGACCAACTTAATTATGCATCAGGAGGGGTGTGTAACACATAGTACTTGTTGTCTTAATCAAACGTTGTAAAAGTAGGCAACCAAAAAACCCCACAAAATCAGTACATGGGACCCAAAACGGTTCAAATGGAAAGAGGGAGTGTGTGGGGGTATCATATTAGGGTTTTTTTCATTTTTTTTTTTTTTTTGATTGTGGTGTGTGGAGGTGGGTTTGTTTTTGGGTTGTTATTTGAGTGTGGGGTGGGTTCTTGGGGCTTTTTGGTGGCTTTTGGGGTTCCCCCCCCCCCCCCCCCCCCGGGGGGGGCATCCCATGTGGCACCCCTCTTTCTGCTACATGGGACAACCTCCTCTTTTATAGAATAGATGAGTGTTTTAAATTTAAATTATAACAAACACAAATAAAATGGATTTCAAGATAAACCACTCATGTACGTGGGAACTAAAACAATAAGAGATAACAAGGAAAGAACTTAATGTTTTACATCGTTTTATGAAATGCCATATTCACAATTCATCACCATTGCATAATGTGGTATTTCACAATGAAGTTCATAACATGATAATTTAACGGCATATAACCCCAATGTGCTCATAGTCAATCCAACTTAAATATTAGTTTTTTGAGCCAGATAAGATCTGCATCAACTGACTCTAAGGGTTGTGTCCCCCGAATTTGCAGGATATGAAGCATCATGTAAATTCAAAAGGACAGAATTTATGGAAAGGCCTAATAAATTAAAGGGTTTCGTATATAGGTCCCCCAAAAACATATAATTTGAAAAAAGTCCCCCAAATAATAGCTTTTACCAGAAGGTCCCACAATTCACCTAACTAACGTGAAAGAGCCCCTTTCAACGAAATCTATTTAAAACGTAACGATGGCTTACTCGGGTCTAGTTAAGGTGTAGTTCATGTGAGGTTTAAACCGGATAACTCATTCTTAACCCGATAACCGTATTAATTGGAGGGAAATAATAATGGGGGAGAGTTGGACAAACAAAGAGAAGTCTTCCAAAATTGAAGAACTGACCCAAGATATATTGAAGACGGAGGAGATCAAAGCCAATTGCAGTCGAAGCCCTAGAGATTCGTCTTGGAATCAACCGGTATGAAGTGGGGTTTCAATTTTGGGAGATCATAAGTTCTGCGATGAAAAATAAGGAAGCCCTAGCAATCTAAACGATGGAGGCAGACATAAAGTTACCATTTTGAAGGAAATGGTGCTTAGGAGCCTCCATTGTAAGGTCAATTATGTGGTTTAATTATAAAATTTTGGGGATCCTAACCATATGTAAATGTTGCAGGGGATTTGAAGCTGTTGAAGAGACCGCTGCAAATTTGAAACCATTTCAGTTTCTGAAGTGGATTAAACAATCTGCATGTTAGTATGCATATTTTATAGGTGTTGACATCATTGATTGAGTTTTACCCCATAGCAAAAGGACAGAGAATGAAGCTGTCTAGTGTGGTGCCATTAACGTACCTTAAGGAGTACAAGCTGGTAAAATCTGACAGGGATTTGTTGATTATATTATCAAAAGTGAAGAAGGTAGAAATGTATATGACATTGGAGGTGGCAAAAATGTGCCAGTGGTACCAATTGGGACTGTTAGGAGGACAAATCCACCTACAAAGGCTTCTAGCAGCAACAAGATGAAACTGTGGAACAGATATTGAATTAGGACAGTGACTCTTGTGATGAAGAATTTCCAGGTGATAAGGATGACAATTATGTTCAAGAAGATGATATATTGACTGATGTTCAACTGGATGAGATTGGTATATGTCAATTGGGATAGACAATGAGGAGATATGCTCTGACCAGGCAGATGATTGTTATTCTGACGATGAATACCGTTCTGTTGACAATAGCGAGACTGAAGACAATGAAGAAATTGACTTGGTAGAAGACTTGGATGGAGCTATTTGAGATGTAAATTACAATGACCCAAAAATTTGGGTTAGAATCAGATTTAAGGACAAGGCAGATTTGAAGTATTGCCTTCAACAACATTCAGTTAAAAGGAATTTTAACTTCAAACATTATGAAGAATGACAAGAAAAGAGTTGTAACAAAATGTAGTGCAAAAAATTATTTATGGTATTTGAGAGCCAAAAGGCCCTATGATGGGGTGACTTGGAAATATCAAAGTTAGTTCCAACGCATTCATGTACAGGAATTACCAAGGTGTCCAATATGCAAAGTACATCAAAGTGGGTTGCCAGGAACATAGGAACATACTTGCATCTGTAAAATCAAATCCAAATATCACTCCTAAGGAAATAATTAGTATCATTCATCAGAAGTATGAGCTCGTTTTGCCTTACAACATGGCTTGGAGGGCTTGGGAGCATGCTAAGGATGAAATATTTGGAAAGGTGGAAGATTCATATGTTTATGCAGAGGACTTAATGGATGAGCTAGTTTATAGAAACCCTGGAAGCTTCATTCAGGTTGATAAAGAAGAAGATAATTCTTTCAAGAGAATGTTTGTATGTTTGAAGACTTGCATAGAGGGTTTCAAAAATGGTTGTAGGAAGTTCATTGGTCTTGAAGGATGTCATTTGAGAAGTAAATACTTGGGCATTTTACTGTCTGCAATAGCTTTTGATGGAAATAATGGTCTCTTCCAGTTGCATTTGCAGTTGTTGAGGGTGAAAGCTATATGTCATTGTTTTGGTTTTTGTTGAATCTGTAAGTTGCTTTTGAGGCTAGTTTGACTGAAATTTGTTTCGTTTCAAATCAAGAGAAGTGTTTATATCAAGCTGCAAGGGAGGTGTTTCTCCAAGCAGAGCATATGGCGTGTATGAGGTATTATTAGAAGTCATTTAAGAAGAGATGGCCATGAGATTTTTTGATGGGATGCAGCAAGATCATTTTCTTGGGATAAACTTCAAAGACACATGGAGAAGCTTGGAACCATTTCAAGGGAAGCCTTCAATGAGTTGGTGGCAGAGAAGAGGTATAAGTGGACAAAACTCAGTTCTCACCAATATCAAAGAATCATTACATCACAAACAATTTGTCTGAGTCTTTCAATGCATGGGTTTTAGAAGCAAAATATTATCCTGCAGTTAATTTGGTTGATAAAATTAGGATTCAGGATATGCTGAAGTTTGAACAGAGAAAAAAGCTAGCAATGAGGTGGAAGGGGATGCTAGTCCCCTATGTAAAGAGATACGTACAAGATATACGCCGACTATTGGGTGGCTGGAGTGTAAGAAGATCTGTTGATGGAAAGAAGGCAGAGGTTGAGAATGAGCATGTAAGGAGGGAGTTTGATTTAGATGATAGGACATGTCATGTGGAAGATGACAGCTGACAGGTCTACCATGCATACATGTGGCCAATTTTATTGGGACAATCAGAAATGCAAAGTGGGAGGAATTTGTTGATAAGACCTTCTATGTACATAGGTATGCAACATTAAGTAATATGTTCTTTTCAGTAATTTGTCTATAATATTAGGCCTTATTATGTATTATGGTTGAATTATCTTGATTAAGTATTATGTTATCTTCTGTTTTTTGGTCATTTTAATATAGGTACAAACAAGCTTATGCAATGTCTGTGAACACTCTCCCCTAAAAAGACCAATGGATTAGGAAATCCAAAGGTTATACAATTGGTCCTCCAAAGTCTCAAAGGCCATGAGGGAGGCCAAAGAAGAAGAGAATCAATTGTACAGGTGAAGCTTCTTCAAGTGGAGTGAAAAAGAGAGTTCACAAGTGCACTAGATGTGGGGTTCAGGCCATCACAAAAATGCA
This sequence comes from Scilla litardierei, assembly GCA_030789695.1. Lineage (NCBI taxonomy): Eukaryota > Viridiplantae > Streptophyta > Magnoliopsida > Asparagales > Asparagaceae > Scilla > Scilla litardierei. Next base: position 29,067,614 of record CM061135.1, read on the forward strand.
TGCAAGGAACCACTTAGGAGAAATGCAACTAAACCAAATCCTACATCATTAGCAGCTAAACCAAATCCTACAACTGTTGCAGCTGACCCACAGCCTACATCAATAGCAGCTGAACCAAAATCATACAGCTTTTGCAGATGTCCCACAGACTGACATCAGTAGCAGCTGAACCAAATGCTATAGCTGTTTCAGCTGTGTCAACTCCTGCTGCAAATAAATCAACGTATACGTTTTGTAGTTTCTTAAAATTATATTCATTTTTCTTAAATATAATAAGTACATGTCGTAGATATAATAAGTACATGTCTGACCATTATATTCATTTTTCATATTAGGGTATTTGAAGAGGTGGAGGGAGAATGGCATATGGAAGAGTGGCATGTGAAAGGACTGGAGTAAGAGGGGATAATACAGAATTATTTGAACCTGAGGGTGGTTCTGTGTCAGCTAAAGGCAGAATGAAGAACCAAGGCAGAGGTAAACAATTGTCTGGGGGATGAAAGGAAAATTAAGGAATCCATTGGGCCCCAATGAAGGGTTGAACACTAGTATTGATGAGAATGGATCAAGGAGCATGGAGCATAGAGCAATGAGCATGGAGCATGGAACAATGATTAAGGACAATGAAGCAAGGGTTAATGAGCATGTAGCATGGAGCAAATTCGGCGCAGCATCATGGAATAGCAACCTGGAGGAGCAAATTCAGAGAATGGGAGATGGAGGAGCAAAGGAGCAAGGAGAGAAAACCAAATTCAGAGCAACAGCAGCAACCTGGAGATTGGAGCATGGAGCATGGAGAATGGAGAGAGCACCAAATTCAAAGCAGCATCATCATCCTGGAGATTGGAGTATGAATCAAGGAGCATGGATCATGGATCATGGTTCCAATTCAGAAACCAATCGGCAACATACTGGAGCATGGAGCATATCTCCTTGACCAAATTCAGAGCACCAGCAGCAGCATGTAGAAGTTAGGACATGGTCATCAGTTAATGTCCCCAAGGGTCATGGAATGTTGAATATTGGACTCCCCGGATTTGGTTTTGATGATGAGCAAACATAAATAATCCATGAACTAACAATTTGTGAGCGCAGTTTTGGAGATCGTCGCCAAATTCACGAGAACATTCAAAGCGACATCTCAACACTTCCCAAAGCTCATATTCATGCCTAAAGCTTCGTTGAAGCTCTTGCGACACTTTGGAAGTTATGAAGATTCAATCGAAGCTCTCGAAGACCGTTTATTAAGGTTTTATTTATAGTCTTTTAGCTTCGATATATAGAATGTTAAGCCTTGAGTATATCTTACGTTTCTATATTCATTTCGCTCATTTCGTAGCTCTAGGATCCTTGCACAAGTTCATTCTAACTTCCTCGAAGCGTCGCGCTTCGATTCGGATTGGTATGTGCATGTTAGTTGGTACAAGAACAAGTACTGACCGACTAGATGGTGATCTAGTCGGTCAGCAACTGTTCTTGGACCGACTAGTTTGCTTCCTTAATTTCTTGGACTTTACTGTTTACAGTTAGTCGGTCTACGTTGACTCACCGACCGACTAGTTTGTGAACTAGTCGGTCAGTGATGCTTCTTTGACCGACTAGTTGTGACTTACTGTTCATGCTCAAATTTCTCCTAAGCTATTGTTTACCGTTAGTCGGTCTAAGAACGTTTGGTGACCGACTAGTTGACAATCTAGTCGGTCAACGTTTGTTCTTGGACCGACTAAGTCACTTTGTCTTCAGACTAATTCTTTTTGCTCTTAGTCGGTCTACGTTCATTGACTGACCGACTAGTTGTGAAACTAGTCGGTCAGACAGTCTTCTTGGACCGACTAGATTTCTAGGTCTGAAATTCTATCTCTTCTCATATCTGCTCTTAGTCGGTCCACGTTGTTTGTCTGACCGACTAGTTGATGAACTAGTCGGTCAGTGATTGTTCTTTGACTGACTAACTCTCTCAGATTTCTATCCGTTGGTGAATGACCTAACTTGTTTTTATGGGACCCTATAAATACGAACCTAGGTCATTTCTATCTAGGTAAGAGCTGCCATTAAGAGATTCATTGAGTTCTAAAGAGATAGCTATTCTCCCTCAAATCTAAAGCTCTCCTCCTCACAAGAAACACATTCTCTCTCATTTCTAGATCTAGAGAGAAGCTTGTTCTTGGTGAGCTCTTCAAGCTATTGCTTGATCCAAGTCTCCAACTCATTCCTAGGCACCGATTGCTGGTCATTTCCTTGGTGCTAGGTCTTGGTGACTTCATCTTCCTCAAATCCTTCATTTCACCATTTGGGTAAGAAAAACTCAAGGTATAGGATTTTGTGGTAAGTTTGCTTATTTCAATATAACTCATTTATATTGCTTGTTAATTCTCTCGGTTGTGAGAGAAGGTTGTGATCCCGGGTTGTGGGATTCACGTTTGCTATTGCATGTATGATTTGATCTTGTGAAGGTTTTTCACAAGATATTCATAGTGGAAATCTTGAGTTAGGGTTTCTAACTCAAGTATCCGAAAGGGATCCGGGTGGTTGGGACGTAGGATCACCGGGAACAAGTCGGGGAGACTTGGGTGGATCCGAACCCATTAACATCGTTTGTTTGCATTGTTAATTTAATTGTTGTCATTCAATTTAAGCTTCCGCAAATTGATTTGGTAGTTGTTTGCAATTTAATTTGGAATTATACTCCTTATTATTTTAAAGTACTATTCACCCCCCCCCCCCCCCTCTAGTACTTGTGCAGTAGCTGGTAGGGCATTACATTTGGTATCAGAGCCAGATACTCAGCTATGTCTGCCAACGATAACAAGACCGTGCCTCCACCCTCCAACTATGACACCTTCAGGAACCGTGAAGGAGCGTCATCGGTGATGGAAGGACATTCCTCTACAAGGCCTCCATTCTTCAACGGTACCAACTACGGGTACTGGAAATGCCGGATGGAAACTTTCCTCCGGAGTGCATCCTTATGGAGGACTACAATGAAGGAATACATCGAACCCAAAGAAGAAGACTTTGAGAAATGGACTACCGCGGAGGTCGCCGCGGAGGTAAGCAATGCCAAGGCAATGAACGCCTTGCAATGCGCATTGGAGCCCGAGGATTTCAATAAGATATGCACATGTAAGAGTGCATATCAAATTTGGAACTCCCTCCTCATACTTCATGAAGGGACGAGTAGGGTAAGAGACTCTAAACTCGTAGTCGTAAACAAAGATTACGAAATGTTTCATATGCAACAGGGCGAGAAGATGAAAGAATATTACGCTCGTTTTGTTGACATAATAAACGAGTTAGAGGCCCTCGGCAAGTCCTACACTCAAAAGGAGAAGTGCTCAAAGATTATTGAAGGACTTCCCTCTTCTTGGGAAAAACGTACCTTCGCCATCGAGGAAGGTAATGACATGAATAAATATACCGTTGTTCAACTAATGGGTACTTTGATGTCATACGAGGTACGCAAAGATAGCAAGGTGAAGTTACAAGAAAAGATGAAGTCCTATTTGAACCTAGATGCGCCTAAGAAAAAGGCGATTGCATTCAAGGCGGCTTCATCCACCTCTACCGATGATGAGGACTCGGAAGAAGAAATGGACATGGAATCCATTGCACTCATGGCAAAGAAGTTCAATCGCTTTTTCCGAAAGGGTAACTTCAAACAAAAATCTAAGTTTACTTCTACTAACGCCTCTCCACCTTTGTGTTTTAAATGCAATAAGCCGGGACACATCAAAGCGGATTGTCCTCAAAACCAGCAAAAGGAGAAGTGGAAGGCGCCGAAGTTCGACAAGTCAAAGAAGTACAAAAAGGGGTACAAAAGGGACTTGTCGGAACAACATTCACCGACTCCGAGGATTCCTCAAGCGGAGAGTCGGACGATGAGCACGTGGAGCAAGCGCACATGTGTTTCATGGCAAGAGAGGAGCACGATCAAGGATCCTCCTCTTCCGATGATAGCGACGACGAAGGCGATGAGGTAACGATGGATGATCTTAGGGATGCTAACTCTCACTTATGGTCTAAATATACAAAATTAGTAAATCGATATACTAAAGTAAAAGATGACCTAGCTAGCATTCAAACCTCGCCTAAGACTATCATCACCAACAACGACACCGTTGTTGAAGAGTTGAGAAATGAGATTGTTAATCTCAAATCTAAACTTGAACATGTTAGCATAGATGATCCGGAAGAACATAGGATAGCGGATTTAACTTCTCAAAACTCGACTTTGAGTATTGAGAACGAGAATCTTAAATCTCGTGTTTTTGTGCTCACATCGCAAGTATCCAATTTGGATACTTCTATGCGTTCTCTCAAAGAGAAATATGAGAACACATTGGGCCGAATTAACAAATTCAACAAAGGTAAGGACCATTTGGATAAAATCCTAGTGACTTACTTCCGGCCAATCACCACATTGGTTTGGGGTATACGATGGGATGTCCATCCAAAGCGGCCACTACTTTTGTTAGGCCAACTTCCGGTGACTCTACGAGTGGTAGCAAACACTCTATTGGTAGTTCATCTACCAATGGTGCTTCCACCTCGTCCACGCCCTCTTTTGGAAAGAAACCCACTTCGGGTGGACCTCTAAAGAAGGGGCATGCTTATATGTACACCAATACCATGCCACGTAGGAACACACGTCCTACTCCACCATCTCACACATATGATGATTTTTATGCAACACATTCTCGGGCACGTGCACACCATGTGAGACACCCTCACGCACGTGTTCCCACACATGCATATGTTCACCCACCGCATCATATGAATAATTCTCGTCGTGCACCATTCCATCATGTCCCGTATGCCTATCCACAACATGCATCACGTAGAAATCAACGTCGCATGCATGCACCCAATAGGATGATGGCTCCCAAAATATTCACTATTTGGAGCCCGAAGGACACAAGCATGGATGAAAAACAAGTATATATGAATGCTTATTTTTCGAATGTTATGCATAGTAGGAATTATGTGGGGAAGTCAAAGTTCAATTGGACTTGGCTTCCAAAGGTCTAACCCTTGAGGACCCAATGACCTTGGGTACCATGATATGAAAGTTTCTATCTTTAGGTACTCAAGGGAAAGAAAAAGGAAAGGAGCAACAAATTCAAATTCGGCTCCAAAGGGAATTGGATACTCGATAGCGGGTGTTCAAAACACATGACGGGTGACGCTAAATTGCTCTCCGGAATTGTTCCCATTGCAAATGGAAATCGCGTCGTATTCGGAGGCAATGAGAGCGGAACCATCGTCGGTGTTGGTAAAGTGGGTAACCCTTCTAAACCCTTAATTAGCGATGTTTATCTAGTTGATGGTTTAAATCATAATCTTATTTCAATAAGCCAACTTTGTGACAAAGGTTACAAAGTTAGTTTTGCGAAAGGATTGTGTCATATATCAAATGATAATAATAAATTATTATTTTCCGGCACACGCCATAAAGATATTTATATTTTGGATCTTCCTAAGTCATATGAACAATGTCTCGTTGCCAACACAAGTGAACAACACTTATGGCATCGACGCTTTGGACATGTGAACTTTGGAACACTTTATAAGCTTTCGAAATTAAATTCCATTAAAGGTTTTCCGAAGCTCGTCTTTGAAAAGAAAAGTTTTTGTGATTCTTGTCAACATGGCAAGCTTCCTAAATCTTCATTTAAACCTAAGAAAAGCATTTCTACGAAACGGCCACTAGAGCTATTACATCTAGATTTATTTGGACCAACTAGAGTTGCTTCCTTAGGAAATGCAAGGTATGGACTAGTCATCGTTGATGATTATTCAAGATTTACATGGGTATTTTTCTTATGTAATAAAAATGAAGCTTTTGAAAACTTCACAATATTTGTAAAGAAAGTACAAAATCTCATCGGAACCACCATTGTCACTATTCGTAGTGATCATGGGGGTGAATTTGAGAATGAGTCTTTCTCAAATTTTTGTGATGATCTTGGAATTACTCACACGTTTTCTTTCCCTCGCGCACCTCCTCAAAATGGTGTTGTTGAGAGGAAGAATAGAACGCTTGTGGAGTGTACTCGCACTATGCTCGAAGATAGTCAACTTGGCTATCAATTTTGGGCGGAAGCGGTACACACCGCTTGCTATGTGTTTAATAGAATACTTTTGAGGCCCGGCACCAAACAAACTTGCTATGAATTGTTGTTTGGTAGATTGCCTCAAGTTAAACATTTTCGTGTTTTCGGCGCAAAATGTTTTATTAAAAACACATATGATAATTTGGACAAGTTTGATCCGAGATCGGATGAGGGGATATTTGTTGGGTATTCCTCACGTAGCAAAGCCTACCGGATATACAACAAAAGATCTTCTACGATCGAGGAATCACTTCATGTCTCTTTTAATGAGAATTTTATTACTTCTAGAATTTCAAATGACAATGATTCTATGGATGTTTTATGTGATTCGTTTGAAAATTCTAAGTCCATTGATTCAATTGATTCTATTGAGACTAACCCGACTAATGAAGTTGTCGAGAATGTGCCTAGTGATCAAGGTATTCCCAAGCGGTTTCAAACCGTCCGCGACCATCCCCATGAGCAAGTAATTGGCAATATTCATGATAGTGTCAAGACGAGATCGCAAGTCCACCACTTCGCCAATAGTGCCTTTGTCTCATCAATAGAGCCAAAGAATATAGTTGAAGCTTGCGAAGATAGTGCTTGGATCCTTGCCATGGAGGAGGAACTCATTCAATTCGAGAGGAATGAGGTATGGGAGCTTGTTCCTTTGCCATCGAAGAACCACACCGTCATAGGGACAAAGTGGATCTTCAAGAACAAATCCGACGAAAATCAAGTCGTCATCCGGAACAAAGCTCGGTTAGTTGCTCAAGGCTATCGCCAAGAGGAAGGTATCGATTTCGAAGAATCCTTCGCTCCGGTAGCTAGATTAGAATCAATTAGACTTTTATTGTCTTATGCATGCCATAAAAATTTTAAGTTATTTCAAATGGATGTTAAAAGTGCATTTTTAAACGGAGATGTCGTTGAGGAAGTTTACGTTTCTCAACCTCCGGGCTTCATAAATGAAAAATTTCCAAATCATGTTTTTAAACTAAAGAAAGCTCTTTATGGTTTGAGACAAGCTCCTCGAGCTTGGTATGATCGCCTAAAGAATTTTCTTTTGGATTTGAATTTTAAAATGGGCGAAGCCGATTCTACACTTTTTGTTAAGCATGCGAATAATGATATTTTATTAGTTCAAATTTATGTTGATGATATCATTTTCGGTGCTACTAACTTCACTCTTTGCGAAGAGTTTTCTAATATTATGAAGGAACAATTTGAGATGAGCCACATGGGCGAACTCAAATATTTCTTAGGTCTCCAAATTCGCCAAATGAACGATGCAATCTTCATCCACCAAACGAAGTATACGGTGGAGTTGCTTAAGCGATTTGGAATGGAAAGTGCTTCCGGGAAAAAGACTCCAATGAGCACAACTACGCATCTCGACAAGGATACGGGTGGTAAGGATGTAGACATTCGTCTATATCGAGGTATGATAGGTAGCTTACTTTATCTTACCGCAAGTAGGCTCGATATTATGTTTGCCGTATGCATTTGTGCTCGTTATCAGTCTCTACCTAAGGAGTCTCACTTAGTAGTGGTAAAGCGTATTTTCCGTTATCTAAGTTACACTTTAGATTTTGGATTACTTTATCCGAAATCTAGCACGTATGAGTTAGTCTCATACAGTGATGCCGATTATGCGGGATGCAAATCCGACAGGAAAAGTACTAGTGGCACTTGCCATTTTCTAGGAAATTCTCTTGTCTCTTGGTTTTCCAAGAAGCAAAATTCCGTATCACTTTCAACCACCGAGGCGGAATATATTACCGCCGGTGCTGCTTGTGCCCAGGTTCTTTGGATGAGACACACTTTGAAGGATTTTGGTATTCACTGTGATACTAGCCCTATCATGGTGGATAACCAAAGTGCTATCTGTCTTTCAAAGAATCCGGTGCACCATTCCCGATCAAAACACATAGATGTCCGACACCATTTTTTAGATGATCATGTTGCTAAAAAGGACATCATTTTAGTGTACGTTGAAACCCAAAAGCAAATCGCCGATATTTTCACGAAACCCCTAAAGGAGGACTCCTTTGTGCGGTTGCGTCGAGAATTGGGGATTATGGGTGAATCCGAGATATAGGATTCATATTTCATTCAATTATCTTGCATGCTATTATATTTCGCGATATTTCATTCATGCTAGATTTATTGAATTTTTGGGAATTTTATGTGATTTGTTCGAATTTATTGCTCGAATTCGTATTTCAATGTCGTATTTAAGATTTCGACGTTTTATGGGGTAATTTAGATGACTAATGAGTGAGTTATGATGTTTCATCCAAGTGGTTTGTGAAGAGAAATCAATTATAAATTTTTGGACTCCTCTAGTCGGTCTAAGTTCACTTGTCAACCGACTAGATGCTCATCTAGTCGGTCAGCAAATGAACTCAGACCGACTAGATCAAGCCTATATCTAACTCCTATCATTTTCTTTCGTTAGTCGGTCACAGTACACTTACCGACCGACTAGATTGAAAACTAGTCGGTCAGTGTATATACTGCGACCGACTAATTCTTGCCCTAGAAAATTCATCTGTGCCTCTGTTTCGACTTTAGTCGGTTCAAGCTCATTGACCGACCGACTAGATCGTAATCTAGTCGGTCAGTACTTGAACTGTGACCGACTAAGTGAGTTAGGGCAGTTGAGTCTTTTCGTTTCCCAACCGACTTATACTCATTTTTCATCCGACTAATTTCATTTTTAGTCGGTATTCTCTCAGCTCCAACCCGAAAACCCCAAACCCCCAACTCGAATCCCTTCGACTTCCGGCCATCTCTCCGTCGATCGCCGCCGTCCGCCGCCGTCGACTCCACCTCCTAGGTATCTCCCTCCCTCTCCTTGGTCGATTCCTACCCTAGGGTTCGTTTTTATCTCATCTAGCTCCTAGGGTTTCTAGTTTTAACCTAGGGTTTGTGCTTTTCGATTTCTTTTGGTATTCTAGGGTTTGTGCTAGCTTCTAGGGCTTGTGCTAGGCTGTTTTTGCTCTTAGTTTTCAGTTGCTTGTGCTCGTAGTGCTATGGCTAAGACAAGAATTCATATCGCCTCTTCCGGGGCTTCTCCTATGACCGTAGGGCCTTCAGACCCTAGGAATCCCCCGAAGCCTAAGCGTCGTGCCAAGTCAACCCTAGCCTCTCCATCATCGCCTCCTCCTAAGAAGCCTAGGACTGCCACAGCTAAACCCCGCAAATCCAAGACCAAAAAGCCTATTTTTCAGTCTCCGGCTACTCCTCCCGATTCCGACTCTGAATTTATCCCAGAGGATGAGCCTACTAGGGAACCCACTCCTCCTCCGAAGACCCGTAAGGCTAAGGGTAAAGCTCCTATGCCAGTCGGCGGTGTAGACATATCGTTGTGCCGCGATGACCCTCAGTGTCTCGCAGCGTACAACCGTATAGAGCACTGTCCACTGTTGTTAGAGCATTACGTTCAGTTCTCTGATTTTCTCGGCCTTACTGATCTTCTGTCCTATAGTGGTCTTCTAGATTATCTCCGATACGACCCCAAGTCCAATCCCAAACCGTATCCTCGCCTCGTGAAATTGTTTTATGCCAATCGTGTTCGAGGCCAGTACGATGCCAGCCACTCCATTGAGACGACTGTCTTGGGAACTCCTATAGTTCTCACGGCAGAAATCTTGGGGGAGATTCTTGGTTGTTCATCGTGTGGTCTCCTCCCTTCGGACATTTCCGTAGACGACGTTTCTTCCTTGGATCAGTCTATCCTTTCTGATATCTTCCAGGTTATCCCCTCCGCATTCATTGGTATTCCCTCGAAATCTTTCAAGCCGAATGCGTGGGTTCTTAACCTAATCTTGAAGTCATGTCTCCTCCCTAAGTATGGATCCTCTTCTCTCCCATCTCAGCCGTTCTTGAAATTGATCTACGCTCTTTTCTTGGGGTGCGAGATTAATTGGGCTCGCGTGATACTCGATAAGATGGATTCTTTCGAGTGTATCCGCAAGACCAATAAGTCTGCGCACATTCCATACCCTTGCCTGTTGACTCTTGTATTCCGTCATTTTCGAGTCCCTCTCCCTCCTGACGATGAGCGTCCCTTGGGTACGCCTCTGAACGCGACGGCCGTGAAGAAATCTCTAGCGGCTCTTCGTCACGTGCAGAGGTCTACCGCATCTGCTTCTCAGGCTTCTCCGTCCGCTGCTGCAGCCCCCTCTCGTCCTGCTACATTGGACGATGTCGTACGCCTTCTTCGTCGGCACGAGTCACGTTTGGCTCGTACCGAGGAGGTCGTCTGCCGTATGGCTCGTCTGATGGGGATTGATCTTCCTCCTTCAGTTTCTGAGGCCGAGGAGATGGACGATGAGGAGATTGACGAGCTTGTCACTTCTTTTGCCTGTGGCGATGAGGCCACTGCTGCTGCTGCTGCTGGTACTTCTACTTCTGCTCCTGGAGTTGGCACCACTTCCGGTGTTCCAGAGCCATCTGCTTCAGCTCTTCAGCCTTCTGAGCCTGCTGCTAACCCTGTTTCCGAGCCTGCTCATGTATCTCCTGCTGCTGCTGCTGCTTCTGTCGAGACCCTTGCTGCTGTTGAGATTCCAGTTGATGAGCCTGTTGCTGAGATCTCCACTCCTGCCCCGACGATTCCATCTGTTGAGATACCTCTACTCCCTGCAGAGCCTGAGTCCACTCCGTCGACTGGACCCACGGACACTGCAGATCCAGCCTCCTCCTCGTGATCGCGTGTTTCGAGGACTCTCCACTACGCTTTGGATGATATTCCTTTTTAGTGAGAGTATTTTGGGTTAGGATGGGGTTTGAGAGATGTTTTGATGTATTTTGATACACTTTGATGATGTTGATGATGTATGATGTATTTCTTTTTGATGATATGTAGCACTTGATATGATGTATCTCATATATTCGATGTGATATCTTTTTGGATATGCTCATGTTGTCCCTACATATATGTATATGTTCATCGTCATTCACTTTGTCATTTATTCGTCGTGCATTTTTTTTTATATATTCGTTGAATGCATTTGAATTGTGAATTCGTCGCTCGACGATTAAGAACTTGGTTAAATAGATTATATTTCTATAATGATATAGAATTGTTTTCCATGCACTAAATTAACCAAGATTATTGAATATTGAAGAGTATGTTTCTTTATTCAATTAATGAATAATTATTTGGTATTTTTGATGATTTTGATCTTCACTTTGTGATAATGGGCAATTGGCACACTTTGATTTGATTTTATCGCTTTTCCTTTGGTGTCAATTTGGTCCATCGTCATTGTCTACGACTCCCGATGTTGGATTTTACATTTCCTAATTGTTGTCGTTGTATGCCCCCCATTTTTGGGATAATGCCAAAGGGGGAGAGATAATGATAATAAATAGTGCAAATGAAAATTTAACTCATTTTCCAAGAATCTAGTTTGATATGTTAGATTCAGGGAGAGTTAAGATACATATAAGGATTTTCAAAATCCGATATTCCGAAAATTGATTCGCTTTATTTATCTTACTCATCTGATTGATGCAATTCATATATATTCATTTTGGAATTAACGTGTCATCAATGCAGGGGGAGTAAGTATTTTACATTTGAATTATTATTTTTGATTATTATTTATGTTGGTTTGTCATCACCAAAAAGGGGGAGAATGTTGAATATTGGACTCCCCGGATTTGGTTTTGATGATGAGCAAACATAAATAATCCATAAACTAACAATTTGTGAGCGCAGTTTTGGAGATCGTCGCCAAATTCACGAGAACATTCAAAGCGACATCTCAACACTTCCCAAAGCTCATATTCATGCCTAAAGCTTCGTTGAAGCTCTTGCGACACTTTGGAAGTTATGAAGATTCAATCGAAGCTCTCGAAGACCGTTTATTAAGGTTTTATTTATAGTCTTTTAGCTTCGATATATAGAATGTTAAGCCTTGAGTATATCTTACGTTTCTATCTTCATTTCGCTCATTTCGTAGCTCTAGGATCCTTGCACAAGTTCATTCTAACTTCCTCGAAGCGTCGCGCTTCGATTCGGATTGGTATGTGCATGTTAGTTGGTACAAGAACAAGTACTGACCGACTAGATGGTGATCTAGTCGGTCGGCAACTGTTCTTGGACCGACTAGTTTGCTTCCTTAATTTCTTGGACTTTACTGTTTACAGTTAGTCGGTCTACGTTGACTCACCGACCGACTAGTTTGTGAACTAGTCGGTCAGTGATGCTTCTTTGACCGACTAGTTGTGACTTACTGTTCATGCTCAAATTTCTCCTAAGCTACTGTTTACCGTTAGTCGGTCTAAGAACGTTTGGTGACCGACTAGTTGACAATCTAATCGGTCAACGTTTGTTCTTGGACCGACTAAGTCACTTTGTCTTCAGACTAATTCTTTTTGCTCTTAGTCGGTCTACGTTCATTGACTGACCGACTAGTTGTGAAACTAGTCGGTCAGACAGTCTTCTTGGACCGACTAGATTTCTAGGTCTGAAATTCTATCTCTTCTCATATCTGCTCTTAGTCGGTCCACGTTGTTTGTCTGACCGACTAGTTGATGAACTAGTCGGTCAGTGATTGTTCTTTGACCGACTAACTCTCTCAGATTTCTATCCGTTGGTGAATGACCTAACTTGTTTTTATGGGACCCTATAAATACGAACCTAGGTCATTTCTATCTAGGTAAGAGCTGCCATTAAGAGATTCATTGAGTTCTAAAGAGATAGCTATTCTCCCTCAAATCTAAAGCTCTCTTCCTCACAAGAAACACATTCTCTCTCATTTCTAGATCTAGAGAGAAGCTTGTTCTTGGTGAGCTCTTCAAGCTATTGCTTGATCCAAGTCTCCAACTCATTCCTAGGCACCGATTGCTGGTCATTTCCTTGGTGCTAGGTCTTGGTGACTTCATCTTCCTCAAATCCTTCATTTCACCATTTGGGTAAGAAAAACTCAAGGTATAGGATTTTGTGGTAAGTTTGCTTATTTCAATATAACTCATTTATATTGCTTGTTGATTCTCTCGGTTGTGAGAGAAGGTTGTGATCCCGGGTTGTGGGATTCACGTTTGCTATTGCATGTATGATTTGATCTTGTGAAGGTTTTTCACAAGATATTCATAGTGGAAATCTTGAGTTAGGGTTTCTAACTCAAGTATCCGGAAGGGATCCGGGTGGTTGGGACGTAGGATCACCGGGAACAAGTCGGGGAGACTTGGGTGGATCCGAACCCATTAACATCGTTTGTTTGCATTGTTAATTTAATTGTTGTCATTCAATTTAAGCTTCCGCAAATTGATTTGGTAGTTGTTTGCAATTTAATTTGGAATTATACTCCTTATTATTTTAAAGTACTATTCACCCCCCCCTCTAGTACTTGTGCAGTAGCTGGTAGGGCATTACATGGAAGAGGTAAAAGTGTCCCTATGCAAGTTAAACATACATCAAAATAATTATGTAGGAACATTATGGGACCGGTTTCCTGGCTCATTTTTGGTGGTTTGAACATAGTATGAACATGTTGCTTGTGGTGAAAACAGACAGCCTTTTTTATTCTGTTTCATTTTGTGGTGGCAACAACATGCTCGTTTTGGGGTTTTAACAATGTGTTCTGTTTCGTGGCTCATTTTGGGGGTTTGAACATAGTATGATCATGTAGCTTGGGGTTTAAACAGATAGACTTATTTTGTGACATGTTTCATTTTGTGTTGTAAACAAACATTCTCACTTTGTATGATGTTGTTGGTGGAAACAGACACACCATGAAGTGTTTTTCTGTTGTGATATAATGAAAGCAGACATTCTCAATTCTGGTTTTTCTGTTGTGTTTTATTGTTTTTCTATTTTGATATCTACTGATTACTATTAGTGTGCATATTGTCATGGATGAGTATGCTAACTCTTGATTATGTAATTGTGTGCATATGATTATATTGAAAGCATAACCATACACACCATGCTTCCTCCTGAATGTGTAATTTTGTGTTAATATGTACTTGGATCCATTGCTTCAACTTGATTCTGCTTTGATATCTACTAAGCAGGGTTCATATTGTCCTGCATGACTATGCTTTACCTTGATTATGTAGTTGTGTGCAGATTATGCTTGTTGTGGAAACAGAATAATTGTGTGCAAATTATGTAATTGTATGATTATGTTAGATTATGCTTGTTGTGGAAACAAACACACAAACTGATTCTGTTTTGATATCTATGATCATGGTGCATATGTATATATATGGATTATTATGCTTATGCTTCCACTTGCTTATGCTATTAATTGATTATGTATTTGTGTTCATATGTAATTGGATCCATTGCAAACACTTGATTGAGCTTTTCCTACATTCAAAACATTCAATCCCACTTCATTCAAAACATTCAATCCCACTTCATTCAAAACATTGCAAAAACTTGATCCATGGCTGCCACTTCTTTTGGAAAAATTAGATCAGAACACATCACAACATTCAATAACACTTCATTAAATATAAGTAGAATTACCTAGCTTCAGCATCATTTCACAAAAACTGAAACATATCACATCACTCTTACAAAGTTGCTACATTCTCACAGTACAATTCTACACTTACACATTTGCGTCATCATTAGTTCTACACTATCACATTTGTTGCATTCTCACAGTACACACTTAATCAGTATACCAACACCTATAACAATGCAGATTACTCTAACATGGAACAAAACTTTAGCAATTTCATCCCTTAAGCCTCCAATCTCCTTTCTGACTTTGATTACTTCATTATGCAAGCCATTAACCCATTCAAAGAACACACATTCTCTATCATTGAAACTCTTATATCGTGGACAGCCATAGAAAAGAAACCCCTTATTCTCCCCCTTCGTACAGGGTCACAACTTTGCATGAAAACCCACAAAAGCAATTCTTGTGGGTGCTCATATGATCATCACCCTTGAAACCCATTGAAGAGCTTGATGTATCGTAAGATCTTATCATTTTTGTGTAGGCTTTGCGGGTGAATATGTTGTTTGCATTTGTTTTTTGAGTTGGGCCGGGGGAGGAAGAAAGGAAGGGTTTCTTGGGTGAGAGATCAATGGGAATGATCAATGGGAGAGAGTGAAAAGAGCAGCAGCTGATCGGACTTAATAGGTTCGTGTAAGTAGCCGTTGGATTTGAACCGTTGGACTGGAGGAGGAAGAAAGGAGGAATGGGTATAACGGTCACTTTGTGTTTTCTGTTAGAAGAGAAGGAATATTCTCTTCAAATTAACCATGGGGACTATTTTCACGTGAGTTATGTGAATTGTAGGACCTCCCGGCAAAAGCTATTATTTGGGGGACTCTTTCCAAATTATACCTTTTGGGGGACCTATATACAAAAACCCCTAAATTAAAAAAATGAATGGAAGTACAGTCATGTTAGAGACAGGAGAAGATATTGAAGCTAACAGAGTCGTTAAAATTTAAAGCAGCATGTCTCTAGAGAAAATATATAATATAGTCATGTAGAGAAAATGAATCTTAATCAAGTGAAAGAAATCATGAACTAGACTTCGAAACATCCAGATTATACATACTGGTTGAATTTTCATGGTTTACAAAATCACAACTTATGGTAAGAATACTATTCAAGTCTATACTAACATAGATGATGGCACGGCTCTATTATGAAAGTGTTTCTTGGCTGGAGAAGAATAATGGCAACTCTATGGGATGACCAAACAGTGACACGTGGCACCATGAGGTAATAGATAAATCGTGGGAGAATGCTGACTTTTATTCCCCCCCCCCCCCCCCCCCCCCCCCCCCCCCCAAAAAAAAAAAAAGCTTTGTTATGTACGTGAGGGACCTCAAGGCGGAGTGTCTATCTAGACACTTCCGCCACATGATGTAAAATACATGGGTCCTACATTTCACAGCACTTTGAACAAGAAATCAAAAAACACTTGAAAAGAACAGGATCACTTAGCTAGACTGGAATTTGCCTAGATTCTAAGATATCATTGTTTGCCTTCCTCTTTTAACAGTTTGTGCTCCACCCTCTAGCCATTCACTGGTGGCTTCCATGAATCTCAAATTAAGCTTGGTTCTATAAATAGAGAGTTTGAGAAAGAAACAAAAGGTGAAAGCCACAAACCTTCTGAGAAAAAGAGGGAGGAGGAAGAAGAAAAAGGAGCAGAAACTAGAGTTGGAATACAATAGGTTTGGGAGAAGAGGAAGAAGAGAGGAAAAAGTTTAGGGCTTCTTGGTGCGCTGGAAACAATGAGAAAGAGGTTGATGACATCTAGGCTAATTTGAAGAGGGTTTATTTGCAAATTTCTGTGTTTTTTCAATTTTTTTAATATAAATCCCTCACTTGGCCAGAAATCAGCCACGTGTGTTGCAAAACAGGAAATTCCCTTTAACATATCCTGTTCTCTCTTTCAAACATCAAAGTCTATCATTTGTTTTCCATTTAAGACCACTAACAAAATCTATAACATTACAAGTTATCATATTGTGTTTATAGATACCTTGTATAAAATGAGGGCTATAAAAATGGAATTTTCTCCATTTCAATGTGCTCTGAAATTAAATTTATTTAATATTACTCGCATATGTTTATTTAGGTAGATATTTTTTTATTAATTCAGTTCTTTACAATTTCTTTCAAAATGGAATTTAAATTGAACATTTAAAAGTCAGTTCGTGCCCGCGGGCACGGTTCATTTAAGATTTTCACCCGCGAAATCTTTGTTCCCAAACATTAATTACACAGTCAAATTTGTGCGAAATAACAAATTCGACTTAGAGCAATAAATTCGACGAGGGCGCCCTTGAGTCGGAACAACAAATTAGCGTAAAAAAATCGGCACGGGGGCCTTCGGCGCGAAGGGTGGAAGTGCATAAGTGTGTGTGTGTATGGTGTGTGGGTAAAAAGTGAAATAAGATGGTTTTTTAGCAAAAAGGGGAAATAGGTGGTATTCTGCGCAAATGTAGTGATTGTAGAGGGTTTGAAAACAAAAGAAAAAAATGGTGGGTTTTCCAAACACTCATCTCAACCCTTCTTTTACCAAGATTAACTCCTATCCATTCTTCTATCAACCTCTTTATACATCAGCATGACATCAGATTGTCCCAGTCAGCCCTATAATTCAAAAACCTTTGTGTTTTAATATATAGATATATATATATACCATTTTTTTCTCACCTAGTCTTAGTTATTTATTATTTTTTATTTATTTTTATGTTAAAGTAGTTTTATGGTAAAAAGTTTGGTTTGCTTTTGGTAGCCCCTGCACATTATAAGTCATAGACTTTTATCTTTATATTATGATAAGAAAATTAGAGATTTTGTATCTCCTCTCAATAAAAAGAAAGTGTTATTTATACAAAATTCTAATTTTGATGAGCACGTGCATAGCATAAGCAGAAGGCTGGTACAGATAACCCAAAAACACTAACAATCTCTCTCTTATAATAGCTTAGAAAGACAACAATCATTCATGAAGGATACAATTATTTCTACTTTTAAAAAGTGTTGTTCGTTTTTTTCTATTTCTTTTAGGGGATGCAGGGGTAGAGTTAGTCAGAATCACATTCAAATTTTCCCAATTTATTTTTCTGTCACATCCCCAGTATCCAAGCAACACAAATAGATTCCATGAACGACATTTATAATCATATCGCTAAGGCCAAAACCAATCGTTCAAACAATCATTGATGCTTAAGTTTATGCAAGTTATCATTTAAAGAATTTAACAAGACAATGGATAACCTTATGGATCAGATCCGTTTCCAACCATAAGTCAAAGGATGGGACCCAAATGTTATCGCAAGTTGAAATCAGTTCTTATGATGCAATGATCAGCAAACTTTTGAAATCATTTATGATGGATATCAGCCAAGTTTTTTTAAGCTTCCTCGTTTCTCAAACCATGAAAAATCTAAGAGAAAATAACTATGCAACAATCATATAATGCAAAAGATATAAAGAAAAAGGGGACATGTAAGATTCCCATTTCACAACAATACTTTCACATATCAGGGATTATCAATGATAGAACGAAAAAAGTCACATCGTATTTCCCAATATTATGACCATCTATTTCAATTTTCTTTAATGTTTCACTATGGGTAATCCCATTCATGCTTTTCCAGAGAATCTTCAAGATATACGGATACTAGACAGTAGGATTAACATATGATTCTAGCATACAATTGATGAACAAAAAAGAAAAAGGAAAAGAGAGTGGAGTGACCATCATAGATCTTCCACAAAGGATATGAAACACATATATGCAGGGATCACTTTTATTTTATGTGTTTGATGAATAAAGCAATCACCACAATCAGGAACTCAACCGGCTCTGGATTTCAAATATTTAGTCCTCGAATTAACATCTCTTTGACAAAGGATCTTAGAGATAGACTAGCTATTCATGCAATGGAGAAGGGATAGTTTGCTTCAGAAATAAACTTGAATACATCTATGATAGTATTGCAACATGTATGATCTTTCTTCTTAGGATATGTGCCAAGTGTACATTGATGGAATATATATACACACACGCAGAGTCGATGCATGGCACCCACATGGATTCCATTATCTGATTCAAGATTAATATCATTAAATGTCACTAACTAGCCTGTTGTAGAATGTAACTAGGAGTCATTGATTCCCAGTTATGAGTTATGACACAGTGGGATATAGCAATCAATATGAAAGGACAGCAACGAGTAATTATTTTCTGTTCCACATAGATATCCTTGTATTTAAATCTAAAATGGATAGCCAATCTAACATGCATAATACGTGGCGTACCATGAATGTTAGTTGGCGATGTAAGCCTCCATGCAAGGCTATTAATGGATATCAGAAATACCCGAATCTGCTCTGTATTCACATCTATTTATGCGAATACGGATAACAATAATTTGTATCCAATACCGTGAAATATCCATCCATGTAGTATCTGATGTTAAAGCAGAGTGGATACAGTTATTGTGGTATCCACTTCGTTTAAAATTATCTACGGGTTTAATTAACATGCATTACTTATAAGGATGATTTTTCCATTTAGGCTTATTTTAAAAAAATATTTTAAAAAACGACCAACTTAAAAACTATTTCTCAAAACCGACCAAGTTTGGTTCAGCTCAGGGCGCACGCGAGAGTAGCTTTATGCCTTGCCGCGGTTTGAAACCACGGCCAAAATGCAATTTGGCCGTGGTTTGAAACCGCGGCCAAAACGCAATTTGGCCGTGGTTTCAAACCGCGGCCAAAATGCATAGAGCATGGCTAGCAACTTGTGATGCAAGAGCCTCTATTATGTGTTTTGGCCGCGGTTTGAAACCACGGCCAAATTGCGTTTTGCCGCGGTTTCAAACCACGGCCAAATTGTGTTTTGGCCGTGGTTTCAAACCACGGCCAAGTATAAAACTGCCTCCCACACGCGCGCGCGTTGAGCTGGACCAAACTTGGTCGGTTTTTGTAATTAGTTTTTTAGTTGGTCGTTTTTTTAAATATTTTTTAAATTTTAGACTTAATGAAAAAATTGTCCTACTTATAAAATTTCGAAGTTCACAAAGATACATGTTACTCTTGAATCATATTACTACCCTATATGTATCATAAAAGTACTACAAGTTGATGTGTAAGTATTTCTTGTTAGACAGTTAGTAAATATATCATTGAATGGGGAACTATAGGTATTAATATTCACAAATTAACATAAAACTATGATTACAAGTGAACATTAGAAATATTCAATTCCGATTCATATCGGCATCTAAGCAAATACAGTATCATTAATTTGTATCCAACTCCACGAAATATCCATCGGCATAACATATGCGCATTAAGCAGAACAGAAATGGTTATTACAATATCCGCTCCATTTACACCCCTGCCTCTATTAGATGCCAGCCAGGAATTCATAACCACATGTCTCCAAAACAAAGCAGTTAAATCCCAATATCCATTTAGTAGAAGTTGCAAATTTCTAGTCTTTCATTAAATTTAAGCTTCTGATTCTTGTTTTTTCCCGTTTTCTACTGGATTTATCATTGAACTAAAAGGTTGTATTTAGCATACACAGGTAAGGTCCATCAGAAAAGCTTGAGATCAGGACCATGTCCTCACTCCAAGTCAAACACATATGGTTTCTACTGAAAATAGAGGGAACTTACCAAAAAGATGGGTGACTGATGCCCAACTCCCATAGACCTCCTTGGTTGGAAAATCTAGCATGACTCATGAGTGAGAGATGATAAATCTTGCAAAAACTACTAGAGTTTGGGTTATAATGATGCCTTTGGAGTTACCTCAAAACCACCCAAATAAGCATGGTAAAACCACTTATTTTGAGTGCTGATAATTCTTGAAGCCCCCAGGAATTACGCTATTTCATCCTCACCAATTGCAAAAATTCCCAGTTCTAATGAACTCCCTATATCAATACAACCAACAAAACCCATATTCCCAACTCTTGCTTAGCCTCGCATGCTAAAAACTCATTACTCTTACTAACTTTCACAGCCATATGCTTCCAAGAGATACAAATAAGGTAAACAGAAAGCTGATCCACTCTATTTATATTATTTCACTAGGACTTATTAATATATGGTTCTTTGTTCTTGTTCCCCCTTTAAGTAGAAGAGAATACCAATTTCTCAAGATCAAGGAGACAGCACAATATGACTTTCTAGGTTTACCTATAGCTTATATTATCATGCATATGGATTAAGCAAGTAGAAAACAAATAAAATGAAAACAAGACAATATGGTTCAATAGTTAATAAGAGCAAGAACTAGCACACGTGGTAAAAGGCTAGATTGGATAGCGAGAAGCCCTCGGTTCAACTCCATCCTACTGCTTCTCTTTTAAATAAAGGTGTAGCTAGTAAACTATATTTCTCTGTGTTTGATGCAAGCATAAAATCGTGTGCTTTCCATGCAAGTTTCAAAACAAACACTTTCTCCTAAGACATGACATTTAATTATACATTTTGTATTGAGGTTGTCATCCAAATTAGGTTTTTCTTCTTCAGAAAAGGTAATAATGAGGTTAACCGTGCTCTCATTATTCAAGAAACTAGTTTTCTGATCATGCAGTACAAAATTAGAATTATTGTACATACCAGTTTCGTGTCATTAAGACATAAAAAATCTCTAAATTTTTTCCTTATTGTAATATAATCATAAATGTCTATGAAATATAATGTGTAGGAGTCCATCAGAAGCAAACCAAACTTTTTATGGTAAAACTACTTAAACCAAAAAAAACTAAGTAAAAATAATGAATAAAAAGACTATAAAATTGGTTTATACAGTTGATGAATATGAATGATACCAAACTTATAAACATTCAAATTAAATTCCATTTAAGAATAATTTGTCTAACTTATTGTAAAGAATTGCATTAATAAAAAAATATCTACTTAAAGGAAAAGGTACGCAATTAATATTAATTTAATTTAATTTCAAAGCATATATAAAAGAAGAAAATTCTAATTTTATAATGTGATATTAAATATTATTTTATATGTAGTATCTATTGGTACAATATGATGACTTGTAATGCAATAGATTTCGTTAGTAGTGTTAAATGTAAAACAAATAATATATTTTAATTTTTGAAAACTGGATATGTGCTGCCAGAATAGAAATTTCTGATGTTGCAGCACACATGGCCAATTTTTTGCTAGGTTAAAATAAAAAGAGCATACAGAAATTTGCAAATAACCCCTCATTTTCAAATTAGCTCAGCTGTCATCCAGCATCTTTCTCATTTCTAGTTTCCATCGTATTAAAAATCACAGACCATCTCCTCTCTTTCTCATTTCCTTCTCCTCCCTAACCCAACCTAACACAATTTAAGTTGCTGCTCTTTTTTCTTCCTCTCTTTCCTCTCTTTCTCCATAGAGTTGTGCCTCTCACAGTTTATTTCTTTCTCTAACTCAATCTATCGTCCCCAAGCTTAACCTAATATTTTATGACGCAGACGGTGAATGACGAGGAGAAGGTGGAGCACAAACTAATTCGAGGAAACGAACCATTCTCACTCGGAATCTAGACACATTCCAGTACATGTAAGGTAGGTGATCTTTTTTTTCTTTTCACGTGTTATGAAAATGCAGGACCCCCGTATTTTATGAAAATTCTGAATGCAGTGTGCGGCAGAAGTGTCGATTAACACTCTAAGGTCCCTTACATATGCAACGAAGCAAGGACAAAAAAGAATAGAAAAATAAAACACTGCATTCCTTCCACAGTTCATCCGCTACCTCACAGATCTACGTGTCATTTTTTGTGCAAACTAGAGAGTTGCCATTATAATAGTAATAGATATACACTCACTATATGGTAGCAATTTGGTTAAAAAAAATAGAACGTCTGCTATGTTGAAGTTAAGTTTGGACAAGAGATGGATGTGA
This sequence comes from Scilla litardierei, assembly GCA_030789695.1. NCBI lineage: Eukaryota > Viridiplantae > Streptophyta > Magnoliopsida > Asparagales > Asparagaceae > Scilla > Scilla litardierei. Next base: position 29,090,096 of record CM061135.1, read on the forward strand.
AACACATTCGTGATACTTCTCACAAGGGGGTATGTATTATATACCTAATAAGACTACTGAATTATCAGCAGTACTCCAAATCTTAATTCAGAACCATAAAAAATAAAGTGACACGAACGCAAACAAGAGACTATACAATTGTTTTAGTTAAAAAAAAAGTGGACACAAAATGTATCATACAGTATTTTTGCCCACATAATGTCATAAGGATGTGAGAACAACATGTCGGAGTACTGCATAAGTGTGAACAAAGGTCTCCTACTAATCACACCATGGCCTTCAAATTCTAACAATGTCCAGCCACCACTGAACTGCTTGAATATGGGTATGTGTGTTGATGTTGTACAGTAGGATGGGATGCTAATTCTCCCAACTCAAAGAAAAATGATCTGGCATATATAAGCCCAAGTCTTGATTAACAGCTGAGGGTCCAAATTATTTTATTTATATAAATAATTATTCATGATTGGATCAAGATAATTTACTAAAACATTTTTTCCAAACTAAACATGCTCACCATTAAAGCATATATGTAATCTGAGATAATAACCGGATGAAGTGAATCAGGGAAAACAATAGATGAACACAACCATTAGTTAAAACATATATGTAACAAATAAAAACTACAATGCCTATCTTAAGACTGAATGGTAATCTATTTCCACATTTATTCAAAAAAAATTCCCAAAATAAGTGCCCACATATCTCAATACATGTGTCGTCCATAAAATTGAAATAAAGCAGAGGTTATCCATCTCCCAAATCTTCTGCAAGCAAAACAAATTTAATTATCTAAAGGGAAAAATACTACCCAGCCCATGCAATTTTTTTTTGAACCACTTTCGTAAAAGGCGTTTCATGCATCCAATATGTGATAACATCAGAATAAAGGCAAACTTATGTGCATTGATATCTTTTCGTGGTTGTGTGTGTGTGTGTGTGTGTGTGTGTGTGTGGTGGGGGGTTGTTGGGGTGTTGGTTTGCATACTTAAAAGTAAAATCGAATTGCTTGCATTATCCCTCAAACTACTGCACAATAGTAACCTGATTTACGGAAACAAGCACAAAATTAAACCTTTTAAAAGGCCAAGTTCTGCAATTTTACGAGCATTGCTTGAATTATCTTTCAAATGCATTTCACAAGGTTTAATGAACCCAAATAAGCACAAAACCAAACCTTTTTAAGGGTCAGTCTCCACAATTCGGGCACCAAAAATTAAGATCGCATTGTTGACATTGTCTCTTGCACAAATGCATTACAAAAGTCACAACCAAATTAACCCAAAAATTACAAAATCGAACCTTTCTGAGAGCCAATCTCTGCAATTTGGGCACATCCTCCATCAACCTTGCCTTCGTGCGCCGGATCTCCGCATTTATCGCCACCGCAGACGCCCTGTTCTTCTCCTGAGAAGCCAGCTCCGCTTTCTACGCACCAAAAACAACAAGATCCATCATCAATGCCATAATACATAATACATAATACAAGCAAAAAATTTTAAAGAAAATTAAAAAGCCCCGCGTTTCAAGTGGAGTACCTCGCGTGCGGCATCGATGTCGGCCTCGACGGTAGAGTATAGGCGGGTGAATCCATCGTCGCCGGCGACGTTGTTGGAATCGCCTCGCTGCTTCTCGACGTCGTATTTGTCGTACTTCTGGCAGATCGCGTCAACGCGCGTTAGTATATCGATCACGCTCATTGTTGTAAATTTGTCCCCTTTTTCCTTTTATTAGGATTTAATCTGATCTTTTTGATCCTCTACTTCCTCTCAATTTGACCATCTCAGAAAACACAGAGCGATCAAGAGATCAGATGGGAGACAGGCAGTCATCCTGAGGAAGGAGCTGAAATAATGAATTAAGCAATACATAAAAACCGGAAATTCCAGTGCTGCCGTTTTGGGTTGGGTTCGGTTGGAAGTCCGAACTAACCGGTTCGAAGTTCGAACCATGGACTTTAAAAAAATATCACACGTATGTTACAAATGAACGTTAATATCCTCTTCTTCTTTTCCACGTAACTATGGAGAATTGAATTAATCGTAGTCTATCGTAGCGACCATAGCTTTTATATTAAATTGATTTAAACGTTACAAGATGGTGGATAACAATAGCCTTTCATACCAAAAGTGACATTCATAGTACTTCCTCTTTTCCATCCATCTTTGTAAACTCGCCGTATGAATACTACAGGATTCATAATGCTTAAGAGAATGACAAGGGGTGGATACTTCTGAATCCTGAGTTAACGTGGTTGACTCGTTAAAACATTTGGCTATGAAAACCCCAGTGGGAAAAGCCATAGCTAAGGAAAAAAGGTACAACTGTTAGAAGAGGATTGGAGAGGATTAACCATGGCAAATAGGCATGGTACTATATTTATAAAACTCTCATGTTGAGTTGGGAGTTCAAGGGCCTCCCCACTAACTTAGTGGGGAGTAATTGAGAGTGATGAAGGGAGGGAGGCCAAAGGCCTCCCTCAACTCACAACACTCCCCCTCATCTCTCCATTACCTTGGGTTAAGCATAATACTTCAGGATTCAGTATGCCAATGGGGTGGATACTTCTGTATCCAGAGCCACTGTGGTTGCCTCGTTAAAACCTTAGCTGTGGAAAACCCAGTGGGAAAAACCAGCAGCTTAAGGGAAAAGAGTACAACTATCGAGAGACTCCCCCTGATATGTACAAGCTTCAGGCTTGCAGATCTCCTATGTATCTATACAATCATCTCCTATTCGTCTATACATCCATCATGTTCTGAAAGAAAATACAATTATCACTCATCTACACAAGTTTCACTCATCTAGCGGCTATTGGAAGGCAGCGTCGCCTTGGGGTGTAATGCTCTTCGAAGTTGGTAGATGACTACACTAAAGTATTCTTTGAATCAGTCTTCAGTGTGTCTGCAAGGTACTGCTAGACCTGGCTGAGCGTTTTCAATACTTGCTTCTTGGATGATGAACTTCTCAGAAGATGTAGACATTGGATGATGATGTGTATATATTTAGGAGGTGGCCGGTATATTGTGTTTCAGTCATCGCGATGATCTTTAAACCTGCATATGCAATATATATTCCTTGACCCTTGGAAGTTGCGCAAAAGCAGCTTATCCTTGGTCTAGTGTTGCTCTCCAGGACAACACTGTATCTGGTTAACAACTTTACTAGAGACGTTCTATCAAAGATACGTGCAGTTGGCCAGATAATACACTAGAGCTAGGCTCTTCGGGACCTAGGATGTCCTCCCCCTCTTTCAGCTACTGAAAGGTGTCATAAATAAGTATCCATTTTTAATAGGTTGCAAAAGGACATCATTCTTCATAAACTCCAGGTGTATGAAGAATATGAAAGGGTTCCACCACGAAGGTGTTTAATATGTAAGCTGAGATATCTTCGGCATGATTAATAATAGTTCATCTTCAGGATGATTAATGTCATCTTCAGGATGATAGTTCATCTCCAGGATGATAGTTCATCTTCAGGATGAGTAATGTCATCTTCAGGATGATGATTCATCTCCAGGATGATGGTTCATCTCCAGGATGATTAATGTCATCTTCAGGATGATAGTTCATCTTCAGGATGATTATTGCCATCTTTATGATGATTAATGTCATCGTCAGGATGATCGTTATACCTAGGGTTTTCATTTCCAAAGTACGCTTTAAAGCTATCTGAAATCTCAATGGTCTCTGCTGGAGATCCTATTAGCTTTAAGTCGACCACATGTAAGACACATATAACAAATCCTGTCAACGATCTTTCGAAAAAGATACAAGGGCAGAATATTGCTTAAGATCAACTAATGATCTTTGTAGCCTTTATGGAGAAGACGTTTATACGTTTCTCTTTCATCTCTGGGGGTAGAGTATACCCTTCTGGAAGTTTTATATAGATCTCTATATCTATATTGCCGTATATATATGCAGTCACAACGTCCATGAGCTGCATGTATTGGCTTTTGCAGAGAAGTGTAGGCTTAGTAGGAAAATGATCACATTTCCTTCATTTCAATTTCTTTATGAAATTCGAATTATATTCCACATGTTTTTACACATTCAGGTGTATGGACTACTGGTCCAAAGACTTTGCTTTTCAGGAGTGAGTCCAGCTCTACTCTTATTGCCCCGTCCCACTTTGGCCATTCTATGCGTTTACGCTATAGAAAAGTGGGTAGACGTCATCGTCGTATTCAGCGACGTGAATGGCAATAGCGAAAGCAAAACTGTCGTCGACGACTGTGCTATATCTGTCCAGTACCTCTCCAGTACGTACGTAATATAATGATGTTTCTCCTGTTGTTTCCTCTGCAGGGGAAATTAAGAGGGGAGAGGTTGCTGGTCTGAGCTCAGCATCCTGTGGTTGGATCATTTTTATATATCCAGGAATCTTCCTATTATGAGGAAATTTTTATTTTGAACCTGGCCGGCGTCCTCTTTTCAAATGAGGTACAGCCAATTCTGCTGCCGGTGGATTGCATCCATCTTTGGGAATGTCAATCCTAGCTGGCGTGTTGGCAGCAGGGACGTGTGAACGAACAATCTTCTGGTTGTCCGCAATTTTATCCGTCAATTGATGTACTTTAGTCTGAATGTGAAGGATCTTCTGGATCTCAACGTCACACAGAAAAAGTATGCGGATAATAACGAGATGAGGACTTCTGTGTCCCATGATATGGTCTCAGAAGCTTCAGGCTTCTTTAGACTGCGTGCCTATTACAATGAGACTTTACTCATCAAATTCACATTTATCAAGACTTGGTGGTAAACCATAAGGAAGCCGCATCAGCAATAAGATATAGCCACAAGCGGGCCGTATCGTGATAAGCGATGCGGAGTGCAGCTTGTTGGTCCCTAAATATCAACAGGCAACTGGAATCTAACAATGGACGTGAAATCCATTGGAGTCTCTTTACCAGAGACTCTGATAACCCATTCTGAGTATGAACATGCTACAGGATGTTCAATTTCAATGCCAGTTGCTTGGCAGAAGTCTTGAATGATATGAGTAGTGAATTCACCCTCATTATTAGCTTTGAGAGAGCTATGTTGCGAGTGAATATGAAGGCACACAGAAGACCATCTAGTAGATGCATATATCAGTACAGTAATGAAGTACCGAAAATGGTCCATTTGCGGGGTGAATAGGCCCGCAAAAGGTCACCATGTATTCTCTCAATGAAGCCAGGAGACTTTAAACCCACTTTCAGGAGGGAAGGTCTCTCTCTAAGTTTTCCCTTATGACAAAAGGGGACAAGGAAACTCAACCTTTTGAAGAATCTTCAGGTTCTCCAATGGATTCATTTGATGATGCGTCCATCATCGCTGATCCAGGATGACCAAGCCCATTTTGCCAAAGTTAAAAACTATGGCAATGAAAGGCACTTCTGGTGCTTAGTTAAGTTGGCTTTCTATATGATGAATATCTGTAATTATAGGGGCCCGACGGGGGTCCAATGAAATCGTAAGTAGATGGTCTTCTGGCCATTTTCTTGACGAGTTACATATTGATATTCAATATATATTATCCACAATTTTCAAGTTATTTTCTTTAAAAGAAATATCCTTGAAAATTAGAGATTTCCTATATGTTTATGAGGAGAATTTGCATCTTATAGTCTCGTTGTATGTGGGAGCAATATCAATGCTACACCAGTGCAACGAGGCACTGTCCACAATATTCCATACTTCATCTATAAGTACAACGAAATCTTATTTAAGTCAATGAAAAAGACATTCAAAATAAAAGTTCGTGCTTAAGCAAATTAAAGATGAAGTAACATTGAATTTTAAATGCATAGATAAAAGATGAAGCTTAATCGAGTAGGTCGTCGTTCTCGAAGTCTTTTGCAGTGAACATCGTCGGTGGCTGAACAGCCGCAAAGTTTGTTTTAGGCAGAGGCTTCTGGCTCGCCTGATATAGTGCCTGGAGGTGGCGAGGAGTGCGGCAGATTCTGGACCAATTGCCAGTCATGCCGCATCTATGGCATTTATCCTCCCAGTTCTTCTTAGGAAGTGACACTAGGTCAGTGTTCTTTTGCTTCCATGTGAAGGTACTCTTTCCTGTATTGTTGTTATTGGACGAGGGTGCTGCTCCTCGTTCATTCTTCATCACAGCTTTCCCTTTGTTATTATTTGCCTTCTTCTTGTTTTTCCACTTCTGGGGAGAAACATGGTGGGCTTCAGGGATAGGTGCAGTGCCAGCTGGACGTAGATTATGAGAGGCTAGCAGTAAATCTTGATTCTGCTCTGCCCTAAGTAGGCATGAGATCAGATCAGAGATTTTCGTGAAGTTACGTTCACGATACTGCTGCATGAGGATTGCATCTTTCTCGTGAAACGAGGTAAATGTCTTGTCCAACATGTGTTGTTCTGTCACTTCTTCACCGCACAACTTCAGGCGTGAGGTGATATTATGAAGTGCAGAGTTATACTCAGCGACAGACTTATAGTCCTGAAGTCTGAGGTTTTCCCACTCATAACTGGCACACGGTAATATTACATCAATTTGATGTTTATACCGTGCCTCCAGCGCTGTCCACAGCTCCATTGGGTCCTCTACAGTTAGATATTCGGCCTTTAAGGTCCGATCTATATGTCTCCTAATATAGATAATGGCTTTCGCCTTATCCACATCAGAGACGGTGGTAGGAGTTCTGCTAGATGATTGTTCCGCTTCTGGGGCCTTACTAGCAGAAGCATCGGTCGCTGCTGGGACCGATGAAGGAGCCAAAATTGAGCCAAGGAGGGCCATCGAACGCAAGTGGAACTTCAGGTCCACTCGCCAACTCAGGTAATTATTTAATGCAACATCAAGAACTTCGAAATCGACGCTTGCCAATTTTACCATTTATCTATGCAATTTAAAATAAGCATGAATTAATTAAAGTGTAAATTCATGCATAAACAATAAAATAAGTAAAATGTGGGGATCGACCAGATACCCAAAGACATACAAAGTCCAAAGTCCGAATATACAGTCCATAAATAAAAGAAAAATACAACTTGGAAACCCAGAAGGGTCCCTATATTTTCCAATTTTCGCCTCCGTCTTCATTTATCGGTACACCGGTCTTTGGCATTAATACATTTAATCCTCACTTACAAATTCTCTCAAAAAGAAAATAAAATTGCAAGAAATTTAAAAAAGGTATCAAAATGGCCGATCCCAAAAATCACATTTTAGCTTATATTAACACCAACGCAGTTTATAATATGCTACAGGCACAAAATAAGCAACCACGCAGTTTATATAACACATGCATATATAATATGGAAAAAGAGACTATAAAATATAATAATCTCTCGGACCACGAGGAGACGTCATACACCGTTAGGTTAGTTGACTAACGGCAGAGCGGTCGCAGGATCCTTAAGATAATTATATTTTTTAAAAATCCTAATATTCCATAATTTAATAATAATGCAATAGTGTTATGAATTTAGCAATAAGAAAGGCTGGGCGACAGGCACATGACAAGGAAAAATAAATTAATAATTTGAATGGGACTGCAGGCCCATAAAAATTAATCATATGTAATATTTTATTTATATTTGGGTATTTGCCAAAAATTAACAAATTAATTATTGCAATAGGATTTACATGGCTTCAGGCCCAATAAGTCAAATTAAAATATTTAATATTTGGGCTTCAGGTCCAGTTTCAAAATTCTAATTGACACATTTAAAATTGCAATTGGATTTACTGGGCTTCAGGCCCAATATTGGAAGACAAAAAGTTATAATAAAGCCAAATGGGGCTGCAGGCCCAACAAACAGGCTATCTTATTTGTTTCTGTGGGTCGGCGCCGGGGAAGGGCCCCCCGTCTGGGAGGGACGGCACACAGTCCCCGCAACAAAAGAGTCACGGTATCGAACCCCGACAAGTTCAACAAAATTTTATTTTCCTTTATGAATATTTAACGAATAAAGGAATCCTTCAAATAAATGTATTACACTAATGAGACATGTATGTCGTAATAGCCCAGCGGTTGAAAGAAAGTCAAGGGATCTTGGGATCCCAGGGTCAAAGCCCGACAGTCTCACAAAGAAGAAATTTTTTGTTTAATTTCAGTATCGGAATGCATTTAAATACATTAATGAGATAGTGTTTACAAAAGCAAAACGTATCTCAGCGGTAATCCATTAGGCGCCAGTCCAAACGGTTGTGGGTTCAAGTCCTGGTCACGTCGCGTTTAACATTTTTTTTAATTAAACCTTTTAAAAAAAATTTCTGCAGCGAAAAAGCACGACGCGAAACAGCGTCTCGCCTAAAAGAAAACGCGAAAAACAGACTTTTGAATCAATGAATTTTCTATGAAATCATTCATTAAAAAAAATATTCTAAAATATCATAGAATCAAATCCAAACAATCCTAGATCAAGTTTTTGAAGTGAAACATATTTAGTTGGCATGAAAGCGAGTTTGTTGCTAAAAGACGAATCTTTCCTTCTCAATTTATTCCGGCCAACAAACAATACTCAATATCTCAAATTCATTTTTTATCATTGCTAGTGACTATTTGGATTCAACAAAAGATAAAAACGATTTCAATGGTAAAATAGTAAAAGATTTCACAATGTCAACTACAAACGTAAATTGAAGGAGCATTGTAAGGAGCCGAGGGGTTTTTGTTTTGTTTTGTTTTTTTATATTAAAGATAATACAATAGCAACAGATTTAAAATGCCTCTAGATGAAGCATTAAAAACATAGCTAAATTAAAAATTTGTTTGTAGCTATCTACGGGATTGATAGATATTACCTCTAGATTAAAAATCTAGGGAAGATCGTAAAGATTAAGATCCGTAGATAGTGCCGCTCCCGATACGCTCCAAAGAGAAATCCCCGCAAAGCTTCGCCGCAACGGATTACAGCAACAACAGATTCCTTCGCGCGTAGGGGTTTGATTTTTGGAAGGGAACGAGAAGAAAAAGCTCAAAATAGAGCGTAGGTGCTGATAACGTGTTAGAAGAGGATTGGAGAGGATTAACCATGGCAAATAGCCATGGTACTATATTTATAAAACTCTCATGTTGAGTTGGGAGTTCAAGGGCCTCCCCACTAACTTAGTGGGGAGTAATGGAGAGTGATGAAGGGAGGGAGGCCAAAGGCCTCCCTCAACTCACAACAACAACTCTATATTTAATTCCCCCCTGATCTGTACAAGTTTTAAGCTTGCAGATCTCTTAGACATCTATACGTCAAACTCATCTATAACGGTCCAAGAAAAAATACAAAATACAAGTATCGCTCATAAATGGCAGCTACTAAATCCAAGGGAGCTCCTATGAAGATGTGTGCGTTGTCTCATCGCCTTTGATGTTGACTTATCAATGATGAGCTAGGGAAGTGGCATGGTCTGCAGACTCTGTAGATAGCTCCATGTTTCTAGTCTCTGACCCAGTCGTCACAGTGTCTGCAAGGTACTTCAGGGCGTAGCTATGCATACTCTTGATTTGCTTCTTGGATGATGAGCTTCTCGAAATGGTAGGATGATGTTTACCTTAGTCGCATGCTTTACAGATTTCCAGGATGTGGCCTGTCTTTCGAGGTGGTCATTGCGATGATTTATTACCTGCATCTGCAAATACATTTAACATGGAGTATGATTCTTTATAGTCGTGACCCTTGGAGGTAGCGCAGAAGATGCATAGCTTCGGCCTAGTGATGCGCTACAGGCGCTGCACTAGATCTGGCTAAACAGATTTACTGTCGACGCTATATAGAGAAGCGTTTAGTTTGCCAAATATAGGAGTGTATCAAAGACACTCAAGTAAGGCACTTCAGGACCTATGATATCATTCCCCTCTTCTAGCGAACTAAATGGGTCTTTATGTAAATCGATACAACCAATTGGTGTATTTAGTATATTACATTGTCCATGTATCTTTTGGATATTAATTTCATCTTCTAGATGTTATTTTTATCTACCGGATGATATTTTCATCTACCAGATAATATTTTCATCTTTTGGATGAGAATTTCATCTTCTAGATGATGTATTCATCTTCTGAATGAGAGTTTCATCTTTTGGATGAGTGTTTCATCTTCTAGATGATGTGTTCATATTCTTGATAATGTGTTCATCTTTTGGATGATAAGTCTGTAAGCCAAGTTTTTGCCTATGTCTTTTATATCATATTTGATAGTTAAGCTTAAACAGATAGTTCGGATTTCTCTTCAGGAGGTCCAATGAAATTTGACTCATTTGAAGATATAATATCAAATTGGTTTATTTGCTCTTTTAGAGATGCAAAGACAACCTTTAATAGGAGTCCTTAATTTGATAAGGAACTTTCTTGGTTGTATTTTATATATGTCATAGAATAGACGTATCGGAGTCTATTCAGGCAAGTAAGGAAATTAGGAATAAATCCATAGGATATGCTGTCATAACATCCATAGCAGCAAAAACCCAAAATTTTCCTTTTCCAATCACATGATTTTCACAAACATAACCAGGGAACCTGATGCATCAATTTTATTTGTAAGTGAGTCAAGCACATCTTACTTGATTACTTCCTGGTTTCAGCGAAATTGCTATATCATATTGCTTATAGCATTAGATTTTATTTATTTATATTTGTGTTTATTCAATACTCATTATGCCCACAGGTTTGATATCTTTTGATATTAAGACTTCTGATCCAAACACTTCACGTTTCATAAGCGAGTCCAGCTAAGCTTATTATTGCCTTGTTTCACACTTTTGGCCAACTCTATATTTGCTTCAGGTAATGGCGTGTGGAACGATATTTATAATTATCACAGTTAGTGGCAAAATGAAACGTAAATAAGTTGCCGACAAGTGTGTTTTTTTATCCAAACACCTACCCATGTACGTACATTATAAAGTAATACTTCGATTTATTCCATTCCAGATTCATCTCTTTTAGAGGTTCTGGAAAGGGAGAGGATATGGAGATGAGCTCACTTTCCTGTGGTGGTATTGTTTAAAGTCTCCAAGAGTTTTCCTCTCGGATTCTGGAAAAGAAGAGGATATGGAGATGAACTCACTTTCCTGTGTGGTATTTTTTAAAAGGCTCCAAGAGTTTTCCTCTCTTTGGAGCCTTGTGGTATGTCATCTAATTCATTGATGACATCCACTTCTGCTACTGGTGGATTGCATCCATTATTTTTGGTATGTCAATCCTAGTTTGATTTATAGCAGCAGGGATATATGATTTTGACAATATTTGGATTGTCGGTAAATATATCCGAAAACTGTTTAACAGTTTCATTAGTGTGGATCTTCAAGATCACATCACTATTCATGATATTTGAAATGGTCAACTGAGCTTAAAGCGCAAGGATGATTGTAATATCCATGTTGAACATAATACTGGGAATTTAAAGAGATCTGAATGTAAAGGATCTTCAGGCACTAATCTTCGCTATCGATTCTCTATATAAGACCCATAAAGGCACAATCTTTGAGATGTGCTTTAAATGCTTCCCCCGTTTTTAGTGCTCGAAATCTATTTATCAGGGGTAACTAAGCCTGATAAATAGATCTAAGACAGGAGTGCTCGGAATCTATTTATTGGTGGTAATTTAGCCCGATAAATAGATATAAGACGACATTTAATGGTTTTAGTTGGTGCTATGATGATGTGGACACGTCATGGCACAATCTATAAGATGTGCTCTAAACGCTTTCCCTGTTACGAGTTCTCGAAAACTGTTTATTTGGGTGATCAGGCCCATATAAATAGGTTCTAAGGAAGTGTTTTGATGGTCTACAGTGTAACTGCATGTCCCATGCAGTCACCAGCAACTGGATTTGTAACGGCTGAGTAATATATTTAAATCAATTTAATGATTTATTTATAAACCCATTTTTAGGTGTGAACACGAACTCCAGTGTGTTTAACTTTATTCCAGTTGCATATTATGGTTGATTTCCCAGTATTATCCCATGTTCCTGCCCTTTAGTAATGTGTCATATATGCTGTGAAAAAGCTGAATTACGATTGGATAACAGGTTTGATTATGACCATTTTTAGAGAATATACGGATCAGTATACTAAGGTACATCATCAGCCCTATGTAGGGAGTGGATAAATCCACTTTTATCCCTCAAATACTCTCAAGAGACCCAAAGGTCTTATTATTTTAACGATAATAGTAAATATATCACCTTAAATTCTATTAGAGGAAGTTTTGAGAGTCAATGTCCACGCGTTACAACATGGTTAAATTGATTTAAACGTTACAAGATGGTGGATACCAAGAGCCTTTCATATCAAAGGTCACATTCATAACAGTAATTATGCTCTTGTTAGTTTCATTCTACAATTGTTTTTCGTTCTTCGTTATTCTACAATAATGATTTTTCGATTTATTAAGCGAAACATATCTCCTTCGAATGTGCTAAACGAAACTTATGATTTGTGCCACATTAACACCATGTTAGTTAGTATATTGACGTGATGCTTATATACATTTTTGTGAGTTGAGTGCGGGGTCAGAATTCTTTGAAAACAAGACACCCCAGGTTCATAGCCAACCATTTGTGCGAAAGCAAAAAGGAAGACAAAGCCAAACAAGAAGGGAAAATGTAAATAAAAACGGGTGTTAAACTTAGTTCATAATATGTGTCGGATCACCAACCTTTGCATCTTCTAACAACCAGTCACTTTGTGTGAACTAATTTTATGGATGAGGATGGACGTGGGATAGCCCAATACCCAATCAGGCTGGTCCAAAAAGCCCGGCACAAGGCCTTGCCCGATTGGGTATCAGGATGGCGTGAGCTTAAGAGTCTGGCCAAAATCGTTTCAAGCCAAGAGCTGGTAACGGCCCACTCTACCCGATGCCCAACCTGAAGCCCGTCATTGTACACTTTTGATGCTTCTTCTACAACTTTAGACCAAACCATTAGATTTTGGAAATGATCGGTTTGGACTCATTGACACCCCTTCCATGCATATGCGATGTCCATATAATTAAAGCATCAAAACACGTGCCATGTTGATGCCATTGATCTTTATTTGATAAACCATAGTAAAGCTCTGTTGTGATATGATTCCCCGGATTTGGTATTGGATGATGAGCAAACATAAATAATGTAGACTAACTTATTTGTGAGCGCAGTTATGGAGATCGTCGCCAAAAGAATACGAACATCAAAAGCGACGCCTCAAGACTTCTCAATACGCGTGATCGTGTGCCTGGAGCTTCGTTGAAGCTCAAGGAGTTTTATTGAAGTCAAGAATGAAGATTGAAGCTTTGAAGACGGCTCGTAAGGTTTAATTTATAGTTTTCTAGCTTCATAGATTAGAATGTTAAGCCTTGAGTAGGACTTACTTTATAATCTTCATTTCGCTCATATTTTAGAGCTAGGATATTCATAGAAGCCATTAGAAACTTTCCCGAAGCCTATCGCTTCTTCCCTCGGCTTCGAGTGCATGTTAGTTGGTTCAAGAAGAGTCACCAACCGACTAGATGACGATCTAGTCGGTCGGCAACTCTACATGAACCGACTAGTTTGTCTCTCTTTATTCAGCTCTTTCCATGACTACAGTTAGTCGGTCAAAGAAGAGTCACCGACCGACTAGATGACGATCTAGTCGGTCAGTAATCCCTCTTAGACCGACTAGTTGTGTATAGTCATTTTCAGTCTGGGCTACTGTTTCGAGTTAGTCGGTCAAAGAACGTTTACCGACCGACTAGTTGAGAAACTAGTCGGTCAACATTTGTTCTTAAACCGACTAAGTCAACTTGAAGTCTGCATATTCTATTTCGACGTTAGTCGGTCAAAGATCATTCACCGACCGACTAGTTATGAAACTAGTCGGTCGGCAAGTCTTCTTAGACCGACTAGTTGTCTTTGCCTGGAACTTCGACTTTTGGCTGTTCTTTCATTAGTCGGTCTACGTTGATTGACCGACCGACTAGTTGATGAACTAGTCGGTCAGTGGTTGTTCTTTGACTTAGTTGGGTTCAGAAAAGAGCCGTTGGGAACTTTTCCAACACGATTTTCCTTGCCTCTATAAATACAATCTTGATACGTTTGAGGCAAGGTTGAAGGTCCATTTTACAAGTAATTTCAGACCTAAGAGAAGAGCTCTCTCAAGCTAATTCAAAGCTCTCTCTCCCTTACAAGAATCTCTCCCTTCACTCTTTGAGCCATCTTCCTCAAGAGAGATTCTCTCCATTGTGAGTTTCTCAAGCCAAGAGCTTGATCCTAGTCACCATACTCCACCCTAGGCTTCCATTGCTGGTCATCTTCTTGAAGCTAGGGTTTGGTGACATCCTCTTCCTCAAAATCCATCATTGCCCTAATTTGATAAGTATACTCAAGGCATAGGATTTTGTAAGGTAAGAGTTTATTTCATTTCAATCGTATTTGAATTGTGTCTCTCGGTTGTGAGAGAGGTTGTGATCCCGGTTTGTGGGAGTCACATGTCTTTTGTATGATTTGACTTGTGAAGGTTTTTCACAAGTATTTCATAGTGGAAATCTTGAGTTAAGGTTGCTAACTCAAGTATCCGGAGGGGATCCGGGTGGTTGGGACGTAGGATCACCGGGAACAAGTCGGGGAGACTTGGGTGGATCCGAACCCAGTAACATTCTTTGTTTGTGTTGTTTAATTCTTGTTGATTGTTGTTTATTCCGCATTGTCGTTTGTTCATTGCACAATAGTTAGGAATAACTCTCTTAATTATTTTAAGTACTATTCACCCCCTCTAGTACGTGTGCAGTAGCTACCACAGGGCACTACAAGCTCATCAATGTTTTCATGTCTTGTTAAAGGAATTTTGTAATGGTTTTTTTTGGACTTATGATAAAAGGGAAATATATGTTGAGCCAAAGACATACTACATTGAATGTATATATTGTTCGATAAAAGAATCGATAATTTCTTATTTAATAATAATAAACCATGATAAATATTTTTGATATTTTTGATGAGATGTTTGCAGTTACAAATACTTATGTAACGATTGACACAAATTCAATTTAGCCAATTTACCGAAAGATGCAAACTATTATACACGTTGATTTAAAATGCGAAAAAAAAATTGCATGAGAAATTTTTTTGGAAATTTTTCAAAAAAATATAAATTTTAAAATATGAATATATAAAAGAAAGAGCAAAATATATTTTAAGAACGAACGAAAAAAAAATTCTAGCAAGAAAATCTATTCAGAATAAAAAAGGGAGAAAATATATTCTTATTTCTTATGCTTTTTGGATTTATTTTAGATTTTTAAAAAACCTATTAAACATTTTTTCAAAGAAACTAAAATAAAAAATAAAAAATAAAACAATTCTACACTGCAACTGTCAGCACTGTCGGCCGCATTGACATGATAAACAGGCAAACATAGGGCTTGTAATTGATCATGCAGAAGCCAAGTAAGGTTGATGCCAGATTGACGTCAACCAACCATGACAAACCATGACAGAGGATTTCTATAGTGATTTGTTATTGTTTCTTATTTTATCATTTTCTCTGCATTACCAAATCTTCACAACTTTTTATAGAAGTGTGCCTTTCAGATAAGAGTTTTTTTTTCAATGGATTCATACTAGATAGACAAAGAATTTGAGCGATAAATTTTTCAGAAACGAAGAAAAGCTTTAAAAATAATTTAATAGTTGAACATGACTGTATTTAAATTTACAACTATAAATAGAGTATTATGCAGATGGTTTTTAAAAGAGAATAACAGAGGCACAAATAGAAGAAAAATGCAACAAGAGTTTCAGAAGCCAAACGGGACACTTTTTCTTTGGACTAAAAGTTAAGGATTGTTGTGAATGTAGTTTCTGGGAGACATCAGGCCTTTATTTATATGGATGGGGAGAGTTCATATATGGATATGATACAATCTTTGAATGGAATACAGACTCCTTATCTATACAGGATACTTCTTATCTATATAAGATAATGTATTCATAACACTCCCCCTTATCTTGCCATAGGTGTGAACTCTACTTATGAATACATCGAGATTCTAAGCATCATATGAGTATCAAAAGGGGTTGATACTTCAGAATCCTGAGTTAATTGGAGTTGCCTCGTTAAAACATTTCGCTATGAAAAAACCAGTGGGAAAAAGCCACAGCTAAGGAAAAAAGTACAATTCTCCTTTAACCCCGTACAAGACCTTAGACGTTCAGATCTTTTAGGCGACTCATACTAATCTTTTGTACAAACTTCCTGAAGGCGGTCGTAGGAAGTGACGTAGTGAACATGTCCACCAGGTTTTTGCTAGACTGTACTTGTTTGACGTCGATCTTGCCATTCTTTTGCATAACATGTTGTCCAGAAGAGTTTGGGAGAAATGTGTTTTGTCCTGTCACCTTTGATGTAACATCTGCATAGCTGTGCAATACAGACGTCATTGTCTTCGAACACAGTGGTAGGCTCAAGATCACTAGTCTTCAATCTAGTCGTCACCGGGATGTGATGCACAACTGAGCGTAGCCAAACATATTGTCTGCTTGTTACATGTATGGCGAGAATTTTTGACTGCTTAGATGAGGTTGCCTTCATGGTCTGCTTGACAGATTTCCAAGAGATTGTTGTCCCACAGTAGGTAAGCACGTACCCTGTTTGTGACTTCTCATTATGGGGATCAGACATGTAACCTGCATATGCATAGCCAATACATGTGGAGGAAGATTCTTTCTTATAAAACAAGCCCACTCTGTTGATCCATGGCGGTAGCACAGATGATACTTAACCACGGTCTAGTAACGTTTTGTGGGCGCTGCACTGTATCTGGCTAGTAAATTTACTGCACATGCTATATCGGGACGTGTGCAGTTAGCCAGATAAAGAAGTGCTCCAATAGCAATCAGATAAGCGACTTCAGGACCAACTATATCATCCCCATCTTCCTGCAAACGAAAGGGGTATTTATATACATCCAATTAGCGTATTACCATATATGTATTTAATGGATGGCATTGGTCCGTGTATTAATTCTTTAACACACTCTAGGTGTATGAAGTTAATGTAACGGGATTTTATCTTTTCAGATAATAACTCTGTGAACCATGACTTATCTATATTTTGCATATGTCTTTCATATCATACTTAATAGTCAGCTTTGAACAGATATTTCGGTTTTCTCTTCTGGAGATTAGATGAGATTTAAGTTGTTTACAACTATGATATTAAATCATGTTCTTTGTTCCTTATAAAGATGCGAAGACAACCTTTAGTAGGAATCCTTGCTTTGTCGAGGGATTCACTTGGTTGTATTTTATAATTCTTTCAATAGAATATATGCCCCGAAGTCTATTCAGACATTTAACGAAATGAGAAATGTATCATTATCAAGATATCCATAGAGGTATGCTATCACAACATCCAATAATAGCATATCCAAAATTTTCATTGCCAAATCGTAAGGTATTCGCAATTTTTACTAGGGAGTTTGATGCATCAGTTATATAAGTGAGTCAAGCTCATCTTAATTGCTTATTCCATGGGTTCAGTGAAAAAATCCTTGAGCTATATGATGTAGCTTATAGCATATGATTTTGTACTTATATTTTTATTTGTGCAATACTTATTATGCCTACATGTTTGACACCTTTTGGTGTCTATACTTTAGGTCCGAACACTTCATATTTTATAAGCAAGGTTGGCTCAGCTTTTATTGCCTCGTTTCACATTTGGCTAATATTTATGTTTGCATTTTAGCAATGGAGTGTGGACGATATTATATGATTATCATCGCTTTTGCAATGTATGTGTCAATATGATACGTGAATATACTGTCGACAATAGTATTCTTTCTATCAACACTAACATTTAGGTTCATTTCAGTTTCTCCTGGATTTTCCACTTAAGGGGATTCCAGAAGTGATGATGGTATGGACATGAGTTCATTGTGCTGTGGTAGTATTGATTTAAGGCATCCAGGTGTTTTTCTCTTTTTTGGAATTTTGCCCTTAGAGCCTGGTGGTCTACCTCTTCGAGGAACAAGAACTTTTGCTGCTGGTGGATTACATCCATTCTCGAGGATGTCAATCCTAGCCGGACTACTAGCAGCATGGATGTGTGATCTGACAAATTTTCTTGTTGTCAGTGACTATGTCCAATAACTGTTGAACAATTTTCTTAAATGTGAAGGATCTTCATGATCTCATTATCACATTTCATAATTTTCGTATCATATATTTTTATTTATTTATTTTAAATGTTCAGCAGAACTTCATGCTTGAACTAAGTTGAGCCTAGCACTGTGATTGTGGACACATCTATGCATCGTCTTCGAAACGTGCTTTTAACGCCTCCCCCGTTTAGGGTGCAATGTACTAGTGTGCATCAAACCCCTATATAGATTCCAAGATGACATTAAGGTCCTGGTTTTATTCTATTTGGTGCTATATATGGGGATGTAAACTGCACACCCAAAAAATCATCAAATGAGATATATTGGGTGGTGTTTCGACTGCTAGTTGCACCGGAGAATAACTCTGATTCCCAGAGGGTCTGAGTCGTATTTATGAAGCAGCATGTTAGATTGCATGTCCACATGCAGTCACCAAACAACTAGGAGTAATGGGTGTGTAATCCATTATAGACGTTTTAATAATCGACTTTTCAAACCCATTTTGGGTGTGAACACATGCTTCATGGTGTTCAACTTTTATTCCCATTGTAAATTATTATTTATGTCCCAATTTTATCCATTGTTATTTTGACAATTGTCCTAATAGCTTTTAGAAAAGCTGGATTGCGGTTGGATAATATGTTGGATACAACAGTGTTCGATACAAAGATCTATGATTTCTTGTTTGATGATAACAAACTTCATGAATATTTTTGATGTGTGTGTTAAGTGTTTTTCAGGGCCAAATAAACATCACAATTTTAATGGTAAGCTTATGAATATGGTCAATGGCAATCTTGTAATTATGAGCAAGATAAGAAGCAATAGCAAACTTATGATTAAATAGATTTTGACTTGGTCAACGTATTCGACAGATTCCATGGAGGGATAAGGAAATAAGAAAAGATTTGATTGAAGATCTTCAAGTCAAATTTGAGGAGTCCTACTTATCATATGATTGATCAAGTCCATTCCACCAAGGAGATAGGATGAGAACAAATCAATTCAAATCAATTTGGAAGTTCATTGGGTCATCAATTTGGAGATTCAAATCAATTTAAATTGGAGGAGTCTCTCTTTAAGATGAAACAAGAGAAGTTTTAATAAACAAGAACTTTAGGGTCCAAACCATGTGTGTGTGTGTGTGTGTGTGTGTGTGTGTGTGTGTTCTTTATCTCTTTAAGAAAAACCCCCCTCCCAAGAGAGAATAAGGAACCGGCCTTGTAAATTAGAGAAGCAAAACAAATCTGAGCAACTTTGGTTCTTTTCCAAGCAAAAAACATCTCATAGCTGCACCTTGTGTATTTCTCCAAGCAAAAACCTCCCATAGGCGCAACATTGTCTTATCCGAGCAATAAAGAAGAAACATATCCATGTAAAGCCCACGTTTTTTTAAAAAGGCCCAAGGGCCTTTTCCCCTTCTTTTGTTTTTTTCCTCCTTTCTTTTTACTCGGCCGAGCCTGGTGGCCCACTCCCCCCTTTATTTTCCCCCACTTACTCTCTCCCCCTTCTCTCTTCACTCCCTCCCTCTCTCTCGCGATTCGTTCAAACGAGTGGCGGCGACGAAATTTCTGCTGTCTTGGACTGCCTCTCTATTCGTTCCTTCGACTCGAAGAAAGTCCACGCAAGCCTCCCATCTCTTCGCTCCAAGTCATGGAGCACGTGGCATGGCCTCATGCCTCCACTGCGCCCTAAATACTAAGGTTTCAACGCGTGTTTCCTTTGATTCGAGGCCAATCGTCCTCGTGGCTGCTTCACAATCCTCCCTCGTCGTCTTCACCTACCTCAGTTTCCCTCTTTCCTCTATTTAAGCTTGATTGAGCTTTAGGGTTTCGATTTTTCACAACAGAAACATATTTTCAAAATGAATTTTGGGTTTTTCTTGGATCTAGTTCGGCTCTTCTGTTAGAGTTGGGTTTTCTATTCGGATCTTCTAACAGTTTACAAATTGGGGTAAAATCACTTTGATTCTCTAATTTTGGATTTTAAAAATATTGTGATTTTTGTTCTCCTTCTCTGTGATGATGTTTCTGAGCACCGGGCAAGGCGGTGACCCTCACCGCAGCCCCGTTAGCCTTTGCCATGACTATCCGAGGGACTTCCCTCTTGACTTTAACGTGATGACCCCTTTCTCCTTCCATATGCGCTATTTTTGGTGTTTTCTCCCCTCGTCGGAACTGTCCGGTTTCACCATCCCCCTGCAGTGACCTACGGCCCCTCTTTAGGTCTCGCAGTAACCTTCCATGGTCATCTAAGACTGAAACTGGGTACTATACCCTAGTGTGTGACTAATTGATGGGGTTATCCCCTGTGTGGCCAATTTTAGGGTAGGTTTCTTGGGTGTTAGCTGTAAATGATAATTTGGCGATTGGCGAGGCTTGATGGTGGGCATGGGTTAGCATGGGAACCTCGAGGTTTTACCCCACATATCGGAGTTGGCTTAGAAATCACCCGATGATTGAAGATGAGGGTTTGGCCCCTAAAGGCCGTTGGAGAAGTATAGAGTTTATTGCCTGTTGGATCATGTACCTGGCTACTGCCTGAAGGATCAAAGTTTTCTGCCTGTGGGATCATAAAATGTTGCTTGAAGGATCATATAAAACCACAAAGACATGGTTAAGTCCTGAAAACGATCAATGATGAAATTTTATCTTAGATCACTAAATTGTTCCTCCCCCATTGTCCATCCCCAATAATTCCAAAGGTGCGACACAGATCGCTACCACGACACACAGGTCAGCTCGTACTCTTATTTACTTTCCAGTTTCAGTCCATGCAGCATGTTAAAAATATCCTCCTTATTAATTGACATATCCATGATCAGATGTTTAACTTTTGCACATTTAGAGCATGTTAAATGTTATGATGTTTCCTCTTCATTATTTTCTATGATGTTGCTTAGTGGCCCATGACATTGGACTACTTGGTATATTAGGTGTGCTATGGAAACCAATATTCGAAAGTTAGTGTATTATATATGTGTTTAGATGTGTTAAAATATAATGTTGAGTATATAATTGGAACCAAAATGATATAGCACACCAATATACGAATTGAGTTCAATGTGTCTTTAAAATTAATCACTTTATAAATCATGCTTTTAAAAGAACTAGTTTAGAACAACACCTAGACTATATCACCGAGGCACTAAGAGATGTACACTTAATACACACTTGGCACTTCAGACTAATGGGTTTCGGGGTAAATCATATTAGTGAG
The DNA here is from genome assembly GCA_030789695.1 of Scilla litardierei. Lineage (NCBI taxonomy): Eukaryota > Viridiplantae > Streptophyta > Magnoliopsida > Asparagales > Asparagaceae > Scilla > Scilla litardierei. The sequence goes on from CM061135.1 coordinate 29,111,398, forward strand.
AGTGCAAGAGCGACTGGAGCCACGCTCCTAATGACTTGATCGCATCAGGTTGTTCCAGACAGTGTGACATCACGAATCAGGATATGACCCTAAGTGTTCCATCGGACTTAATTAATGAGTTCCACCATTGACTCATGGCCTATACCGTTCCTACTTATGCCTGGCTCGGGTAAGCATCTCAGGGTACTGAGGTGGACTCCTTGGTTGCTTACTGTACTCTCCAATATGATTCACAGCCTAGGTTTGGTAAAGATTGATAGGACCACGTTAGTGTTACCTTTAATTATTAATTGAATTGCATGATTATCGTAATTGCAATGCATGTCTAAAAAGAAATATTAGTAATCTGTTATCTGTACTCAGTTCATGTTTTCTAGTCAGTGCTTTTCCCATGTTCACATGTTTTAAATTCCAAATTTTAGAATCATTGTGATTTACCTGGTGGGTCTTCATTGTTGTTGTACCGCCGGATGTTGATCCAGAGACAATGAGGCACCCGTGTTTGAGGACACAGACTTCGCGATTGAGACCGCTGACTTTTGATATAGAGGTAATATGTAAACGTTTTGGTAGTGTGAGATGTACTTTTGTAATGCATGCGTATAGCATGATGTATTGAATTTTGTAAGCTCGTTCATATATATATATATATATATATATATATATATATATATATATATATATATATGAAAGGTAGAAAAAACTATATTAAGTAAAGTACAAGTACACAACTAGGCACCCGACTAAGAAAGAGAGGGGAGCGGACACAAGCGTCGTCACCCTCCACATCAAAGTTAGGTCCTAGCAATAGATTACAAGCCAATCACACCAACAAGAAAACTCCTCTCAACCCCTAGAACAAATTCGGTTCCTGCCTTACCCATTATCTTTAATGCCAAAGTTATCCAGTGCATATGCAGCATCCTCTTCAGGATCTTCAAGGTTGCGTAAAGCAATTCTTACATCAGCTGCAATATCCTCAAATAGCAAGGTCTTTGGTCTCTGAGAGTTGTGAAAAATACGCCTATTACGCTCCCGCCAGATGTGCCATACACTTGCCGCCAGTACTGATTTTCCAAGTTGTCCCAAGGTACCTTTTTTCCCAAAATGAGTTATAAAGTATTTCCCTAACTCTTCCAAAGAATACATTGGACAGGTTATACCCAGCTTTAGCATCAGCCTGCACATTATGTATTTGGTATATGTGCAATCAAAAAATAGGTGAGACAATGATTCCACGCCATCCTCGCATAGTACACAGTTAGTTGCCGTACTAACTCCCCACTTAGTGATGATATCACGCGTTAGAAGCTTCCCTCTGAAGGCACGAAGCAGGCAAAGAGACCATTTCGGGATACAATTTGAATACCAAATCAGTTTAACAAAGGGAAATACTGGACCTTTTAATCTTGCACCCTCCCAGGCATCTTTGAAACGGAACTCAGGTGCCACTTTCCACTCCCATTGATCAGGACCCGCCCCAAGAGTGATGTGCTGAAACAAATGTTTAATTTCAAGAATTGAAGCATCCTCACTCCACTTAGAACCATTCCAGTAATCCCGCACTCTTAGGTTGCTAGCTCCCTCCGGAATGTCACATAGGTTTTTTAGGGGCCCGCAAGGCAGCCAACTATCATGCCAAAACAGGGTGCCCCTTCCATCCTTCACCTGTCTCATAATCATCTTCTGAGAATATTTTCTGCACTTTAGAAGGAACTTCCAGGTACCCGACTGAGATGGCGTTCCTTCAGTTGCGAAGAAAGAACCAACTTCCGCATATTTGTCCCTCATGTACTCAGGCCATAACCCTTTAGCCTGCAGGAATCTCCAAGTAAGTTTGATGCCTGAAGCCAAATTTAGTTCAGAGAATAGCCTCAACCCAACCCCACCCTCAGTCTTTGGCTTGCAACAATCATGCCAAACCCACACATTAGACGAACCCCAAATGAATCTTCTGCACATTCTGGTGAGTGATCGAATTACAGTTGACGGTAATTTATATACCTGGGACCAGAAGGATACCATACCGTAGATCACACTTCTCACCAGCTCAATCCGCCCCGCAATGGACAACATAGTAGAAGTCCAACCACTAAGCCTTCCTCTGCACTTATCAAGAAGTCTGTTGAACATGCAAGTCTTAGGATATTTAGATGATAGGGGAAGACCCAAGTAGGAGGTAAAGCTTGTGACCTGCCTAACACCAATATGATTTGCAAGAGTACCTGGATTTTTAACCCCTTTACTAAACACTCCAACACTTTTCTCCCAGTTGACAACAAGTCCTGTGAAATTAGTGAAGTCTACCAGCAGGGATTTCAGGCCATCCATAGATTTGAAGTTAGCGCGGCAAAAGAGTAGTAAGTCATCCGCAAATAAAAGATGCGATATGGAGCCAATATGACGCATCGGCTGAATAGTCCCCCTAGTAAGTGCTTTGTCCAGCAGCAAAGAGAAGGCTTCCATAGTGATTACGAATAAATAAGGGGATAGGGGGGTCACCTTGCCTGAGTCCTCTATTGCCTTTGAAATAGCCTGCCGGTGATCCATTGACCATCACAGAGTAAGTAGGAGAAGAAATACATTCCCGAATCCAGGCAATGAAAGTGGTACCAAATCCCATCCGATGTAAGATGTAGTACACAAACTCCATGTTCACATTATCAAAAGCCTTCCTAAGGTCCAGCTTCAAACAAGATCTAGAACCCATAGGATTGCTAAAGTCTCTAATCTGCTCGTGGGCCAACAGGGCACTATCAGATAGAAGCCTTCCCTTGAGAAAAGCTGATTGATTAGGAGAGACCAAACTATGGACAACCATGCTTAACCTGTTGCATATAACCTTGCTAATAATTTTATAGAGGATATTGCAGCACACTATTGGCCTATAATCCCCAAGGTTGGAAGCATTACCAGTTTTAGGAACAAGTGTGAGAAAAGTGTGATTCACCTGATGTAACGACGTTGTAGATTGGAAGAAATATTTAATAGCAGCAGTCACTTCATTACCAATCAGATTCCAATGATGCTGAAAGAAAAATCCATTGTAGCCGTCTGGTCCTGGAGATTTAGTTGGCCCAATCTGGAAGACTGCCTCTCTGATTTCCTTATTTGTAACCATCCGCTGCAACCAAGAGACCCCCTCAGTAGTAACTTTCTTTCTAGGCACAAGATTCGGAAATACATTCCAATAGTTATCCTGAGTATATAATTCCGCAAAGTATGTAGCCGCTTCAGATTTAAGAGTTTCATAAGACTTAATTTGGCCTCCAGTTGCATCAACAAGATGCATCAAATTATTGTGACATTGCCTTGATTTCATCGCGTTGTAGAAAAATTTTGTGTTCCTATCTCCCAATAGCAACCAATCTTGCCTGCTTTTCTGCCGGTACTTTTCCTCCTCCATGGCCAATAGGGTAGCCAATTCATTTGTTAAGCTTCTCTCTTGCTGCTGCAGGTCAATGGTAGAGTGTAGGCCCTGCTGTGCTCGGATAAGCAACAAGGACTCACGGCAATTGACAATCCGGCCTTGTAAATGATGTTCCCGGGCCCATGATTTGAGCTGCTCCTTGAGGAACCGCAATTTCTTTGAAATGGTGTGAATATTTGTTGCAGTGGGTAGCTGGTTCCATGAGTTGTGAACTATTTCGAAATATCCAGGCAGGCCGGTCCAGTAAGTGAAGTATTTAAAAGGCTTTGGGGAAGATGATACATGTGAGTGCAGTCTGACGACCATTGGGGAGTGGTCGCTGGTGCGCTGGTCCAAGAATTGAACAAAAGATTCCGGGAGCTTTCCAATCCAATCCACATTACACATGACCCTATCGAGTTGAGCAGAAATTCGGCCAGGTCCCAGGCGTTTATTACTCCAACTAAGTCGCCCCCCGTATATTTGAGATCCTGCAAATAGCACTCATTAATGCAATTACTGAAGTCCTTCAACATGCTTTCCTCCAATCTCCTCCCGCCAATCTTATCATTAGTAAATAAAGCACAGTTGAAATCACCGCCAACCAACCATGCCTTGCCCTGATAATTTGAAGCCTCCGTAATAAGATTACTCCATAACTCGCGCCTCTCCAAAGTCCTATTAGAGCCATAGATACCAGTCAGGACAAAGGCAAATCCCCCAATGTTAACACATTGGACAGATATGTGCTGGCTAGATTGGGCTAATAAATTAGTTTGCCAAACTTGGGGGTCAAATCCCATCAAGATACGCCCAGCCTTGTGCAGGCCAAAATTTTCAATAGTAACCCACTTCTTGGGAATGCAAGCTTTTGTCAAGAGACTGTCTTTTTTCAATTTTGTTTCCAGCAAGACCACACCAGACGGTTTTATTTCCTTCAACATGGCACTTAAGTCTCTACACCGCACAGAGTTATTTAATCCACGTGTGTTCCAAAAAAGAATAGTCATAGGATAACAATTGCAAGCTAGAAGAAGACTCCTTAGGCTACACGGCCGCTCCCCTTCAACCTGTCGCTCTTGCGGACACCGGAACCGGGCCTGGCCAATTCCCCTTGATTTATTTGCTTTGTAGAACTCAAATTATGAATAATTGCAGCATGTTCCATCTCCCACTGAGGATTGTCGTAGACAAAGTTTTCCGGCACCTCCTCCACCACATTCGTCTCCTCTTCCAACAAAGAAGGAAGGGGGATCAATAATTCCGAGTTTTTTATATTACTAGCAGCCAAGATAGGAAGAGCCCCAGGTGTATCATTCCCTAAAGAGCTTTTAGAAGTCTCAGTGACAGAGTCATGTAAACTGTCACTCATTAATTTAGACCCCTGCTTATTTACACTTTGTGTATTACTTACCTTCCTCCAAGAATTGAGAGATGCAATAACTTTGAGTATGGAAACCACCTTTTTGAAATTCACCATGCAAGAGGGAGCAGAACCCGAGCTCTCACCTTGCTCAATGCCGTCATGCTTTAAATCTGGGATCGATGGTACCTTACCCTTGCCTTTGTCTAGCAAGGGGCATTGGGAGTCCAAGTGTCCAAAGCAGACACACCTGCTGCAACGGGGAGGTTCGCCTTCAAATTTAATGTCAATTGTAATTAGCGAACCATCATCTAGTTCCGCATCCACATGCTTGGGTAGAGGTCGACCAGCATCGACTTCCACCAAACACCTAGCGTACGAGATTCTCTCCAGTTTTGCAGTCGCCCGATCCAAGCATAGAGGTGTCCCAACCACTGACGTAAGGATATTGAGGGCCTCTAAATTCCACATATTTAGTGGGACACCATGCAATTGCATCCAGACAGGAATTGAAGTAAGGATATCCCTGTCGTGGCGAATTGTAGGACTCCAAAGCTTCAGAATCACCAAACGCCCATCAAACAACCGAGGCCCCCCGTTGAGAATTCTATCACACTCCTCCTTGGAATCAAATTTGAAATAAAAGAATCCATTCTCCCTGCTGAATACCTGGATCCTCTGTCTGGGCTTCCACAGACGCTCTAACCACGCCTGAATCTGTCCATAGGAAGGAATAGCCCCCAGCACATATCCGACAAGGGTGAATTTCCAAGGTACATTACCCTTCTCCAACACCGCCTCCGAGATGCGACCAACCAAAGAACCATCCTCCTTAACTTTGGGAGCAACAAATGTCATTGCCATAGATTCCCCATATGTGCGCCGATTCGAACACACCTCCGACCAGGAGAGTTTAGCAGCCGAAGGATCAATTACAATTGTTGGCTTGGGTCGCACAGGAATATCAACAAACACCTTAGCTGCATGGACATTAGTGGATTTATTGTTAGCAGCACCGTTCCTGAAGGCACCAATAGGGTAACGCCTTCTATTAGATGGCAGAATACGAAGGACAGTTTTATTAATTGGCTTCTTCTTCGTAACAAGTTTCCACCCATCCTCATCAACATGCGCCTGCACATCTCCCGAAGAAACCCTATTTCCGTTCGTTGTAGGAGCCACACCGAGTGCAGCTGAACCCTGCGCTGAAGATGCCCTGACATTCGAAGAGGGAGCCCTACCCAGCCTGCCAGCTCCCGGAGCAAGCCCAAAAGCGCCGCCAGGGTCGCCGCTCCTCAAGTCGCTCATTTTGCTGGCAGTGGTATATATATATATATTTATATATATATAAGTGAAAATTTTTGTTAAGCATTTTGATGCATCTCTGCTTGTGTCTAGATTGTTTTCACTGGTTAACTACAAGACTGCCATCCTTTGCGAAACATGATGCGACCTCGGGTTGCGGGATGTGACAATCCAATTATCAAGTTGCACCACACACAATAAAGGGGAAGCATGACAATCTAATTAGAGGGATGATTCGAAGAAGATGCAACATTTTACACAAAAAATTAGTGGTTAGTGGTTAGTGATTTTTCTTTTCCCCACCAACTTTGTTTTTGTATGTTTGCAAGACAGAAGCTAAAAGGAAAACAAAAACTTGCTTGCACAAAATAGAGGAGGATAGAGAAAACGTAGTGGAGGCCAAAGAAAATTAATATGCTACAAAATCAGTGCCTTGCACCCAACATCAATCAGGTTTAAACAAATTGAGAGAGATGATGTGCGGCTAACACATAATTCAAAGAGGATGATGAGAGGCTCGTTCATCAATCAAGGGATCTCTCATTTATAGATGAGAAAATTTAATTGAATGGGCCAAGTTTACTAGAAGAGAGCCAAAGTCATCTCCTACAAAGATCTCAAGCCAAAGCTTCTTCAAACTCTCCAAGCGATGCACTTCAAAGATCTGAGAATTCCTTTCCACAAGAGCCTTCAAATCTGCCATGTCTTATTTTTCTATCGAATAGGACGAGCCCACGATTCCAATGGATATTTTTTTTGGATTTTTCTGAGATCGGGGCTATTTACTACAATTTCTAGAAGACGGAGCAAAAACATACTTTGTGCACAGACCGCAGCCAATCACGCATATTCCCAATACACAGAGAGTTGCTTTACGCACAGACCATATTCAGGCATTTTTGCACAGCGAACTTTGGATGTCTATATCTTTTGATCGAGATATCAGACTGAGACACTGTTCGCGCCAGTACGAAGTTAATGACGTGTTGCTCGACAGGGACTATCCAAACATCTCAAATTGAGCACTCTAAACTTTTTATATTTTTATTATTTGTGATTGTTCTGGTAGATCTTTGTATTATGTTTTAGTTTTCGTTTGTGGGGTTCTTTGGGTACTCTTGATTGGTTGGAACTAGTCAAGAGTAAACTTTTTGCTAGGATAGTAGAGTTCGACACTTTTGGGAGTGAGATATAGACTTGTTGAGCTGAGTGTTGGGACACGAAGTTCTGGGTGTTTATATATTGACATTAGTATTCTAATGATTACTTTGGGATTGGAGTTGGTCGTTGGAGCGACCGAACCGGTGTAAATACTCAGTGTGTTTGCTTCTACTTTATTAACTCTGCACCATATTTTCTCTGTGACTGTCTGATTGACTATGCCCTTATTTTTGTATTCGTGAAAAGTTTGTACAAGTTTATTCACCCCCATTTAGGGTTAGATCACGATCCAACAAGTGGTAACATAACATGTTAAAGGATCTAGGCTAGAGAATATGGATCTTTCTGTTTCAGCTTTTGCTGAAGGCATGTCTACTGTAAGACCCCCAAAATTTAATGGCACAAATATTGCATATTGAAAAGCTAAAATGAAAATATATCTTGTGTGAGTAGATTATGATGTTTAGAACATTGTTGAAAAAGGCTACACCCCTTATGTTATTAAAGTTGAAAATATTGAAATTCCTAAGCATGAAGACAAGTGGGACAATAATGATATAAAAATCTATTCTTTAAATGGTGGAGCTACGAATGCTATTATTTGTGCTTTAGATAAAACTAAATTTAATCGTGTTTTCCAATGTTTGACTGCACAAAAAATATGACATACACGAGAGGTGACGCATGAGGAAACTTCACAGGTCAAGCAGTCTAGTTAACTCTTCTATGTACAAAATATGAAAGTTTCCGGATGCGACCATCAAAATCTATCAAGGAGATGTACGCCAAGTTTATAGACATCGTCTACAACTCTAAAGCCCTTGAAAACCAAACTCAAGCTTGGAACACGTTAGGAAAATTCTGAGAGTAGTGCCTAGCACTTTTTGTCCTAAAGTTACTGCAATCCAATAGGCCAGAGATCTTGCAAAGCTGAGCGTATAAGAATTGATTGGAAACGTAATGTCCCATGAGCTTGAATTGAAGACTATGTAATCAATGGAGACATCTGAACCAAAGGCACCCAAGAGCATCGCTTTAAAAGATGAGGAGGAAAGCGATGATGAACTTGATGAGGAGCAAGCATTGATGGTGATAGGATTTATAATATACATCAAGACTCCACAGGATGAGCTGAAATGACCAAAAGGTTCAATCGTTTCAACAAATTTAATCCTGCAAATAATTTCTCTGAACAGAATACTGCTAATTCAGTGCAGTGCTTTTATTGCATGAAAAAGGGCATCTCATGAAAGATTGCCTAGTGATGAAAAGCAAGTATGGGGAGAAGAACGTGAAGTCACTTGTGACAACATTCCATGAAGATAACAAAAACAAACCCCAAGACGAGACTGCCCGCTCTTCTCTATGTTTAATGGGAGAACATGATTAGGTACAATCCTACTCTATGGCTGAGCTTGTGAATATTTGTGAGAATATGCAGGCTGAAATTGACAAATTAGAATCCAATGTTGAGTCCCTTAAGGAAGTAAACTTTGAATTACAACAAGAGAACTATAACATGTCTCTAGATGATGAAAAATTGAAAACTGAAAATAATACACTTAAGGCCACTCTTGCAAAGATTAAAAAGCAACCACCCATTATACATGAGACCTTATAGTGTGATGTTTGTCCTAAGCAGAGACCGAAAACAAAGCATGCAAAGAAAACATGATAATATTATAATCATAAAACAAAGAGCTTAAAGAAAAATTGATCAAGATTGAGACTGAAAATAAAGATCTTAAGGGAAAATCCATTGAAATAGAGAAGAAAGCTGAAAATTTGAAAAAAAGCAAAGAGGAAAATAAAAAAGCTTTCATTAGTAAATGCACCTTGCTTGTAAATGAAAATCTTTATTTGAAATCCAAAGTCACGGCTTAGAATTGACCATAAAGAAATTTAGTGTTGGAAAACAATCTTTGGATATAATTCTTGGAACCTAAATATTTGACAACAATTTGAGAGGAGTTGGATATGATTTGAAACACGTTGAAAAGCCCAAAAATAAGAAAGTTCATACCGAGCCTACGAACGTTATAAATATTCATGTAAAGTGCTTTACTTGTGGATGTGTTAGTCATACTTCTCATCATTGTATATATAGGGAAAAAACATAAAGTTTAAACAAATATGGGTTCCTAAAAGTATGATGACTAACATGAGTAGACCTTGTTGGATTCCAATGTCACACATAACATCTTCCGCGTAGGTGAGATGGATGGACAAGGAACTATGGATTTGACGTCGTATTTTAATGAAGTTCCTTGGCCAAACACCAACGAGAATGTATGATTTCTTGTTTGGGCTTAATGTTTACCTTCATAGGATTTATCTTGATTATTTTGTGTTTCTTTGTGTGAATTTTTTTGGAATTTTTATTTTGGTGTGCTTTTCATTTTTTATGTTAGAAATTTTTTGAAAACCATAAAAATTTGAAGAATTGAAAAAGAGAAATGAGAAAAGGTGCAAAATTATAAAGATTGAGCTTAATGGGTACCCTCTTTTAGATTATCAAAATTGCAATTTTGAATGGCATTCATATCCATGTAGGAATCTTGCATTATTGTCATGACTATAATTGCATAATAGGGGTTTTAAATAATCATTACATGTTCGATAAATTGAGTAATTTGATTTCTACATCTTCACCCTACACTTTCACGAGATTAATTGTTATTGCACATATGGAATTATGTTCATGAAATATGGGAAAGTGGTAGTAGATGAATGAATTAAAAAATCTAAAAACATATTATTCTACGGGATATGATGTTTCATGCATTGGATTAAAAATAAAGCACATGAAAAGAAAAAATATGTTGAAAAAGAAAAATAATTCATATCATGAAAAAGAAAAAAAGAGCTTCGTATGAAAAATGGATAAGGTCCATAGTAATGATACAACCCACAGATATCCAACTTATGCTTTAAGATTAATCTTTAGCGTTGGTGTTATATTCGTCAAGCAATGACACTCCTCGTCTAAGAGTCCTTATAGGCTATGTATGGGTGTTGGTAACTTGAACTCATGCTTCATGATATGGGAAAGCTCAATCTAAAAGAGTCTATGTTATATGGAAAGTTGGTTTATTTTGATTGATTTTCATGAAACTTCTCCCTGTGTATTGTAACTTTTAATCATCATACGAGCATGAAGATGTTCTAATCATTGTTATGAATTTAATTGAATATCAAGTGTTTGTTTTTAAATATCTTAATGTGATCATATGTCTTGATTAATAATGTTCTAGTTTTACACTGCATATGACATGGATTTCTATAGTGCTCTTTTGATGATAACAAAAGAGGGGAGAAAATGGATAGAGTTGATCATTGATCAACATATTGATAGGGAGAAGTAACTTGATAAGGAAGCATGTCAATAGGGGGAGCTATGTGCATATGATTTATATCTTGTTGACATGCATCATCACACTTCACAAACACATATCACGATGACATCATATTGAGCATTTTGATCAAATCTTATTGCGGTTTGTCATCATCAAAAGGGGAAGATTGTTGGATACAATAGTGTTGTGTACAATGATATATGATTTCTTGTTTGATGATAACGAACATGCATGAATATTTTTCATGTGTTTATTAAATGTTTTTCTGGGCTAAATAAACATCAAAAGCATAATGGCAAACTTGTGAATATGGTCAATGGTAATCCTGTAATTATGAGCAAGATAAGAAGTAATGAAAAACTTATGATTAAATGGTATTTGACTTGGTCAACAAATTCTACAAATTCCATGGATGGATGAGGAAATAAGAAAAGATTTGATTGAAAATTCAAGTCAAATTTGAGGAGTCCTACTTATCCTAGAATTGATCAAGTCCATTGAACCAAGGAGATAGAATGCGAACAAATCAATTCAAATCAATTTGGAAGTTCATTGGTGTTGGATACAATGTGTAGTTGGATACAACGATCGATGACTTCGTGTTTGATGATAACAAACGTGTGTGAATGATTTGATGTGTGTGCTAAGTGTTTTTCAGGAATGGCACTCTCGCAAATACGCAAAGGGAGACTAAGTCAAATTGATGGAGAATTTGCCATGCATTAGCAAAGTGGACTTGGTCAAAGATGGAGATAATGGCTACACATATTGAACTACGTCACAGATGGGGAGGTAAGGAGAAAAACAATTCAAATTCATATTTGAATTGATTCAAATCAATTGGTGTATGTACCAAAACCTAAAGCCATGCAAATTGAAGACTTGGTCAAAGATGGAGAGAAAAGGAGAATCTCATGTAAATCAATGGTGATTAAATGAGATCTTATTTGAAATCCTATAGCTACTCAAATTCAAATCCTATAGACATCCATATTCAAACTCCATATTCATGGTGGTTCATTCAAATCCTATTCAAGTTAGGATTCCTTCCAATCTCCATCAATTATGGGGTTCTATTTGATTCTAATTGATCCCATCCTCATATATATAAACCCGTCTTCCAAAGAGAAAAGAGAGGGGGGGGGGGGACAAATAGGAAATTCGGCCATAACATCATACATTGCGCAAGTTTCATTCTACATTCATATATTGCGCAACAAGCCCTAAAATCCCACCTTGGCAGCAAGTATTAACCCAAGAGCTTCATCTCATTCATCCATTGCATCAAGCAACAACCAAGGCCAAGGCTTCAAAGCCATCCTCCCTCATTGTGCAAGTTGCTAGCTTCTACTATCTCAAAGATTGCACAAGTCATCATCCATACAAGGCTGCAATACATCTCCAATGGGAACTACATCTTCTCCATTGCAAGATTCTCCTTGCCAATGCACCCTTCAATAGCTCCTTCCTTATTGCGCAAGCCACCAAGAAAAGCTCCATTGCCTATTTCCTTGTAGCCGCAACTTGAAGAGGAGAGTCACCCACCTTGGTTGCAAGTTTCATTAGAGAAGCTCATCACACATTGCACAATATACAAGAGAGAGCTCCATTCTACATTACGCAACAAGGGGACATCCACACATATAGGCCTCAAGTTACAAGTAGCCAAGACATCCATAGGTCGCAAGTTTAGTCAAGTGGGCTAGCCGCAACTTGAGTTGCTCAGATCAGAGACTACATCATCGTCAGACTTGATCTGACCTGAGCTGATTGACAGAGACTACTACAGCTACACAAACTGAGATTTTCCAAACTCTTTATTGTTATATTTGTGTAGTAGTAGCGATCATTGTAGGAGAAACTTTACCATACTTGTGTTTTGAGGTCATGTTTAGTCCAGGACTAGACAAGAGGGTCTTGACGAGTTGGGGCTTGTCAGGAGAGAGCATTTAGTAGGTTGATAGTATTTTGCACTCGGGGTGTGTGGTGCGAACTAGGTGAGAGTTGAGTTGGGGCTCATAGTTCATTGTAGTTGTACAAAGAAACATATTAATGCTAGTATCTGCTTTGGGGCTGGAGTTGGTCGTTGGGACGACCGAACCAGGGTAAATCTGCTGCGTACTCTATGATTGCTTATTGTTTACTCTACATCTGCTATAACTGCTTGTGACTGCTCGTGGGTTGCACAGGAATTTTTATTAGCCTATTCACCCCCTCTAGGCTTAGATCCAGTCTAACAAGTGATATCAGAGCAGGTTAGATGATCTAGGCTAGATTGACCATGAATTCTATTGATTCTACTTTTGCTTAAGGTCGGTCCATATAACGACCCCCTAAATTTAATGGTGTAGATTATGCTTATTGGAAATCTAGAATGAAAATCTACTTAATATCTGTTGATTATAAAGTATGGAACATTGTTGAAAAAGGTTATAAGCCGCCTGTTATTAAAATTGAAAACACTGAAATGCTTAAACATGAAGATAAATGGGATGATGCCGATTGGAGACTTTATTCTTTAAATGGTAAAGCTATGAATGCGCTTATTAGATCCTTAAAAAAATTTAAATTTAATCGTATCTCACATTGTTTAACTGCGCAGGAAATATGGCATACACTGGAGGTGACACATGAGGGAACATCACATGTGAAGGAGTCTAGACTTGCTTTGCTACAAGTACGAGAGCTTTCGCATGCTTCCATCAGAATCCATCTCGGAGATGTTTGAAAGGTTCACGGACAATGTCTACAAGTCTAGCTCCCTTGGTAAGCCATACACTAGTCTTGAGTAGGTGAGGAAAATATTAAGGGCACTGCTAAGCTCATTTCGTCTCAAAGTCACTGCCATTTAAGAAGCTAAAGATCTATCACAGATGAGAGTGGAGGTCTTGATAGGTAACTTAATGTCACATGAGCTTGAGTTGCAGAATATAGAGGCCAGAGAGAAACCAGAGGCCAAGGAACCAAAACCACTAGCTCTTCAATAATCTTGCATGCTATTAAATCTCGTTATATTTACACATGCTAGATTTATTGGAATTTTCTGGATTTTTGGTTGAACTTTCGGAATTTATGCTCGATTTATTCATGAACGTCGTATTTAAGATTTTCGATGTTTAATGGGGTAGTATAATGATATTGTAACGACCGGAAATTTTCAACACTTCACTTCACGTATTTTTACGTATTTTAAAATTTTACTTTATAAATGTTAGTCAAGAATTTTCTACAAACTGATTTCAAAAATTCTTACAAAATATATTTAGAGCACTAGACTTATCATATATTATTTCAGCAATTTCAGTTTTCCTCAAATGCCCGAAACATTTCTGTTAAAAATCATCTCCCAAAATTTCCGTTTTGATTAGACGAATTTATTTTCTATTCAAACGTATTCAAAACGTTTTCAAACTTCTACAGTAGCATCCTATTATCATTTAGGGCTTCCCACATTAATTTCATAATTTTCTGATATCATTTCAATAGAGAACCCGCAAACCCGTTTCCTAAACGTTTTGGCCAAAAACCTGTACTTCTGTAGCTCAAATCCCAGAACGGATCTTGTATTCGCGATCCTCGCGACGATACGATCCCGTGGGTATGTTTTCGTAATTTTTCGGAGTCCTTTGTGAAAACGAGTTTCTATCCCTCCGGTTTTCACTAATTACAATTACTAATTAACTTTTAACTATTACTCTTAAACCACCGTTTGGTTGGTTGGATCTGAATCATTTCAGATCCAACGTTCAACCATCCCATTAATCAATTTGGTCTCCCCCTTTAATTACTAGTTTGCCATTTACTAATAGTTATTTAAACCCCCCTCCCAGCTTCACTTTATTATCCTCACACAGTAACCCCCCTCACTCTCTTTCTCCGTGTTACGGTGCAAAATACAGGGCATTACGAAGGATTTTATCCCGCATCTCTCTCTCCCTCCATCTCTCTCACAGCCTCCCTCACCCCTCTCCCTCGTTCTCTCACTCTCTCTCTCCCCCTCGCTCCGGCCATCCGCCGGCCCCGACGACCGCCCCGCCGTCGTCAGCCGCCGTCGTCCCCGCCGGAGCCCGCCATAGCAGCCCCCCGCTCCGCCGTCCCCGAGCAGCTCCGAGAGCTCACCGCCGACCACGCCGCCGTGCGCCACTCGCTCCCCGCTGCTGCTCCCCGTCGTCCGCCGTCCACCAACACCGACCGCCGCCTTCGCCATCCTCCCTCCGCCGCCGCAGCGCCCCGAGCACCGCCGAGCCCCGCTCCGCCGCCATGCTCCGACTGCCGCCCCCAAGCCTCGCCGTCAACCCCCGAGATCCGCCCGAAGCCCCTCCTCTCCGCCACTGCCCCGACTGCTCCCCGACGTCGCCGCCACCACGTCTCCGCCGCCCTCGCCGCCCCCCTCCGGCGCAGAACCCCCCTCCCGCTCCGCCTCTCTCTCTGTCCCGATCGCCGCCACCCCCGCCTCTCCCCCCCTCCGCTGCTGTCGGAGAGACGAAGCTGCGTTAGTTTGCTCGATGGCAAACTTGTAAATAGTAAGAAAAATTCAAAATTTCGTATTATTAAATAATTATTAATGAGGTATAATGGTTATAAATCCATAACTTGATATAACAGGGCCCAGAAAAATGTGCGGATAGCTCCAGAAAATCAGAAACGACATTTCGGATCCAATGGGCGCTAGTCTCACTATGAGCAGACGCCTACTTTTCTCAGAATCTATTTTTGAACCTAAAAAATTAAATACGTATAAATCTTTCTAAAAATCGTAACTCGCTGTTTTCACTCACAATAATACGTGAGAAAATTATATGTGAAAGTAAACTTCGAGACGGTCATTTTGACTATTTATTCGAGTAATTCCGACTAGGATTGCTCCCGGAACAATTTACGGAAGATTACGCGCCACTTAGATAAATTGGGTTTTTAAGCTAGTTTTGAGTTTCTAAAAATTATAAAAATTACCATAGACTTCAGAAAAATATTCCCTCTTACAGTAAAACTATTTTTATCATATATAGTCTATATAAAAATTTAGGACCCTTTTTATCGCCGTTTTAACCAGTTTTAAAATCAGACACTCAACTTAAATAAATAAGAAAATAGGGTATTCTCTAACTAGTTATCTCTTGTGTTTACAGGTAGCAAATCTCGTGCATCGACACTAGATCCAGTCCCGGATCACTACCACCACCTCGAAGATAGTAAGTCACAGTAAATTCTATCCTTAGAAATATAGATAGTGTACTCCTATGAACATAGGACTTGACACCTAGTCTTGGAACAGTTATTGACCTGAACAGCTGACTAGACATGCTTGACAGAAAGATTGTAACTGGAAATGTGAGAATATTAAATGACTCGTAAAACTGCAAGTACGGTAACCTGCACAGACACTCGGTTTTGGGGTAACTTATAATAGCGAGGGTGCGGGAGCGACTAGTCCAGCCTTTGTTGTCACCGTGCGGGTTCTAGCAACCCATAACAGTGCCGGTGACAACCATCACAGATCACAGTTCACAGTTCACAGATTATTGCATAGTTCTCAGAGATTGGTTCGCCCCGGGTAGCACCCGTGGTAAGAGGTGGCCTCTTGGTTGCTCATTGCACCCCGCATTATAAGTCACGGACTAGGCTAGACACAATTACTCTCCCTATTGCTATTGTCATTAATATCGTCATGGTTATTACTATTGTCATTGCTCGGTCACCTTTACTTTACTTGTCACCCTTGCTTGCTTGACAGATGTACTTTACTTATCGCACTTGCATGCTTGTCTGTCCCTACTTTACTTTCCGCACTTGTTTACTATAGACTGCTCCATATTTGTGCACTCCTCTTTTTCTATCGCTAGAATTGTTGTGACTTACCTTCGGTTCCATTTATGGCACCGGCAGACGAAGACCTGATCGAGGAGATTGCCCCAGAGTTCATGGAGCCTACATTGACCCAGTGACGGCAGAGTTTTAGTTACTTTTCCTGTTGGTGTAGTGTGTTGTACAGTGTATTTCCGTTTCCGCATTTCCTTTCAGAACTTCCTTCATGTATTTGTGAGAGAGAGTGCTGGTTGTTGTTGTACTTTAATTTGGACTGTAATAACGTCTGTACGGCTGGGTTTGAGTATTGTGATACATCTCTGAGTTGTGGCTATGCTGACTTCACTGGTGAACTGCGGAACCTGCGAATAAACCAAATAAGTAACGGGCCCCCGAGAGCGGGTCGTTACAGTTTTGGCGGCCCACGCAGGTCCGTGCAAAATACCTCGTGAACAGTATAGTGAAACCAGGATGTATCGTACACGATACTCGACTAAGCTAACATTTTCTATGAATTGCAGGTTTGACACCCGAATGATGGACGGAAACACCTCAGAGAGCCTAATAGAGCTGACCTATCTAGACTTAATAAAAGCCATTAACAAAACCTAAATTTTGATAGGCTTAATTAGTTATCAATAAAAATCTTTTGTATCGGTGGCACTCGTATGAATGATAATCTTCCTTCAATGGACCATGATACCGGTCAATGTGCTTGGCTAAAGTCTGTGGATCGACCTGGCTAGACCGGGCATAAGTGATCCTAGCTTAGTCACTTCCCTGACCGTGTCCGCTGGACCGCAAGGACGTGAATCGTGATTATGTAACGCCATCGATCTTCATCACTATCACCATTCTTTTAGCTTGTTGACCTTTCGATTGACCTTCTTAGAATCTTTCTACGCCTTGAACTCTGGCTACGGAGAGTAGCGTTCGAATTTTCGAACACCAGAAGTACGAGTTCCACAACGGAAGCGACCACCATCATCTGCTCAGTAACGTCAACCACTCACTCCTCAACAGCAAGTGTACCAGCAGACTCGACGACAGGCGCCCCAGAGACGCCAAGCTTATACCATGACAGTGGAAGAAGCCGAAGCTACGGGCCAAGTAATCACAGGTATGTGATTTTTCACTAAGCTACATACTCTAATATTTAGAAATCGTAAGCTTAGACTTGATTCTCATTACGGTAGGTACCGTCTTAATAGCCGGTAAAACCCTGCCCTCACACTGTTCGACTCAGGAGCTACACATTGCTTCTTGGCCAGTCGATTCTTCCAAACACGTGCCATCACTGTTGAACCTCTGACTCCCGTTGGAAGGTCGAGACCGCTGGCAGTTCACTACCGGTAGCTAGCGGATGCCTCCAAAGATCTGTGGTGATTTGTAGACGAGATCTCTTTGCCGACTTCTTGGGATGGACTGGTTGATATCATTTCATGCCACCATTGACTGTCGTCAAAGGAGGGTAGAAATCGATATACCCAATCATCCAAAGTTCGTGTTCCTCAGCAAAAGCCGATCAGAAGGACCAGTGGAGTATCGAGCCAGACCCAACGTGTAGGGCTGTTGCATTTTTGCATCCTTCTTGAGATCGTGTTTCTTTTCAAACCCCACTTTCATCTTGTACCCAAATTTCCATGTGTTTGTATCCTTTTCCCCACCTACCACCTCCTCCGCAATGACGGGCCTACACGATGATCGCAGAAAATGTCGAAGCTATCGACCAGGTGATTGGAGGTATGAATTATTGCTTTTGATATTATACTCGTTCATTTGCAATCAGTATATCATCGTAGCTATTATAATAGCTATTGTGATGTCAATAGTAAGTATTCATGTATTCATCTCTTATTTTCTTAATGATGTGATATCACGTTTTATTTCATGCTATTAACAACTTATGTCGTGGTCGTTCGTCAAACCTTCCGGTCGATCGTTTGAATTGCTTAGGCGATTACCGATCTTCCTGAATTCCGAGGACGGAATTATTTTAAGGAGGGTAGAATGTAACGACCGGAAATTTTCAACACTTCACTTCACGTATTTTTACGTATTTTAAAATTTTACTTTATAAATGTTAGTCAAGAATTTTCTACAAACTGATTTCAAAAATTCTTACAAAAATATTTTAGAGCACTAGACTTATCATATATTATTTCAGCAATTTCAGTTTTCCTCAAATGCCCGAAACATTTCTGTTAAAAATCATCTCCCAAAATTTCCGTTTTGATTAGACGAATTTATTTTCTATTCAAACGTATTCAAAACGTTTTCAAACTTCTACAGTAGCATCCTATTATCATTTAGGGCTTCCCACATTAATTTCATAATTTTCTGATATCATTTCAATAGAGAACCCGCAAACCCGTTTCCTAAACGTTTTGGCCAAAAACCTGTACTTCTGTAGCTCAAAATCCCAGAACGGATCTTGTATTCGCGATCCTCGCGACGATACGATCCCGTGGGTATGTTTTCGTAATTTTTCGGAGTCCTTTGTGAAAACGAGTTTCTATCCCTCCGGTTTTCACTAATTACAATTACTAATTAACTTTTAACTATTACTCTTAAACCACCGTTTGGTTGGTTGGATCTGAATCATTTCAGATCCAACGTTCAACCATCCCATTAATCAATTTGGTCTCCCCCTTTAATTACTAGTTTGCCATTTTACTAATAGTTATTTAAACCCCCCTCCCAGCCTTCACTTTATTATCCCACACAGTAACCCCCTCACTCTCTTTCTCCGTGTTACGGTGCAAAATACAGGGCATTACGAAGGATTTTATCCCGCATCTCTCTCTCCCTCCATCTCTCTCACAGCCTCCCCTCACCCTCTCCCTCGTTCTCTCACTCTCTCTCTCCCCCTCGCTCCGGCCATCCGCCGGCCCCGACGACCGCCCCGCCGTCGTCAGCCGCCGTCGTCCCCGCCGGAGCCCGCCATAGCAGCCCCCCGCTCCGCCGTCCCCGAGCAGCTCCGAGAGCTCACCGCCGACCACGCCGCCGTGCGCCACTCGCTCCCCGCTGCTGCTCCCCGTCGTCCGCCGTCCACCAACACCGACCGCCGCCTTCGCCATCCTCCCTCCGCCGCCGCAGCGCCCCGAGCACCGCCGAGCCCGCTCCGCCGCCATGCTCCGACTGCCGCCCCCAAGCCTCGCCGTCAACCCCCGAGATCCGCCCGAAGCCCCTCCTCTCCGCCACTGCCCCGACTGCTCCCCGACGTCGCCGCCACCACGTCTCCGCCGCCTCGCCGCCCCCCTCCGGCGCAGAACCCCCCTCCCGCTCCGCCTCTCTCTCTGTCCCGATCGCCGCCACCGCCTCTCCCCCTCCGCTGCTGTCGGAGAGACGAAGCTGCGTTAGTTTGCTCGATGGCAAACTTGTAAATAGTAAGAAAAATTCAAAATTTCGTATTATTAAATAATTATTAATGAGGTATAATGGTTATAAATCCATAACTTGATATACAGGGCCCAGAAAAATGTGCGGATAGCTCCAGAAAATCAGAAACGACATTTCGGATCCAATGGCGCTAGTCTCACTATGAGCAGACGCCTACTTTTCTCAGAATCTATTTTTGAACCTAAAAAATTAAATACGTATAAATCTTTCTAAAAATCGTAACTCGCTGTTTTCACTCACAAATAATACGTGAGAAAATTATATGTGAAAGTAAACTTCGAGACGGTCATTTTGACTATTTATTCGAGTAATTCCGACTAGGATTGCTCCCCGGAACAATTTACGGAAGATACGCGCCACTTAGATAAATTGGGTTTTTAAGCTAGTTTTGAGTTTCTAAAAATTATAAAAATTACCATAGACTTCAGAAAAATATTCCCTCTTACAGTAAAACTATTTTTATCATATATAGTCTATATAAAAATTTAGGACCCTTTTTATCGCCGTTTTAACCAGTTTTAAAATCAGACACTCAACTTAAATAAATAAGAAAATAGGGTATTCTCTAACTAGTTATCTCTTGTGTTTACAGGTAGCAAATCTCGTGCATCGACACTAGATCCAGTCCCGGATCACTACCACCACCTCGAAGATAGTAAGTCACAGTAAATTCTATCCTTAGAAATATAGATAGTGTACTCCTATGAACATAGGACTTGACACCTAGTCTTGGAACAGTTATTGACCTGAACAGCTGACTAGACATGCTTGACAGAAAGATTGTAACTGGAAATGTGAGAATAGTAAATGACTCGTAAAACTGCAAGTACGGGTAACCTGCACAGACACTCGGTTTTGGGGTAACTTATAATAGCGAGGGTGCGGGAGCGACTAGTCCAGCCTTTGTTGTCACCGTGCGGGTTCTAGCAACCCATAACAGTGCCGGTGACAACCATCACAGATCACAGTTCACAGTTCACAGATTATTGCATAGTTCTCAGAGATTGGTTCGCCCGGGTAGCACCCGTGGTAAGAGGTGGCCTCTTGGTTGCTCATTGCACCCCGCATTATAAGTCACGGACTAGGCTAGACACAATTACTCTCCCTATTGCTATTGTCATTAATATCGTCATGGTTATTACTATTGTCATTGCTCGGTCACCTTTACTTTACTTGTCACCCTTGCTTGCTTGACAGATGTACTTTACTTATCGCACTTGCATGCTTGTCTGTCCCATACTTTACTTTCCGCACTTGTTTACTATAGACTGCTCCATATTTGTGCACTCCTCTTTTTCTATCGCTAGAATTGTTGTGACTTACCTTCGGTTCCATTTATGGCACCCCCCGGCAGACGAAGACCTGATCGAGGAGATTGCCCCAGAGTTCATGGAGCCTACATTGACCCAGTGACGGCAGAGTTTTAGTTACTTTTCTGTTGGTGTGTGTGTTGTACAGTGTATTTCCGTTTCCGCATTTCCTTTCAGAACTTCCTTCATGTATTTGTGAGAGAGAGTGCTGGTTGTTGTTGTACTTTAATTTGGACTGTAATAACGTCTGTACGCTGGTTTGAGTATTGTGATACATCTCTGAGTTGTGGCTATGCTGACTTCACTGGTGAACTGCGGAACCTGCGAATAAACCAAATATAATGATATATGAGAGTATTACGATGTTTCGTCCAAGTGCGATTAGGGGAGAACTCAAAATTTCAAAATTTCAAATTTTTGAACTCTGTTAGTCGGTTCATGTTCATTGACCGATCGACTAGATCATCATCTAGTTGGTCAGTGAATGAACTCAGACCGACTAACTCAAGCCCTAAATTTTGGCTTCAGTTACTGTTTGCACTTAGTCGGTTCAAGCTCATTGGCCGACCGACTAGATCGTCATCTAGTCAGTCAGCGCTTGAACTGTGACCGACTAAATGCATCAGGGACTGCTTGGTCTTTTCGACTTCCAATCGATTTATTTAGCCCCTAACCGACTAATTCTCTCTCCAGTCGGTGCGATTTCCTCTCCCAGCTCAAAACCCCCGAAAACTCTTCGTCTTCCTCCTCTACCAACGTCGATTCCAGCCGTTTTCTGACCATCTCCGGCCGTGGATCTCCCTTATCTCCTCCCTAGGTGATTCTCCTCACTCTCCTCTAGCTCCTAGGGTTTGATTTCAGCTTTTAGACCTAGGTTCATTCGACTTAGGGTTCGGCCTAGGGTTGTTCTAGGGTTTTAGCTTTCGATTTCGTGCGTGTCTCGTCTCGATTATGGCGAGGACACGTATTCCCATCGAACCCTCGTGTCCGTCACCCATGACCGTCAAATCTCCATCTTCGGACCCCCCGCAACCTAAACGCCGATCTAAATCAACCCATCCATCGTCTTCCTCGCCTCCTCTTAAGAAGAAGAGGACGGCGACCGCCAAGCCTAGATCTCAGCCCAAGCCTAGGAAACAGCCCGTGTCTCCAGCTTCATTCCGTGCTCCCACTCCTCCCTCTGATTCCGACACGGAATATATTCCGGAGACCGAGCACACCGCTCGGGATCCTACTCCTCCACTCTGATCTAGCACTCGTCAGCCTAAGGGGAAGGCTCCCATGCCAGTTGGCGGTGTCGATATTTCGCTATGTCACGATGACCCGTTGTGTCTCGCGGTATACAACCGTATCGAGCACTGCCCACTGTTATTGGAGCATTTCGTTCAGTTCTCCGACTTCCCTCACCTTGCCGATCTTCTTTCGTCTAGTGGCCTTATCGATTATCTACGATATGAACCTAAGGCGAATCCACACCCGTACCTCCCGTCTAGTCAAGCTATTCTATGCGAACCGTGTTCACTGTCAGTACGATGCGACCCATTCCATAAGACTACTGTCTTGGGGACACCGATAGTCCTCACGGCAGAAATCTTAGGGGATTTGATAGGTGTCTTCTCGTCTGGCCTTCTTCCTGCCGATATCTCTGTTGACGATATTTCTGAGCTTGATCAGGGATGCTCGCCGAGATTTTCCATGTCATCCCTCCCGCCATGATTGGCGTCCCATCCAAATCTTTCAAGCCCAATGCTTGGGTCTTGAATCTTATTTTGAAGTCGTGCCTCCTTCCGAAGTACGGCTCATCGAGCTTGCCATCCCAGCCATTCCTTAAGCTGATCTACGCTCTCTTCATGGGGAGCGAGATCAATTGGGCTAGGATTATTCTTGATAAGATGGATTCTTTCGAGTGTATCCGAAAGTCCACAAAATCTGCTCATATCACATATCCCTGCCTTTTGACTCTCGTCTTTCGTCACTTCCGGGTCCCTCTTCCTCCCGACGATGAGCGTCCCCTTGGTCCCCCTCTGAATGCGACGGCCGTCAAGAAGTCTCTTGCGGTGCTTCATCATGTTCAGAGGAAGACCCCTTCAGCTTCTGCCTCTGCTTCAGCTGCTCCCTCTCCTACTCTTGCTGAGCTTGCACGTTCATTGAAACATGTAGAGTCTCGTTATGCTCGCTCTGAGGAGATTCTCGCTCGCATCGCATCTCACTTGGGCATAGAGGTTCCTCCGTCTGTCTCTGACGAGGAGGAGATGGATGATGCTGAGCTCGAGGAGCTTATTGGATCTGCTGTTCGTGCCCCAGAGGGTACGTCTGCTGCTGCTGCTGTTGCTTCTGCTGGTGCCCCCGAGAGCACACCTGTTGCCGCTATTCCTTCGGTGGATACTTCGTCTGGTGCTCCCAAGGCCACTCCTGCTGCGACACTCCCGTCTGTGGTCACTCCTGCTGACCCAGTGACCACTACCCCTCCTGCAGATCCTGCTGCTGCTGCAGATCCTCCCTCCGCCTCCTGAGCTTGCTTGGAGGACTCTCCCTAGTGCACTTTGGGTGACATATCCTGTTGTGAGAGAGTGTGGGTTAGGATAGATGGTGGTTATGGATTTTGTGATGTATTTTGATGTCGTTTTGGATGGAGTTTTGATATTTTTGTATGTATGTGATACTCCGATATCTGCTGTGATATAGTGATGTATTTTGTGCTTCGATCTAAGGATCGCTTATATGTATGTTGGCAGATGTATAATTTTGTTGTATCATGGTTCATATATATATACATCGGTGTTGCCATTTACTTCTTTTGTGCACATTATATTATTACCTCTAATGATTGACTTCGTCGCTCGACGATTAATCTTGATTTAATAGGAATTATTTCTATGGAAACATAGAATTGTTTTCCATGCACTTAATTCCTCAAGACTGTTGATATTGGAGAGTATATTCCATAACTCAATTCGTGAAATTAATTTGAGTTTTGATGATTTCATTTTCGATTTTCAACTATGGTCTCATTGGCACGCTTTGATTTAATTCGTATTTTCCTTTGGTGTCATTTGGACCATGGTCGTATTCTACGACTCACGTGCTTTTATTTTAGCCATTGTTGTTGTCGTTGTTCTCCTCCCGCTCTTTTTGCTTATGCCAAAGGGGGAGAGAATGCGCTACATGATAATTCAAAGCAATTTACCGTGAATCTAATTTGATATGTTAGATTCAGGGGGAGTTAAGATATATAAATGGATTTCAAATCCGATATTTCAATAATCGAATTCTTTTTTTTACTTTCCTCGTCTGCTTGATGCGTATGATTATTGTTTAATTTGGAATTAACGTGTCATCAATGCAGGGGGAGTAAGTAAATTTCATTTGAATCATTATTTTTTATTATTATTTATGTTGGTTTGTCATCACCAAAAAGGGAGAGAATGTTGAGTATTGATTCTCCAGATTTGGTTTTGGATGATGAACAAACATAAATATCGTGAACTAACTCTTTGTGAGTGCAGTTATGGAGATCGTCGCCAAACTTCTATGAACATCAAAAGCGACGTCTCGAGACTTCTCAAAGCACGTGATCGTATGCTTGAAGCTTCGTTGAAGCTCAAGGACCATTATTGAAGTCAAGAGATTCGAATCGAAGCGATTGAAGACGGTTCGTCAAGTTTTATTTATAGTCTTCTAGCTTCGTTTCGTAGAATGTTAAGCCTTGAGTAGGTTTTACGTTTTAATCTTCCTAACGCTCCTATCCTAGAGCTAGGATCTTAGTAGAAGCCCATGCAAACTTTCCCGAAGCTTCACGCTTCGATTTACGGCTTCTTGTGCATGTTAGTTGGTTCAAGAAGAAGAACCAACCGACTAGATGGCAATCTAGTCGGTCGGCAAAGCTTCTTGAACCGACTAGAATGCCTTCTCAATTTCTAGCTCAGTTACTGTTTACAGTTAGTCGGTCAAAGAAGGTTCACCGACCGACTAGGAATCCTTCTTAGACCGACTAGTTGAGCTTCTACTGTACAGCCTTAGTTACTATTTATCGTTAGTCGATCAAAGTACATTTGTCGACCGAATAGTTAATAAACTAGTCGGTCAGCATTTGCTCTTAGACCGACTAATTCAACTTGTATTCAGACTATTCTATTTCTTCTGTTAGTCGGTCAAAGTTCACTTACCGACCGACTAGTTGTGAACCTAGTCGGTTGGCAAGTCTTCTTGGACCGACTAGTTCTTTAAGTCTGAACTTTCTTTATTCACTGTTCACCTCTTAGTCGGTTCGTGTTGAATCACCGACCGACTAGTTGATGAACTAGTCGGTTAGTGATCCTTCTTTGACCGACTAGTCTGCTTCAGAATAGAGCCGTTGGAGCATTAAATGCCACGAATTTTGCTCTCTCTTTCCTCTATCCTATATATACTTCGAGTGCTGCTTTCATAGCATTCAAGGCTGATAATTATTGATCTTTAGAGAATCAAAGAGAAGCATTCAATCCTCATTCAAAGCTCATTCATTTCCAAAGAAACTCTCTCCCACTCTTACTTCCAAAGAGAGATTCACATTGATTGTGAGCCATTCAAGCCAAGAGCTTGATCCAAGGCCACCAACATCTTCCTAGCCCTCCATAGCTGATCAACATCTTGGAGCTAGGGTTTGGTGCCTTCATCTCCCCCAAAATCCGTTTTGCCCTAAATCGTAAGTTTACTCAAGGCATAGGATTTTGTCGGTAAGAATTTCGTATTTCATTTACTTTGATATTGTAAGTGTTTTACTCTCGGTTGTGAGAGTTTGTTTGTGATCCCGGGTTGTGGGAGTCACAATTTCATTTGTGTATGATTTGACTTTGTAGAGGTTTTCTACAAGTATTTCATAGTGCAAATTTGAGTTAGAGGTTTCTAACTCAAGTATCCGGAGGGGATCCGGGTGTTTGGGACGTAGGATCACCGGGAACAAGTTGGGGAGACTTGGGTGGATCCGAACCCGTTAAATTGTCTGTTTGTGTTTGCATTTCTTTGTTGTCATTATTTACATTTCCGCATTTCCGCATTGTTGGTTGAGTTTGCAAGATAATTAGGAATTATCTTCTTAATTATTTTAAAGTACTATTCACCCCCCCTCTAGTACTTGTGCTGTAGCTACGTAGGGCATTACAATCTTTTCATGGCCACAGCTGGAGTTTTGATTGACTTCCGTCAAGGGACGTTATCTTTTAATATTGGAAATATAGAGATCGAATTCCATCTACAAAAGCAGATGAAGGAGTGCTTCCCACGTGGAGATGCTAGCTATCTTGAGCTATTAGAGGGTGAAGCTACCGAAGAATATTCCATGGAGGAGATTGCAAGAGATCATATGAGGAAGGGCATAGACGACGACGTCATACATGATAAGGTTTTGCCTACTTGAAGGTCTTGACGAGGAGCCGCCTGGTATACCACATCATCATCAACAACCAGAGGCCGCGATCTTTACAATTTCTGAAGATCGATGAATCGAGGCGAACCAACTCCCACCACATGGCCTCATCAAAAACACGATGAGCGCAGCTCATATGCGCCAAACATCAAAGACCATCATTGACGATCATAGGGAGTCGAGCTTACGACTTTAAACAAGTGCTTATCGAGAGGCAACCTGAATTTTTCATTATTTTCAGTTTTATTTCTTATTTGGTTCTTCATTCTACCTAAAAATCCAAATAAAAACGTTTTTTGTTAGAAAACTATAAAATATAAAAATTAAAAATATTTCTGACGCATTCTATCTTGTGCAGGTGACCAATGAAGAGAGAGTTTAAAAGATGAAGGAACGGAGAAGGAACCAAGTGGAGACAAGGAGATGAGTTATAAATATATTGGAGGTTAAGGGAGGACTACTCGACCGAGCAGACACAGTGCTCGATCGAGCTCGGGGCAATCGCAAAAAGGAGGTAAAGGAGGTGCTTTGTAACCAATTCGACCCGATCGAGTAGCTACAATACTCGGTCGAGCTTAGGCGCAGTCAAAAATGAGCTGAAAAGGTCGCTCTGGAATTAATTCGACTCGACCGAGTAGTTACAATACTCGGTCGAGCTTAGTACAGCAACGTTTCAGCTCGACCGAGCTGAGTAAGCAGCTCAGTTGAGTTGCTGGGCAACAACTCGGGATTAATCTTTTTAAATTTCATATTCAGCTCGATCGAGCAGCCTGAGCTGCTCGACCGAGCAGCGACTAATGGAGGGGGGTCCGCTCTTTTATTTAGCAGTGGGACCGACCGAGTAACCCTAGCTCAGTCGTCCCCATACATATAGCACCCGACCCCCAATCGAGCCCACACTTCAAATTAAAACACTTGAGCTCGACCCTCCCTCTCAAACACTCACTCGCTCAATTCCACCTCCCGCTTGACCATCATGCACACCACCCGAGTACGGCCGCCAGCACTCGGTCCGACCCTCCCCTACCACTCCATTTCACCTCTATTTCTCCCCCTCTCTCCCCACATCTCCCCCTCTCTCATTCATCATTTCAACCTTAAAATTGATTAATTTCTTAATTTTAACCCCAAACCATATTTATTTTCTTAATCTGCCACTAATACAATTCTTATAATCTAATGCAGGTTCATTATAACCGTTCGGCGAACACATTTGGCTTTGGATTACGTTCACAGGCTTGGGATTAGCTTGGGGGACTTTCGCTTAGTGGCTTCGTGCTTACACTTGTTTTTGCAACCGCTTCGCCTCACGATATTGAGTACACTCGTTCCTAGCATTATTTTATATACCCATAACTCGTGTTTGCTCCCGTTCGCATACTACACTCACTATACCACCTAGGACACTGGGTAGTAGGATGCCCCGGTGAAGATGTAACGCCCCGCTCCCCAGGATACCCAGGGAGTACGAGTCCGTCCTAGGTGATCCCAGGGCAGCGAGTGTTACGGAGGAGGGAAAGAAAAGAAATATAATTGAGACAGCAGGTCCACTGCACACTGCTGGGGTAGTATTTGTAGTGTTCCCAAGCCAGAAGCAACCAACAACCATCACAGAAAAATAAAGAGAATGACCAACACTGAAAGACAGAAGAAACACTAACTATATTACTCATATCCAATATACATCATCAATCATTATACATACATCAAGATTATGTAGATCGGCTTATACCTTCACATCTCACCCAAAAGAGAACTCCAAAAGTACAAGAACTCCCTCTTCTCTCCCCTCACCACCCCATTCTACAACTCAAGCTCAAACATCCAAACACAACTCATAGAACCTCCAGCTCAACTGTTACTCCATCCAACTCCAACTCCAACTCCAACTCCAACCACCTGAAAAGACAACGGTGGGGCACGTCGATGCGTGACCCAGTAGGAAATCCAACTCCACCCCAAATGCTAATCCTAAATGAAACTACGAGCATAAGGATGATGCATTGCAACATGGTATGGCATGGCATGAACATGGTGCTAAAGGTAAACACAAACATAAGAAAGGGTACATGGAGGAGGGGTTACGATAATAACAGTATCAACAATAAATGCAAGCCGAGGAAGTAAAACAATTAAACTACAATTATGAACACACTTAATGCATAAACGAGTAAATCAATCAATTCATTTGTTAGCGGTTTGGAACCCTGGAATAGTCCGTAGCGTATCAGGACCTGGACCTCACCGCAGGTGGGTGGCTCTCCAACTACCCAGCCAGTGGTACACGAGCACTGATGAATTTTAACGGGGCCTCTCGAACTCCCCCGTCACTCTAGTGGGAGTGAGATAATCAACACTCATTATCACTTCAAACATTGCCCTGTGGGCATCACATATCTCATCAAATGCCGCCAGTGGAGCACTCACACTGGGGTATACCTCCCAAGTCTGGTCCTGATACCTACATATTACCCAGGTCTCCCCCACCCTGTGTCACCCACGTTAATGGACTGAATCACTCTAGATACATCCTCAATCTCATGCCTTTCCATTCTTTCTCAAGATATCATTTCCACTTATTCCTCAACATATCACATTTTTTCATTTTTCCATGCTACATCTCATGTTTTCATAGAATTGCAACATTATTGAAATACCATGCAATATTAAAGCAAACATGCAAGTTCATAATACCATGTGAACATGAATAAAGAGGAGTAATATTGGGAAGCATGAGATAAGTAAGGCCATAAACATAATCTTAAACATGAGTCATTCATAATTTTGGAGGAGGAAGTCTTAGAAATCCATAACAATAGCTAACTCCCACTCATTTGCAACTCTAGTTTTCTGGAAACAGCAGAACAGTCAACTTCAGAGGCTGTTTTCTCCAAACTTTTGAACTAAACATAAACATTTCACCCATTGAAAGTTGTAGATATAGTAGTACTGGATTTACATATAAATTTCATGCAGAGATATGAACTCGGTGATTTATGGTGAATTGTTTAGTGATACCTATCAAAACAGTTTTTCAGACAGGTTCTACGAGCTGTAACAATTGCTATTTTAAGTCATTCGGCCGTTAGAATCTCGAAAACATGGAATCGGGTAAAGTTGTAGAATATGTTGTTATCTTCACAACGAGACCAAGAACACCAATTTTTATAAAGTGTGCAGGGACTGAGCTCTATTTTACTAAACTGTGTTCAGATTGGAAAAATTCAGACATGTTGCAAAGATGGAATTTTTAACTCTAATTTCAATCCGAATTAGTAAAAGTTCTCAACATGGAAATTGTAGAAAAACGTCTAATACATATGCCATAAAAATTACAGAGTAAAATCAATTCTAGATTAGGAGGAATAAGCAAATCAATGAGTATGTAAATCTGTCCAGAATTTCAACAACATCAAGAACGAAAACAAATGTCATTAAACTAAGATTAACTTAATCTCTCATGCTTAACATACAATAGCACTTAGGTGGAGATGGAATCCTACCTCTAGTAGCTTTCATTTTCCCCTCTAAAGATCTCATCTTGCTCCAAGAAAACCTCCGTCAAACTTCCTTCAAAACTCCCAAATTTGCACATGAAACTCTCTCCTTACAGCTCCAAAAGACTCCACTTGCTAGGACTATGGATTTGGGTTCTAAATTATGGGAAAAAAAAGAGTATTTTTGCTTGCAAAAATGAGAGCAAAGGTGATGGAGAAGAGGGGAGCACGAATTTGGGAAGAGAGTGGGGAGAAAAATAAGAAAGAGAGAAAGAAGAATGAAGGAAAATGGGTTTTAACTAATGTGGTTTTTCAGAGATTTCTTCATATTTCTCTCTTTTTCTCCCATCCTTTTTTCTTTGTCTTTGTCTTTGTCTTTTCTTTTTCTTCATCTTCTCATAAGAATCCAAGTTTGGAAAAGTCAACATGTTATACACACACACACACACACACACACACACACTCTCTCTCTCTCTCTCTCTCTCTCTCTCTCTCTCTCTCTCTCTCTCTCTCTCTCTCCACCCCCCCCCCACTTACATATCTATTTACTAATGTGCCATTATGCACAAACATCCCTCTTATTCAACCTACTACTAAACTACCCACATGAACCATATAAAAAAGAATACATTAGTAATACACACCACATTTAGTAATTACATTAGTATTACATTAGTATTACAAGCATACATTAGTATCATACGCATACATTAGTTGTACACACCGCATGATAATATACACAACTACGCAAAACACCCTAAAGAGGAGGAGAAGAAGAAGAATAATAATAATAAACATGATCCAACACACCAATAGGCATCCACAACACATATCTAGGATACTACCTATCTCACAATACACCCAAATAGACAAGCTGACATATATCCATAGCTATAGGCCTCACTTCAAATATATAGTACACACGTACAAATAGGATTCAAACACACTCACATAAAGCATCCAAGTAGTAACACCCATAGATACGCACATGTATACAAGTATATACGCACATCCTAGTATATCCCACTTAGGGGCATTACAGAAGAAGATGAAAGAAGATGACTCAGGTGCTTCCTCTTCTCACCGGACACGCCGTCGACCATCTCTGTCCCCCTCACCACCACCCTCACGCTCCACATCCCCTACACAACTCGCACTAGAGGGACCACACGCTAGTGCCGCCACTTCCATTCTCACATCCGCTCCACCACCCCACCTCTTCCACCCCAGGGACCTTAAGGACATACGGTATTGTCTTCAGGAACGACGCACACCGTGAGATATTCACGCCCATTTCACGTCGCCCATCGTCCCCAATAGATTCACTGACATCCCAGCCCTCCAGAGTCTGGGTTGTTTGAGGGGGTCCATCGCTTTTACTAGGCCATAGGGTGGGAGCACTTCTTGCATATGACCACCATCACCTATGTTCGCCTCACCTATAAGGCAATGTTGCATGGGCAGACCAAGGCATTAGGTTCAGGCTACTGGATCATGACGTTGTCGTCACCTTCGACATGATCTGAGCCTTCTTCAGCTTCCCACCCATCCCAGATCCTTCGCAGGCATTTGCACCCGACATTGAGGTCCCATCCTTTAGTACCGGGAGTTTTTGGAGACGGATAGCCGGCCTCCCACATTTAAGCCCTAGTAGCGCAACGTCATCATCTATCATTCACCTGTGTCTGTGTTATGCTCAGCGCCACCTTGCCACGACTATATTTTATAGGCCTGAGGTTGGCACCATCTCACATCCCGAGCTTATACATCTTAGTGGGATGACCAGACCCGTCAGACGGGCCGATGATGGCACACTTCGACCCTACCTTATATCAGACACATCACGTTGGATGAGCAGCTGCCTGATTTCCACTTCCACCTCCGCCACAGAGATTTGTTGTGGTGGTTTCTGATGGAAATTGAATTCCACCCCCAAGTGATTTTGATGATGAGCACACCAAATGAAGCTTAGTGTACTAACTACACTACAATGAAGTGTGCAGGATGTGCGACAGATGAAAAGCTTTATGCATACTCAAAGAAGCGCAATCTATGCTCAAAGACAAGGACGAACGTTGCTAATATCAATGATGAAGCTCAAAGCTCAAATAGAACAAGAAGCTCAAGTGAAGCTCACTCCATCAGTTGATCAAGCTTCCGAAGACGTGTCATAGTCTATAGTGAGTGTGTTGTGTCTTTCTTATGGTATTGTTAAAGCCAAATCGTATAGACAATCACACACACATGATTTCAAAAACTTTTTAAATATCTTTTAAATCATTTTCAAAAAGATATTGAGAGCTTTCTCTAACCGTTTTATATTTCCGTAGTGAAACTTCACTACACCCTGGAGTTAACCACTTGACTGACTAGCTGTGGTTCAGTAGAAACTCCTCTGGGAGTCGACTACCAAAGGTAGGGAGTCGACTACCAGCTGAGAATCAATTTCTCCTGAAACACACTGGGAGTCGACTACCACTCCTAGGGAGTCAACTACCAGCTGTCGAAGTTTGACGTTTTGACTTGATTTTTGAAATATCTTTGATTGATTTTCTCCCATGATTTTTGGGACAAAAGTCAAAGGAATTTGAAGTTTGAATTCTCAGATTTCTCCTATAAATAGAGGATCATTTTCATTGAGAAAAACACAACAACTATCGAATTCAAATTTGTTGGATATTGGACTCCCCGGATTTGGTTTTGGATGATGAACAAACATAAATATATCGTGAACTAACTCTTTGTGAGCGCAGTTATGGAGATCGTCGCCAAATTCATATGAACATCCAAAGCGACGTCTTGAGACTTCTCAAAGCACGTGATCGTATGCCTAAAGCTTCGTTGAAGCTTTTGGACCATTTTAGAAGTCATGAAGATTCAGATCGAAGCTTTCGAAGACGGTTCATCAAGTTTTATTTATAGTCTTTTAGCTTCGTTCTGTAGAATGTTAAGCCTTGAGTAGGTCTTACGTTTTAATCTTCATAACGCTCCTATCTTAGAGCTAGGAACTAGTAAGAAGTCCATACTAACTTTCCCGAAGCATCGCGCTTCGTTTCACGACTTCTTGTGCATGTTAGTTGGTTCAAGAAGAAGAACCAACCGACTAGATGGTGATCTAGTCGGTCGGCAAAGCTTCTTGGACCGACTAGTTTGCCTTCTCAATTCTAAGCTCTTTACTGTTTACAGTTAGTCCGTCTACGTTGACTCACCAACCGACTAGTTTATGAACTATTCGGTCAGTGATGCTTCTTAGACCGACTAGTTGAGCTTTCCCTGTAAATGCCAAGTTACTGTTTATCGTTAGTCGGTCTATGTTCATTTGGCGACCGACTAGTTGATGAACCAGTTGGTCAACTTTTGTTCTTGGACCGACTAAATCAATTTGTACTCAGACTATGTGTTTTATCTCTTAGTCGGTCTAAGTTCACTCACCAACCGACTAGTTGTGAAACTAGTCGGTTAGCAAGGGTTCTTTGACCGACTAGTTCTGTTAGTCTGAACCTCGACCTATTCCCTGTTCACCACTTAGTCGGTTCATACTGTTTGACCGACCGACTAGTTGATGAACTAGTCGGTCAGTGGTTGTTCTTTGACCGACTAGTTTGGTTCAGAATAGAGCCGTTGGAGCATTAATTGAAACGTTTTTCTCTCTCTCTCTTTCCTCTAACCTATATATACTTGTTGAGCTGCATTCATTGCACTCAAGGCTGATATTAAGAGAAGTTTAGAGATCAAAGAGAAATCATTCCATCTCATTAAAGCTCATTCATTTCCAATCTTGAGTCTCTTCTCACTCTTATTTCAAAAGAGAGATTCATTGATTGTGAGCCTTCCAAGCCAAGTGCTTGATCTTAGGTCACCAACAACCTCATAGCTCTCCATCGCTGATCTTCATCTTGGAGCTAGGGTTTGGTGCCTCTTCATCTTCCCCAAAATCCGTTTTGCCCTAAATCGTAAGTTTTACTCAAGACATAGGATTTTGTCTGTAAGAATTTCTATTTCATTTACTTTCATATTGTAAGTGTTCACTCTCGGTTGTGAGAGTGTGTTTGTGATCCCGGGTTGTGGGAGTCATAATTTCCTTTGTGTATGATTTGACTTGGTGAAGGTTCTTCACAAGTATTTCATAGTGGAAATCTTGAGTTATGGTTTCTAACTCAAGTATCTGGAGGGGATCCGGGTGGTTGGGACGTAGGATCACCGGGAACAAGTTGGAGAGACTTGGGTGGATCCGAACCCAGTAATATTGCTTGTTTACGATTGTTTTCTTTGTTGTCTAACATTTACATTTCCGCATTTCCGCATTGTTTAATAGAGTTTGCAAGGTAATTAGGAATTAGCCTATTAATTATTTTAAAGTATTATTCACCACCCCCTCTAGTACTTGTGCAGTAGCTTAGCAGGGCATTACATTTGGTATCAGAGCCAAGTCTATAGCTATGTCTACCAACGACAACAAGACCGTTCGTCCACCTTCCGACTATAGCACCTTCAAGAATCGTGAAGGAGCATCTTCGGTGATGGAAGGACACTCCTCAACGAGGCCTCCCTTAACGGTACCAACTACGGGTACTGGAAATGTCGGATGGAAACTTTCCTCCGGAGTGCTTCACTATGGAGGGCCACGATGAAGGAGTATGTCGAGACCGTCGAAGAAGATTTCGAGAAGTGGACTACCGCGGAGGTCGCCGCGGAGGTAAGCAATGCTAAGGCAATGAACGCCTTGCAATGCGTTTTGGAGCCCGAGGATTTCAACAAGATATGCACATGTAAGAGTGCATATCAAATATAGAACTCCCTCCTCATCTTGCATGAAGGGACTGGTAGGGTAAGAGACTCCAAACTCGTAGTAGTTAATAAAGATTACGAGTTATTTCATATGCTACAGGATGAGAAGATGAAGGAGTACTATGCTCGCTTCGTCGACATCACAAACGAGTTGGAGGCTCTCGGTAAGACCTACACCCAAAAGGAGAAAGTCTCGAAGATCATCGATGGACTTCCTTCTAGTTGGGAGAAACGTACCTTCACCATCGAGGAAGGTAATGATATGAAAACTTATACCGTTGTTCAACTAATGGGTACCTTGATGTCTTATGAGGTACGCAAGGATAGAAAGTTGAAGTTGCAGGAAAAGATGAAGTCCTACCTAAAGCAAGACGAGCCAAATAAGAAGGCTATTGCTTTCAAGGCCACTCCATCAACTTCCACATCGACCGATGATGAAAACTCAGAAGACGAGTTGGACTTGGAGTCCATGGCTCTCATGGTGAAGAAGTTCAACCGGTTCTTCCGGAAAGGTAACTTCAAAAACAAGTCTAAGTTTAATTCTTCTAACGCCTCCTCTTCTTTGTGCTTTAAATGCAACAAGCCAGGACACATGAAAGCGGAGTGTCCTCTAAACAAGCAAAAGGAGAAGTGGAAGGTACCGAAGTTCGACAAGTCCAAGAAGTACAAGAAAGGGAACAAAATGGGGCTTGTCGGGACATTCACCGACTCCGATGATTCCTCTAGCGGAGAGTTGGACGATGAGCAAGTGGAGCAAGCACACATGTGCTTCATGGCTAGAGAGGAAAATGAACAAGGATCTTCCTTCGATGATAGCGACAACGAAGGCGATGAGGTAACCATGGATGACCTTAGAAATGCTAATGAGCAATTATGGTCTAAATACACTAAATTAGTAAATTGGTATACTAAAGTAAAAGATGATTTAGCTAGCATCCAAACCTCGCCTAAAACTATCATCACCAACAACGACACCGTTGTTGAAGAGTTGAAGAATGAGATTGTAAATCTCAAGTCTCAACTTGAACATGTTAGCATTGAGGATCCGGAGGAACACAAGATAGCGGATTTGACTTCTCAAAACTCGACTTTGAGTATTGAGAATGAAAATCTCAAATCTCGTGTTTATGTGCTCACATCGCAAGTATCCACTTTGGATGCTTCTTTGCGTTCTCTCACCGAGAAATATGAGAGCACATTAGGCCGAATTAATAAATTCAATAAGGGTAAGGACCATTTAGATAAAATACTAAGTGACTTACTTCCGGCCAATCACCACATTGGCTTGGGGTATACGATGGGAAGTTCATCCAAATCGGCCACTACTTTTGTTAGGCCAACTTCCGGTGACTCAACGAGTGGTAGCAAACACTCTATTGGTAGTTGATTCGGGTTCAATATTACATATTTAGCCCCCATTTAGCCCTATTTTGTGCTCTCATGATGCTAAATTTATCTCTAATTCATACGTATTTTCTACACATTTATTTATTAGAGAAAACACACCATTTGAGCACAAAACAGCAAATAATGAAGTATTTCTGCACTTATTATATTTTTCTTAGCACCGTCTCGATCTCACGATTCCAACGACTATTTATTTGTATTTTTCTGAGTTCTGTGCTAATTTCTATGAATTTTTGAATGCAGAATACCATTTATTGGAATTAAATAAAGTTGGCACGAATCTTGGCGCAATGCGTGGACGCATCAGAACAGTTCCCGCCTTCATCCGACGGCTATCAGAAGCGGGCTACGTGGAAATACCGCAGCCGTTGGATTTTAATCCAACGGCCCACATCTTCGATCCAACGCAGCGAAGCGGGCTTCGTTTCAACCGTTGGATGATGATCCAACGGCCCAGCGCGAAGCGGATATCAGCGACGATCGGGGACACGCGGCGGCGATCCGTGCACTCCCGCTTGATCGGACGGTTCGTGTCAATTGAAATCGAAATCGCAGAGCGGGGCACGTGGCAACATCTCGGCGGTTGAATCTCGATCGAACGGCGTACAGCTCGCCCGCTCGAACGCGGATCGCAGCGGATAATCGATGCAACGTGGCATCGTACGAGCGGTTGGATGAAGATCTGACGGACGAAAACGAAGCCAACCCTCATTCGCATTCTTAGCGGGCGGAGCGCGAATCGTGATGCACACGTGGCGCCTTGTAGTTAAATCCCGCAATAATCAACGGCTCTTGTTTGCTCCGACTTAGATGTGCGGCTGCGATCTATTCGGGTAAGTTTTGGTGCGGGTTTGTACCCGATAACACAACCCAAACCCGCAATGCCTCTATATAAGGTATTTTAGGGTTTTTTGAGCGTATTCAAGCAGATTGGGGCGTATTTTGGGCGTATTGGAGGCTCTAGAAGCCGTATTCTCCCCCTGAAAAATTCTGTAAAATTCCAGAGGCTATTTTCTTATTTCCAGAGAGTTTTGATGTATTTTCAGAGATATTTGGTGATGAATTCTTAACTTAAACTCCTTATTTTGGTGTATTCTAGCGTATTTTGCTATGAACTTGAAGTATTTTGTTATGAAACTTGTTTATTTTCGCATGATGTGTAGCTAAATCTCTGTTGTGCTTGGTATGGAGTAGTTAGGGGATATTATTCGTGTTTATTTGGTTGAAATTCCATGTGTTAAACCGTTAAACGTCGTTAAAGTTGTAATCTTTGTTCGTAAATCCACTTTTTTAGATTCCAAAAGAATTAATTAAGTTGATGATCGCCCCAAAAGGGCGAGTTTTGATCTCCCCAAAAGGGAGTTTCATACCGTAGTTTTGATCTCTCCAAAAGAGAGTTTCATATCGTATTATAACTTTAGCGACGATCTTTTTGAATATTTTGTTTGAACCCCCAAAAGGGCATCTTCCGATGAATTGCTCCCAAAAGGAGAATTCATTGAGTTATATTGGATATTTTTCCCGGTGAATTGCTCTCAAAAAGAGAATTCATTGCGATATATTCATCAACCAAATTAACACGAATTATTGATCCTAACGAACCCATACCATGTGCACACTTTTTATAGATATTTGTTCTCACGTATTTCTATGTTTATATCGTCCACGTGTTCACATCACCATCACCGTCACCATCGTTGAAGTGTTTAATTTCTTTCCGATAGCTTTCTATTTGACTTAAATTGTGGTTGCAACAGATTTCTTCCCGTGGATTCGACACCTGGACTCCCAGGTTTTACTACTTGTACGGACTCTTGCGCTTGAGAGAGAGCACCTTTTCGGAGCCCACCAAGTTTTTGGCGCCGCTGCCGGGGAGGAATGGTTTGTGACTACGGTTTATTTCATTTAGAGGACCTTCGGTGAGATCCTTCCACTTTACTGTACATAAACTTTTTTTTATTTATTTTATTTTATTTTATTTTATTGCAAAATGGAATATATGAACTTCTATTGCACAAGCAATCTTTATGATGCACGATATGCTAATGCACACAAACATAGGATGGAAAAGCTCAAGATTGTAAATTTTAATCAAACTGATTGTGAAACTTTCTTTCAGGCCTGGAGAAGGTTCACAAATATCGTATCGAGCTATCCGTAGCATGGTTTCACAAATGAAGAGCTTATGGAGTTCTTCCTAGAAGGACTACAACCTCAGCTGCAGGAATTATTGGGAAGCATGACGCCGACAGTGGCGTGGGAATACATGGAGTCTCTGCAAGAAAACGAAGAAACCGTGGAAGAGACTTCAGAGAGCGATTCAACGGAGCCTTCGTGCCTCGATCAAGAAGAGCAAAGCGTAGACGTACCTTTGCAATCCTTGAAAGAGGAAGCTTACCAGACTATTCAGACACAGGAGGCCACATCCCATCAATTCCAGGAGAATTTCCTTGCTCGGAGTCGGCAAATTCAAAATTCCATTGAAAATCTTACTCTGATTGCCACTTGCTTAGAAGAATGTAATGCTTTTGAAACTCAATTTCAAAAATCTAATACGAGTTCATCTTCTGTTGCAGGAATACCGAGCGAGGACACGAATATAAATATCCACATGGCAGAAAGTGTGTGCAAAAGAGAGGACGAGCTAGCAATTTTGGATGAACGAGAGGAGGAGACAGCGAGGGACAAGGGTTTTGAGATTATCGCCATGGAGTCAGAACCATGCCCTCCTCCAGTTTTGTCCCAAAATCATTTACCCCTATCCACAATGAACGAGCATCGTACAGAGAGTAGTGCAAATCTTTCAGGGAGTAGTCTTCGACTTATTTTAAATTCTTTCACTTATTTTGATGACTACATTTGGAATAATTTTATTTCAAAGAATTTTAAACTAAAATGGATTGACGTGACTCATCTCTTGCAGGATATAGGTGGACATCTTATAGAGATGCTGGGAGTCACGTTGCTGGGATCCAGTTTAGTCGTTGGAGGAAGAATAATCGCCGAGGAGCGCAAGGAGAAAATTGAACAACTTCCTCCACCATCAAAGATTCGGGATCCGCCATTTGATCACGGTGTGTTCTTTCCAGTAGTGTAGTTTTTATATGCTTTCTAGGTTGCTTGCTTGAATAAACTCGTACCTCTTCCGACATTGAGGACAATGTCCATCTTTAGTTGGGGGGTGTGTATGAGACCTTAGGATTTTTTTTTGAGAAGAATAAATCACCAAATCTCATCTTTTAAAACTCCTTCTTATGCCTCTAATGCGGATGATTATACATTAATCGTGTTCTAAAATTGTTTATGGCTTGATTAATTATTTTTCCTTCATGGAATTGCCGTTAATATGCTATTCACGAAAATTTTCAATTTCCATGATTAATATCTCGAAATAGTTTGAATATATTTCATGCATGCTAATGTGATGAAAAAGCTTAAGTATACACGATTTATTAGAATAGTTTTCAAGTTGAAGAGGAATTTGGCCTTTGTTATTAATGTTTATATTCATGTTGATGGGTTTTGAGTTGCTTACAAAAAGATGGAGAGAAAAAAAAGAAAAAAATTTGAATGAAAGAAAAAAATGAATGATGAAAAATGAATGAATAAGTATGTCACTAATAAATAACTTGGTTGGCTCGAGTAGTACAGTCCGAGGGGCCCTTCTTGGCCTAATGCCCTATTATCG
This sequence comes from Scilla litardierei, assembly GCA_030789695.1. Classification (NCBI taxonomy): domain Eukaryota; kingdom Viridiplantae; phylum Streptophyta; class Magnoliopsida; order Asparagales; family Asparagaceae; genus Scilla; species Scilla litardierei. Next base: position 29,151,293 of record CM061135.1, read on the forward strand.
TCTGATTTGGGAGCCATTGACCGGAACCTCACTCATTTGATGGAGCGATCCAAGTTATACTGTTTTCTGCGAATGTTGCTTGATGCGCGTTACGCGGAATGAATAAAAGAAAAGAATGGTGAATACACTAAGTAACTTCAATACCCGTGTCTTGAATGTTTGTTTTGATAGGCCAATTCCTTGGAAACAAGAAAACTAGAACAAAACGACGTGTTATACTTTCGCTTGCGCAAAACGATACTTGCATGTTATTTATTCATACTAAATTAGAGAAAATTTCATGTGATTGATTTTGTTCATGGATGTGTATATTGATGGTCAAGACCATGTTGGAATGCGTATTATTGAGCCACGCTATAAGCAATTCGAAAGAACTTATTGTTTTATTGATCGTCCGTATTCATCGCTATTTTTGCTAGAGACTAGCAAATCGCTAGTTGGGGGGTGTGATTCGGGTTCAATATTACATATTTAGCCCCCCATTTAGCCCTATTTTGTGCTCTCATGATGCTAAATTTATCTCTAATTCATACGTATTTTCTACACATTTATTTATTAGAGAAAACACACCATTTGAGCACAAAACAGCAAATAATGAAGTATTTCTGCACTTATTATATTTTTCTTAGCACCGTCTCGATCTCACGATTCCAACGACTATTTATTTGTATTTTTCTGAGTTCTGTGCTAATTTCTATGAATTTTTGAATGCAGAATACCATTTATTGGAATTAAATAAAGTTGGCACGAATCTTGGCGCAATGCGTGGACGCATCAGAACAGTTCCCGCCTTCATCCGACGGCTATCAGAAGCGGGCTACGTGGAAATACCGCAGCCGTTGGATTTTAATCCAACGGCCCACATCTTCGATCCAACGCAGCGAAGCGGGCTTCGTTTCAACCGTTGGATGATGATCCAACGGCCCAGCGCGAAGCGGATATCAGCGACGATCGGGGACACGCGGCGGCGATCCGTGCACTCCCGCTTGATCGGACGGTTCGCGTCAATTGAAATCGAAATCGCAGAGCGGGGCACGTGGCAACATCTCGGCGGTTGAATCTCGATCGAACGGCGTACAGCTCGCCCGCTCGAACGCGGATCGCAGCGGATAATCGATGCAACGTGGCATCGAACGAGCGGTTGGATGAAGATCTGACGGACGAAAACGAAGCCAACCCGCATTCGCATTCTTAGCGGGCGGAGCGCGAATCGTGATGCACACGTGGCGCCTTGTAGTTAAATCCCGCAATAATCAACGGCTCTTGTTTGCTCCGACTTAGATGTGCGGCTGCGATCTATTCGGGTAAGTTTTGGTGCGGGTTTGTACCCGATAACACAACCCAAACCCGCAATGCCTCTATATAAGGTATTTTAGGGTTTTTTGAGCGTATTCAAGCAGATTGGGGCGTATTTTGGGCGTATTGGAGGCTCTAGAAGCCGTATTCTCCCCCTGAAAAATTCTGTAAAATTCCAGAGGCTATTTTCTTATTTCCAGAGAGTTTTGATGTATTTTCAGAGATATTTGGTGATGAATTCTTAACTTAAACTCCTTATTTTGGTGTATTCTAGCGTATTTTGCTATGAACTTGAAGTATTTTGTTATGAAACTTGTTTATTTTCGCATGATGTGTAGCTAAATCTCTGTTGTGCTTGGTATGGAGTAGTTAGGGGATATTATTCGTGTTTATTTGGTTGAAATTCCATGTGTTAAACCGTTAAACGTCGTTAAAGTTGTAATCTTTGTTCGTAAATCCACTTTTTTAGATTCCAAAAGAATTAATTAAGTTGATGATCGCCCCAAAAGGGCGAGTTTTGATCTCCCCAAAAGGGAGTTTCATACCGTAGTTTTGATCTCTCCAAAAGAGAGTTTCATATCGTATTATAACTTTAGCGACGATCTTTTTGAATATTTTGTTTGAACCCCCAAAAGGGCATCTTCCGATGAATTGCTCCCAAAAGGAGAATTCATTGAGTTATATTGGATATTTTTCCCGGTGAATTGCTCTCAAAAAGAGAATTCATTGCGATATATTCATCAACCAAATTAACACGAATTATTGATCCTAACGAACCCATACCATGTGCACACTTTTTATAGATATTTGTTCTCACGTATTTCTATGTTTATATCGTCCACGTGTTCACATCACCATCACCGTCACCATCGTTGAAGTGTTTAATTTCTTTCCGATAGCTTTCTATTTGACTTAAATTGTGGTTGCAACAGATTTCTTCCCGTGGATTCGACACCTGGACTCCCGGGTTTTACTACTTGTACGGACTCTTGCGCTTGAGAGAGAGCACCTTTTCGGTCCCACCAGTAGTTCATCTACCAATGGTGCTTCCACCTCATTCACACCCTCTTTCGAAAAGAAACCCACTTTGGGTGGACCTCCAAAGAAGGGTCATGCTTATATGTACACAAATACTATGCCACGTAGGAACACACGTCCTACTCCACCAGCTCACACATATGATGATTTTTATGCTACACGTTCATGGGCACGTGCACACCATGAGAGACACCCTCATGCACGTGTTCCCCCACATGCATATGTTCACCCACATCATCGTATGAATAATTATCCACATGCACCATTTCATCATGTTCCTTATGCCTATCCACGACATGCATCATATAGAAACCAACAACGCATGCATGCACCCAATAGGATGAGGGCTCCCAAAATTTTCAAGATTTGGAGCCCAAAGGACACAAGCATGAATGAAAAACAAGTTTACATGAATGCTTATTTTTCGAATGTCGTGCATAGTGATAATTATGTGGGGAAGTCTAAGTCCAATTGGACTTGGCTTCCAAAGGTCTAATCTTTTGGACCCAATGACCTTGGGTACCATGATACGATATTTTCTAGCTTTAGGTACTCAAGAAAAAAAAACGGAGCAACAAATTTAAATTTAGCTCCAAGGGGAATTGGATACTCTATTGCGGGTGTTCAAAACACATGACGGGTGACGCTCAATTGCTCTCCGGAGTGGTGCCCATTGCAAATGGAAACCGCGTCGTCTTTGGAGGCCACAAGAGCGGAACCATCATAGGTGTTGGTAAAGTGGGTAATCCTTCTAAACCCCTAATAAGTGATGTTTACATTGTTAAAGGATTAAACCACAATCTCATTTCAATAAGTCAACTTTGTGACAAAGGTTACAAAGTTAGCTTTGCGAAAGGAATGTGCCATATTTTAAGAAAAGATAATAATGAATTATTGTTTTCCGTCACACGCCATAAGGATATATACATCCTAGATCTTCCAAGATCACATGAACAATGTCTCATTGCCAACACAAGTGAACAACACTTATGGCATCGACGTTTTGGTCATGTGAACTTTGGAACACTATTTAAGCTTTCCAAGTTAAATTCTATTAGAGGCTTCCCTAAGCTTGTCTTTCAAAAGAAAAGCTTTTGTGACTCGTGTCAACGAGGCAAGCTTCCAAAATCGTCTTTTAAACCTAAGAAAAGTATTTCATCTAAGCGGCCACTAGAGCTATTACATCTAGATTTATTTGGGCCAACTAGAGTTGCTTCATTAGGAAATGCACGATATGGACTTGTCATCGTTGATGACTTTTCTAAGTTTACTTGGGTATTTTCATTATGTAATAAAAATGATGCTTTTGAAAACTTCACAATTTTTGTTAAGAAAGTACAAAATCTCATTGGAACCACCATTGTCACTATTCGTAGTGATCATGGAGGAGAATTTGAGAATGAGTCTTTTGAGACATTTTGTGATGAAGTTGGTATTACACACACCTTCTCTTTCCCTTGTGCACCTCCTCAAAATGGTGTAGTTGAGAGAAAGAATAGGACGCTAGTGGAGTGTGCTCGCACTATGCTTGATGATAGCCAACTTGGCCATCAATTTTGGGCGGAAGCGGTACACACCACTTGCTATGTGTTTAATAGAATACTTTTGAGGCCCGGCACTAAACAAACTTGTTATGAATTGTTGTTTGGTAGATTGCCTCAAGTTAAACATTTTCGTGTTTTTGGTTCAAAATGTTTTATTAAGAACACGTATGGTAGTTTGGACAAATTCGATCCAAGATCCGATGAGGGGATTTTTGTTGGATATTCCTCACGTAGCAAAGCCTACCGATATACAACAAACGAACCTCAACGATCAAGGAATCGTTTCATGTTTCATTTAATGAAGGATTTGTTCCAACTAGAATTACTAATGATGATGACTCGATGGATGTCTTATGTGATTCAATTGGTAATTCTAACTCTATTGATTCTATTGATACTAACCCGACTGATGAAGCTTTTGAGAATGTTCCTAGTGATCAAGGAATTCCCAAACGGCTTCATACCGTTCGTGACCATCCTCATGAGCAAGTCATTGGCAATATCCATGATAGTGTCAAGACGAGATCTCAAGTCAACTACTTCGCTCATTGTGCCTTTGCCTCCTCGATAGAGCCAAAGAATGTTAATGAAGCATGCAAAGATAGCGCTTGGATCCTTGCCATGGAGGAGGAACTCATTCAATTCGAGAGGAATGAAGTTTGGGAGCTTGTTCCATTGCCTTCGAAGAACCACACCGTCATAGGGACAGAGTGGATCTTCAAGAACAAGACCGACGAAAACCAAGTCGTCGTCCGGAACAAAGCTCGGTTAGTAGCTCAAGGCTATCGGCAAGAGGAAGGTATCGATTTCGAAGAATCCTTTGCTCCGGTAGCTAGATTAGAATCAATTAGATTATTGTTATCTTTTGCATGCCATAAGGATTTTAAATTATTTCAAATGGATATAAAAAGTGCGTTTTTAAACGGAGATGTTGTTGAGGAAGTTTATGTTTCTCAACCTCCGGGTTTTATAAATGAAAAATTTCCAAATCATGTTTTTAAACTTAAGAAAGCACTTTACGGTTTGAGACAAGCTCCTCGAGCTTGGTATGACCGTTTAAAGAATTTTCTTTTGGATTTAGGTTTTAAAATGGGAGAAGTTGATTCCACATTATTCGTTAAGTATTCGAAGAATGATATAATTTTAGTTCAAATATATGTTGATGATATCATTTTCGGTGCTACTAACTTTGCTCTTTGCGAAGAGTTTTCTAATGTGATGAAGGATCAATTTGAGATGAGCCACATGGGTGAGCTCAAATATTTCTTAGGTCTCCAAATTCGCCAAATGAACGATGCAATCTTCATCCACCAAACGAAGTATACGGTGGAGTTGCTAAAGCGATTTGGAATGTAGAATGCCTCTGGGAAAAAGACTCCAATGAGCACGACTACACATCTTGATAAATATGCGGGTGGAAAAGATGTAGACATTCGTCTATATCGAGGTATGATAAGTAGTTTACTATATCTTACCGCAAGTAGGCCCGATATTATGTTTGCCGTATGTGTATGTGCTCGTTATCAGTCTCAACCTAAGGAATCTCACTTAGTAGCGGTAAAACGTATTTTCTGTTATTTAAGTTACACACTTGATTTTGGATTACTTTATCCAAAATCTAGCACGTATGAGTTAATCTCATATAGTGACGCAAATTATACGGGATGCAAATCCGACAGGAAAAGTACTAGTGGCACTTGCCATTTTATAGGAAATTCTCTTGTCTCTTGGTTTTTCAAGAAGCAGAATTCCGTATCACTTTCAACCACCGAGGCGGAATATATTGCCGCCGGAGCCGCATGTGCTCAGGTTCTTTGGATGAGACACACACTTAAAGACTTTGGTATAAACTGTGATACTTGCCCTATCATGGTGGACAACCAAAATGCAATATGTCTCTCTAAGAACCCGGTACACCAATTCCGTTCGAAACACATAGATGTCCATCACTATTTCTTAGATGACCATGTTGCTAAAAAGGACATCATATTAGTGTACGTTGAAACCCAGAAGCAAATCGCCGATATTTTCACGAAACCCCTAAAGGAAGACTCCTTTGTGCGGTTACGTCGAGAATTGGGGATTATGGGTGAATCCGAGATTTAGGATTCATTTTATTTATGTTCAATAATATTGCATGCTATTCAATTTCGTTATATTTGCACATGCTAGATTTATTGGAATTTTCTGGATTTTTCGTTGAATTTTCGGAATTTTCGCTCGATTTGTTCGTAAACGTCAAATTTCATATTTTCGATGTTTAATGGGGTAGTATAATGATTAATGAGAGTATATCGATGTTTCGTCCAAGTGCGATTAGGAGAGAAATCAAAATTTCAAATTCTAAAATTTTTGGACTCTCATAGTCGGTCCAAGTTCATTGTCCGACCGACTAGATTCAGTTCTAGTCGGTCAGTGAATGAGCTTAGACCGACTAATTCTTGTCAGGATTTTTGGCTTCAGTTACTGTTTACAATTAGTCGGTTCAAGCTCATTGACCGACCGACTAGATTGTGATATAGTCGGTCAGTGCTTGAACTGTGACCGACTAATTGTGACGGGTACAGTTGCGTCTTTTCGACGTCCGATCGATTAAAAGACTCATCTAACCGACTAATCTCATTTCAAGTCGGTTCATATTTCTTCTCTCTGCCAAATTCCGCCGAGTCTTTTGGTCTTCCTCCCTCTCCGATCGTTTCCGGCCATTCTCCGTCGCATGTGTCTGTTTTCCGGCCGTTGACCTCCTCCTATGGTAAACCCCCCCTCTCCCATCTCCTATCTAGGGTTCATTTTCTAGAGTTAGAATCTCTTAGGGTTAGAGTCTCTCTCTAGGGTTTCGGCCTAGGTTTGTTTTTAGGGCTTTCGATCTCGTTTTCTTGTGTTGATTCGTACGTGTCGTGTCGCGCTTATGGCACGAACCTGTATCCCGATCCGTCCTACGAGCCCTTCGCCTATGACCGTTGAACCATCTTCTACGGATCCCAATCAACCTACGCGAACCCCACCCAAACGCCGACCGAAGTCTACCCAACCTTCGTCGTCTTCGCCTCCTCTCAAGAAGAAAAGGACGACGACCGCCAAGCCTAGAGCCCAATCTCAGCCCAAACCCAAGCCTACGAAGCAAACTGTGTCTCCCTCCTCTTTCCATACACCTTCGGATTCCGACACCGAGTACATACCCGAGACCGAGACCCATAGGGATCCCTCACCCCCTCATAGGGAACCTGCGTCTAGCTCTCGACCCCGTACTTCCACTCGTCAGCCGAAGGGAAAGGCTCCGATGCCGGTTGGCGGTGTTGATATCTCATTGTGTCGCGATGACCCTATGTGTCTCGCGGCTTACAACCGTATCGAACACTGCCCACTACTTCTGGAGCATTTCATACAGTTTTCTGACTTCCCAGGCCTAGCAGATCTTCTCGTCTTCTGGTCTTATCGATTACCTTCGATATGACCCTAAGGCGAATTTACACCCTTACCCTCGCCTGGTAAAGCTGTTCTACGCCAACCGTGTCTGGGGTCAGTACGACGCGACCCACTCGATTGAGACTACTGTCTTGGGGACACCGATCGTCCTCACGGCAGAAGTCTTAGGAGAGTTGATCGATTGCTCGTCGTCTGTCCTCCTCCCTTCAGATATTTTCGTCGATGACATCTCTTCTCTTGATCAGGTCATCCTTTTTGAGATTTTCCATGAGATCCCTCCTGCCATGATTGGCGTGCCATCTAAGTCATTCAAGCCTAATGGATGGGTCCTTAACCTGATTCTGAAGTCGTGCTTACTTCCTAAGTACGGCTCCTCCTCTTTGCCTTCCCAGCCATTCCTGAAGTTGATATATGCTATCTTCATGGGGAGCGAGATTAACTGGGCTCGGATCATACTCGATAAGATGGATTCTTTCGAGTGTATCCGGAAGTCCACGAAGTCTACGCATATCCCTTATCCGTGCTTGTTGACTCTTGTTTTTCGACACTTCCGAGTCACTTTGCCCCCTGATGATGAGCGTCCCCTCGGTCCCCCTCTGAATGCGACGGCCGTCAAGAAGTCTCTTGCGACGCTCCATCACGTTCAGAGGACAACCCCCTCTGCTTCAACGTCTGCCTCTGCCTCTGCCTCAGCAGCTCCCTCTATCACTCTTGACGAGCTCGCACGTTCAGTGAGACGTATGGAGTCTTGTTATGCTCGTACTGAGGAGATACTTGCTCGTATCGCCTCACGTTTGGGCATTGAGAGCCCTCCGTCAGTCTCTAACGAGGAGCAGTTGGACGAGGAGGAGATTGAGGAGCTTGTTCGTGTTTCTACTCGTGCCCCCCGAGGGTACTTCTGGAGCTGCTGCCTCTTCTACTGGTGACCCTGAGAGTACTCCTGTTGCCACCGTTCCTGCGGTGGATACTCCGACTGGTGCTCCCGAGGCCACTACCGTCGCTCCCGTGGACACTACAGCTGATCCAATGACCACCTCCACTCCTGCAGAGCCTGCTGCTGCTGCAGATCCTCCCGTTGCCTCCTGAGCTTCTTTGGAGGACTCTCCTATGCTCTTTGGATGATAGATATTATTGTGAGAGAGTTTAGGTAGGATAGAGGGTGGTTCTGGATATTTTAGACATTTTGATGTATCTTCATGTATTTTGATGATATTTTTGGATATTTTGATGTAGTGTGATACTCTGATGTCCGGTGTGACATATGTTATATGTTGTGATATTTTGTTGTATTCTGTGCCCCGATCGTTGGATCCATGTTATGTATGTCGGCGATGTATCTTTTTGATGTACTCATGCTTCATTTATATATACACATCGATGTTGACTTTTACATTATGTTGTGCACATTTTATATTCTATATGTCTCTGATGTTTTGATTTCGTCGCTCGATGATAATACTTGGTTAAATAGAATTATTTCTATGAAAACATAGAATTGTTTTCCATGCACTAAATTAACCAAGAATGTTGATATTGGAGAGTATATTCCATAACTCAATTTGTAAAATTAATTTGAGTTTTGATGATTTTATTTATCGATTTTCGACTTTGGTCTCATTGACACGCTTTGATTTAATTCGTATTTTTCCTTTGGTGTCATTTGGACCGTGGTCGCATTCTACGACTCCCGTGCTTTTATTTGAAGCCATTGTTGCTGTCGTTGATCTCCTCCCACTCTTTTTGCTAATGCCAAAGGGGGAGAGATATAATAATGACAATGAGCTACATGATAATTTAAGCATTTTTCCAAGAATCTAATTTGATGTGTTAGATTCAGGGGGAGTTAAGATATATAAATGGATTTTGAATCCAATATTTCAATAATTGATTCTCATTTTATACTTCACTCGTCTGCTTGATGCTTATGATTAATATATAATCTTGGAACTAACGTGTCATCAATGCAGGGGGAGTAAGTAAATTACATTTGAATCATTATTTTTGATTATTATTTATGTTGGTTTGTCATCACCAAAAAGGGGGAGAATGTTGGATATTGGACTCCCCGGATTTGGTTTTGGATGATGAACAAACATAAATATATCGTGAACTAACTCTTTGTGAGCGCAGTTATGGAGATCGTCGCCAAATTCATATGAACATCCAAAGCGACGTCTCGATACTTCTCAAAGCACGTGATCGTATGCCTAAAGCTTCGTTGAAGCTTTTGGACCATTTTAGAAGTCATGAAGATTCGGATCGAAGCTTTCGAAGACGGTTCGTCAAGTTTTATTTATAGTCTTTTAGCTTCGTTCTGTAGAATGTTAAGCCTTGAGTAGGTCTTACGTTTTAATCTTCATAACGCTCCTATCTTAGAGCTAGGAACTAGTAAGAAGTCCATACTAACTTTCCCGAAGCATCGCGCTTCGTTTCGCGACTTCTTGTGCATGTTAGTTGGTTCAAGAAGAAGAACCAACCGACTAGATGGTGATCTAGTCGGTCGGCAAAGCTTCTTGGACCGACTAGTTTGCCTTCTCAATTCTAAGCTCTTTACTGTTTACAGTTAGTCCGTCTACGTTGACTCACCAACCGACTAGTTTGTGAACTAGTCGGTCAGTGATGCTTCTTAGACCGACTAGTTGAGCTTTCCCTGTACATGCCAAGTTACTATTTATCGTTAGTCGGTCTATGTTCATTTGGCGACCGACTAGTTGATGAACTAGTCGGTCAACTTTTGTTCTTGGACCGACTAAATCAATTTGTACTCAGACTATGTGTTTTATCTCTTAGTCGGTCTAAGTTCACTCACCGACCGACTAGTTGTGAAACTAGTCGGTTAGCAAGTGTTCTTTGACCGACTAGTTCTGTTAGTCTGAACTTCGACCTATTCCCTGTTCACCACTTAGTCGGTTCATGCTGTTTGATCGGCCGACTAGTTGATGAACTAGTCGGTCAGTGGTTGTTCTTTGACCGACTAGTTTGGTTCAGAATAGAGCCGTTGGAGCATTAATTGAAACGTTTTTCTCTCTCTCTTTCCTTTAACCTATATATACTTGTTGAGCTGTATTCATTGCACTCAAGGCTGATATTAAGAGAAGTTTAGAGATCAAAGAGAAATCATTCCATCTCATTAAAGCTCATTCATTTCCAATCTTGAATCTCTTCTCACTCTTATTTCAAAAGAGAGATTCATTGATTGTGAGCCTTCCAAGCCAAGTGCTTGATCCTAGGTCACCAACAACCTCATAGCTCTCCATCGCTGATCTTCATCTTGGAGCTAGGGTTTGGTGCCTCTTCATCTTCCCCAAAATCCGTTTTGCCCTAAATCGTAAGTTTTACTCAAGGCATAGGATTTTGTCGGTAAGAATTTCTATTTCATTTACTTTCATATTGTAAGTGTTCACTCTCGGTTGTGAGAGTGTGTTTGTGATCCCGGGTTGTGGGAGTCACAATTTCCTTTGTGTATGATTTGACTTGGTGAAGGTTCTTCACAAGTATTTCATAGTGGAAATCTTGAGTTAGGGTTTCTAACTCAAGTATCCGGAGGGGATCCGGGTGGTTGGGACGTAGGATCACCGGGAACAAGCCGGGGAGACTTGGGTGGATCTGAACCCAGTAATATTTCTTATTTGCGATTGTCTTCTTTGTTGTCTAACATTTACATTTCCGCATTTCCGCATTGTTTGGTAGAGTTTGCAAGGTAATTAGGAATTAGCCTCTTAATTATTTTAAAATACTATTCACCCCCCCTCTAGTACTTGTGCAGTAGCTTAGCAGGGCATTACAAAATTCTCTTGTGCAAAACGCTCTAAAGTTCTCAGCTCTCATTCTCTCTTAGTCAAATCTGTTTTACTCTTGATCTTGCAATTTTGTTTGTTATTATTTTCTGAAGATCATAATCTTATTTTATTTGGCTAACTGTTTTTCAAATCCGTAGTATTTGTTCTTGAATTTTTATTTAAAGGATTTTTGAAAAACATTAGATCTAGATCACAAAGACTTCAATTCGTATCTTTGTGTAATCCAGAATCTTATTCTATCAAGCCACTACACGTAATTGTCTATTACTATTTGGCTATAGAATCTGGGTGTAAATCCGATCTCCACCAATCTATTGTGGTGAATTGGATATTGATTTAATTTGAGATTACCCTTTGGTGTAAGGGTGTTGTTGTTGGAAACCCTAGATAAGTCTAGGGGTTACGGTTGGAAATCCTGATCAAGACTAGGTCATTGGAAATCCTAACGAGTGGAGTTAGATATTTGTATTTGCCAAGGCAGATAGTGGAAATCTCGTACAGGATTGGTCGGGGACTGGACGTACCCAAAAGTTGTGGGGAACCAGGATAAAAATCCTTGTGTCTGTGATTGCTTATTTGTGTTTGTTCATCTTTGCTCTTACTTTATTATTTGCTAATTGTTGTACATCTATTGCAAAGATTAACTTTCTTTTATCAGCTGTGAATAAAGATATAATATTTGTATTACTTGTAGTCTTATCTATCTTAACTGTGCTTAGAAATTCTCTGGGAGTCGACTACTGTTCATAGGGAGTAGACTACCTGCTGTGAAATTACTTTGTGATTATAAGAATACTTTGTTGATTAAGAACCAAGCGTAGATCACTCTACTTGGTTTCTTAGGCAACATTAGAAGGATTTGTTTTGTGTTAATTTGTAAAGAACGAAAAAGTTTTATCTCTATACAACACTATTCAACCCCCCTTCTAGTGTTGTTTGCCATCCACAGGATCCAACACTTGGTATCAGAGCGAGGCTACAAAAGTGATGCCGTCAATATCTTTCCATTCCGAAGGACTGAATACCATGCGACCACCACTGTTCAACGGAACTAACTACGCTAGCTGGAAGATCTGAATGAAGACTCACCTGGAGTCATTGGACATTGAAGCTTGGACCGTTACTAAAGTCATGTACATCACACCTACCGACATTGAATTTGGGAAATGGTCAACCGACGACAAGAAGAGAGCAAATCTCAATGCAAAGGCAATGAATGCACTATGTTGCGTCGTGACAGGAAATGAGTTCAATCGAGTTTCTCAATGTGAGACAGCACACCAAATATGGCATACTCTTCAGGTACGAAGGGGCTGAAAAGGTAAAGGAATCCCGCATAAACATTTTACATTCAAAATTCGAATCTTTTAAAATGGAAGAAGGAGATAGTATCACAACTGTGAATACTCGTTTTACTAATATTACGAATGAGCTTGCAGGATTAGGAAAGAAACTTTCTGAATACGAACAGGTAATGAAGATACTAAGATCCCTCCGACCCGAGTTGAAGGGAAAGACAACTGCCATTCGAGAAGCTCATAACGTAAAGGACCTTACAATCAAAGAACTAATGGGAAATCTCATGGCATATGAGATTGAGCTTGAAGAAGATAAGAAGATCGAAGAAAAACCAAAGAAGAAGAATCTCGCGTTTAAAGCCCAAGAAGAAGATTCCGACTACACGGACAAAGAAGACCATATCGCCTTCATCTCAAAGAACTTTAAAGAGTTCATCACAAGTAAGTATGGTAAACGCTCTTTTAGACCTACTAACAGTATTATCTGTTTTTGTTGCAATAAACCAGGGCACGTCAAGAGAGACTGTCCATTGGAAAGAAACAATCGTGATTCTAGAGATCGTGGGAAGAACAGAGACAATAATGAAAAGAGAACAATGGAAGAAACAAATTCCGACGACCAAAAAAGGAAGCTTACACAGCATTTGACCAGAACGACGATTCCTCGTCCGATGAATCCTCAACAGAAGATAATGATGAAAGAAGAGAAACAGCACACATGTGCTTCATGGCTTCTACATCCTCTAAGGTAAGTTCGTATCATGATTCATCTAGTGACAATGATTCGTCATCAAGTGATGATGAATACATGGACTATAGGGGAGCATATAAGGAGCTATGCAAAATGCATGAAAAGCTCAAAAAGAACATAGAAAAACACTTAGAAATATTAAAAAGGATGCTAAAGAAAAAGAAGAAATCATTAAAGAAAATAGTCTCCTTAAAGAAAAGAATGACTCTTTGCAAAAAGATATTTTATCAGTAAATGAAAAGGTTGAGAATCTGAATAATCTTCTCGTATCTGTCAAAGATAAATACGACGCTACGATGAAAATTATTGAGAATTTCAACAAAGGAAAAGGGAAGCTAGATAGTATAATAAATAACCAAAAAGCCTCATCTAGCAAAATCGGACTCGGTTGTGACTCACATCATACCAAGAAACGGGTTAAGCATACTGGGATGCAACATTCTAACAAATTTTTTTGAGCATCTGGATACCGAAGAACTTGTCCGATCAACAAAAGAAAAGGTATGCTACAAATTTTGTTCAACAAGTTCACTTGAGCAAAAACTATAGACATACTCTTTATGAATGAACTAAACCACACTGGGTTTGGCTTCCTAAAGACTAACCCTTCGGACTCAAAAGCCAAAGAGTACCATATACGTTTATTTTTTTCAGGTACTCTAAAGAAGTAAAGAGGAGAAAACAAGATCCAACGCTTGATAACCGGATCAGCATCAAAAGCTTTCTTTTGCAACTTAATCATTTTTTTGCAAAATATATATCCTTAAATTTATGAGTTAATATTTTTTATCTCTTTATATGATTATAAATGTTTATGTTATATTTTTTAAACATTGCTTGTTCAGAAAACGTACTCAGTCTTGGATCAAAACCCCTCGGGATGAGAAAACGACTCAACCTGGTAGGGAGTCGACTACCTACATGAGGGAGTCGACTACCAGCGTGTGTGCGGAATTCTGGGTTTGGTTTTTTGACTAACTCCTATTGGGTTCTATGGAGTTAATGGGTTCATATTCTAAAGGCAACTTATACCCAATAAGTTAAACTCTATCCCAACCATTCATTTCTTGATCCATTGGCCCTCATTCTTCACCATCCTTCACCTCTTTCTTAAAAACCCCAAAGAGAAACCCTAAGGTAGCCGACTACCCCATTCCCCTCATTCTCTTGAAAATTTCTCTTGGTGCTTGGGTCATTTGGAGCTCTCTCAACTTTTGATTTCATCTCTTTCTCAAACTTACTCAAGGTAAAATCTTTTCTCACCATCTTTACTTCATATTTTCTCTTACATATCTAGTATTGTAAACTCTTGTTTTTACTCTATCTAGATGCCTCTCAAGGGAATATTTTCTACGAAGAGGAAAGTTTCAACTGAATCTATATCTGAGAAAGAAACAATCTTACCCTATCTGTTTAGGAGTACCATCTATGAACATTTTGTCAAAATCTCTAAGAAACCTATTCTCCATGAGAGATTTGTCAAACTTGATGATGTAGTAAACTATGGGATTGATAGCATACTAGAATTTCAGAACTTGGCCAACCTATTTTCTTCTGAAAACACTTATCTCTGCTATCCCAGGCTTATGCACTTATTTTATGCTAATATGGATTATGATCTTGCCAAAAGCTGATTTGTCTCCAAAGTTCTTGACACAAAACTTGTCGTAACCGTCAAATCCCTTGGAGAAGCCACAGGCATTCCATACACTGGCATGCTACCTGATAAAATAGAGATGACTGATAGTAATATCTTGGAGAGAATGTATTTGCCAGGAAAGTACTTTCAAACTAAACTCCCTTGTAGCGATCTTCGCTATCCGGGTAGAATTCTTGCAAATATACTATCTTACAATATTACCCAAAAATCTGGTAGTCACTCTATATTGTCTGAGAAACAGGCCAAATGTATCTATGCTATGTTAGGGAACATCCGTGTCAATTGGGCCAAAGTCATCATGGACTCTATTCTTGCTTCAGCTTCTTCAGATAGACCCTCATCCACTCTAGCACATGGACACTATCTCATTATCTTGTTTATTAGCTATAATGTGCCTTTAGACAATGAAACCACAATTCTAGAACCGGCACGCATATTTGATGTCCATGCTCTTGGAAGAATGAACATACATCATGACCTTGATGAGAACATTCCTGAAGAAAACTTGCTGCTGAAGGAAGATCGTCATCCTCCAGGAGAGGTAAGAAAATTGTTGTTTCAGATTCTGATGAGGAAGAAGAAGGAGAAGAAGAAAAAGGAAGCGAGGAAGAAGAAGAAGAAGCACCGGCATACATCTTTGAACTTCAAGAGATGCTTTTGAAGAAAATTGGGAAGTTAAAGATATCACAAGAGAAAGGCTTCGATGACCTCAACAAAAGGGTGGACGACCTCAAAGAATTCGTGGTCAAGAGCAACAAAATGACTGAGGAAACACTTGTCAAGATCCTTGATGAGATCAAGGAATTGAAGAAGGATGGCAGTCATCCTTGATATTTCAAGCAATAGCTTTCAAACAATGGTTCTTAAAACAATGATTTCAAACTTATGGTCTGTAATAACTCTATTACCGTATGATGCTTGCTACCTCTTCATATCTATGAACTTATCTATTATGCAAAATATTGGTTAATCTTATGCTAACATTTCTTTTGCAGGAATAGTAATTGAATTCCCCTCCAAAAAAATCATGTTATGATTCATATGTTAATATACTTTGTCATTAATTTTTTTGTTGATGACAAGGGGAGAAAATATATGAAATGCAAAAATGAATATATCATATGCCTGTATTGTTTTGCTAACGGCTTCGATGCAGGGGAGAACCACATCAAAGCAGGAGGAGTAAGTATACTTTCATGTATTTTCATATTTCAACTTACTTCATTTTTCATTTGGGTGTCATCATCAAAAAGGGGGAGAGTGATGGAAATTGAATTCCACCCCAAGTGATTTTGATGATACGCACACCAAATGAAGCTTAGTATACTAACTGCAATACAATGAAGTGTGCAGGATGTGCGACAAATGAAAAGCTTTATACATACTCAAAGAAGCGCAATCTACGCTCAAAGACAAGGACGAACATTGCCAATATCAATGATGAAGCTCAAACCTCAAATAGAACAAGAAGCTCAAGTGAAGCTCACTCGATCAATTGATCAAGCTTCCGAAGACGTGTCCTAGTCTATAGTGAGTGTGTTGTGTCTTTCTTAGGGTATTGTTAAAGCCAAATTGTATAGACAATCACACACACAAATGATTTCAAAAACATTTTAAATATCTTTTAAATCATTTTCAAAGAGATATTGAGAGCTTTCTCTAATCGTTTTATATTTTCGTAGTGAAACTCCACTACACCCTGGAGTTAACTACTTGACTGACTAGCTATGGTTCAGTAGAAACTCCTCTGGGAGTCAACTACCAAAGGTAAGGAGTCGACTGCCAGCTGAGAATCAATTTCTCCCGAAACACACTGGGAGTCGACTACCACTCCTAGGGAGTCGACTACCAGCTATCGACGTTTGACGTTTTGACTTGATTTTTGAAATATCTTTGATTGATTTTTGATCACTCCGTATTTTATACCTTTTTTATGCATGTTTGCATGCCATTTAGATCGCTCAAATCGTGTTTTTCACGTTTATTCGACAATATTGCGATGCTTTTCACGATTTGTTGTTTTTGTCGTATTTCAGGAGATTTAGAGTGATTTGGAGTGATTCTGAGATGCACCCACTCCGGAGTGTCACCGACGACTCTCTTGAGGGGTATTCTGCGATTGGAGAGGAGTGGAAGAAGAAAGAACGTTGTAGGAGCGACGAGGAGGCAAAAATACGAAGAATGGGCATTTTCAACATGCCACTCGGCCGAGTGAAGGAGTCACTCGGCCGAGCATAGACAGCCCGCTCGGCCGGCCAGATCGAACACGCAACAGAGCTAATATCAGCGTGCACTCAGCCGAGCATCGCCAGACCACTCGGCCGAGCACCGAGTCATCCCTCGCCCGAGTGGAGCCAAGACGACGGCAACCAAAAATGTTGAACTCTCTGGAATCCGTTAGTCAGCCCCAAAGACCGACTAGGCCGAGTGACGAACGCCGTCCGCCCGAATGAAGAACGCCCATCGGCCGAGTGAAGAAAAGTCACTCGGCCGAGTGACCCCCGAGGAGACGCCCCCCAAGACCCCCAACTCTCTGGAATCCGTCAGGGTCTCTCACTCGGCCGAGTGACATTTGTCACTCGGTCGAGTGAGCCGCGCTGCCTGTAGCGTAAGTTGCGATTTTGAGGCTGCGCAGGGGCAGTTTCGTCACAGTTTTTTGGGCGATTTTGGGGGGTATTTAACCACAGTTTTTAACCTACTTTAGAGAGCTTTTTCAGAACTTTTTGCAGCCTTTTTTTAGATTACCTTTTAGGAATTAGATTTAGCTTTTAGGGAGGAGAGAAAAGTGTTAATTTGTTGGATGCTATTTGTTCTTCATTGGTTTGTCTCTCTCCCTATCAAAAACTCCATTTTTATTGATATATTGAATTTTGTTATGAATTATATTGATTGTATTTGTGAATTTCTATTGAATTTCATTATGAATTGTGAGTAGTTTTATCGTCTTAGGGCGTAGGGATGAACCCTACGAACCCTATTTCTAATTTGTGATGAATTGGTGAAATTATTGCTAGAATTGATTAGGGTTAGTTTGGGATTGATTTAATACGAATAGCTAGGGATTCATACCGATTGGGATTTGCAAGAGATTGGATCCCAACTCGATAGGAAGCCCTAGAAATTCGAATTGGGTTGCAATTGGATTTCTCCGGAATCGGTTTGCAAGAGATTGGACCGAAACTAGGGTTTTTGATTGTAATTCTATACCAATACCCGTTTGCAAGAGATTGGACGGGTAGGAACTATCCCAGCCTAGGTCATAGCTCGAGTTTGCACGAGAGTGGGCTCAAGATACGATTGAACGATGATGTTGTTCTTCATGCTAGTTTGCCTAGGTTAGGGTGTGCAAGAGATTGGACCCTACCCTAGGTTTGCTATAGACCGGCAATAGCGCGAGAGCGTGAGCTTGGTTCTACATTTAGTTGCAACTAGTTCACCCGAATTTCAAGTCTAGCAATTGTGAACCCTACGAATCACAATGATGAGATACGGCAAGTAGCGGGGATTCCCTATCCCTATGCGTCTTTATTAATTTGATATTTTCTTTCGTATAATTGAACGACTGTGACCGCATTACTGCGAACATTTCTCGACCATTCTTATAGCCAGGTGGATTGAAGAAGACACTGTCATTAGGCCTCCCTGTGTTCGATACCCGCTCGCCACTACACCGTGCGCTTGCGGTAAGACTACAGTGTCGCCGTCCCGGGACGTGTATCCGAGGCGCGATCAAGTTTTTGGCGTCGTTGCCGGGGAGGCAATAGTGTTTGATTCTACCTACCTAGCTATTTTTCTTTTTTGTTCTATTATTTCTATTTTTATTTTGCCCTTCCGTTGTGCTAACTATTTCTTTGAAACTCTATTTTCCCTTGCATGTACACGAGATCCTCGGCGAACCCCGAAGAAATACTATACGATCCGGAGATCGAGCGTACATTGAGAAGGATCCGAGCGGAGAGGAGACCCGTTACGGAAGGAAATTTTATGACCCATCCCGAGACACCCGAAGAATTGGCGGAGCGAATGACGAGGATTATTTCCATAAGAGATAGGCTTCGGCCTAAGACTTCTTCCACGACCTCGTCCATAGCCATGCCGGAGTTGGCAGCCGACAAAAATTTCGAGTTGAAGACCGGATTGGTGGTTCTTATGCAACAAGACCCTTTTCATGGGAACTCCCACGAAAACCCTCATTACCACATCCAGCTCTTCCTATCAAAATGTGCCACCTTCCAAATGCCGGGCGTCTCCGTAGATGCTATCAGACTGCGCCTCTTCCCTTTCACACTCAAGGACAAGGCCTTATATTGGTTGAGGACGTAAGCTGAAGGAATCTTCACCACTAGGGATGAATTGGCGAGTGCCTTCGTCGATAAATTTTACCCGCCCTCCAAGACGGTGAAGATACGAAGTGCTCTCATGTCCTTCAAGCAAGGACCACATGAGACTCTCTATGAGGCATGGGAGCGCTTCAAGGACTTGCAACATCAATGCCCCCATCATAGCATTGAGGATTGGGAGCTTGTCCACAGTTTCTACAATGGACTCCAACCAGACACGAAGCAGATTATTGATGCCACCGCAAATGGAGCCATTTTGTCGAAGACTCCCGATGAAGCTACGGCCTTGCTTGAGGAGATGGCCTCGAACAACCAATAGTGGGGCGACGAGCGAGGACACTCTTCGTCCTCCTTGAAGCCGTCTAGCATTTATGAGGCCAAGGCCGTCGCGGAGCAAGCCAACAAATTTGATTCTCTCCACAAGGTAGTGGAGAGATTGGAGAAGTACATTACGGAGCCTCAAGGAGCCCCTTCTACATCCACGCCGACAAATCATATGAGCGATTGGTAAGACCAATTCCAAGCCATGTATGTAGGAGGAGAGCATGGAGAAGGAGCGTTGGAGCAAATTCAATATGTCACGGGGAATTCTGGATATTGGGCCAATCCGACCGCTAGAAACCATCCGGGTTTCTCATATGACAATAATGATGGTGCATTGAACCCCCCGCAACAACAACCTCCTCAAGCTCGAGCTCCACCACCACCACAACCGAATTATCCACCAAGGGGGCCACCGCAACAAAACTTCCTACCGAGGCAACAAGTGGGACCTTATAGGCCACCCGGGTACAATCAAGGTTGGAGAAATCCCAACCATCCACAAGCTCAACGACGTTCGGAATTTGAAGCTAAGGTGGAGGAGTTTATGGTGGAGCAGAGGAAAATCAATGCTTCGTTGAAGGCGGGACATGATTCTCTTACCACCGTCGTCGCTCAAATTGGGGAGCAACTTGCGTTGCTCAATAGAAACAATCAACAGTTACCGGCTCAATCCGAGCAAAATCCACGGGGCAACACCGGCCATAACAACGCCGTGGCTGCGGTTACTACAAGAGGCGGGAAGGATACCACTCCCGTCATGACTCAAGTCAAGGAGCCCCTGGTGGAGATTCTACAAGAGAGCGAGCCGACAATTGAAGTTGAAAAAGAGAAGGAGCCGCAATGAGAAGTGAAATATAGAATGGAGGAGCTTATTGATGAGCGCCGATTTATGCCACCGGTGCCCTTCCCTCAACGGCTAGCTAGAGCCAAGATGGAGAAACGGCTAGCCAAGTTTCTCGAGTATTTGAGAGGGGTGAGCCTCAATATCCCCTTCCTCGACGCTATAGTGAAAATCCCATCCTACGCCAAGTTCTTAAAGGACTTGATTACGGAAAGGAAGAGGAAGGAGAAGATCATGCTCGCGGAGGAAGGGACTTGGTTCATAAAGAGGGAAAAGGAGCCCGCCAAATTTAAAGATCCAGGGAGTTTCCGGATTCCTTGCACTCTAGGCGGCGTCCCCCTACAAAAAGCATTGGTAGATTTGGGGGCTAGTGTTAGCCTCATGCCTCTCTCCATGTTCCGGAAGTTGAATACCGACACGGATTTAAAGCCTACCGACATGTAGATTCAACTAGCGGACGGTCGGATTACAAGGCCGGTTGGGATCGCAGAGGACATCCCACTCCAAGTTCCGGGAGGCATATGGTTGCCATGCGATTTCGTGATAATGGACATCAAGGAGGAGGTCGATACATCGCTCATACTTGGATGCCCATTCCTCGCCACCGACGGTGTCATCGTCGATGTGCGGGAGGGGACTCTTACCTTGAACGTCGGCAACATCGAAGTGGAGCTCTATATACCGAAGGCAATGAAGCATATGCCGTATCATGAGGAGCTAGATTACATGGACCTCCTCGACGAGGTCATCGAAGAGGCGATCCCCCACTCCATCGGCGCACCCCACGAAGATAGCTTCGAAGAAGGCCTAGATTTGGCCGAGGAAGAGAAGATGGAGCACTCCCCCGATATCTCCATGGCGATTGATGATGGCGACGCTGATGTCGCAAGAAGACGGGAGCTCTGCAAGCTCTCGAAGTTGAGGACTCCGAAGAAAGCTCCACCGATACGACGATCGGTGTCACCGGTAAAGTCGAAGACCGGAACAAGCTCTAGCTTGGGGGAGACACCCCCCAACATTGCCTGTGACGAAGGGGCGATGAGGAAGACCACACACCACCATGATCAAAATCCGAGTGGTCTTCCCGGCAAATTCAACGGGTGCATCTCATATGCACCCAACATCCCGCTCTAAATTGAAAATTTAAAGGGGTCGAGCTCAAGACCTTAAACGAGCGCTTATCGGGAGGCAACCCGACGGTTATCGCATTATTTCTATTTTAGTTTTTGTTTTTATTTTTAGACTTTATTAGTGTTTTTGAGTCATTCGCCCAAAAAAATTGTGACAACGGGTCCTATTTTCTTTAACAGGAGGAGGAGGAAAGGATATCTATTATATGGAGGATGACCGAGGCGAAGAAGAATGCTCCAGGAATGCGCTCGAGGCTTAGGAGGAGGAAGAAACCACCTGGATGAAGAAAAACAGAGAGTAGAGCCAAAACGGAGCCCCGAAGCAGGAAACAGAGCCCCACTCGGCCGAGTACCATAGTCACTCGGCCGAGCAAAGAAAGCCGTCCGCCCGAGTGGCGCACCAACAAGGGAAGTCTGTTGTACTCAACTCTCTGTCTTTTTTGTGATTTCAGTATAAACTGCCACTCGGCCGAGTATATTTCTTCACTCGGCCGAGTGAAACTGATACCCTCCTAGGGCAAGTGCTGCCGAGTAGCTTGTGCCACTCGGCCGAATGGACTTTCTTCACTCGGCCGAGTGTGGCAAAGACACTCGGACGAGTCGTAAGTGGCGAGGAGTTTTTAAAGTTTTTTTCGTTACGTCACTCGGCCGAGTGACAGAGTCACTCTGCTGAGTCGTAACCACTCCTATATAAGGCGTTGCGGGCTCGACGCGAAGTTCAACGCAATTATTTCCCAATTCTCACCCGAGCCCGAGACCCTTCGACTCCCCTCGCCCACGACGCACCCTCCCTCGCCCGATTCAAGCCGCCGCCGGCCCCGATCGCCGCACCACCATCGGCGACCGCTCCGGCGACCACCCCCCACCGCCGGTGACCACCCTCGCCGCCGACTGGCTGCCGATAACCCAAATTTAGCCCCTTTGCTCCTTTTCCCCCTATTTTTAACGATCCGTACACCCATTGAGCCCCTAACTCAAATTGACTTCTTTACTTATCTGTTATACCCCATCTCCCCCATGTATTTTGAATTTTATACGCTGATATCATTGTTTGATGTGCAGGCTATCTTGGGGGAGCTTAGGGGAGCTTTCGGATGCGCTATTGGCTTCATGGAGGCGACGTCTTCACACTTATCTGCTGTTTTGCTCTCGCGGCGTGTTCAGGTACCTTCGTTCCATTTTTTAGCACGCCGCATTTTTCATTAGTTGGGTGAGCACTCGGGGCACACATGTCGCCCCGTACACGGTCACGCACTCGGGGAGCTTCCACCAAGTGGAAGCGGCAGGATTAGCCCGGCCCCTCCCACGCTAGGGAGGACTCCCCTCCACCTTCACCACCTCACCCCACACAGCCACTTCCAGCCGACCCCATCTATCCGTAGCCACTTCCAGTCGATCCCATTCACGCACAGCCACCACCGGCTCCAGCCGTCGGGCCGCTGGGCATCATGTTCAGAGATGACGCACAGCGTGTTTGATTTGAACGTATCGCCCAGCACCTGATAGTACCCTCCAGGTTTGCTCATTTAGCAGACCTAGACCGCCTGGGGGTACTTGAGGGGATGCTCACGTTGTACGACAACGTGGGTTGGCGAGATTTTTTGTCTGTGTCGGTGGACACCTACGTCCGTCCGACACTCGAGGTACTTAGCTCGATCGCCCGGACCAATGAGGGATGCTCCTTTAGACTCATGGATCGAGAGTGTCAGATCACTCTCGATATGCTTAGAGCATTCTTTCAGTGGCCCGCAGTCCCCGCGCCCGACCGAGCCTACGCCCCCACACACATCCCTCCGCCATCTTTCGATTCCCACGCCTTTTGGGCCAGGATCACGGGTTTACCACACGCCTTTGACCCTAGTAGAGCCAAGGCCTCAGCCATAGTCCACCCCTGCCTCCGCATAGCACAGCGCCTTATGGCGACCACCTTTCTAGCGAGGTACGAGCCTGGGACGATGTCTACGCCTGAGCTCTATATGCTCTACGCGATGACTCGCCCCCGAGTTCTGGATAGGGATGGTGTTGCGATGGTCTCCGCCGTTGAGATTGACGTCGCTAGCTGGTTTTTTGGACCGCATCATAGTATCGGTGGGTGCTCGCTCCCCGATATGTTGAGGCGGCCTGATCACCCTGCTAGCCCTGATGACCAGCGAGGACCTTCCGGCCGACCTGCGTCGGCCTTCGGGCCCCACTTCACTTTCGATAGACGTCATGGCCCAGATGAAGATGCTTCGTCCCCACGGCCAGCGGCACTGGGTATGGTTGCACGGTCCCTTCGGTGCTGACTACATGATCCTCCCGAGCCCCGCTCAGACACACATAGGACCGGCACACGAGGACTGGCTTCCGGCGATGGATCTCCTGATCCCCACCGCCTACGTACTTGAGGCCGAGGAGGCTGAGCAGGCACCCCCTGCACCTGTAGACCCTGTGATCCCTCAGCCTGAGCCTGCACTTTCTGCCGCTCCCGACACCACTGTCCACACTTCTGCCGGTGTCGGGGGTACACTTGTTGAGTCGTCCTCCACTTCCACCACGTCTACCACCACCCCCCCACCGTTGTGCCCCTGTCGATTGAGCCCCTCACCTCTTTGCTACCCGAGCATCCACCTTCTATAGTTGAGAGCGGCGAGTCTTCCTTCGCTTCTGTCGTGGAGACCCTATCCACTTTGATCTCCGCTGGGGTCTCACCTTTTGTTCCCCACACTTCCTCCCCAGCGGTCGACCTTTCTGTCTCCACGGCAGCCGTCCTATCCGAGAGTGTCGTGACGTCTGTTCCCACGTCTGTGTCACTGACCTCTCTTGCTGCCTCGTCACCGATTTTGTCTTCCACTTCCACTGCTGCTGCTTCCACCTCACACCAGCCTGCGTCCCAGCCTCGCACTGAGGCTGGGCATCCACTAGTGAGCACAGCCCCCTTTCCACACATGCCTGCTGGCCCGATTGTTTACATCGCACGTATCAGACAGCCCCGACCTGGTCAGCCTAGACCTGTCCGTCCCTCCGCTCCACCACCCCCTGACGCCTTAGTTCAGAGCATTCGTGCTCTTGAGGGGGTGGTGAGTGGACTCAGGGGCGATTTTAGGGCTCTCTCTGCCACAGTCACCGCCATGCAGCACCGCCACGAGCTACTTCCCAGCATTCACTTTGCCTGACCCAGATTCTCGAGCGACTGCCACGACCACCACCACCCACCCAACAGACTGTTCCCCAGCCACCACCACCACCACCTCCACCTCCGCCTCAGGACGGAGATGGTGCAGCACCACCAGCTTCGGCACACCCTTGATGCCATCGATATTTTTTGCCGTTATGCTGCCCATTCTCTGCTTGGTACTGATGATTTTTGCCCACCCCTCCTCCCCTCACTATTTTTGTCCCCGTTTTGATCATATCATTCTATATCCTTTTTCGGGAGTGAGGGAGAGTATTTTTGGTGACACACACATATCTGCATCACTCTTATCCTTGCATGCATCACATCCGCATCATATTTTCATTTTGTTATTTTTATTTCTTTTTATCATGCATGCACCCACCCCCCACCCATTACACATCTCTCGGTGTGCCACACTTCGCACATTGAGGACACTGTGCACTTTAGCTTGGGGGAGTGAGTTCTCACGCTTTCCGCTTTTACCACCTTTATTTTTAGTTTTTCCACGTTTTTTCCACTTTTGCACCCATTTTTCATCACTTTTTCATCATTTTTACCATGCATCACGTTTTTCTTATTTTCTTTGTGTGCTGCATTGTAAATAGTTTTTATTTTCTTTTTGTCTTTATTTCTTTCACCTTCTGCTAGAGATGACTTTTCTGTGATGTTGATGACGTGGTGTTAGCTTTTCTCTATATGCATGCTATATTTATCGTGTCATAGTTTTTTATTTCTGATATCATATGCTATGTTCTGCTTTGCATTTAGAAATAGTAACCCACTCTCTTTTGCTGTATGAAAATGGATGAAATTCTATTATTAGCTGATGTCTGATGATTCATATGTATGCTATCGTAGAAAACACACCAAGATTCACGCATTGATGCTTATATCTGGGGTACTGCTTTCTTTTCTCATATCACTTCTTATTGCATGCTTGGTACGCTTCACTTCGGGTTGATTGAATTATTGCTAGCAATGATAAATCTGGACTAGTTTACTTTTTGAGATTAAATTGAGTAGATTATATTACCCTGCTGAAGTTGTCATGCACGTCCTATAGAGTGAACTGAGAGATACATTTATTTCTTTCTCCACGTATCTTGAACATTATTTCTCTATTTTTAATTCATTGGTGAATCTCCCTTTAGCGATTCTATTGTTGGCACCCCCCGTTATTGTATCCCATGCTCCAAATTCCCCAAAGCCAAAAAGAAAAATACTTGTATATCCTTCTCTTTTGATTTGGGATCATTTGTGTATATATGTTTAAAAAAAGAGAAAAAAAGAAAAAAAAAGGAGAAAAAGAATTGAAAAAAAAGAAAAGAGAAGAGAAAAGAAGTTCGAAAACGATCCCATCTCATACACTTTCTCTCTTTCTTCCCTCTTTTTGTTTTTGTTTTTTCTTTTACTTTTGGAGCTACAAAAGGAAACGGGGATGTAAATATTGTTTTGTATATGCCACCACACTTATGGATAAGCTTGGGGGAGAGAATCCAATGATGTGTGAGAGAGTGACTACCTGACGGTGCATGACAACCTAGGCTAAGTAATATTTTATACTCGGTGAGATTGCTAAAGTTTCACGAAATCCAGAAATCTACGCTTAGCATTCATTTCATGAAAATCACACTTTTTCTATTCTTACTACTCTATCGTGTGATATCTCTTATACTCCTTATAGAAAGCATTCAATTGAAAAGTGTGTGATCTACGATATTGTATACCGCTTTAGATGCTTCAGACGATGTTAATCTTAGAATTATTCCATTTTTCATGCTATATTGATATTCTTGGGTTTTCTATTTCAAATGCACCATTATACTATGATATCAAAATAAAAGTCTTTGACATGTGTTTTATATTCGATGCATGCTATATGAGTAAGCAAAACCCACGTCCTGAGAAAAATGATCTAGCAACTTCCCTCTTCGTATCCTACTTTGTTTTTCATTTTTCATTTTCCATTTCTCCATCGTTTTCTTTATCTTTATCCACCGGGTTCGCTTTTTACTCATCTTCCTCGAGGACGAGTAAGAGGTAAGCTTGGGGGATTTTGATCACTCCGTATTTTACACCTTTTTTCTGCATGTTTGCATGCCATTTAGATCGCTCAAATCGTGTTTTTCACGTTTATTCGACAATATTGCGATGATTTTCACGATTTGTTGTTTTTGTCATATTTCAGGAGATTTGGAGCGATTTGGAGTGATTCTGAGATGCACCCACTCCGGAGTGTCGCCGACGGCTCTCTTGAGGGGTATTCTGCGATTGGAGAGGAGTGGAAGAAGAAAGAACGTCGTAGGAGCGACGAGGAGGCAAAAATACGAAGAATGGGCATTTTCAACATGCCACTCGGCCGAGTGAAGGAGTCACTCGGTCGAGCATAGACAGCCCGCTCGGCCGGCCAGATCGGACACGCAACAGAGCTAATATCAGCGTGCACTCAGCCGAGCATCGCCAGACCACTCGGCCGAGCACCGAGTCATCCCTCGCCCGAGTGGAGCCAAGACGACAGCAACCAAAAATGTTGAACTCTCTGGAATCCGTTAGTCAACCCCAAAGACCGACTCGGCCGAGTGACGAACGCCGTCCGACCGAGTGAAGAACGCCCATCGGCCGAGTGAAGAAAAGTCACTCGGCCAATACCCCCGAGGAGACGACCCCCAAGACCCCCAACTCTCTGGAATCCGTCAGGGTCTCTCACTCGGCCGAGTGACATTTGTCACTCGGCCGAGTGAGCCACGCTGCATGTAGCGTATTGCGATTGAGGCTGCGCAGGGGCAGTTTCGTCACAGTTTTTTGGGCGATTTTGGGGGGTATTTAACCCCAGTTTTTAACCTACTTTAGAGAGCTTTTTCAGAACTTTTTGCAGCCTTTTTAAGATTACTTTTTAGGAATTAGATTTAGCTTTTAGGGAGGAAAGAAAAGTGTTAATTTGTTGGATGCTATTTGTTCTTCATTGGTTTGTCTCTCTCCCTATCAAAAACTCCATTTTTATTGATATATTGAATTTTGTTATGAATTATATTGATTTTATTTGTGAATTTCTATTGAATTTCATTATGAATTGTGAGTAGTTTTATCGTCTTAGGGCGTAGGGATGAACCTACGAACCCTATTTCTAATTTGTGATGAATTGGTGAAATTATTGCTAGAATTGATTAGGGTTAGTTTGGGATTGATTTAATACGAATAGCTAGGGATTCATACCGATTGGGATTTGCAAGAGATTGGATCCCAACTTGATAGGAAGCCCTAGAAATTCGAATTGGGTTGCAATTGGATTTCTCCGGAATCGGTTTGCAAGAGATTGGACCGAAACTAGGGTTTTTGATTGTAATTCTATACCAATACCCGTTTGCAAGAGATTGGACGGGTAGGAACTATCCCAGCCTAGGTCGTAGCTCGAGTTTGCACGAGAGTGGGCTCGAGATACGATTGAACGATGATGTTGTTCTTCATGCTAGTTTGCCTAGGTTAGGGTTTGCTAGAGATTGGACCCTACCCTAGGTTTGCTATAGACTGGCAATAGCGCGAGAGCGTGAGCTTGGTTCTACATTTAGTTGTAACTAGTTCACCCGAATTTCAAGTCTAGCAATTGTGAACCCTACGAATCACAATGATGAGATACGGCAAGTAGCGGGGATTCCCTATCCCTAGGCGTCTTTATTAATTTGATATTTTCTTTCGTATAATTGAACGACTGTAACCGCATTACTGCGAACATTTCTCGACCATTCTTATAGCCAGGTGGATTGAAGAAGACACGGTCATTAGGCCTCCCTGTGTTCGATACCCGCTCGCCACTACACCGTGCGCTTACGGTAAGACTACAGTGTCGCCGTCCCGGGACGTGTATCCGGGGCGCGATCAATTTTCTCCCATGATTTTCGGGACAAAAGTCAAAGGAATTGGAATTTTGAATTCTCAGATTTCTCCTATAAATAGAGAATCATTTTATTGAGAAAAACACAAGGAAACAGCCGCCGTTCGGGCTGCTCTTGCTTGTTGTTTCGCGAGGAAACAGCCGGAGGGAGTCACAGCCGGACGCAGCGGCCTAGGGAGGCAGTCGAAGGGGGCGAGGCTGGCGGGACTGGGGCCGCGGGATGGCCACCTGACGGCGGTGGCGTCGTGAAGTTTCACAGCAGCAACCGGCGGCTGCTGCGGTTGCTCCTGCTGCGAAAACTGGCTGCCGGCGATGGGGGCAGCAACTCAGGCGGCGGCGGGTCTTGTCGGTGGTCAGAGTGTCGGTGGTTACGCGGATGGTTAGCCGGGGTTGCTGGGGAGAGTGCCGGCGTGGGGCTAAGGTCGAGAGAGAGAGAGAGAGAGAGAGAGAGAGAGAGAGAGAGAGAGAGAGAGAGAGAGAGAGAGAGAGAGAGAGAGAGAGAGAGAGAGAGAGAGTTGTGAGATGTCACGGGGTGACTTTTGGTGGCGGCTGGGAACAAAAATTGTTAACCTAGGTCTACACGTGAAGGGTTTGGTAGGGTTTTAAAAGATATAATTGCTATTTGGCTAAAGAATATTGGGTACTTGGGTAAGAGAGATAGAGATAGGATGGGTGTACTTAGGAAAAAAAGAAAGTGCAGATAGAGGCTGAAATCATATCCCTTGATACGTATGAAGATACTTAGGGATATTATTAGATCTGATTAAAATTTCGAAATTCAAAAGATTAGGGCTAATCAACGGTTGGGACTTAATCTGGAGATAACTCTCGCTACAGGCGTCGGAAAGTTAATCCGAAAATACCGGGACGATCGTAGAGACGAGATGCACGGGGCTACGGAGTCTGATCGTGCGTTATGCCTACCAAGAATTTACGTAAAATTGGGAACTGTGTTTTGAGATAAAAGACTAAAACGTCCACACCATTCTAAGTCGTTTTACGAGAAAACGAGCCGTGAAATGACGTTCCCAAAAATTACTATAAAATTCTACACTCTCATACGGTCACAACGGCATATCACATCGCATATGTCGAAATCCAGAAAGTGCCAAAAAAATACGTGCACGATAAAGCACGTGCACACAGAAAATTCATAAGGTCCGAAGGCGACTATTACATTCTACCCCACTAAAATAAAGATTCCGTCCTCGGAATCAACAACACTAATCAGCAAACAAAAAGGGAAAACGCTCTCTCATCTCCTCCTCGCGCTCCCATGTGGACTCTCCAGGTGATCCGTGACGCCACATCACTCTCACCAGGTTGACTACCTTATTCCTCAATTGCTTCTGTCGACGGTCCAAAATCTGCACATGCTGCTGGTCATATGTCAGGTCCGGGCGGACCGTAATCTCAGAGAAATCAACCGTGTGCGACGGATCACTGATGTACCGACGTAACTGAGATACGTGGAATACGTCGTGAACTCCCTCCAAAGATGGTGGCAGAGCAAGGCGGTATGCCACTGCTCCCACACGCTCCAGCACGTCGAATGGTCTAATATACCTCGGACTCAGCTTTCCTTTCTCGCCGAAACGAATGACTCCGCGGTTCGGAGAAATCTTCAGGAAGACATGATCTCCTGGCTGGAACTCCAAAGGTCTCCTCTTGGCATCAGCCCAATGCTTGAATCGATCCTGCGCAACTCTGAACTTCTTCCTGATGTCTCTCACGACATCCACAGCTTCCACTATCATCTCTGAACCCAACAGCTCCCGATCTCCGATGTCATCCCAGCTCAGCGGCGATCGATATTTCCTCCCATACAAGGCAGCAAACGGCACCATGCCAATGCTCGCCTGGTAGCTGTTGTTATACGAAAACTCCACCAAGTGAAGATGGTCCTCCCAAGATCCATTCAAATCGAGTGTACAAGCTCACAGCATATCCTCCAAAATCTGAATAGTCCTCTCGGACTGGCCATCGGTCTGCGGGTGGTACGCCGTACTGAAACTCAGACTCGTACCCAAGTTCTCTTGCAGACTTCTCCAGAACTGAGATGTGAATCTCGAGTCTCTGTCAGACACGATGCTCACGGGGACTCCGTGTAAGCGTACGATCTCCTGCACGTACACGGTCTACGTCTCAACCATCTCAAGGAAAATTTTAAAAGAGGAGTAAAAAAAATTTTACCTATAGATATTTCCTCGCCAAGACTTCCGTAGACTGGCCCACTCGGAACGGGATGAAATGCACAGACTTAGTTAACCGATCAACGATCACCCAGACTGCGTCGTTCTGTTTCGGCGTCCGAGGTAAACCAGTCACGAAATCCATCGTGATATGTTGCCACTTCCACTCCGGGATAGGAAGTGGTTGCAGCAATCCAGCCGTACGATGGTGCTCAGCCTTCACCTGTTGGCATATTAAACACTTGGCAATGCTCCGTGCCACGCTCCTCTTCATGCCAATCCACCAGTAATTCAGACGGAGGTCCTTATACATCTTGGTCCCTCCAGGATGTATAGAAAAAGGCGAGCTATAAGCCTCGCTCAAAAGCTCCTCCCGTACATCACCTGCAGGTATGCAGAGCCTACTACCGTACCGCAGAGAACCATCCTCATGAATCACGAACTCTGTCTGTAGTCCGGCTTCAACCTGCCTCCTGATCCTCTGTAGCTTCGGATATCCTGCCTGTGCTGCCTTGATCCAATCCATGATCGTGGACTGAATCTGTAAATTCATGAATGAAAGAACCACACCAGGTAGGACGATCTCTAAATCCATCTCTCTCAGCTCCTGCTGTATCCTCCAGTCGGCAGTATGCATCATCGCAGTAGGAAGTCTACTCAAAGCATCGGGCACTACGTTCACCTTCCCCGGGTGATACTGCAAGTCTATCTCATAGTCGGCCATGAGCTGTAACCATCGTCTCTGACGCATGTTGAGCTCCTTCTGCGTAAAGATGTACTTCAAGCTTTTGTGATCGGTGAAAATCTTCACGCTCTCACTCAGCAAGAAGTGCCTCCAGATCTTCAGTGCAAATATCACTGCTGCCAACTCCAGATCGTGCGTCGGGTAATTCTTCTCATAAGTCCTCAACTGACGAGAAGCGTACACGACCACGTGGCCATGCTGATGCAAGACGCATCCAAGGCCCTTCCCTGATGCATCACAATATACTTCGAAGCCTCCGCTCCGATCCGGTACTGCCAAAATCGGTGCTGTGGTCAATCTCGCCTTCAAGATACTGAAGGCCTCCTCACAAGCATCTGACCAAAGGAACTCCACATCCTTCCTCGTCAGCTTCGTCATCGGCTCTGTAATCTTCGAGAAATCCTTGATGAATCGCCGATAATAGCCTGCTAAACCAAGAAAGCTCCTGCTGTCTGACGCTGACTGCGGAGTCGACCAATCTCTGACTGCTCTGACCTTCTCCGGATCCACAGATATGCCATCACCGGACACCACGTGTCCCAGAAACACGACTCTGTCCAGCCAGAACTCGCACTTACTATAATTGGCATATAGCTTATGTCGCCTCAGCGTCTTCAGCACTGTCCTCAGATGACAGCTGTGCTCCTCCTCAGCCTTCGAGTAAATAAAGATGTCGTCTATAAAAATAACGACAAACTTATCCAGGAAGTCGTAGAAAATCAAGTTCATCAAATTCATGAACACAGCTAGAGCGTTGGTTACGCCGAAAGGCATAACCACGAACTCATAATGTCTGTACTTCGTCTGGAAGGCTGTCTTCGGAATATCGTCCTTCTTCACCTTCAGCTGATGATATCTTCTCCTCAAGTCCAACTTCAAGAAAACTCTCGAACATCCCACCTGATCAAAAATATCATCGATGCGCGGCAGCGGATACTTATTCTTCACTGTGACAGCATTCAGCCCTCGATAGTCCACGCACATCCTGCGGGACCCATCCTTCTTCTTCACAAGCAAGACTGGTGCACCCCACGGTGACACACTAGGGTGGATGAAACCCTTCTGCAGCAACTCATCTAATTGCTTCCGCAGCTCTTCAAGCTCAGCAGGAGCCATCCGATACGGCGCCTTCGATATCGGCTGCGCTCCCGACATAAGATCAATACCAAATTCTAGAGCTCGGTCGGGTGGCAAGCCTGAGATATCCTCCGGAAAGACGTCGTCGAAGTCTCTGATGACTGCTGGTCGGTCGATCTCCATCTGCATAGCAGCGACAATCGGCACCTCCGGCTTGGCCCGAAATTTGACGAGCCCAAGCGACTCATCTCTGCTACGGAACTCGAACTCCGGATGACCTGGAATCCTGAATACCACCCTCTTGCTGTGGCATTCAATCGACGCATGGAAGTCTCCCAGCCAATCGATGCCAAGGACGACATTGAATTGCGACAGGTCGTAGACGATGAAATCTACAAATAATTCGTGTCCACTGACCACCAAGGGGATCGATCGACAACCCAAATTCACAGTCACCACTCCGTTCCCTGTGGTGATGTCCCAACACTTAGGAAGTGTATGGGTGGGAATGGAGTGCCTTGTTACAAATCTCTGGGATAAGATGCACATGGATGCACCGGAGTCGAGCGGTGGTCGGAGGACGAGAGCCGCCGTTCGGGCTGCTCTTGCTGCTGTTTCACCAGGAAGCAGCCGGAGGGAGTCGCAGTCGGACACAGCGGCCTAGGGAGGCAGTCAAAGGGGGCGAGGCTGGCCGGACTGGGGCCGCGGGATGGCCACCTGACGGCGGCGCCGCCGTGAAGTTTCACAGTAGCAGCCGGCGGCTGCTGCGGTTGCTCCTGCTGTGAAAACTGGCTGCCGGCGGTGGGGGCAACAACTCAGGCGGCGGCGGGGTCTTGTCGGTGGTCAGAGTGTCGGCGGTTAGGCAGATGGTTAGCCGGGGTTGCTGTGGAGAGTGCCGGCGTGGGGCTAAGGTCGAGAGAGAGAGAGAGAGAGAGAGAGAGAGAGAGAGAGAGAGTTGTCAGATGTCACGGGGAGACTTTTGGTGGCGGCTGGGAACAAAAATTGTTAACCTAGGTCTACACGTGAAGGGTTTGGTAGGTTTTTAAAAGATATAATTGCTATTTGGCTAAAGAATATTGGGTACTTGGGGAAGAGAGATAGAGATAGGATGGGTGTACTTAGGGAAAAAAGAAAGTGCAGATAGAGGCTGAAATCATATCCCTTGATATGTATGAAGATACTTAGGGATATTATTAGATCTGATTAAAATTTCGAAATTCAAAAGATTAGGGCTAATCAACGGTTGTGATTTAATCTGGAGATAACTCTCGCTACGGGCGTCGGAAAATTAATCCAAAAATACCGGAACGATCGTGGAGACGAGACGCACGGGGCTACAGAGTCTGATCGTGCGTTACGCCTACCAAGAATTTATGTAAAATCGAGAACTGCATTTTGAGGTAAAAGACTAAAACGCCCCTACCATTCCAAGTCGTTTTGCGAGAAAACGAGCCGTGAAATGACGTTCCCAAAAATTACTATAAAATTCTACACTCTCATACGGTCACAACGGCATATCACATCGCATATGTTGGAATCCAGAAAGTGCCAAAAAAATACGTGCACGATAAAGCACGTGCATGCAGAAAATTCATAAGGTCGGAGGCGACCGTTACAGTTAGGTATTTGTATTTGCCAAGGCAAATAGTGGAAATCTCGTACCGGATTGGTCGGGGACTGGACGTACCCAAAAGTTGTGGGAAACCAGGATAAAAATCCTTGTGTCTGCGATTACTTATCTGTGCTTGTTCATCTTTGCTCTTACTTTATTATTTGCTAATTGTTGTACATCTATTGCAAAGATTAACTTTCTTTTATCCGTTGTGAATAAAGATATAATATTTGTGTTACTTGTAATCTTATCTATCTTAATTGTGCTTATAAATTCTCTAGGAGTCGACTACTGTTCATAGGGAGTCGAGTACCTGCTGTGAAATTACTTTGTGATTATACGAATACTTTGTTGATTAAGAACCAAGCGTAGATCACTCTACTTAGTTTCTTAGGCAATATTAGAAGGATTTGTTTTGTGTTAATTTGTAAAGAACGAAAAAGTTTTATCTCTATATAACAATATTCAAGCCCCCTTCTACTGTTGTTTGCCAACCACAGGATCCAACAGTTTCTTCACCTTCTTCACCCTCATGCTTGGCCTAGACATTCTTGCTGATCTCTTGGCTGCCACCGGGCCCACCACACTGACTACCGATGTGCTTGCACGCATGCACATCATCAGGCCCCACAGTGAGCACCATTGGATCTACCTCTTAGGCCCCCAGCGTGAGCATCACATGGTCCTCCCATGCCCTGACCTTACACGCATTGAGCTTGTCCACTTAGACTGGCTACTTTTCGGCGTGCTCCATATCCAACCATCACGTCTTGGAGCCCAGAGGACCACCCGCTGATGAAGGTGATGATGATTGGGAGCTTAGCTCCAAGGAGGACCGTGAGAGAGCAGCCATCCCCATATATTCCGTACCATTAGCGAGCACTTCTGTCCCCACTTCTGTCAGTGCTCCCACCACCACCACACCTTTCACCACTCTAGCTGAGAGTTTAGGGGCGTCCACACTTCTAGCCCCAAGGTCACTGCACCATCATCATCACTGCCCGTATCTGAGGGCATTTCTGCATCTATTGCTCATGAGCCTACACTAGAGCCCACATATATTGAGCATGTTGGTATCGAGCCTGTCGACTCCACTGCCCTTACCACTAATGTCTCTGCACCTGTGGACTCCACTCTCTCATTCATACCATTCCTGAGTCCATAGTCACACTATCTGCACCCGCTTCTGGCAGCACTTCTATCTCTATAGCTACCATTTTCACTGAGACACCATGGTATCTGTCACCACGTCTATTACCACGACAACTCTGCCTGCTGATTTACCCATTCTTGCTTTTGCACCTGATCTTGCACCCAGCCCTGTCCCAACTTCTACCGAGATCCCCGCTAGGCCGCCCTCTCCCGATTCCGGTTTCAGACCTCGTGCAGCCCATGCACGAGTCCATATAGAGAGAGGTGCACCTGGTAGTGCACATCAGCCACCTAGCTCCCGCCACATCGATGCACGCTTGACGATGGTAGAGGACGAGGTTGCTGGGCTGAGGCGTGACTTCCTCATCTTCATCCAGATGGTCACTAAACATCACCAGTCACAGCGGCGAGACATTCGTGAGATTTTAGATATGCTGAGGGCACGAGGTGCACTACCTGCTACACTTGCACCAGCACCTCCAGTCACTCCATCACCACCTACCGAGACTGTTGCACCTCCTGTTGACCCTACGTCTTCTGGGCTGCAGCAGCGGGACCCATCACTACCTCCAGAGGGTGGTGCCGCTGCTTGATTTGCATTTTTTTCTCATGTTCTCCCCTCTCACTCTTTCTTGTGCACAAATGTCCATACGAGGCATATCACGGCATAGCTTGGGGGAGAACCCATTTTCATCCATCTGCATATACATTATCACATCATTTGCATGCTTATTCATATATTATGTATTAGGACCATGCATTTGCAATCATTCATTTTTTATTCTTTTCCTTTTAGTTTTCTTATTTTTAGGATTTCTCATTACCCACCCACCCTAGCATCATTCACTATCTTTCACGAGTGTTCTCAGCAATGAGGACACTGCTGTGTTTAGCTTGGTGGATGAGTGCTATCGTTTTTTATTTATTTTTCTTCCACTTTGCATTATTTTCCCTTTATTTTCCATCCATTTTCAACTACATTTTTTAATTTTTCCCTAGCATCATATTTCCCGTCTTTTGGTTTGCGTGCATGCTTGTTTTATTTTATTCCATTTTTTCTTTTCTTTCTTTTGCTAGATGAGTTGTTAATGATGACATCTCTTATTGCTTTCGTAGCCATCACGATGCTTATATTCCATGACAGGCTACTTATAGTTATTTCACTATCTTGCTATTCATAAGTGCTTGCAAAATATACTTCTTTTGACGACTTCTCTAAGTAAATGCATGGAACTCGTTGAAACTGAACGTATGGAGTAGTGTATGCCTTCATTAGAAATGCACCAAGATTCATGCATCATTAGCTTATCTGAAGCATCGCTTTTATATTCTTATTCGCATTCTTATTACATGCATGATATGATTGAAATCTTTACTGCTTGACTTCACTACTAGTTGAATTGATTAAGAATATCCATGTTTACATATGAGTTTAGTTGACGTATTATTCTATCAAACCATTTGTGCACACTTTTGAGTTAACCGAGTGTTATATTATTTCTTTCTCCACATATATCTTATATTCTCTACACGTCACTTGAGTTTACCTCTCAAGGCTACTTATACCGCACCCATTCCCAAAAATTCCATACAAAAGAAAAGTTTACACCAAAAAGTTCAAAAAGCGAAAAGGAGCCAAAAATCAAAAATACATATTCTATAGCTCCTACAAAAATACAAAAAGAAAAATGAGAAACACAGTTTCAAAAGTCAAAGAAAAAATTGCAAAATTTCATTATTTGGGGTAACACTTATATACTTGGTAAACCCAAAACAAATTCCACAATTATTTTCTTTGGATGCGACACCTCAAGTTAAGCTTAGGGGGTTAATTCTTTTAACCATATGAGTGAGTACGACATTAGAGTAGAGATGTGCACGAATGTGAAAGTTTGATAATACTGAAACTTAGCGAAATAACTTAGCTATGGAGATTTCTTATGATTTGATATGAATATGTGACTGTCTTGACTCTTATTCCATTCTCTATTGCATGTTTGGTATAAATTCTCTATGCTTCAGTTATAGCTTTTGATTGAAAAGTGCATCGCCAATGTTTTGTATATTCAATACTGTGAAATGCACGACGTAGATGTAAGTTGATTGTATGCGCTATAGAGAAGTCACTTTTGTTCATCTTCAGCCAGCAAGTACTATATTCCTATAAAAAATGAAATCTATTGCTAGCATGTGATTCATTTTCTGAGTTATCGTGATGTGTGGCGAATGGCGTGAGATCTGAGAGAATAATCTAGCGATCCTCTCCTCTTTGCATTCTTTTTTTTATTTTCTTATTTTACTTCCGGTGAGCTTCGTATTCGTCTTCCCTGAGGACGAGGAAGAGGTAAGCTTGGGGGGATTTTGATGTGTCCATATTTTCCATGTTTTTATCGCATGTTTTCATAGAATTTTCGCAATCCAAAGTTCACTTTTATATATATTATCGCGCTTTTCACGATATATTCGATTTTTGTATAGAATTATGGATTTTCAGGAACTTTGGAGCGATTTGGAAC
The DNA here is from genome assembly GCA_030789695.1 of Scilla litardierei. NCBI lineage: Eukaryota > Viridiplantae > Streptophyta > Magnoliopsida > Asparagales > Asparagaceae > Scilla > Scilla litardierei. The sequence goes on from CM061135.1 coordinate 29,189,081, forward strand.
AACTATAACATATGGACACATCCGAGATATCCCGAGCATCTATGGCGATGTTCAATAGGTGTTCGATGAGGTGGAGAATACGATTTGATGAGGAGAAGAGAGGAGAAGAAGAGAAGAGAGAAGAGAGCTCAAAGGAGTTGACATGCTGATTTTTCCAGACCACTCGGTCGAGATTTTTTCAGACCACTCCAGATTGACGTCAAGAGCTCCTAGCTGTGAAGTGCACACATCACTCGACCGAGTAGGAACGCTACTCGGTCATATCAACTCGACCAGCTACTTTTTATTCCAACTCCTAATCGAAGAAGGAGAGCACATAGGCAACTCGACCAAGCACTGCAGCCTCTTGGTCAAGCTGAGCCGAAACAGAACGCTGATTTCGAAGGCATCGCTAACTTACAGTCGCTCGACCGAGCAGACCAGCGACTCGATCGAGTACTGCAACACTTGGCCAAGCAGAATTAATAACAGAGTTATGATTTGAGCTTAAAGTATCAACCTGAGTGACTCGGTCAAGTACTGCAGCTACTCGACCGAGTAGCGTATATCTGAATCCAGCCAAGGCAAGAGGAAGCGGCTGACCGTGTCATCACTTGACCGAGCGGTGCCGCTACTTGACCGAGTAGGGCGCCGCAGTCCAACTAATTGTGGGCCCAAGAAGCCCTTTTTCCAGATTTTTGTAGGGTCCATCCACATTGTATTTAAGCACTCTTTTTACCCTAGTTTTAGAGGAGGCTATTCAGATATTATTATTTTTTAGTTCTTAGTTTTCTTAGAGAGTTTTTGAGCCGTCGCCATTGTTTTGAAGACAAAGTTGATATTTTTATTATTACAATTTGCTTGGAATCTCTTGATCTTAATTCTCTGCGATTGTTTGTTTGTTTTCAGCACTTTGGTAACAATCTCTCATGTCTCTATGCCTATTTCGATGTCTTTCATTGCGATCATGATTTCTATTGCTATTCTAATCTCTTTTGTTGATATCGCTATGAATTACAAGTAGTCGTTTCTAGGGCTAATGGATTAGCGCTAGGATATTAGGATTTAGATGCAAAGTTAGGATTTTTACGTTGTTTTGGTATAAAAGGGATGTGTTTTGGTTGATCCATCCAAGTTTGTAGGAGATCTCATATAGGATTTGTGATCCACAATGATGGCACACGTCTTGAACGGGTATCCTATGAACTTAATTGGGCACGTTAGTGAATTCAATTAGAGTTTGTGATGTCATGCCATATATTGCATTATACGTGTATTCTACTGTACACACATGAAATTTCTACCTACGATACATACGTGGGCATGAAATAAGCGTAGATATCGACCTAAATGAATTAGTGCAAGGGGGATTAGGCCATAATACGTGGCTAAGGGAAGAGAATGCGGAATGTGAAGGCGGGAGAAGTGCAAATGACATCGCAAGTGCAAAACAATAGGAATGAGTAAGACGTGGGTGTGTGAAGCATGTATGCGTCCACGGATGAGCATGGATGTGTGTAGGGAGAGCCATGGAAGTGTGAAAGGGTTTAGGGGTCAATGGAAACTCCCGTAAATTTTTAGAAAAGTCAGGGACAAAACGGTCTTTTTGACTAAAACTGTTGTGCGTACATATTTAAGTGGTCGGTGTATAAAGTAATGGCAAACTTGTAAATACTTGGAAAGTGAAGGGGTATTTTAGTCATTGCCTCATGGAATATTCCCTTGGAATATTCCATTCTTGCATGAGAAGGAATCATACCTAATAATTACTCCCTTTTCTACATTCTTCTTTCATTTTCTAATTCCTTCTTTTCTTTTCTCCTTCTCTCCTCCACCCCCCTAGCCATGGCCGGCCACCATGCATCCCTTTTCCCCTCTTTCCTCAATTCAAAAACCCTAATTTCTAATCCCAATTAGGAGGGTTTCAAGTTTCCTTGAAGAGGGAAGAAGATGGAGAAGAAAGAAGAGAAGAAGAGGAGGAAAATGAAGCTTTTGAGGTAGGAATCTCTTGAGATTGGAATTCCAATCAATTTAAATTTTCTAATTTATTTTTATAGCATGTTTTATCTAATATTTGATGAAGAAAAACAATTTTTACATGATATTGCTCAATTTCACAACTTTCTCTTTGAAATTCTTAGCAAAGACATCTCCTTTAAAATTTCAGAAACTTTGATGTCTGATTTTTCCTTGTTCCTGATTACTGTAGCCCGAATCATGTTTCGAAAAAAATATGATCATGTAGATCGTGAAGTTCTACCCCAAAATCATATAAAGTTTGATATAGTTTTAATTCAGGAATTAGGAGTAATAAATCCACCTTTACAACATGTCTGCTTGAATTTATGTGTTGACACAGTTTAGTAAAATTTTCCTACAGAGCTGCACACATCTTGGAATTTTATGATTTTAGTCTTGTTAGAAAGCTAACAAGTTTTTATCAAAGTTCATTTCTTTTATTATGTCGAAATTTTGGCTAGAACATGCCCAAAAGTGGCTTTGAACACAGACCCTAAAATCTGTCTTAAAAACAGAATTGGTACACTTCACTAATAAATTCATCATAAATCATATGGTTCATATTTTTGCATGAAATTTTATCTGTAGATCCATAACTGATATATATTCAACTTTCATTTATAAAGTTTTGTCAAATTCTCAAGATAAATAGATGTATTATGTTTATTTTTATGGATGTTCTTACAATTTCAGCAAGCTGAATACCTTAAGTGCTATTCTTATTCATTAAATGTGATTAATTGGCTTTCATTATTCTTGCTTAATATTGTTGTATGGTAAAATGAATGTTCATGCTCTCGGCACATGTAAATGTTATTGAGTTGCTTTGATATAAATGACGCCCGCCATGTGTTCGATGAAATGCCTCAATGAAGGCAAAATCCAATAATTTGAGTAACGTGCACATGTTAGTGTTTGCTTTGTGCCACGGTGATGATTGGTGAAATTAGAGGCTTGAATGGCATGTATACAGTGAAATTGTGAGTGGATGACATGTTGTGATAGAGGGCATGTCACGTGAGTGCATGACCCTATGTTTGATGATGGACAGTTGAAGTGATATGTGTATACCCATGCCATCAAGACCCCTAACGTATCACTTATGATGTTAACCAATGAAATTGAATAATTCTCAGTCCTCTCTAATGAGGGTGAGTTAGTAAAGCCCGGGTTTTAGGGGGGTTTGCGTAAATTGTGGATATGAGGCCTGGACTGAGAAGTTGGGGAAAGTGATATGTGATATGCGATACTTACACCCACTCACCCTTAACGGGAGTGGAGGCGACATACGGAGGTTGTGTTATTATGTGGAGCGCCTCACTCCTGCCAGGGATGTCACGCCACATTCTCACATATACCTATACGACGTCCCATAGCGGGAAAAAGAGAGGATGGAGCTTGACAAGCCGCGGTATACACCAAGCGTGTAAGGTAAACACACAATAAGCAGGCCACTGCGTATGCTGGGATCATACATCACAGATATATAAAAGAAAGAAGCAACACACATAGCCATCACAAAGAGTACATATCCACAAAACCACATAACTAAGGAATGTACCACACACCAGCGTCAAGTACAAGTGAACTGTCTCTAGTACAAATATGAGAAGTGCTACAAGCCACCAACATATAACATAACTACAAAAGACAACTCATTCCCCACTCAACCCAACTCACACTACAGGACACATCCCAAAAGAGTGGTATACCCAAACTCAAACCCACATCTAAGTAATCTCCTGTGGGAGACTCAGCTCTGGTGACCTCTGCTCAAGACCTGAAAAGTAAAAAGAGCACGTCAAACGTGTCCAGTAGGAAACTAACTAGGGTAGGAAATATCATTTAGGGTTATGAGTGTAACGGTAACAAGAGTACAAGCAACCAAGGTAAAAAAGTACAACACACAAGTGTACAACAACAATAACACATAAATGGTTCATTAGTTAGTTGATATTAATGATATATTTGGAAGCATGGGTATCACCTAAAGATAAGGGCCTGGACCTCACCCCAAATGAGGGGTGAATATAGCACACGACGCAGTGGACACGGGCACTGTACGCCGGGCCTCTCAGCTCTCCCGTCCCTGGCAGGAGTGAGGCTCTCCACATAGTAACACAACCTCCGTATGTCCCCTCCACTCCCGGTAAAGGCGAGTGGGTGTAAGTATCGCATATCACATATCACTTTTCCCAACTTCTCAGTCCAGCCCCTTAAAGTTAAGTTATACCCAAACTTCCCTCATCCCAATACTAGGATGTTCACCCGCCTTTGAGCAGACCGAAATATCCCAATTAACATGTCAGATATCATAATATTCAATGGCCATACACAAGTTTACAAAATCATTACATGGCACAACATTTTAAATGGCCAATTTTCAAGTTTCTCCAACTTCAAATTCATTTGGGCATTTTATCGAACATATGGCGTTCGTCATGTAAATGAGACATATCACACCATCAAATTTAGTAACAAATAGCTTAACCAAACTTACATACATTCATAAACATCATCCATGCATTTCTGGAGTGAAGAATTAGCAATATCACACCATTCCAATTTCACCCAACACCATTCAACTTGCTGAAATTGCAAGAACAGCTAGAAAAACAGCATATTTCACCCATTTCTATTGATAATTTGACAAAACTCAAAGAACAAAAGTTGGATATATTATAGTCCTAGATTCATAGATAAAATTTCAGATAACAATATGCAGTATATGATTTATAGTGAATTATTTAGTCAAGTGTGTCAAATCTGTTCTGCAGACAGATTTCTGAACCTGTCTTCAAAGCCAATTTTAAGCCTTTTGGAGCCAGAATTACGACATATAAGCACTTTTATGAACTTCTAGAAAAACTTCTTAAGTTTCCAACAAGACCAAAATCAACCAAATCCATAGCGTATGCAGGTAGTTATGCTCATTTTTCTGAACTATGTACAGCTTGACAGATTTTCAGAAATCTTGCAAATAATTAATTCTTTTTCCTACTTATTGAACTCAACATATGGCAAATTTTATATGAATTTGGGGTAGAACGTCAAGATCTACAGCCACATATTTTTTTCAGAGAGTAATTCTAACTACAGAAATCAGAATTGATGCTTAAACACACATACAGCATTCTGTTTTTCAGGAGAGGATGAATTGCTAGGAGAAACAAGGAAAAGTTTGATCTTTTGGATCTATTACACATGCAAAACATGAAATCAAGATCATAAATATTATAAAAACCATCATAACATGCTCATAGCTCTAAATAAAAATCCAAAACCCTGGGTTAGAATCCTACCTCCAAGAGCTCCTTTCTTCTTCTCTTCTCTTTTTCTCCCTTTTAGCTTTCTTTCTCCTTGAAGTAGCCTAGGGTTTTCTTGAATTTTTGAGATGAAATTATGGTTTTGGAACTTGAGGAAATGGCAAGGGAAGAGGGGAATTTCGGCCAAGCTTGGGGGAGAAGAGGGAGGAATTAGAAAAGAAAGAAAAGAGAAGAAAGTGTAAGAAAGGAGTAGAATTTTCCAAAGAAATATCAAGCCCTATAATTTTCTTAGGATAAGCATGTATGGCTAAAATGACCTTAGTGCCCTCCCAAAATAACCCCCCAAGTTGCAAGTATTTACAAGTTTGCCATTACTTTATATACACACAACTTAAGTGTGTACGTACAGCAGCTTTTGGCCAAAAGACCATTTTGCCCCCGGCCTTTCTAAGAATTTACGGGTGTGCCACTAGACCCATCCCTTTTCACACTGGCCCCTCACACACAAACCCACTCTTTATAAATTTACAAGTTTGACATTTCTTTACACACCCACTTTTACTCCACACACACCCTTCCACCCGCGTAGTCAAATGACCAAAATGCCCCTACACTTTTCACAAATTCACATGACTGCCACGAGCCACATTCACGCCAATTTACTCCTTATCTATTCATTATACTCTCTCTACTCGCGTGTAGAGGGTTACCGTATCAGTCTCCATATAGAGCTAAACATGCCATGACATCCTACCCTCCTTAAACTAAAGTTCGTCCTCGAACTTTCCAAGTCCAATGGTTCTAGTCTAGGAAGAAAATACTTCTAATTCCCAGGGCCTGTCTATATATTACCCTACACCATTGTCTCCACAAATTTTATACTCACTGTTATCAAACAAGATATTAATACACCGTTAAGAAACTTACGTAAACAGGTGAGGGTATCTGTCTCTCATCTCGTCCTCGCGCTCCCATGTGGACTCACCAGGAGATTCTTGTTGCCACATAACCCTTACCAAATTAATGGCCTTCTTCTTCAGTATCTTCTGCCTCCGATCCAGGATGGCCACTGGTTGTTGTTCATATGTCAGGTCTGGATGCACTTCAATCTCTGAGAAGTCCACGAGGTGACTAGGGTCTCCCACATATTTTCGAAGCTGAGATACGTGGAACACATCATGGACGCCTTCAAGGGAGGGTGGCAAGGCAAGGCGATAGGCAACCTCACCAACACGAGCCAAGATCTCGAATGGACCAATGATCCTCGGGCTTAACTTCCCTCGTCGACCAAACTGAATCGTGCCACGTGTCGGGGAGATCTTCAAGAACACATAATCACCGGGCTGAAACTCCAATGGACGCCTCTTAGTATCTGCCCAATGCTTATAGCGATCCTGAGCGATACGAAGATTCTCCTTGACTAACCGTACCACATCGATCGCTTCCACCACCAAATCAGGTCCTAAGATTTCACGATCCCCAACATCGTCCCAGTTTAGAGGCGATCTGCACTTCCTTCCATACAGAGCAGCAAATGGTGCCATTCCAATGCTGGCCTGATAACTATTGTTGTAGGCAAACTCCACCAAGTGCAAATGATCTTCCCAGGATCCCTTAAAGTCCAGCATGCAAGCTCTCAACATGTCCTCAAGAATCTGAATAACTCCCTCGGACTGCCCATCTGTCTGAGGATGATATGCGGTGCTAAACTTGAGACGAGTCCCCAAACTAGACTGCAAACTTTTCCAAAAATGTGAGGTGAATCTAGTGTCCCGATCAGAGATTGTACAAACAGGAACTCCATGAAGCCTCACGATCTCCTCCATGTACCTTCGTGCTAAATACTCGGTAGACTGTCCCACCCGGAAGGGAATGAAATGTGCAGATTTGGTCAAGCGATCAACGATTACCCAAATTGCGTCATTCCCCTTAGGTGTACGGGGTAGCCCAGTCACAAAGTCCATCGTCACATGTTGCCATTTCCATTCAGGTATGGGAAGAGGCTGCAACAGACCTGCAACTCTTTGGTGTTCGGCCTTCACCTGCTGACAGACCAAACATGAGGCCACACCTCTGGCTATACTACGCTTCATCCCATGCCACCAATAATGTTGTCGCATGTCGCGATACATCTTTGTCCCGCCTGGATGAATGGAGTAGAGGGAGCTATGGGCCTTTTTAAGCAATTCTTCTCGGATGGTACCAGCCGGTACACATAGCCGATTCCCAAATCTAAGAGAGCCATCTTCATGAACGCGAAAGTCGGTCCGAAGTCCGGCCTCTACCTGTTCTCGAATTCTCCTCAACTTTCCATCTCCTGGCTGTGCGGCCTTGATCCGGTCTACCAAATCAGACTGGACCTGCAAATTCAACATGGTTGCTTTAATGCCCGGAAGAATGACCTCTATCTCCATCTGTCGTAGGGTCCACTGGAGCTGAGGCTGAGAAGTCAACATCATCACAGCAGGATATCGACTGAGAGCATCAGGAACCATGTTTACCTTCCCAGGATGATACTGGAGATCGATGTCATATTCTGCCATCAGCTCGAGCCACCGACGTTGTCTCATATTGAGCTCCTTCTGGGTGAACACATACTTCAAACTCTTGTGGTCGGTGTACACCTTGACATGCACCCCTAACAAATAGTGTCTCCACAGCTTTAGGGCAAAAATCACGGCTGCCAGCTCCAAGTCATGTGTAGGGTAGTTTAGCTCATGCACCCTCAGAAGTCTAGAGGCATAAGCTACCACACGTCCATGCTGATGTAGAACACATCCAAGCCCTTTACCAAAGGCATTACAGAAAATCTCAAATCCTCCATAACGGTCTGGAATCGTCAGAACTGACGCAGTAGTCAACCTTCTCTTCAACTCTTCAAATGCATGCTGACACTCCTCAGACCAGACATAAGCAACATCCTTCTTAGTCAGGTGAGAAAGTGGTGCCGCAATCTTAGAGAAATCTTTGATGAATTTCCTGTAATAGCCAGCCAACCCCAAGAAACTCCTAATCTCTGAAACCGACCTGGGAACAGGCCACTTCTCCACTGCAGCCACCTTTTCTGGATCAACTGATATGCCTTCTCCTGAAACTATGTGCCCCAGAAAAGCCACTTTAGATATCCAAAACTGGCACTTACTGTATTTAGCATATAACTGATGCTGCCTCAAAGTCTCCAGAACAATCCTCAGATGCTCTGCATGCTCTTCCTCATCTTTGGAATATATCAGTATATCATCAATGAAGACTACCACGAACTTGTCCAAATAGTCAAAGAATACGTGATTCATTAATCTCATGAAGGTAGCTGGAGCATTAGTCACACCAAAGGGCATCACCAGGAACTCATAATGTCCATAACGGTTTCGAAAAGCTGTCTTCGGAACATCGGACCCTCGAACCTTAATCTGGTGATACCCGCTCCGTAAGTCTAACTTTGAGTAGACTCGGGATCCTCCCAGCTGATCAACGAGATCATCGATGCGAGGAAGTGGATAATTATCCTTTATTGTCACTTTGTTCAACTCCCTATAATAAATACACATCCTTCGGGATCCATCTTTCTTATTTACCAAAAGTACTGGTGCTCCCCAGGGTGACACGCTTGGCTGTATCAGCCCTCGCTCTGATAAGTCCTTTAAATGATTACGAAGCTCAGCCAGCTCAGGTGGTGCCATACGATAAGGGGCCTTCGCAATGTGTTGCGTGCCTGGTATCAAATCAATGGTGAACTCCAATGATCGATCAGGAGGAAGTCCATAAATGTCATCGGGGAAGACATCAGGAAATTCTCGCACAACCCAGGGTAAGACTGGCTCCGCCTCCATGGCCATTGCCAACACTTCTACTTCTACTGGGGTTGCTTTGAATCTTACAGGTTCTAATGTGCAATTACCACTTCTGAAGTCAAACTCTGGATGATCAGGAATCTGGAAGACTACCCTCTTTAATTTGCAATCAATAGTGGCACAAAACATCGCCAACCAATCCATCTCAAACACCGCTTCATAGGTGGGCATCTCAATCACGAGGAAGTCAGCATATAACTCTCGACCACAAATTTCCACTGGAAAACTACGGAGCCCTGAAGTACTCCTGATCACACCATTCCCTGTGTGAATATTCCAACTAACGGTGAAGGAGTCTACCGGTATCGAATTTTTGTCCACAAATTCTCGGGACAGAAAACAATGTGAAGCCCAGGAATCAAAAAGTGCTAAGGCAGGAAAAGATGCTACTTTAACCATACCTAGAAGCCAACAAGAAATCAAACCAATGCCTATCATAACTAGGCAACAAGTGATATAACGTAAAGTAAGGAGAGGGCTAGAACCATACCAGTGATAACCTGGCCTGAGTTTTCTGCCTCTACCGCCGTCATCGTAAAGGCCTGGGATTTTGGAGCAGAGTTTGTCTTCTTAAAAGCCTGCCGCTGAGGAGGCAAGGAAGGTCCTCTAAGAGCTGGTGTGCCTGGCCCAGCTGGTGCCGGAAGAGATGGTCGATGCGGACCATGTGGAAGAGCTCAAGGCTGCATCGGTCTAGCAGCCACGGGTGCTACCGGGGTCGGGTAGGCACCCTGCTGCGGGCAGTATCTGCTAATGTGTCCTCGACCACCACAAGCGAAGCATTGCCTGGCTTAAGCCCTACACTCCTTCTGCTCATGACCAGTCTTGCCACAAAATTGGCATGTCGGACGTCTCTGTGTCACTACAGGGGCTCCTGATCTCTTGAACTGGGCCGTCTGTACGGGTCGGGATAATGCCTTCTGTGATCCTGATGGTCGTCTATCACCTGTAGGCATCTTCCCTATGCTCCGCAAATGGATCTCATATAGTCTTGCCGCCTCAAGCACATCCTCTTGTGTGGCGAGTTTATGGGTAGACATCGCCGCTCTATACTCTGGATCCAGCCCCATACGGAAGCGTCGAGCTCGGGTGGCATCGGTCGAAACAAGCTCTGGGGCAAACTTGCTCAGCAAGGAAAACTCAGCATTATACTCATCCACGCTCCGTCGGCCCTGAGTCAACTGCTCAAAACGCTGCCTGAGCTCATCCTTTGCAGTCTCTGGAAGAAACTTGGACTCAAAACGCTCCTTAAAGGTCTTCCAAGTGATAGGTCATGTCAGGTGCCGCTCCTGGGCATCCCACCAATCTCGGGCCTGATGTGTCAGCTGTCTTTTTGCTGCATCCACCCAACTCTCCAACGGAAATCCGACAGCTGTAAGATCATCCTCCGTGCGTCGTAACCACTCATCAACCTCCAGAGCTGTCTCCTTGCCAGAAAAAGTTCTCGGCTTCATTGCCCTGGACTGCTTGAAGCCTGGGGTCTTCTGACTCTGCATCTTAGCGAGCATCTCAGCCTGCTGACCCAGACTCGCCTGGAAACCAAGCAAAATCTTATCCATCAAAGAGGGCTCAGCGTGCTCCATCTCTGATGAAGATATCCCGTTTCCACTGTCCATTCTGCAGAGAAAGAAGACAGCACAAGTGGAATTAGTACCATCTGTGACGGCATTAAAGTGTATTGGATGTATCATCCTTTCGCATATCGCAGTGTGAGTGGACCTGCATGGGCCACCACTAAACCTGTTTGCTTTAATGCCCGGAAGAATGACCTCTATCTCCATCTGTCGTAGGGTCCACTGGAGCTGAGGCTGAGAAGTCAACATCATCAGAGCAGGATATCGACTGAGAGCATCAGGAACCATGTTTACCTTCCCAGGATGATTCTGGAGATCGATGTCATATTATGCCATCAGCTCGAGCCACCGACGTTGTCTCATATTGAGCTCCTTCTGGGTGAACACATACTTCAAACTCTTGTGGTCGGTGTACACCTTGACATGCTCCCCTAACAAATAGTGTCTCCACAGCTTTAGGGCAAAAATCACGGCTGCCAGCTCCAAGTCATGTGTAGGGTAGTTTAGCTCATGCACCCTCAGAAGTCTAGAGGCATAAGCTACCACACGTCCATGCTGATGTAGAACACATCCAAGCCCTTTACCAAAGGCATCACAGAAAATCTCAAATCCTCCAGAACGGTCTGGAATCGTCAGAACTGTCGCAGTAGTCAACCTTCTCTTCAACTCTTCAAATGCATGCTGACACTCCTCAGACCAGACATAAGCAACATCCTTCTTAGTCAGGTGAGAAAGTGGTGCAGCAATCTTAGAGAAATCTTTAATGAATTTCCTGTAATAGCCAGCCAACCCCAAGAAACTCCTAATCTCTGAAACCGACCTAGGAACAGGCCACTTCTCCACTGCAGCCACCTTTTCTGGATCAACTGATATGCCTTCTCCTGAAACTATGTGCCCCAGAAAAGCCACTTTAGATATCCAAAACTGACACTTACTGTATTTAGCATATAACTGATGCTGCCTCAAAGTCTCCAGAACAATCCTCAGATGCTCTGCATGCTCTTCCTCATCTTTGGAATATATCTGGATATCATCAATGAAGACTACCACGTACTTGTCCAAATAGTCAAAGAATACCTGTTTCATTAATCTCATGAAGGTAGCTGGAGCATTAGTCACACCAAAGGGCATCACCAGGAACTCATAATGTCCATAACGGTTTCGAAAAGCTGTCTTCGGAACATCGGACCCTCGAACCTTAATCTGGTGATACCCGCTCCGTAAGTCTAACTTTGAGTAGACTCGGGATCCTCCCAGCTGATCAAAGAGATCATCGATGCTAGGAAGTGGATACTTATCCTTTATTGTCACTTTGTTCAACTCTTTATAATCAATACACATCCTCCGGGATCCATCTTTCTTATTTACCAAAAGTACTGGTGCTCCCCAGGGTGACACGCTTGGCTGTATCAGCCCTCGCTCTGATAAGTCCTTTAAATGATTACGAAGCTCAGCCAGCTCAGGTGGTGCCATACGATAAGGGGCCTTCGCAATGGGTTGCGTGTCTGGTATCAAATCAATGGTGAACTCCAATGATCGATCAGGAGGAAGTCCATAAATGTCATCGGGGAAGACATCAGGAAAGTCTCGCACAACCCTGCGTAAGACTGGCTCCGCCTCCATGGCCATTGCCAACACTTCTACTTCTACTGGGGTTGCTTTGAATCTTACAGGTTCTAATGTGCAATTACCACATCTGAACTCAAACTCTGGATGATCAGGAATCTGGAAGACTACCCTCCTTAATTTGCAATCAATAGTGGCACAAAACATCGCCAACCAATCCATCCCAAACACCGCTTCATAGGTGGGCATCTCAATCACGAGGAAGTCAGCATATAACTCTCGACCACAAATTTCCACTGGAAAACTACGGAGCCCTGAAGTACTCCTGATCACACCATTCCCTGTGTGAATATTCCAACTGACGGTGAAGGAGTCTACCGGTATCGAATTTTTGTCCACAAATTCTCGGGACAGAAAACAGTGTGAAGCCCCGGAATCAAAAAGTGCTAAGGCAGGAAAAGATGATACTTTAACCATACCTAGAAGCCAACAAGAAATCAAACCAATGCCTATCATAACTAGGCAACAAGTGATATAACGTAAAGTAAGGAGAGGGCTAGAACCATACCAGTGATAACCTGGCCTGAGTTTTCTGCCTCTACCGCCGTCATCGTAAAGGCCTGGGATTTTGGAGCAGAGTTTGTCTTCTTAAAAGCCTGCCGCTGAGGAGGCAAGGAAGGTCCTCTAGGAGCTGGTGTGCCTGGCCCAGCTGGTGCCGGAAGAGATGGTCGATGCGGACCAGGTGGAAGAGCTCGCGGCTGCATCGGTCTAGCAGCCACGGGTGCTACCGGGGTCGGGTAGGCACCCTGCTGTGGGCAGTATCTGCTAATGTGTCCTCGACCACCATAAGCGAAGCATTGCCTGGCTTAAGCCCTACACTCCTTCTGCTCATGACCAGTCTTGCCACAAAATTGGCATGTCGGACGTCTCTGTGTCACTACAGGGGCTCCTGATCTCTTGAACTGGGCCGTCTGTACTGGTCGGGATAATGCCTTCTGTGATCCTGATGGTCGTCTATCACCTGTAGGCTTCTTTCATATGCTCCGTAAATGGATCTCATATAGTCTTGCCGCCTCAAGCACATCCTCCTGTGTGGCGAGTTTCTGGGTAGACATCGCCGCTCTATACTCCGGATCCAGCCCCATACGGAAGCGTCGAGCTCGGGTGGCATCGGTCGAAACAAGCTCCGGGGCAAACTTGCTCAGCAAGGAAAACTCAGCATTATACTCATCCACGCTCCGTCGGCCCTGAGTCAACTGCTCAAAACGCTGCCTGAGCTCATCCTTTGCGGTCTCTGGAAAAACTTGGACTCAAAACGCTCCTTAAAGGTCTTCCAAGTGATAGGTCCTGTCAGGTGCCGCTCCTGGGCATCCCACCAATCTCGGGCCTGATGTGTCAGCTGTCTTTTTGCTGCATCCATCCAACTCTCCAACGGAAATCCGACAGCTGTGAGATCATCCTCCGTGCGTCGTAACCACTCATCAACCTCCAGAGCTGTCTCCTTGCCAGAAAAAGTTCTCGGCTTCATTGCCCTGAACTGCTTGAAGCCTGGGGTCTTCTGACTCTGCATCTTAGCGAGCATCTCAGCCTGCTGACCCAGACTCGCCTGGAAACCAAGCAAAATCTTCTCCATCAAAGAGGGCTCAGCGTGCTCCATCTCTGATGAAGATATCCCGTTTCCACTGTCCATTCTGCAGAGAAAGAAGACAGCACAAGTGGAATTAGTACCATCTGTGACGGCATTAAAGTGTATTGGATGTATCATCCTTTCGCATATCGCAGTGTGAGCGGACCTGCATGAACCACCACTAAACCTGTCACGCCCCATTCTCACATATACCTATATGACGTCCCATAGCGGGGAAAAGAGAGGATGGAGCCGGACAAGCCGCGGTATACACCAAGCGTGTAAGGTAAACACACAATAAGCAGGCCACTGCGTATGCTGGGATCATACATCACAGATATATAAAAGAAAGAAGCAACACACATAGCCATCACAAAGAGTACATATCCACAAAACCACATAACTAAGGAACGTACCACACACCAGCGTCAAGTACAAGTGAACTGTCTCTAGTACAAACATGAGACGTGCTACAAGCCACCAACATATAACATAACTACAAAAGACAACTCATTCCCCACTCAACCCAACTCACACTACATGACACATCCCAAAAGAGTGGTATACCCAAACTCAAACCCACATCTAAGGAATCTCCTGTGGGAGACTCAGCTCTGGTGACCTCTGCTCAAGACCTGAAAAGTAAAATGAGCACGTCAAACGTGCCCAGTAGGAAACTAACTAGGGCAGGAAATATCATTTAGGGTTATGAGTGTAACGGTAATAAGAGTACAAGCAACAAAGGTAAAAAAGTACAACACACAAGTGTACAACAACAACAACACATAAATGGTTCATTAGTTAGTTGATATTAATGATATATTTGGAAGCATGGGTATCACCTAAAGATAAGGGCCTGAACCTCACCCCAAATGAGGGGTGAATATAGCACACGACGCAGTGGACACGGGCACTGTACGCCGGGCCTCTCAGCTCCCCCGTCCCTGGCAGGAGTGAGGCTCTCCACATAGTAACACAACCTCCGTATGTCCCATCCACTCCCGGTAAAGGCGAGTGGGTGTAAGTATCGCATATCACATATCACTTTTCCCAACTTCTCAGTCCAGCCCCTTAAAGTTAAGTTATACCCAAACTTCCCACATCCCAATACTACGATGTTCACCCGCCTTTGAGCAGACCGAAACATCCCAATTAACATGTCAGATATCATAATATTCAATGGCCATACACAAGTTTACAAAATCATTACATGGCACAACATTTTAAATGGCCAATCTTCAAGTTTCACCAACTTCAAATTCATTTGGGCATTTTATCGAACATATGGCGTTCGTCATGTAAATGAGACATATCACACCATCAAATTTAGTAACAAGCTTAACCAAACTTACATACATGCATCAACTTCATCCATGCATTTCTGGAGTGAAGAATTAGCAATATCACACCATTCCAATTTCACCCAACACCATTCAACATGCTGAAATTGCAAGAATAGCTAGAAAAACAGCATATTTCACCCATGTCTATTGAGAATTTGACAAAACTCAAAGACTGAAAGTTGGAGATATTATAGTCCTGGATTCACAGATAAAATTTCAGATAACACTATGCAGTATATGATTTATAGTGAATTATTTAGTCAAGTGTGTCAAATCTGTTCTGCAGACAGATTTCTGCACCTGTCTTCAAAGCAAATTTTAAGCCTTTTGGAGCCAGAATTACGACATATGAGCACTTTGATGAACATCTAGAAAAACTTCTTAAGTTTCCAACAAGACCAAAATAAACCAAATCCATAGTGTATGCAGGTAGTTATGCTCATTTTGCTGAACTATGTACAGCTTGACAGATTTCAGATATCTTGCAAATAATGAATTCTTTCTCCTACTTATTGAACTCAACATATGGCAAATTTTATATGAATTTGGGGTAGAACTTCAATATCGACAGCCACATATTTTTTTCAGAGAGTGATTCTAACTACAGAAATCAGAATTGATGCTTAAACACACATACAGAATTCTGTTTTTCAGGAGAGGATGAATTGCTAGGAAAAACAAGGAAAAGTTTGATCTTTTGGATCTATTACACATGCAAAACATGAAATCAAGATCATAAATATTATAAAAACCATCATAACATGCTCATAGCTCTAAATAAAAATCCAAAACCCTAGGTTAGAATCCTACCTCCAAGAGCTCCTTTCTTCTTCTCTTCTCTTTTTCTCCCTTTTAGCTTTCTTTCTCCTTGAAGTAGCCTACGGTTTTCTTGAATTTTTGAGATGAAATTAGGGTTTTGGAACTTGAGGAAATGGCAAGGGAAGAGGGGAATTTCGGCCAAGCTTGGGGGAGAAGAGGGAGGAATTAGAAAAGAAAGAAAAGAGAAGAAAGTGTAAGAAAGGAGTAGAATTTTCCAAAGAAATATCTAGCCCTAGAATTTTCTTAGGATAAGCATGTATGGCTAAAATGACCTTAGTGCCCTCCCAAAATAACCCCCCAAGTTGCAAGTATTTACAAGTTTGCCATTACTTTATATACACACAACTTAAGTGTGTACGTACAGCAGCTTTTGGCCAAAAGACCATTTTGCCCCCGGCCTTTCTAAGAATTTACGGGTGTGCCACTAGACCCATCCCTTTTCACACTAGCCCCTCACACACAAACCCACTCTTTATAAATTTACAAGTTTGACATTTCTTTACACACCCACTTTTACTCCACACACACCCTTCCACCCGCGTAGTCAAATGACCAAAATGCCCCTACACTTTTCACAAATTCACATGACTGCCACGAGCCACATTCACGCCAATTTACTCCTTATCTATTCATTATACTCTCTCTACTCGCGTGTAGAGGGCTACCGTATCAGTCTCCGTATAGAGCTAAACATGCCATGACAAGTAGGGGTGGACAAAGATCCGCTTAAACGATTGAATCCACCCGATGCGATCTGAAAAAGTAGATCGGATATCCGATCCGATGAAAGTGGCTTGTTATTAATAAGCAGATCCGACCGATCCGTTTGAAACTGATTCGGATTCGGATTTTAGTTTTCATCTGACAGAATGTGATCCGATCCGATTAGGTTTTGAGCGGATTGTGCTATTGTCTACATTCATCCGAATATCCGATTCTCAATCCGATCCGATTGTTTTTCACTGCTACCTAAAAGCCCCTGAATCAATGCAGCATGGCTATTGGTTAAGAAGACTAACAGACTCAATTGCATCCCCCCATCGGTCCCATCCGGTTCCCTAGACCCATGCAGATGCAGTGCCTCCTCGTCTCTCTCTTCTCTCACGTCTATTCAGTTTTTATCATTTTTGCTGGAAGGAGAGCTCTTGGTTGTCAAGCTCATCCTCCTTGAAGTTGATGCCAAACTAGTATGAAGATATTGCAAACAGAGATAGCTTCTTTATGTTATTCTAGCAATTTGTATTTTGTAAGGATATTTCGTTTCGACATTGGAATTGACTTTAGTGTTTAAAAGTTAAACTTTCAGAATCTAATGAAACGAGTTACAAATTGTGGAATCAATAACTTTAAAATTCAATAAAGCTAATATTAAACCGATCTGAATCGTATCCGATCCGAAATTCTAATCATCCGAATTTTCAGATTAACTTTTTTTATTAGTGGATGCGGATCAGATTTTTCATCATCCGATTCAATCGGATCGGATGGTGGATTGAGGCATAATCCGATCCGAATATTCGGATGCCCACCCATAATGACAAGGGACGGGGTAGCTGAGAGGCCCGGCGTACAGTGCCTGTGTCCACTGCGTCGTGTGCTGTATTCACCCCAAATTTGGGGTGACGTCCAGGTTCTGGTATCACATAGTTTACCCAAGTTCCAATTAACTCAATTATGAAATACTAAAATAAGATTTGTGTGTTACTCATACTGCTAGCAGCACTTCCCCTCCCCTTTGCCGTACTTTGTGGCTTGGTGTCATGCATCAGGCACTTGCACTTATCGTATTTAATATTGGTTGTTTGAGCCCTCATGTTATTATTATTGTTACTATTATTATTATTATTATTATTATTAATGTTATTATTATTATTATTATTATTCGTGCTAACCCTTTCTTGCAGTAGCTCGTCACTGGACCGCAGGTATGATTCCCTTAATTAACTGTTTAATTTTCATCATATCACTTAATTACATATTCTATTTTGCTTGGCTTGTCTTGTGAATTGATAACCCTAAAAATGGAGTTCCAAACCCAAGTTGGTTCCTATTGGGGCACGCATTGACGTGCTTCCCCCTATTTTTCAGGTAAGGACAGCAGAGTTGGTGGCGGCTTGGAGTTGAGTTTCAGGGATAGTGTTGGTGATGGTTGGGGGTTGTACTGTGACTGGGATGTCTTGACAGACTTAGAGCGGTGTATATGTATTGACACACTTGTTGAGTATTGGATTCCCCGGATTTGGTTTTGGATGATGAGCAAACATAAATATATCATGAACTAACAACTTTGTGAGCGCAGTTATGGAGATCGTCGCCAAATTCATGAGAACATCCAAAGCGACATCTTAAGTCTTCTCAAAGCTCGTATTCAATGCCTAAAGCTTCGTTGAAGCTTTTGGACCTTTTTGGAAGTCATGAAGATTTGATCGAAGCTTTGAAGACGGATCGCTAAGGTTTATTTTATAGTCTTTTAGCTTCGATCTATAGAATGTTAAGCCTTGAGTAATTCTTACATTTCTATCTTCATAATGCTCTTATCGTAGCTCTAGGATCTTAGTACAAGTTCATTCTAACTTCCTCGAAGCGTCGCGCTTCGATTCGGACTTGTATGTGCTTGTTAGTTGGTACAAGAAGAAGTACTGACCGACTAGATGGTGATCTAGTCGGTCGGCAACTCTTCTTGGACCGACTAGTTTGATTCCTTAATTTCTTGGACTTTACTGTTTACAGTTAGTCGGTCTACGTTGACTCACCGACCGACTAGTTTGTGAACTAGTCGGTCAGTGATGCTTCTTTGACCGACTAGTTGTGACTTACTGTTCACTCTAAAATTCTCCTGAGCTACGTTTATCGTTAGTCGGTCTAAGAACGTTTGGTGACCGACTAGTTGACAATCTAGTCGGTCAACTTTTGTTCTTGGACCGACTAAGTCAAATTGTATTCAGACTATTTCACTTTGCCTCTTAGTCGGTCTACGTTCATTGACTGACCGACTAGTTGTGAAACTAGTCGGTCAGAATGTCTTCTTGGACCGACTAGATTTCTAGGTCTGAATTTCTATCTCTTCTCAGTTCCTCACTTAGTCGGTCCATGTTGATTGACTGACCGAATAGTTGATGAACTAGTCGGTCAGTGGTTGTTCTTTGACCGACTAGTCTGTTTCAGATTTAGATCCGTTGGAGTTTTGAAAGCGACGTTTCTCTCTCCCTTTTCCCTTGATCCTTTAAATACCTGAAGGGGTTATTTCATAGGATCTAAGGCTGCTATTTCAGAGTTCTATTGATTCAAAGAGAGAAGCTTTCAACTCTCATCTTCAAGCTCTCCCGTTCTCAAAGAATCTCTCCCTCACTTCTATTCCTCAAGAGAGATTCATTGATTGTGAGCCTTCCAAGCCAAAGGCTTGATTCTAGGTCATCCATCTCATCCCTAGGCTTCCATTGCTGGTCATCTTCTTGAAGCTAGGGTTTGGTGACTCTTCCTCCATCAAAATCCTCTTTGCCCTAATTTGGTAAGAAATCTCAAGGCATAGGTATTTTGTTGGTAAGCATTTCATTTCAGTTATATTTGAATTGTATACTCTCGGTTGTGAGAGGTTTGCGTGATCCCGGGTTGTGGGAGTCACGGTCATCGATTGTAGATCGATTGCACTTGTGAGGTTTTCGCAAGTGGTCATATTGGAAATCTTGAGTTAGGGTTTCTAACTCAAGTATCCGGAAGGGATCCGGGTGGTTGGGACGTAGGATCACCGGGAACAAGTCGGGGAGACTTGGGTGGATCCGAACCCATTAAACCATTGTGTTTGCGTTTGCATTATTTCTTGATTGTAGTTATTCCGCATCGTTGTTTGTTAATTGCACGATAATTAGGAAAAACACTCCTTATTATTTAAAAGTACTATTCACCCCCCCTCTAGTACATGTGCAGTAGCTTCCCAGGGCACTACAAAATGAAATAGTCTGAATACAATTTGACTTAGTCGGTCCAAGAACAAAAGTTGACCGACTAGATTGTCAACTAGTCGGTCACCAAACGTTCTTAGACCGACTAACGATAAACAGTAGCTTAGGAGAAATTTAGTATGAACAGTAAGTCACAACTAGTCGGTCAAAGAAGCATCACTGACCGACTAGTTCACAAACTAGTCGGTCGGTGAGTCAACGTAGACCGACTAACTGTAAACAGTAAAGTCCAAGAAATTAAGGAATCAAACTAGTCGGTCCAAGAAGAGTTGCCGACCGACTAGATCACCATCTAGTCGGTCAGTACTTCTTCTTGTACCAACTAACAAGCACATACAAGTCCGAATCGAAGCGCGACGCTTCGAGGAAGTTAGAATGAACTTGTACTAAGATCCTAGAGCTACGATAAGAGCATTATGAAGATAGAAATGTAAGAATTACTCAAGGCTTAACATTCTATAGATCGAAGCTAAAAGACTATAAAATAAACCTTAGCGATCCGTCTTCAAAGCTTCGATCAAATCTTCATGACTTCCAAAAAGGTCCAAAAGCTTCAACGAAGCTTTAGGCATTGAATACGAGCTTTGAGAAGACTTAAGATGTCGCTTTGGATGTTCTCATGAATTTGGCGACGATCTCCATAACTGCGCTCACAAAGTTGTTAGTTTATGATATATTTATGTTTGCTCATCATCCAAAACCAAATCCGGGGAATCCAATACTCAACATTCTCCCCCTTTTTGGTGATGACAAACCAACATAAATAATAATAAAAAATAATGAACTAAATGGAATATACTTACTCCCCCTGCATTGATGACACATTAGTTCCATATGAAATAATAAGCACATACATCAAGCAGACGAGGAAAGTAAAAATTCAAATCCAATATTTGAGATTTAGGATTTGTAATCCATTTTTATATCTTAACTCCCCCTGAATCTAACATATCAAATTAGATTCATGGTAAATTATCATTTAGCACATGCCATTGTTATGCCATTATTATATCTCTCCCCCTTTGGCATAATCCAAAAAGAGCGGGAGGAAGCCAATGACAATAATTCATTAAGCATGGGAGTCTAAGAATACGACCACGTTTCATATGACACCAAAATAAAATTCGAATAACATCAAAGCGTGTCAATGAGGCCATAGTCGAAAATCGAAAAATTAAAATCATCAAAATATCAAATGTAAATTCACTTATTGATGAAAGGAATTTATTCTCCAATATCAACATTTATAGCTATTTTAGTGCATGGAAAACAATTCTATGTTTTCATACAACTAAAGCTATTGAATCAAAATAAATCGTCGAGCGACGAAATCAATATCAGAGACATACATAAAATGTGCACAAAGGAATGAACCATCAGAAGAGTGGTGCACATCATAGAATATCAAATGTCACAATATCGATCGAAAATGAACATAAAGTAAGAGCACATCAAAACTAAGTGAAGTGCGCGATGAGAAGTGACAAGGTGATAAAAGTAATACGAAAAACATCATAATAACTTTTAAAAACATGTCATGCCAAAAATAGATATGAATTTCAAAGTATTTATGGCATTCACAATTCTATCATGCTAGGAGAAACAAAATGATACCAATGTAAAGAAATAGATTCTAACCAAGCATGCATTCAACCCTCATGGATACCAAATGTAATATCATACGTACAACATTAAGCTCCCCCTACATTGGTGCATTACCTAAGCACCATCAACTTCGTTTGAGTGAAAGTCTTCGCAAAACGAGGAGTTGGTAGGGTTGGTATCCCACGGTGGATTGAACCTAGAAAACTTCATTTTGGTATCCAAAAATCCTTTTGGATCCAATGGGTTAGACAACAAATTTGAAATACGAAATAAAAATTATTGTAACCCATAAATTAATATAATCAAAATCAATTTTATAAACATATGCCTTGGTACCCATAACATGATCATAAACTCATGGTACCAAGCATTGAAGAGTTAAAGGAACTAACCCTTCGGAAACCAAGTCCAAGAGGAACTTGACTTTCCTTTTATTGATACCACTCCTTATCATAAACTCATGGTACCACTCCTTATTATTAATTGCACAAATTGTATTCAGACTATTTCATTTTGCCTCTTAGTCGGTCTACGTTCATTGACTGACCGACTAGTTGTGAAACTAGTCGGTCAGAATGTCTTCTTGGACCGACTAGATTTCTAGGTCTGAAATTCTATCTGTTCACTGTTCACCTCTTAGTCGGTTCATGTTGTTTCACCGACCGACTAGTTGATGAACTAGTCGGTCAGTGGTTGTTCTTTGACCGACTAGTCTGCTTCAGATTTAGATCCGTTGGAGTTTTGAAAGCGACGTTTCTCTCTCCCTTTTCCCTTGATCCTTTAAATACCTGAAGGGGTTATTTCATAGGATCCAAGGCTGCTATTTCAGAGTTCTATTGATTCAAAGAGAGAAGCTTTCAACTCTCATCTTCAAGCTCTCCCATTCTCAAGAATCTCTCCCTCACTCTTATTCCTCAAGAGAGATTCATTGATTGTGAGCCTTCCAAGCCAAGGGCTTGATTCTAGGTCATCCATCTCATCCCTAGGCTTCCATTGCTGGTCATCTTCTTGAAGCTAGGGTTTGGTGACTCTTCCTCCATCAAAATCCTCTTTGCCCAAATTTGGTAAGAAATCTCAAGGCATAGGTATTTTGTTGGTAAGCATTTCATTTCAGTTATATTTGAATTATATACTCTCGGTTGTGAGAGGTTTGCGTGATCCCGGGTTGTGGGAGTCACGGTCATCGATTGTAGGTCGATTGCACTTGTGAGGTTTTCGCAAGTGTTCATATTGGAAATCTTGAGTTAGGGTTTCTAACTCAAGTATCCGGAAGGGATCCGGGTGGTTGGGACGTAGGATCACCGGGAACAAGTCAGGGAGACTTGGGTGGATCCGAACCCATTAAACCATTTGTTTGCGTTTGCATTATTTCTTGATTGTTGTATTATTCCACATCGTTGTTTGTTAATTGCACGATAATTAGGAATAACACTCCTTATTATTTAAAAGTACTATTCACCCCCCCTCTAGTACATGTGCAGTAGCTTCCCAGGGCACTACAATTGGTATCGGAGCCAAGGTTAAAGCTACAAGTTCAAAGTTATGACGAACAACGACTACAACGTATTCAAGAACCGCGATGGAGCCTCTTCAGTTATGGAAGGACTATCCTCCGTCAGGCCTCCACACTTCAACGGTACCAACTACGGGTACTGGAAATGCCAGATGCAAATTTTCCTCCGGAGCGCTTCACTATGGAGAGCCACCATGACGGAGTATATCGAGCCTTCCGAAAATGATTTCGCAAAGTGGACTCCCGCGGAGGTCGCCGCGGAAGTTGCCAATGCCAAGGCAATGAATGCCTTGAATTGTGCGTTGGAGCCTGAGGACTTCAACAAGATATGCACATGTAAGAGTGCATATCAAATATGGAACCAACTCCTCATATTGCACGAAGGATCGAGTACGGTAAAAGATTCTAAACGCGTCGTTGCTAATAAAGATTTTGAGTTGTTTCATATGGAGCAGGGCGAAACCATGAAGGAATATTACGCTCGCTTCGTGGATATATCAAACGACTTGGAAGCTCTTGGGAAGGTCTATACCCAAAAGGAGAAAGTCGCGAAGATTATCGACGGTCTTCCATCATGTTGGGAAAAGCGTACCTACGCCATCGAGGAAGGTAATGACATGAATAAATATACCGTCGTACAACTAATGGGTACCTTGTTGTCTTATGAGGTACGCAAGGATAGTAAGATCCGGATGAGGGAAAAGATGAAGGCGTACTTGAAGCAAGACGAGCCAAAGAAAAAGGGAATTGCATTCAAGGCCGCTCCATCTACCGATGATGAAGAATCGGAAGACGAATTGGACATGGAATCCATTGCCCGTATGGCAAGGAAGTTCGATCGATTCCTCCGAGAAGGTATATCTTTGAATAAATCTAAAGTTAATTCGACTAATGCTTCTACTCCCGTGTGTTATAAATGCAACAAGCCAGGACATATCAAACCGGATTGTCCTCTCTACAAACACAAGGAGAAATGGAAGGCATCTAAGTACGACAAGTCGAGAAAGCACAAGAAAGGGCTTGTTGGCACATTCACCGACTCCGAAGAGGATTCCTCAAGTGGAGAGTCGGATGATGAAAGAGTGGAGAAAGCAAAACTTTGCTTCATGGCTAATGAGGCAAAAGATCGAAAGTCCTCATTCGATGATAGCGAGGATGGTAGCGAGGATGAAAACGGAGAACCTACTATTGATGAAATGAGGTTAGCAAACCAAGAAATTTGGTCTAAATTTACTAAATTAGTAGATAGATATAATAAAACCAAAGATGAACTTGTTAGCCTCCAAACCTCTCCTAAGTCTACCATCACCAACAATGACACCATTGTTGAGACACTTGCCAATGAGAAAGCAAGTTTGCTTACTCATAATGGCTTGTTGAGAAATGAGGTGAAGTCCCTCAAATCTCAACTTGAGCATGTTCTTGTTGAGGATTCGGATGAACATGTGATAGCGGATTTGACGTCTCAAAACTCAACTTTGAGTATTGAGAATAAGAATCTCAAATCACGTGTTTATGCACTCACATCGCAAGTATCCACTTTGGATGCTTCTTTGCATTCTCTCAAAGAGAAGTATGAGTGCACGTTAGGCCGTATCAATGATTTCAATAAAGGTAAGGGCCATTTGGATAATATCCTAAATGACTTACTTCCGGCCAAACACCACATTGGCTTGGGGTATAAGATGGGAGACTCATCCAAATCGTCTACAACCTTTGTTAGGCCTACCTCCGACGCCTCAACGAGTGGGAGCAAACTCCCCATTGATAGTTCTCCTACCAATAGTGCTTCCACTTCGTACACACCCCCGATTGGAAAGAAACCCACTTTGGGTAGACCTCCAAAGAGGGGTCATGCATTTTTGTACTCACATGCTATGCCACGTAGGAACACACATCCTACTCCACCGGTGCATGCTAATATTAATGATGATTTTTATGCTCCGCATCCACGAGCACGTGCGAACACTCATATGAGACACCCACATGCACGTAATCATGCTTATGCACATCCTAATGCTTATGTTCAAACATCTCATCCACATGTGCATGCCTTCTCTCATAATCATCCTCATGCTTATCCACGTATGTATGCTACACCACATCATGGATCTCATGCTCATCATAATGCTATTGCTAGATCTCACGCTCCTAGGCCACATGCACCACATAGAAATCAAACTTTTGTGCATGCAACCACTAGGAAGAGGATTCCCAAAATGTACACTATTTGGGGTCCCAAGAACACTAGCGATGATGCTATGAATGTTTATGTGCAATCCTATATTAATGATGTTATTTTGAATGATGATTATGTTGGAAAGTCAAGTTCCTCTTGGACTTGGTTTCCGAAGGGTTAGTTCCTTTAACTCTTCAATGCTTGGTACCATGAGTTTATGATCATGTTATGGGTACCAAGGCATATGTTTATAAAATTGATTTTGATTATATTAATTTATGGTTTACAATAATTTTTATTTCGTATTTCAAATTTGTTGTCTAACCCATTGGATCCAAAAGGATTTTTGGATACCAAAATGAAGTTTTCTAGGTTCAATCGACCGTGGGATACCAACCCTACCAACTCCTCGTTTTGCGAAGACTTTCACTCAAACGAAGTTGATGGTGCTTAGGTAATGCACCAATGTAGGGGGAGCTTAATGTTGTAAGTATGATATTACATTTGGTATCCATGAGGGTTGAATGCATGCTTGGTTAGAATCTATTTCTTTACATTGGTATCATTTTGTTTCTCCTAGCATGATAGAATTGTGAATGCCATAAATACTTTGAAATTCATATCTATTTTTGGCATGACATGTTTTTAAAAGTTATTATGATGTTTTTCGTATTACTTTTATCACCTTGTCACTTCTCATCGCGCACTTCACTTAGTTTTGATGTGCTCTTACTTTATGTTCATTTTCGATCGATATTGTGACATTTGATATTCTATGATGTGCACCACTCTTCTGATGGTTCATTCCTTTGTGCACATTTTATGTATGTCTCTGATATTGATTTCGTCGCTCGACGATTTATTTTGATTCAATAGCTTTAGTTGTATGAAAACATAGAATTGTTTTCCATGCACTAAAATAGCTATAAATGTTGATATTGGAGAATAAATTCCTTTCATCAATAAGTGAATTTACATTTGATATTTTGATGATTTTAATTTTTCGATTTTCGACTATGGCCTCATTGACACGCTTTGATGTTATTCGAATTTTATTTTGGTGTCATATGAAACGTGGTCGTATTCTTAGACTCCCATGCTTAATGAATTATTGTCATTGGCTTCCTCCCGCTCTTTTTGGATTATGCCAAAGGGGGAGAGATATAATAATGGCATAACAATGGCATGTGCTAAATGATAATTTACCATGAATCTAATTTGATATGTTAGATTCAGGGGGAGTTAAGATATAAAAATGGATTACAAATCCTAAATCTCAAATATTGGATTTGAATTTTTACTTTCCTCGTCTGCTTGATGTATGTGCTTATTATTTCATATGGAACTAATGTGTCATCAATGCAGGGGGAGTAAGTATATTCCATTTAGTTCATTATTTTTTATTATTATTTATGTTGGTTTGTCATCACTAAAAAGGGGGAGAATGTTGAGTATTGGATTCCCCGGATTTGGTTTTGGATGATGAGCAAACATAAATATATCATGAACTAACAACTTTGTGAGCGCAGTTATGGAGATCGTCGCCAAATTCATGAGAACATCCAAAGCGACATCTTAAGTCTTCTCAAAGCTCGTATTCAATGCCTAAAGCTTCGTTGAAGCTTTTGGACCTTTTTGGAAGTCATGAAGATTTGATCGAAGCTTTGAAGACGGATCGCTAAGGTTTATTTTATAGTCTTTTAGCTTCGATCTATAGAATGTTAAGCCTTGAGTAATTCTTACATTTCTATCTTCATAATGCTCTTATCGTAGCTCTAGGATCTTAGTACAAGTTCATTCTAACTTCCTCGAAGCGTCGCGCTTCGATTCGGACTTGTATGTGCTTGTTAGTTGGTACAAGAAGAAGTACTGACCGACTAGATGGTGATCTAGTCGGTCGGCAACTCTTCTTGGACCGACTAGTTTGATTCCTTAATTTCTTGGACTTTACTGTTTACAGTTAGTCGGTCTACGTTGACTCACCGACCGACTAGTTTGTGAACTAGTCGGTCAGTGATGCTTCTTTGACCGACTAGTTGTGACTTACTGTTCATACTAAATTTCTCCTAAGCTACTGTTTATCGTTAGTCGGTCTAAGAACGTTTGGTGACCGACTAGTTGACAATCTAATCGGTCAACTTTTGTTCTTGGACCGACTAAGTCAAATTGTATTCAGACTGTTTCATTTTGCCTCTTAGTCGGTCTACGTTCATTGACTGATCGACTAGTTGTGAAACTAGTCGGTCAGAATGTCTTCTTGGACCGACTAGATTTCTAGGTCTGAAATTCTATCTGTTCACTGTTCACCTCTTAGTCGGTTCATGTTGTTTCACCGGGGCTGTATGTATAAATGAAACATGTTACATATGAAGTGTTATTAATGTTTCGTGATGTTGTTTGATATAACTGTGAAGTTTTACTTGTACTATCCCAGTATGTGCGCAGTGGCCTGCTTATTCAGTTCTTCTTTCTTCCTCTTTTACTCTTTCATCATCCTCACCCTTCAGGATACTTGGAAAAAAAATTTAATGCCGGGTATTCTGGGGAACGGGGCGTGACAGTTTTTGGCGGCCCATGCAGGTCACCGCACTGCAACGTGCGTAAGGATAGTACTTGTAATGCTTCAGTAAGTGATTGGGATAGGTTAGCCCTAAGGTGGGTAGCGGCCTTAGTGACCTTGGAATTCTAAGTGATCCACCCTTAAACCCCTAGTTTTAGGGAGTCAAGGGATGAACTTTTTGCTGTATATTATACCATACATGTATACCCCTAGTTTTAGGGAATCTGCGTCGAATTTCCTCTTGGCACTTTGAGAGGCCCACCTTAAACAAATCAGCGATCTCGATACCAAGGGTTTCCTTATATCTCTCCATAGCCTTGGCGCAACCCTCTAGGGGTCGCCTTCCCTCAAATCAGCATTTCAAGCTAGGAGTTCAGATTTCTTCTTCTTCCCCCGCTATTCGGCTTCCTTCTTCGCAAGCAACAAGGCGGCAGCTGTGTGCTTAGTTGCTGATTGACCCCACTTGGTAGCCACCTGCACATCTATCTTCTTGGCCAATGCCTCCTCTAGCTCCTTCACGTGAGATTTGAGCCTAGCAACATGAAATTCAAGCTCAATGGCTTTTTCTGACGACACCCTCAGCTCGGCTTTCACATCCTCAAGAGCTTTTTCGGTGGTAGGTGTCCTTCGATGCTCCATGGCTATCTTAATTTTCACACCGATCGTTTTCACAACATGATGACCCATCTCTGAGGCCAACACATGCATCTACATAAAAAGGAAATCAGAACTAAATATCTCACAGAACTGAAAAGAAAGGAAGAATACCAACCTGACGATTATGCCAAATCATGAAGCTGGCTAGCGCTTAAATATGTAATTTACAAATTTGAATCTGTAACTTTATAATTGCAAATAAAATTTAAAAAACAAAACTACAAAAATGCATTTTAAAAAGAGAATAATGGTAGCATACGCCATATGAGAGGGGCCTCATATGCACTCTCACATAAAGTGGGGCGAGTACAACCAAAAGGGGCCTCATATGTGGGCGTGTACTTGGTTGCTTTATGTGAGAGGGCATATGAGGCCTCTCTCATAGGGCGTATGATACGAGTTATTCTCTTTTTTTAATTAATGAGGTGGCGATTTTTTTTAGGTTCTGATAGAGATCTGTCCATATAGAAACAGCACTACGATATAATATTATGTAACATTAAAAAAATACTCCGTTTAAAATCAATGTGGTGGTGTAAATTTTATTAGGTTTTGTAACGACTGCTTTTCATGTATCTGGATTTATTATAATATAATATATGTTTTGGTGGATTTTCTCCTCATGAGTGGTTTTCGTCTCCGTGACTTTCATTTCGATCGTTTCGTCGTGTTTTCTCGTTTCTTCCTTAGGATCGTCGATTTCGAAGTATGTCATTCGTGACGGACTTCATAACGGTCGTATCTTACTGTTAGATCAAGCCTAGGAGTCTTAGGAATCGATCCCGGAGCTCCGCGCTCCGTATCGGAACTTTTGGTGCTCATTAGCCGGTGTAAGAAGGGGCACCGACCGACTAGATGACGATCCAGTCGGTCGGCAATCCTTCTTGGACCGACTAGTTGGCTTTCTAAATTTCTCAGGAGTTACTGTTTATCGTTAGTCGGTCTAAGAACGTTGGTTGACCGACTAGGTTGCAAACTAGTCGGTCAGCAATGCTTCTTTAACCGACTAACTCTTCAACTTATTTTTGGTATCAATACTGTTCACTCTTAGTCGGTCTAAGAACGTTCATCGACCGACTAGATGTTAAACTAGTCGGTCAGTATTTGTTCTTCGACCGACTAATTCTAAATCCTATTTTCGTTCAGAAGTTACTGTTTACACTTAGTCGGTCTGCGTTGGTCGACCGACCGACTAGTTGCCAAACTAGTCGGTCAGTGGTTGCTCTTTGACCGACTAATCTGTGTTAAAACCCTAATTTCTGGGCAGCCGCCAGCCTAACCTATTTATACCCCACCCAAACGTTTTCTTCTTCCTCCACTCGACCCAAAGCCCTAGTTTCTCCCCCATTGAGCCCCCATCTTCCTCCTAGCCTTATTCCTTCATTCCAAGCCCTAGATCCATCATCTAAACCTTCCATCAACCCACTCTACCTCTCATTTTCCCCAAAATCACATCAAATCCCTAAAATCCCCCCAAAACCCTAGTTCTCCAAACTTCTCCATTCGTTTCCAGATCTGGTCCTAGGGTTCTCCGGAGTGTTTCTTCCGCCTCCTCTCGGTAAGAAATCGATCTCTTGATGTTTTCATAACCTATTTGTATTTTTATGAAACCCTAATGAATGAATGTTGTTTTTGATAGTTGTCTCCCTATAACAGCGATTTCCCCGTAGATTAGCATCCGTGAGGCGAACCCTCGTTGATCGTCATCCCCGGTGCTAGGCAAGTGAAACTTGCCACTTAGGGTTTAGGCCATGTTTTAGGCCATTGGCTTGTTGTAGGCGTAAAAGAGGCTAGGCGACGAAATGATACTCGCCTAGGCGCAAATTGGGGAACTAGCTTGACAACGAAGCTAGTTCCGACATTTAGCATGTTGCACAATTACCATGTCACGTTTACTTTCCATTATCGGTACGCAAATTAATTGTCATGTCATTGCATCCTTTATGTATTTCAGTGATTGCGTAGCTTCGCTACAATGCTTGTGTTCCTGGCTCGTGTTCCAGAAGCGGGCCATGTGTTGGTTGATAGCCAATGCCCGAATTGCTTGTTTCCGGCTAGGTGCACCCCTACGCCAATTGTTTATGAATCGTGATATCGAATACGAGCTCCTGTGCGGGGCAACCCCGGCTCATTTACTGAGCTCATGTGCGGGGACCCTGGCTCGATTACATGTGGGTATTGGGGGTAAGAGTTAAGCGGCCAATCAACTGGGAGTCTGCCCGATCAGCAACTGCAGTGGTAAGGCGTAAACTCTGGGTTTTGGGGTAGTGTTAAGCGGCCAATCGGCGTGAATGTTATACCATTCAGCCGTAAGGCGTAAACATCTACAAACAACAGTGAAACGTGATTAGTGAATTGATTGAGATTGTTAGTAGCTTGGCTACTCTTGTCTTGTCCCGATATTTGTTCTCTTGTACTTATTGTTTCGCCATGCCTTGCTTGTGCACTCATGTTATAACTGCCATGTCATGCATACCATAACTGCTAGGTTGCTAGTTGCCTTACTTTCAGTTTCCTTGCCCAAGTCTTTTAGACTTGCTGACATGTGCCCCTTTACTCTTTTGGGTGACACATGTTAGATCCCGAGCCTGAGTACCTTGTTGAGGACGAGGTGTTTGCTGACGCCGAGCCCGAGCTTGTGTTTGACGGGGAGTACGTGGACACTGGGGACCAGTCCTAGTGTCTTCGTTGTGTTTTACTTTTGTTTAGACAGTTGTTTTGTTGTCGGTGCGTAGCACCTATACTTTGTTATGTCGTTGCTTTTGTTGGCCTTGTTCTGGGCCTTTAGACTCTTTCTTTTAGCCTGGTGGCTTTTCTGGATGTTGAACTTATTTTCATGTTGGACAATTTATGAGATATGAGATTTTATTTCAGTCTCTCCTTGTGTTATTATTGTTGTTCCGTTGTGGTTACAGGGACCTGCTTATGTTTTATTGACGCTTATCGGGTTTGGGGCTTCACAGCTCCACTCCCGTGCGGACCTTTTCACGTCTCGCCTCCATTTTAGGGAAGCGGGTCGTGACAGGTTTTGTTGGTGGCCCATGCAGGTCCTTCTGTAACTGCGATTATCGGAATAGCGATAATAATATTAGAATGTCCAACAAACTAAGTTCGACGTCCGAGTCATAAGCTATGAGTCTAATCTGCTTCGTCTGTGTCACTAGATGGCAGGAAGACGATTCACCCGTGGTGGAGGTAGTGGTGCGCCCCCTCATGATGAGGAGCCTGAGCGGGAACCCACCAGCGGTGAGATGATGCGGATGATGCTCCAGATGATGCAAGTGCAGCAGGGCGTGCTCCTGCAAGTCCAGAATGCTCCACTTGCTCGAGCTGCCCGGGCTCTTCCGGATGCCCCTCGCTCTGAGCCGGGAGCGAAGCAATTTCGGGAGCTGGGTCCCGCGTATTTTGATGGTTCTGAGGGTCCTCTGGCTGCCGATGAGTGGATTCGGAACATCGAGGACAATCTGAAGATGGCCAAGATCACCCCGGCTGGATGGGTTGATTTGGCGAAGAGGCAACTCAAGGATAATGCTCGGAATTGGTGGGATGCGGAAGAAAAGATGTTGGTGGAGCCGATAGCTTGGGCTACCTTTAAGGCCAGATTTGATGGTGAGTTCTTCCCGAAAGCTGCCAGGGAAGAGATGCTGCAGCGTTTTATCGATTTGAAGCAAGGAAGCTCGTCGGTGGACCTATATCACCAAGAGTTCATGAGGCTGAGTCGGTTTGCACCAAAGATGGTGCAGGATGCTGAGGAGAGAGCTCAGAGGTTCCTGCAGGGACTTGCTTCGGAGCTCCAGAGCTTTGTGACCTCTTCTGACCGGGAATCTTATCAGAAGGTTTTAGTAGCAGCCAAGAGGCAGGAGCTGCTCGTGAACCAGAGGAGGGGGTCTATGGTTGGTGCTGGGAAGAGGCCTGTGGAACAGGCGAGAGCTGTGGTTAGACCTGGATTCAGGCCTAACCAGCCAGCTCAGTTTAAGAGGCCAGGAGGGCCTATTCTGAAGACTTGCCATTTCTGCGGCCTGGCCACATCAAGGATCAGTGTCGGAAGTTTTTGGGCCAGTGTCTGGTTTGTGGTGATGCTTCCCATGTCGCGAAGGATTGTCGGCATGCGAATCAGCTGCGGAGGGCACCTGTTGCAGCACAGCCGTTGCAGCAGCGAGCGTCTGTTCCTGCTGGTCGTGGAGCAGCTCTTGTTCCACAGGGACAGGCTTTTCGGCAGGCTGTTCCGCCGAGGAGGCAGGCTTTTCTGATGACCGCTGTGGAGAGCGAGGCTGTGGATGAGGTTATCGCAGGTAATCCTCAATCTAGCTATTACTTTCCTAGCTGGTTTTGAATGTTAGATTGTGTTGTTTGCTTGAACATGGTTGTTTTCTAGACTAGGGTTTGATTGTTAATTGCTTGTTAGGTGTGGTTTTGGTTTGCACGTTTCCTGCACGAGTCCTCTTTGACTCTGGTGCATCGATGTGCATTATTTCTCGGAGCTTCGTGGAGAGGCATTCCTTGTTGACGTCCCCTCTTTCCAAGAGTTGGAATATCGTTACAGGGAATGGTGTGGTCTCGGTGCATCGTGGTTGCAATTCTTGCTCGTTGGTGGTCTGTGGACATGAGCTTTTCGCTGATTTCATTGTCCACGACATCATCAACTATGATGCAGTTCTTGGGATGGACTGGCTTGCGAGCTTCTATGCTACGATCGACTGTCGAAGGAAGAAGGTGGTGTTCGAGATTCCCGGACATCCAGTGTTTGAGTTCAGTCGTGGTAGCAGTTCGCTTGGTCCTGTCAGATTTCGGGCCAGGCCGGTGGAGGTTGTGGCTATGCAGATGGAGCTGGAGTGGCCAGCTGTGGTGCGTGATTTTGGCGATGTCTTCCCCGAGGAGATGTCTGGTTTGCCACCTGATCGAGCTCTGGAATTTTCTATTGACCTCGTTCCATGTGCGCAGCCGATTTCGAAGGCGCCGTATCGTATGGCACCTGCAGAATTGGAAGAGTTACGGAAGCAGTTGGATGAGCTCTTGCAGAAGGGTTATATTAATCCTAGTGTGTCTCCGTGGGGAGCACCGGTGCTGCTGGTAAAGAAGAAGGATGGTTCGCGTCGCATGTGCGTGGACTATCGGGAGTTGAATGCGGTGACCATTAAGAATAAATACCCGTTGCCTTGCATCGATGATATTTTTGATCAGCTTGGAGGTTCGAGGGTGTTTTCTAAATTGGATTTGAGGAGTGGTTACCATCAGTTGAAGGTGAAGAAGGATGATGTTCCGAAGACAGCGTTCAGGACGAAGTATGGACACTATGAGTTCGTGGTTATGCATTTCGGCGTAACTAACGCGCCCGCAGTTTTCATGAATCTGATGAACCTGATTTTCTACGACTTTTTGGATAAGTTTGTTGTTATCTTTATTGACGACATTCTGATCTATTCAAAGTCGGAGGAAGAGCATGCATCGCACTTGAGGATGGTATTGGAGATTTTGAGGAGGCATCGTTTGTATGCTAAGTTTTCGAAGTGCGAGTTTTGGCTGGATCGAGTTGCTTTTCTCAGTCATGTGGTGACTGGAGATGGTATTTCAGTGGATCCCGAGAAGATTAGGGCCATCAGAGAGTGGCCTGTTCCGTCGTCTGCGTCTGAAATTCGGAGTTTCCTTGGACTTGCTGGTTACTATCGGCGATTCATTAAGGACTTTTCCCGTATTGCTGAGCTGATGACCAGGTTGACGCGGAAGGATGTTGCTTTTGTTTGGTCGGGTGATTGTGAGGATGCTTTTGGTGTTCTGAAGGAGAGGTTGACGACTGCCCCTATTCTGGTTGTGCCTGATCGCAGCGGTGGATTTGAGATCTTTTGCGATGCTTCTGGCAAGGGTCTCAGTTGTGTGTTGCATCAGCACGGGCACGTTGTGGTGTATGCGTCTCGTCAGCTTAAGGTTCATGAGAAGAATTACCCGACGCATGATTTGGAGTTGGCTGCCGTTGTGTTTGCTCTTAAGATTTGGAGGCACTTCTTGCTGAGTGAGAAAGTGAAGATTTTCACCGATCACAAAAGCTTGAAGTATATTTTTACTCAGAAGGAGCTCAACATGCGACAGCGTCGATGGTTGGAGCTTATGGCGGATTATGAGATTGATTTGCAGTTTCACCCTGGCAAGGTGAATGTGGTTCCGGATGCGCTGAGTAGGCTTCCTGCGGTGATGATGTTGACCTCGCAGTGGAGATTAAAGCAGGATTTTTGCGAGTCTGGTGTGGAGATTGTTCTTCCTGGGGAGGCTTCTTCGTTGATGTACATGCAGGTACAATCGACGATCGTGGATCGGATTAAGGCTGGCCAGGCTGAGGATCCGAAGCTGGTGAAGATTCGGGAGCAGGTGGAAGCCGGTCTGCGGACTGACTTTTTGATTCATGAGGATGGCTCGCTGAGGTTTGGAGCCAGGTTGTGTGTGCCAGCTGGGGATATTAGAGAGGAGTTGATGGTGGAGGCACACAGTTCGCCGTATTCCGTGCATCCTGGTGGCACCAAGATGTACCAGGATCTTCGTCTGAATTATTGGTGGCATGGTATGAAGAGAAGCGTGGCTCGGAGTGTAGCCAAGTGCTTGGTTTGCCAGCAGGTGAAGGCAGAGCATCAGCGTGCGGCCGGGTTGCTACAACCGATTCCGATTCCGGAGTGGAAGTGGCAGCACATCACTATGGATTTCGTGACTGGACTACCTCGGAGTCCGAAGCAGAATGACGCGATTTGGGTGATCGTAGATCGATTGACCAAATCTGCGCACTTTATTCCGTTCCGAGTGGGACAGTCCACGGAGGCGCTGGCGAGGAGATATATGGAGGAAGTCGTGCGACTTCATGGAGTCCCCGTGAGTATCGTGTCAGACAGAGACACGAGGTTCACATCTCAGTTCTGGCAGAGTTTGCAGAAGAGTTTGGGTACGCGTTTGAGTTTCAGCACGGCGTACCATCCGCAGACGGATGGCCAGTCCGAGAGGACGATTCAGATCTTGGAAGACATGCTGAGGGCGTGCATGTTGGATTTCAAGGGTTCGTGAGAGGACCATCTACACTTGGTGGAGTTTTCTTACAACAACAGCTTCCAGGCGAGTATTGGCATGGCGCCTTTCGCCGCTCTTTATGGGAGGGAATGTCGATCGCCATTGAGTTGGGATGACGTTGGTGATCGGGAGTTGTTGGGACCTGAGATGATCGTGGAGGCCGTGGATATCGTCAGGAATATTCGGGAGAGGTCGAGGATTGCTCAGGACCGTTTTAAGCATTGGGCGGATGCTAAACGTCGTCCTTTGGAGTTTCAGCCGGGAGACCATATGTTCTTGAAGATTTCCCCGAATCGTGGAGTGATTCGTTTCGGGAAGCGATGGAAGTTGAGCCCGCGATACATTGGACCGTTTGACATTTTGGAGAGGGTTGGCGAGGTAGCTTATCGCTTGGCCTTGCCGCCATCTTTGGAAGGAGTTCACAATGTTTTCCATGTGTCGCAGCTTCGTCGATACATTAGCGATCCATCTCATGCGGTAGATTTTTCGGAGATTACCGTTCGCCCTGATTTGACGTATGACCAGCATCCAGTGCAGATTCTGGACAGGCGTCAGAAATCGCTTCGGAACAAGGTTGTCAATCTTGTGAGGGTGATGTGGCGACACGGCTCACCTGGAGAGTCTACTTGGGAGAATGAGGATGAGATGCGAGAGCGTTTCCCACTTTTGTTTCCGGACTCGTGAGTATTTGGAAATTCCGAGGACGGAATTTTTCCTAAGTTGGGGAGGATGTAACGACTGCTTTTCATGTATCTGGATTTATTATAATATAATATATGTTTTGGTGGATTTTCTCCTCATGAGTGGTTTTCGTCTCCGTGACTTTCATTTCGATCGTTTCGTCGTGTTTTCTCGTTTCTTCCTTAGGATCGTCGATTTCGAAGTATGTCATTCGTGACGGACTTCATAACGGTCGTATCTTACTGTAAGATCAAGCCTAGGAGTCTTAGGAATCGATCCCGGATCTCCACGCTCCGTATCGGAACTTTTGGTGCTCATTAGCCGGTGTAAGAAGGGGCACCGACCGACTAGATGACGATCCAGTCGGTCGGCAATCCTTCTTGGACCGACTAGTTGGCTTTCTAAATTATTCAGGAGTTACTGTTTATCGTTAGTCGGTCTAAGAACGTTGGTTGACCGACTAGGTTGCAAACTAGTCGGTCAGCAATGCTTCTTTAACCGACTAACTCTTCAACTTATTTTTGGTATCAATACTGTTCACTCTTAGTCGGTCTAAGAACGTTCATCGACCGACTAGATGTTAAACTAGTCGGTCAGTATTTGTTCTTCGACCGACTAATTATAAATCCTATTTTCGTTCAGAAGTTACTGTTTACACTTAGTCGGTCTGCGTTGGTCGACCGACCGACTAGTTGCCAAACTAGTCGGTCAGTGGTTGCTCTTTGACCGACTAATCTGTGTTAAAACCTGTAACGACTGCTTTTCATGTATCTGGATTTTATATATTATAATATATGTTTTGGTGGGTTTTCTCCTCTTGTGTGGTTTTCGTCTCCGTAACTTTCATTTTCGATCGATTCGTCGTATTTTCTCGATTCTTCCTTAGGATCATCGATTTCGAAGTACGTCGTTTGTGACGGGCTTCATAACGGTCATATCTAACTATTAGATCAAGCCTAGGAGTCTTAGGATTCGATCACGGGGCCTCGCACTCCGTATTGGTACTTTCTGTGCTCATTAGCCGGTGTAAGAAGGGCCACCGACCGACTAGATGACGATCCAGTCGGTCGGCAATCCTTCTTGGACCGACTAGTGAGCTTTCTAATTTTCTGAGGAAGCTACTGTTTATCGTTAGTCGGTCTAAGAACGTTGGTTGACCGACTAGGTTGCAAACTAGTCGGTCGGCGATGCTTCTTGAACCGACTAACTCTTAGTTCAGGTTTTCGACTGGAGTTACTGTTTACACTTAGTCGGTCTGCGTTGTTCAACCGACCGACTAGATCTCGAACTAGTCGGTCAACAGTTGTTCTTTGACCGACTAAGCAGTGCAGGAAACCCTAGTTTTGCCCTAGCCGCCAGCTCAACCTATAAATACCCCCCCCAAACGACTTCTTCTTCTCCAACACGACCCTAAGCCCTAGTTTCTCCCCCATTGAGCCCCCATCTTCCTCCAAGCTCCATTGCTTCATTCCAAGCCCTAAATCCATCATCCAAACCATCCATCTACCCTATCTACCTCTCATCTTCCCCAAAATCTCACCAAAACCCATCAAATCCCCAAATCCCCCAAAACCCTAGTTTCCCCAATCTTCTCCAATCTTTTCCAGATCTGGTCCTAGGGTTCCCCGGAGTGTTCCTTCCGCCTCCTCTCGGTAAGAAATCGATCCACCGTTGTTTTCTTACCCTATTGCAATTTTTATGAAACCCTAATAAAATACTTGTGTTTTGATGATTGTTCCCCATAACAGCGATTCCCCGTAGGCTAGCATCCGCGGAGACGAACTTTCGTAACCGTTCTCCCCGGTGATAGGCAAGTGAAACTTGCATCTCTTGATTTAGGCCATGTCTTAGGCCATTTACCTTGCTTTAGCGTAAAAGAGACTAGACGGTGAAAGGATAGCCGTTTAGACGCCATTGGCCTAGCTTGACAACGAAGCTTGGTCCGTCACTTTCATCATGCTTGTATGTCACGTTTACTTTCCTTAACGGTACGCGAAAATAACTGTTCATGTCATCCATGCATCCTTAACTGCTATTGCATTTTAACTGCCATGTTTAATTTAATTAACGGTACGCGAATATGTTCATGTCATTGCATTTCGCCTGTCACGTTTAATTTAATTAACGGTACGCGAATATGTTCATGTCATTGCATTTCGCCTGTCACGTTTAATTTAATTAACGGTACGCAAATTATCTGCTCATGTCATTGCATGCTTGAATGCTCATCGTGATTGCGTAGCATCGCTACATACTAGTGTTACTCGTTCCGGCTAGGTGCATCCCTACGCCATACTTATCAAATACACTTTCTGGCTCGTGTTCCAGAAGACGAGCTCATCACAGCCTGTGGGCAATAGGGCACTCGTTGAGTGATCCCTTGTACTTGATACCTGAACACAGCCTGCGGGCAATAGGGCACTCGTTGAGTGATCCCTTGTACTTGTACTTGTTACTTGACATTACATGTCACAACAACCCCTTGCCACTTGTACTATACTTTACCTTACTTGTTACCACCGTACTTTACTTGCCATGCACCATGTTTTAATTGTTAGGTTGCTAGTTTACCATTATTCCCGTTTCCTTGCACAAGTCGTTCGACTTGCTGACATGTGCCCCTTTTCTCTTTTGGGTGACACATGTTAGAGCCCGAGCCTGAGTTACTTGTTGGGGACGAGGTGTTTGCAGACGCCGAGCCCGTGCTTGTGTTTGACGGGGAGTATGTGGACACTGGGGACCAGTCCTAGTGTCTTCGTTGTGCTTTACTTTTGTTTAGGCAGTTGTTTGTTATCGGTGCGTGGCACCTATACTATACTTTGTTATGTCGTTGCCTTTGTTGGCCTTGTTCTGGGCCTTTAGACTCTTTTCTTTTAGCCTGGTGGCTTTTCTGGATGTTGAACATATTTGTGATGTTGGACAATATTTGTGAGATGTGAATTTTATTTCAGTCTCTCCTTGTGTTATTATTGCTATTCTGTTGTGGTTACAGGGACCTATTTATGTATTGTGGACGCTTATCGGGTTTGGGGCTTCACAGCCCCACTCCCGTGCGGACCTTTTCACGTCTCGCCTCCATTTTAGGGAAGCGGGTCGTGACAGGTTTTAGTGGTGGCCCATGCAGGTCCCTCTTCTGTAACTGCGATTTTTGGAATAGCGATAATAACATTAGAATGTCCAATAAATTAAGTTCGACGTTCGAGTCATAAGCTATGAGTCTAATCTGATTTGTTTTCCGTGTCACTAGATGGCAGGAAGACGTTTCACCCGCGGTGGTGGTAGTGGTGCGCTCCCTCATGATGAGGAGCCTGAGCGGGAACCCACCAGCGGTGAGATGATGCGGATGATGATCCAGATGATGCAAGTGCAGCAGGGCGTGCTTTTGCAAGTCCAGAATGCTCCACCTGCTCGAGCTGCCCGGGTTCTTCCGGATGCCCCTCGCTCTGAGCCAGGAGCGAAGCAATTTCGGGAGCTGGGTCCCGCATACTTTGATGGTTCTGAGGGTCCTCTGGCTGCCGACGAATGGATAAGGAACATTGAGGATAACTTGGCAATGGCAAAGATTAACCCGGCTGGATGGGTTGATCTGGCTAAGAGGCAGCTGAAGGATAACGCCAGGAATTGGTGGGATGCTGAAGAGAAGATGCTGGTGGAGCCGATCGTCTGGGCTACCTTCAAGTCCAGATTCGATGGAGAGTTCTTCCCGAAGGCTGCTCGGCAGGTGATGCTGCAGCGCTTTATAGATCTGAAGCAGGGGAGCTTGTCGGTGGATCAGTACCACCAGGAGTTCACGAGGCTCAGTCGGTTTGCACCTAAGATGGTGCAGGATGCCGATGAGAAAGCTCAGCGATTTCTCCAGGGACTTGCCTTGGAGCTTCAGAGCTTTGTGACCTCTTCTGACTTGGAGACATATCAGAAGGTTCTGATTGCTGCGAGACGGCAGGAGTTGAATTTGAATCAGAGGAAGGGACATGTTTCCGGAGCTGGGAAGAGGCCTATGGAGCAGGCCAGGGCGGTGGTTAGGCCTGGTTTCAAGCCTAGTCATCCGGTGCAGTTCAAGAGGCCAGGAGGGCCTATCCTGAAGACTTGCCATTTCTGTGGCAAGACTGGACACCTCAGGGATCAGTGTAGGAGGTTTCTAGGACAGTGCATTGTCTGCGGAGATCCTGCCCACACCATCCGGGAGTGTCCGAAGTCGAGACAGCCTTGGCGGGCTCCTATTGCAGCACAGCCGTTGCAGCAGCGAGCTCCTGTGCCCGTTGGACGTGGAGCGCCCCTTGTTCCACAGAGACAGGCCTTTCGGCAGGCTGTTCCGCCGAGAGGGCAGGCCTTTCTGATGACTGAGGAGGAGAGCATGGCCGTGGATGAAGTTATTGCAGGTAACGCTCATTCTAGCTATTTATCTTCCTTAGTTAGTTGATTTTTGATTATATTGGTTGCTTGCTCATGATTGTTTGCTAGACTAGGATTTGATTGTTAATTGATTGATTAGGTGTGATTTTGGTGTGCACATTTCCTGCACGAGTCCTCTTTGACTCTGGTGCATCGATGTGCATTATTTCTCGGAGCTTCGTGGAGAGGCATTCCTTGTCGACGTCCCCTCTTTCGAAGAGTTGGAATATCGTTACAGGGAATGGTGTGGTCTCGGTGCATCGTGGGTGCAATTCTTGCCCGTTGGTGGTTTGTGGACGAGGGCTTTGTGCTGATTTCATTATCCACGACATCATCAACTATGATGCAGTTCTTGGGATGGATTGGCTTGCGAGCTTCTATGCTACGATCGACTGTCGGAGGAAGAAGGTGGTGTTCGAGATTCCCGGACACCCAGTGTTTGAGTTCAGTCGTGGTAGCAGTTCGCTTGGTCCTGTCAGATTTCGGGCCAGGCCGGTGGAGGCTGTGGCTATGCAGATGGAGCTGGAGTGGCCAGCTGTGGTGCGAGATTTTGGCGACGTCTTCCCCGAGGAGATGTCTGGTTTGCCGCCTGATCGGGCTTTGGAATTTTCTATCGATCTTGTTCCAGGTGCGCAGCCGATTTCGAAGGCGCCGTATCGTATGGCACCTGCAGAGTTGGAAGAGTTGCGGAAGCAGTTGGATGATCTTTTGCAGAAGGGTTATATTAATCCTAGTGTGTCTCCGTGGGGAGCACCGGTGTTGCTGGTTAAGAAGAAGGATGGTTCGCATCGCATGTGCGTGGACTATCGGGAATTGAATGCGGTGACCATTAAGAATAAATACCCGTTGCCTCGCATCGATGATATTTTTGATCAGCTTGGAGGTTCGAGGGTGTTTTCTAAATTGGATTTGAGGAGTGGTTACCATCAGTTGAAGGTGAAGAAGGGAGATGTTCCGAAGACAGCGTTCAGGACGAAGTATAGACACTATGAGTTCGTGGTTATGCCTTTTGGCGTAACTAACGCGCCCGCAGTTTTCATGAATCTGATGAACATGATTTTCTACGACTTTTTGGATAAGTTTGTCGTTATCTTCATTGACGACATTCTGATCTATTCGAAGTCGGAGGAAGAGCATGCCTCGCACTTAAGGACGGTGTTGGAGATCTTGAGGAAGCATCGTTTGTATGCTAAGTTTTCGAAGTGCGAGTTTTGGCTGGATAGAGTT
Source organism: Scilla litardierei (assembly GCA_030789695.1). Classification (NCBI taxonomy): domain Eukaryota; kingdom Viridiplantae; phylum Streptophyta; class Magnoliopsida; order Asparagales; family Asparagaceae; genus Scilla; species Scilla litardierei. Next base: position 29,230,939 of record CM061135.1, read on the forward strand.
GCTTTTCTCGGGCATGTGGTGACTGGAGATGGTATTTCAGTGGATCCCGAGAAGATTCGGGCCATCAGGGAGTGGCCTGTTCCGTCGTCTGCGTCTGAGATTCGGAGTTTTCTTGGACTTGCTGGTTATTATCGGCGATTCATTAAGGACTTTTCCCGTATTGCTGAGCCGATGACCAGGTTGACGCGGAAGGATATTGCTTATGTTTGGTCGGGTGATTGTGAGAGGGCTTTTGGTGTTCTGAAGGAGAGGTTGACGACTGCCCCTATTCTTGTTGTGCCTGATCGCAGCGGTGGATTTGAGATCTTTTGCGATGCTTCTGGCAAGGGTCTCGGTTGTGTGTTGCATCAGCATGGGCATGTGGTGGCGTATGCGTCTCGTCAGCTTAAGGTTCATGAGAAGAATTACCCGACACATGATTTGGAGTTGGCTGCCGTTGTGTTTGCTCTTAAGATTTGGAGGCACTTCTTGTTGAGTGAGAAAGTGAAGATTTTCACCGATCACAAAAGCTTGAAGTATATTTTCACTCAGAAGGAGCTCAACATGCGACAGCGTCGGTGGTTGGAGCTTATGGCGGATTACGAGATTGATTTGCAGTATCACCCTGGCAAGGTGAATGTGGTTCCGGATGCTTTGAGTAGGCTTCCTGCGGTGATGATTTTGACCTCGCAGTGGAGATTGCAGCAGGATTTTTGCGAGTCTGGCGTGGAGATTGTTCTTCCTGGAGAGGCTTCGTCGTTGATGTACATGCAGGTGCAGTCGACGATCGTGGATCGGATTAAGGCTGGCCAGGCTGAGGATCCGAAGCTGGTGAGGATTCGGGAGATGGTGGAAGCCGGTCTGCGGACTGACTTTTTGATTCATGAGGATGGCTCGCTGAGGTTTGGAGCCAGGTTGTGTGTGCCAGCTGGGGATATCAGAGAGGAGCTGATGGTGGAGGCACACAGTTCGCCGTATTCTGTGCATCCTGGTGGCACCAAGATGTACCAGGATCTTCGTCTGAATTATTGGTGGCATGGTATGAAGAGGAGCGTGGCTCGGAGTGTAGCCAAGTGCTTGGTTTGCCAGCAAGTGAAGGCGGAGCATCAGCGTTCGGCCGGGTTGCTACAACCGCTTCCGATTCCGGAGTGGAAGTGGCAGCACATCACTATGGATTTCGTGACTGGACTACCTCGGAGTCCGAAGCAGAATGACGCGATTTGGGTGATCGTAGATCGATTGACCAAATCTGCGCACTTTATTCCGTTCCGAGTGGGACAGTCCACTGAGGCGCTAGCGAGGAGATATATGGAGGAGGTTGTGCGACTTCATGGAGTCCCCGTGAGTATCGTGTCTGACAGAGACACGAGGTTCACATCTCAGTTCTGGCAGAGTTTGCAGAAGAGTTTGGGTACGCGTCTGAGTTTCAGCACGGCGTACCATCCGCAGACGGATGGCCAGTCCGAGAGGACAATTCAGATTTTGGAGGACATGCTGAGGGCGTGCATGTTGGATTTCAAGGGTTCGTGGGAGGACCATCTGCATTTGGTGGAGTTTTCCTACAACAACAGCTTCCAGGCGAGTATTGGCATGGCACCTTTCGCCGCTCTTTATGGGAGGAAATGTCGATCGCCATTGAGTTGGGATGACGTTGGTGATCGGGAGTTATTGGGACCTGAGATGATCGTGGAGGCCGTGGATATCGTCAGGAATATTCGGGAGAGGTTGAGAATTGCTCAGGACCGTTTTAAGCATTGGGCGGATGCTAAACGGCGTCCTTTGGAGTTTCAGCCAGGCGACCATGTGTTCTTGAAGATTTCCCCGAATCGTGGTGTGATTAGTTTCGGGAAGCGTGGAAAGTTGAGCCCGCGATACATTGGACCATTTGACATTTTGGAGAGGGTTGGCGAGGTAGCTTATCGCTTGGCCTTGCCGCCATCTTTGGAAGGAGTTCACAATGTTTTCCATGTGTCACAGCTTCGTCGATACATTAGCGATCCATCTCATGCCGTGGATTTCTCGGAGATCGCCGTTCGCCCCGATATGACGTATGACCAGCGTCCCGTGCAGATTCTGGACAGGCGTCAGAAATCGCTTCGGAACAAGATTGTCAATTTTGTGAGGGTGATGTGGCGACACGGTTCACCTGGAGAGTCTACTTGGGAGAATGAGGATGAGATGCGGGAGCGTTTCCCACTTTTGTTTACGGACTCGTGAGTTTTTGGAAATTCCGAGGACGGAATTTTTCTTAAGTTGGGGAGGATGTAACGACTGCTTTTCATGTATCTGGATTTTATATATTATAATATATGTTTTGGTGGGTTTTCTCCTCTTGTGTGGTTTTCGTCTCCGTAACTTTCATTTTCGATCGATTCGTCGTATTTTCTCGATTCTTCCTTAGGATCGTCGATTTCGAAGTACGTCGTTTGTGACGGGCTTCATAACGGTCATATCTAACTATTAGATCAAGCCTAGGAGTCTTAGGATTCGATCACGGGGCCTCGCGCTCCGTATTGGTACTTTCTGTGCTCATTAGCCGGTGTAAGAAGGGCCACCGACCGACTAGATGACGATCCAGTCGGTCGGCAATCCTTCTTGGACCGACTAGTGAGCTTTCTAATTTTCTGAGGAAGCTACTGTTTATCGTTAGTCGGTCTAAGAACGTTGGTTGACCGACTAGGTTGCAAACTAGTCGGTCGGCGATGCTTCTTGAACCGACTAACTCTTAGTTCAGGTTTTCGACTGGAGTTACTGTTTACACTTAGTCGGTCTGCGTTGTTCAACCGACCGACTAGATCTCGAACTAGTCGGTCAACAGTTGTTCTTTGACCGACTAAGCAGTGCAGGAAACCCTAGTTTTGCCCTAGCCGCCAGCTCAACCTATAAATACCCCCCCAAACGACTTCTTCTTCTCCAACACGACCCTAAGCCCTAGTTTCTCCTCCATTGAGCCCCCATCTTCCTCCAAGCTCCATTGCTTCATTCCAAGCCCTAAATCCATCATCCAAACCATCCATCTACCCTATCTACCTCTCATCTTCCCCAAAATCTCACCAAAACCCATCAAATCCCCAAATCCCCCAAAACCCTAGTTTCCCCAATCTTCTCCAATCTTTTCCAGATCTGGTCCTAGGGTTCCCCGGAGTGTTCCTTCCGCCTCCTCTCGGTAAGAAATCGATCCACCGTTGTTTTCTTACCCTATTGCAATTTTTATGAAACCCTAATAAAATACTTGTGTTTTGATGATTGTTCCCCATAACAGCGATTCCCCGTAGGCTAGCATCCGCGGAGACGAACTTTCGTAACCGTTCTCCCCGGTGATAGGCAAGTGAAACTTGCATCTCTTGATTTAGGCCATGTCTTAGGCCATTTACCTTGCTTTAGCGTAAAAGAGACTAGACGGTGAAAGGATAGCCGTTTAGACGCCATTGGCCTAGCTTGACAACGAAGCTTGGTCCGTCACTTTCATCATGCTTGTATGTCACGTTTACTTTCCTTAACGGTACGCGAAAATAACTGTTCATGTCATCCATGCATCCTTAATTGTTCTGCTATTGCATTTTAACTGCCATGTTTAATTTAATTAACGGTACGCGAATATGTTCATGTCATTGCATTTCGCCTGTCACGTTTAATTTAATTAACGGTACGCGAATATGTTCATGTCATTGCATTTCGCCTGTCACGTTTAATTTAATTAACGGTACGCAAATTATCTGCTCATGTCATTGCATGCTTGAATGCTCATCGTGATTGCGTAGCATCGCTACATACTAGTGTTACTCGTTCCGGCTAGGTGCATCCCTACGCCATACTTATCAAATACACTTTCTGGCTCGTGTTCCAGAAGACGAGCTCATCACAGCCTGTGGGCAATAGGGCACTCGTTGAGTGATCCCTTGTACTTGATACCTGAACACAGCCTGCGGGCAATAGGGCACTCGTTGAGTGATCCCTTGTACTTGTACTTGTTACTTGACATTACATGTCACAACAACCCCTTGCCACTTGTACTATACTTTACCTTACTTGTTACCACCGTACTTTACTTGCCATGCACCATGTTTTAATTGTTAGGTTGCTAGTTTACCATTATTCCCGTTTCCTTGCACAAGTCGTTCGACTTGCTGACATGTGCCCCTTTTCTCTTTTGGGTGACACATGTTAGAGCCCGAGCCTGAGTTACTTGTTGGGGACGAGGTGTTTGCAGACGCCGAGCCCGTGCTTGTGTTTGACGGGGAGTACGTGGACACTGGGGACCAGTCCTAGTGTCTTCGTTGTGCTTTACTTTTGTTTAGGCAGTTGTTTGTTATCGGTGCGTGGCACCTATACTATACTTTGTTATGTCGTTGCCTTTGTTGGCCTTGTTCTGGGCCTTTAGACTCTTTTCTTTTAGCCTGGTGGCTTTTCTGGATGTTGAACATATTTGTGATGTTGGACAATATTTGTGAGATGTGAATTTTATTTCAGTCTCTCCTTGTGTTATTATTGCTATTCTGTTGTGGTTACAGGGATCTGTTTATGTATTGTGGACGCTTATCGGGTTTGGGGCTTCACAGCCCCACTCTCGTGCGGACCTTTTCACGTCTCGCCTCCATTTTAGGGAAGCGGGTCGTGACAAAACCCTAATTTCTGGGCAGCCGCCAGCCTAACCTATTTATACCCCACCCAAACGTTTTCTTCTTCCTCCACTCGACCCAAAGCCCTAGTTTCTCCCCCATTGAGCCCCCATCTTCCTCCTAGCCTTATTCCTTCATTCCAAGCCCTAGATCCATCATCTAAACCTTCCATCAACCCACTCTACCTCTCATTTTTCCCCAAAATCACATCAAATCCATAAAATCCCCCAAAACCCTAGTTTCTCCAAACTTCTCCATTCGTTTCCAGATCTGGTCCTAGGGTTCTCCGGAGTGTTTCTTCGGCCTCCTCTCGGTAAGAAATCGATCTCTTGATGTTTTCATACCCTATTTGTATTTTTATGAAACCCTAATGAATGAATGTTGTTTTTGATAGTTGTCTCCCTATAACAGCGATTTCCCCGTAGATTAGCATCCGTGAGGCGAACCCTCGTTGATCGTCATCCCCGGTGCTAGGCAAGCGAAACTTGCCACTTAGGGTTTAGGCCATGTTTTAGGCCATTGGCTTGTTGTAGGCGTAAAAGAGGCTAGGCGACGAAATGATACTCGCCTATGCGCAAATTGGGGAACTAGCTTGACAACGAAGCTAGTTCCGACATTTAGCATGTTACACAATTACCATGTCACGTTTACTTTCCATTATCGGTACGCAAATTAATTGTCATGTCATTGCATCCTTTATGTATTTCAGTGATTGCGTAGCTTCGCTACAATGCTTGTGTTCCTGGCCCGTGTTCCAGAAGCGGGCCATGTGTTGGTTGATAGCCAATGCCCGAATTGCTTGTTTCCGGCTAGGTGCACCCCTACGCCAATTGTTTATGAATCGTGATATCGAATACGAGCTCCTGTGCGGGGCAACCCCGGCTCATTTACTGAGCTCATGTGCGGGGACCCTGGCTCGATTACATGTGGGTATTGGGGGTAAGAGTTAAGCGGCCAATCAACTGGGAGTCTGCCCGATCAGCAACTGCAGTGGTAAGGCGTAAACTCTGGGTTTTGGGGTAGTGTTAAGCGGCCAATCGGCGTGAATGTTATACCATTCAGCCGTAAGGCGTAAACATCTACAAACAACAGTGAAACGTGATTAGTGAATTGATTGAGATTGTTAGTAGCTTGGCTACTCTTGTCTTGTCCCGATATTTATTCTCTTGTACTTATTGTTTCGCCATGCCTTGCTTGTGCACTCATGTTATAACTGCCATGTCATGCATACCATAACTGCTAGGTTGCTAGTTGCCTTACTTTCAGTTTCCTTGCCCAAGTCTTTTAGACTTGCTGACATGTGCCCCTTTACTCTTTTGGGTGACACATGTTAGATCCCGAGCCTGAGTACCTTGTTGAGGACGAGGTGTTTGCTGACGCCGAGCCCGAGCTTGTGTTTGACGGGGAGTACGTGGACACTGTGGACCAGTCCTAGTGTCTTCGTTGTGTTTTACTTTTGTTTAGACAGTTGTTTTGTTGTCGGTGCGTAGCACCTATACTTTGTTATGTCATTGCTTTTGTTGGCCTTGTTCTGGGCCTTTAGACTCTTTCTTTTAGCCTGGTGGCTTTTCTGGATGTTGAACTTATCTTCATGTTGGACAATTTATGAGATATGAGATTTTATTTCAGTCTCTCCTTGTGTTATTATTGTTGTTCCGTTGTGGTTACAGGGACCTGCTTATGTTTTATTGACGCATATCGGGTTTGGGGCTTCACAGCTCCACTCCCGTGCGGACCTTTTCACGTCTCGCCTCCATTTTAGGGAAGCGGGTCGTGACAGGTTTAAGTTGAAAGGGGTTGGCAATATATGAAAAACTAATAAATTGCAAATTTACAATAAAAACAAACTGAACTTGATTGTAGATCGAGATTTAATTTTTGATTTGGAAAAATTGGCTGCATATGTGTGCTTCGGAAGAGTCGTGGCTGCGCTGTGCTCGTTCTGCTTTGTGGAAGAACGTGGAAACATTGGTAGGCATGAATGGTTGCTTGGTGCTCCATGCACTGATCAGAAAGAGAGGGCGCATAGAGGCACATGAAGCGGGCAACATGGGCGAGTGGGGTTGAGGCGCACTATGAGCGAGGTGAAAAACAACTCAGCAAAGAAAAGCTTCCGCATGGAGATCGAGGTGATGAAAAGGGTTGCGTGGAAGAAGAAGTAGACGTTCTCCGTTCTCAGTGCGATGTCAGCTCTCAGCAAAAAATTGAAAATGTTTGCTATATACATCGCATGAAATACGGTATATGTAAAAAATTTTCCAAAAAGAAAAAAATGTCACATCATAAGTCACATCCATTCTTCTGATGTAACCCCTTTTCCCTTTTTGAGAAAAAAAGTTGTATACGCCGCATTTATGCGGTGTATGTAACATGCATCAAATTGAATGAGGTGCGTGAAGGTTATCTCGAGACTTACGACCGTACCGCATTGCTCGGTGAAAAGGTAGAGGAGGGGCCCACCACACTAAGCGGGCTGACATGTGATGGCTCGGGAAGAGACTCACCTAGAATAACAACATGATTTAATTATGTTTGACTTGAAATAATATTTATAATATTTTTATTATATTTATTCAACAAATCTAAATAATCTTAAGCTCGACTATCTGCACTGCAATTGGTTTTGATGTACATTGATATGACATGACGTTTTTTACCGTTTATGAAAAGAGAAGGGCTGTCTGCACCCCTATGAGTAGGGGTGCATTGACTTAATCTATCCAAAATTAGAAAAAACAATAACCTCTTACTCCTCCCTCAACATATTCTTTTCTAGTTTAAGTTAATTTTGGCACAAAACACAATATGCATCCCTATTCATAGGGTGCAGATAACAACTCTCTATGAAAAAAGTCTACACCACAAAATTGCGGCAGATAGAAATCTCCATAATATTTTGGGGAACTATGCACAAGTCAATGATTTTATTGCACCTCACTGTGACTAAAATTCTGGTATCAAACAATTCGGTGCGGGTCCACCTCAGATGGCCCCTCCAGCCTGGCGCGGACCAAATAACTGGTTCAGTAGCGGTCGGCCGTGCCCCCAAATGTCACTGCACCTCTGAGCTCTGATTCACCCAAGAGAGGAGAGGCCTGGTGCTCCTTTGATGAATCCAGGAAACCCTAGATTCTATCTCTCCGGCTATTTTAGTGTTTTTATTCCTTTTATTTTATGGGGTGCATCTTCTCTTTGTGTTCATCGTCAGACGACGACGGCTCTCGGGGGTCTCCGGTGGTGCTGAACGTGTACGATCTCACGCCGCTGAACAACTACTTGTACTGGATCGGCCTCGGCATCTTCCACTCTGGCCTCGAAGGTGAGCTACTTCTTGTTTCCCATCGAAAATTGATTGTTGCCTTTTTTGGTTAGTTGATTCGTTGTTATGGTTCAAAGACGGGATCTTGAAGTTTCTCCATTGAAAATTGGATTAGTTGAGTTACGCATAAATTTTGATTGCTGTATTTAATCACATTGAACTAGCACTAGGCACAAATTTTGATATTTGTTATTGTTCTATTAGAGCATTTCCAACGGGGCTCCCGAAATTTTAGCTATCGCAGCTAAAAAGCTATTTTAGGGAACAACTTTTTTAGAGCATCTCCAACGGAGCAAAAAGTTGCTACTCCTTTGTCATAGTAGCGAGTGGAGGTCAAAAAATTCGGCTCCAACCACTCGCTTGTGTCCCTCGCCAAAGTAGAGAAACAAGTGTGAGCTCGCCAGATGTGGCAAGCTTCCTAAGTTTTCAATAGATTTTTTAATATTTTAATGCAATAAAGACTTTTATTAATATTTTATTTTGTTAGATTGGAGTTGCAACGGCCAAATTATTTTAATATCAATATTTTTAATATCAATTATTTTTTGTTGCAACAACTATTTCTACAACAGCTTTATTGTTTTGCTTATATATATCATGATATTGTGAGCATACTTTCTACACTTTTTTAAATCTACATATATTTTTTGCTTTCTTTTCAAATATGGATTCGCAAAAATTTTCTTCTTGCTACACCAATCGTCTCAATAAAGACGTTGAAACTTTTTCTAGAAAACCTATACCATCTCAAATTTCTTCCTAAATTGATTTTTCAGTGAAAAGTTTCTAGGGCCCGCAATTTTTCTGTTGAAGAATATAATCTTCTCGTTTCTGCATGGCTTAACATCAATATTGATGCTATATAAGGCAACAATAAAAAATCTGTGAAATATTGACAATGAATTTGTGATTACTTTTATGAATACAAAACTTTTGAGTCTGAACGCACCGCCAACTTAGTGATGCATCTGTGGCAGTAATTCAACTCTCGGTAAATAAATTTTGTGGGCACTATGATCAAATTGATGGAAGACATCAAAGTGGTGTCAATGAGCAAGACAAGGTATTAATAATATCATTTGAAATATCTTTATCTTTATATTTTTGTATTAATATTATTTTGTGTAATATTTTTCAGATTATTCAAGCAAAAAATTTATACCAACAATGTCAAGGTCAAACATTCCAATTATTACATTGCTGGAATGAATTGAAGATCCATCCAAAATGGATGTCAGAAGGCGCGAAGAAGAAATCAAAATCTACAAAGAGTTCTAGTCCAGTCACTTCTTCTCATTCCACCTCATCTTCTATAAATTTAAAAGATGATGATTTGGTAAATGCAATAAATGTCAACTTTGATTGACCAATAGGTAGAAAAGCATCAAAGGCTCTGCGACAGAAAAAAATCAAGTGACACCTACCGCTTTACTATGTATGGAAATGTTTGAAGAAAAAAGAAATGGATCGTCAAAAATGGAGCTTAATGAAATAACATTTGCTCAAGAGTAAGAAAAGATTGATAAAAAAAGAAAAAGAGAGAATAATGTCAATTGATTCTAGTAACTTGCATGCATTTAAAGTACAATATTATGAAAGCCTTCAAATGGAGATCATTAAGAGAAGATTTGATAGGTCTAAATAATGTAGTACAATCAAGTAATGTAATCATCTAGTAGTACAATCAACACACTTATCTAGTAGTTTTATAGTATATAGTTCGCTCCATGTTGTTCCTACAAATATTGTACAAGATCCATCTGAAGTTGTGAATGGATTTGTTTGTCTCTAATTTGTCAATGTGTTTGAATAAAATCATTTATTTCACTTGTCCGCTTATGTGATACAGATGATTCAGTTTCTTCAACCACATCATAGTTGAATTCGGATTGCCTAATATCTCTCTCGTCTTCAATAATCATATTATGCATTATTATGCATGACTTCATAATAAGTGGTTGGAGTGGTTGGAGTGAGTAGCTAAACAGTGGTTCCCTAAAATAGCTTTTTAGGTACAATATATTAAATTAAGCTAAAATTTAGGGAGCCCCATTGGAGATCATGCATAATACTACATAATATGATTATTGAAGACGAGAGAGATATTGGGCAATCTGACTTCAACTATGATGTGGTTGAGGAAACTGAATCATCTATGTCACATGAGTGGACAAGTGAAATAAATGATTTTATTCAAACTCATCGACAAATTAGAGACAAACAAATCCATTCACAACTTTAAATGGACCTTGAACAACATTTGTGGGAACAATATGTTGCGAACCATATATTATTAAACTACTAGATAAGTGCATTACTTGATTGTACTACTAGCTGATTGCATTACTTGATTGTACTACATTATTTAGACATATTAAATCTCCTCTTACCGATCTCCATTTGGAGGCTTTTATAATATTGTACTTTAATGCAGGCAAGTTACTAGTATAACTTGACATTATTCTCTCTTCTTCTTTTTGCTCTTCTAGTCGATATTTTTGTTGACCAAGAATAAGTCTTTGTTGTTTGCGCTCATGCCTTTCTTTTTCTCGATCAATCTTTTTTTGCTCTTAAGCAAATGTTCTTTCATTAAGCTCCATTTTGGCGATCCATTTCTTTTTTCAAACATTTCCATACATAGTAAAGCGGTAAGTGTCACTTGATTTTTTCTGTCTTTTTTCAGCAGAGCATTTGATGTCTTTCTACATATTGGTCGATCAAAGTTGACATTTGTTGCATTTACCAAATCATCATCTTTTAAATTTATAGAAGATGAGGTGGAATGAGAAGAAGTGGCTGGACTAGAACTCTGAATTTAAAATTCTTCTTCGTGCCTTCTGATATCCATTTTGGATGGATCTTCAATTCATTCCAGCAATGTAATAATTGGAATGTTTGACCTTGACATTGTTGGTATAAATTTTTTGCTTGAGTAATTCGAAAAATAATACACAAAATAATATTAATACAAAAATATAAAGATAATGATATATTTCAATGATATTATTAATATCTTGTCATGCTCATTGACACTACTTTGTTGTCTTCCATCAATTTGAGCATAGTACACACACAATTTATTCACCGAGAGATGCATTAATGAGTTGGCGATGTGTTCAGACTCAAAAGTTTTGTATTCATGAAAGTAATCACAAATTCTTTGCCAATATTTTGAAGTTTTTTGATTGTTACCTTGTATAGCATCAATACCGATATTAAGCCATGCAGAAACGAGAAGACAATTTTCTTCAACATAATATGATTATTGAAGACGAGAGAGATATTGGGCAATCTGACTTCAACTATGGTGTGGTTGAGGAAACTGAATCATCTATGTCACATGAGTGGACAAGTGAAATAAATGATTTTATTCAAACTCATCGACAGATTAGAGACAAACAAATCCATTCACAACTTTAAATGGACCTTGAACAACATTTGTGGGAACAATATGTTGCGAACCATATACTATTAAACTACTAGATAAGTGCATTACTTTATTGTACTACTAGCTGATTGCATTACTTGATTGTACTACATTATTTAGACATATTAAATCTCCTCTTAACGATCTCCATTTGGAGGCTTTTATAATATTGTACTTTAATGCAGGCAAGTTACTAGTATAAATTGACATTATTCTCTCTTCTTCTTTTTGCTATTCTAGCCGATATTTTTGTTGACCAAGAATAAGTCTTTGTTGTTTGCGCTCATGCCTTTCTTTTTCTCGATCAATCTTTTTTTTGCTCTTGAGCAAATGTTCTTTCATTAAGCTCCATTTTGTCGATCCATTTCTTTTTTTCAAACATTTCCATATATAGTAAAGCGGTAGGTGTCACTTGATTTTTTCTGTCTTTTTTCAGCAGAGCATTTGATGTCTTTCTACCTATTGGTCGATCAAAGTTGACATTTGTTGCATTTACCAAATCATCATCTTTTAAATTTATAGAAGATGAGGTGGAATGAGAAGAAGTGGCTGGACTAGAACTCTGTAGATTTTAAAATTCTTCTTCGTGCCTTCTGATATCCATTTTGGATGGATCTTCAATTCATTCCAGCAATGTAATAATTGGAATGTTTGAGCTTGATATTGTTGGTATAAATTTTTTGCTCAAAATAATATTAATACAAAAATATAAAGATCATGATATTTCAATGATATTATTAATATCTTGTCATGCTCATTGACACTACTTTGTTGTCTTCCATCAATTTGAGCATAGCACACACAAAATTTATTCACCGAGAGATGCATTAATGAGTTGGCGGTGTGTTCAGACTCAAAAGGTTTGTATTTATGAAAGTAATCACAAATTCTTTGCCAATATTTCGAAGATTTTTGATTGTTACCTTGTATAGCATCAATACCGATATTAAGCCATGCAGAAACGAGAAGACTATTTTCTTCAACAGAAAAATTGCGGGCCCTTGAAACTTTTTTCACTGAAAAATCAATTTAGGTAGAAATTTGAGATGGTGTAGGTTGGCTAGAAAAAATTTCAATGTCTTCATTGAGAAGGTTGGTGTAGTAAATTTTTGAGAATCCATATTTGAAAAGAAAGTAAAAAAATACATATAGATTTAAAAAAGTGTAGAAAGTATGCTCACAATATTATATTATATATAGGCAAAACAATAAAGCTGTTGGAGAAGTAGCCGTTGCAACAAAAAATAATTGATATTAAAAAATATTGATATTAAAATAATCTGGCCGTTGCAACTCCTATCTAAAAAAATAAAATATTAATAAAAGCCTTTATTGCATTAAAATATTAAAAAAAATCTGTTGAAAATGTAGGGAGTCGCCACATTTGACGAGTTCACACTCGTTTCTCTACTTTGGCAAGGGACATAAACGAGTGGTTGGCGCCGAATTTTTTGACTTCCACTTGCTATTAGGACGAAGGAGCATCAATTTTTTGCTTTGTTGGAGATGCTCTTAGTGATTTTCTAGTTATTGACCTCTGGTTCATCATCCAATGACTCAAGTAACTCCTATGGCTAGCGGGACGATTTGCATGTGGTTAGGTTGAAATTTTGCAAACATCAAATGAAGCTAGAGTGGACTTTACTTCGAAGAGAAAATGGAAAAGAAATGAAGTGATAGCTGACAGCTTTGGATATAACTAATCTAATCCAGTTTTGTTCGGTTGAATGAATGAAGAAAATAGCTTGAAGCGTTGATCGAGCTATAATCTAATCCAGCTTTGTTAGGTTGGATGAAGAAATTGGACCTCGAAAAAGTGCGTCTAGGCGACATCAGATGAACGAACTGCTGGGAGCTCACAGTAGAGTCGGTTTGACCGTACCAACCATGGCAGGGGACTTAACATAACTTAACATCGATGGTTTCAAATAGAAAAACAATGGATTGCTGAAGGAAATTGAGCATGTGCATGGTGATGATTAGTTTTATTAGGGTAAAATAGTGAAACTGATGCGGATGCACCCACCCCTACGGCTACGGAGGATGCGGGACCGCCTATCGTGACATACGTGAGGCATAGGAGGCGCACGTAGTGGGTTTAGTGGCTTCAGGGGTATTCTAGTCTTTTCAGGCTAGATTAGTAAATCCCCACTTTTCTATTTATTAGGGCTAGCCGCCATTGTTATTTTCTTATGCTTGATTTGTGAAGAACTTGTTAGGCATTGTTGAGAGGGTTCTTAGGCTTTGATCTGACATTCAAAGCTAGGAGATAAGATTTCATCTCGAAGGAAACCCAACTATTGTAGTTCTTCGCATTTCATAGCCATCAAAAATCCTCCTTTTACATTTTTCCTCTTTAAAATATATCGATTTGATTGATTCGATCCCTAGGTTATCGATTTGATTTGATTGATAACGATGATGATGACAATGATGCAAGCCCTAACGGTGGCGAAAGACGGAGATCGGGACAAGGAAATACAAGAGGGGGGAGATTCTACCCTAGAATCAGCCTCCCTAGAGCAAGCGCGGAAGACGACGGATCATCCACTCAATGCGACGGCTCGGGAGAACCAGAGGGTCGGCGCGGCCTAACCTAGGGCCGCGCGGGTCTGGGTGGCCAACAACAGACCCGCGCGGGTCTGTTCAGCAAGCGAATGGGCCTGTCGGGGCTTCGACGGCCTAACCCAGGCCTCCCCAGGCCTGGGCGAAGCCGCCGATCCTTCCCAGGCACTCGGCGAACCCCGGCGGGGTCTGGAACAGGCGACGAACCCCGGCGGGCGACCGAAGCAGTCGGTGACCCCCACCGGGGGCGGGGAGCAGTCGGCACCCCCAATCGGGGGTGCGCCCAGGCCGCTGGGCCCTTTCGTGGCCTCGACGGCCACCTGCGGCTACGGGGAGATGGCGGCACCCCCTTTCGGGGGTGCGGGAGGTGCGGCGACCCCAGGCGGGGGTCCGGAATGGCCGCCCGCCCTTTCTGGGGGCCGACGAGCTGGGCCGCCGGGCCTTCTGGGGGTTCGGCAAGCTGGGTCGCCTCTCCTGGGGGCTTGACGAACCCTTCACGACCCTTTGGGGGTGTGGCGGGGTTCGTACCTCACTCTGGGGGAACTCAGGGGACAGTTAGGGACTACGTGGAGCGATTTGAGATGCTGAATAGCCGGGTGAAGGGGGTGACAGATGAGGTGATGATTGGAAACTTCATGAGGGGGCTGAAGCCCTCGATACGAGCTGAGTTGCGGGAGCTGAGCCCGACGACCTTGGAGGATGTCCTTCGCTTGGCCCATAAAGCGGAGGAGAAGCATGCTGAAGAGAGGAGGATACGAGGGACTTGGGGGACCCAGAGTTCCCGTCCTACCCCAGCAGCAGCGACACAGAGGACACCCACAACGGCTCCTGAGACTCGAGGAGAGGGCCGTCCAGTTACTCTCAGGCGGCGGATGACGGAGGCAGAGGTGAGGGAGAAGCGGGCCAAGGGTTTGTGCTTCCGTTGCGACGAGAAGTTCACCCCTGGACACAGATGTGCAAGCCGCCTACTGCAGATCACCATGGTACCCGACGAGGAGGGGTACGTGGGCGAGGAGGAGCCTGAGGAGGAGCCACTAGTAGAGGTGGAGAAGTCTCACCTAGACTTCCGGAGGTTTTCCTGAACTCTGTGGTGGGGTTCACTCCGAACCACACCATGAAGTTATCAGGGCAGCTGGGGGACACGGCGGTGACGGTGCTGATAGACAATAGGGCCATCCACAATTTCATCTCCAGCCAAGTAGTGAAGCGGCATGGGCTGCAGCTGAGCACCCTGGAGAAGTTTACTTTACTATTGGGGATAGGAAAGATGGAGGAGAGTAAGGGGCTCTGCAAGGGTCTGTGCCTGACCTTGCAGGGAGTGCAGATCATGGAGGACTTCTTGCCATTGGAGTTGGTCAACGTGGATATCATACTAGGGGTGCAGTGGCTGAAGAAGTTAGGGGAGATGAAGGTGAACTGGAAGCTTTTGAGGATGGAGTTCCAAAATGGGGATCGGACCGTCGTGTTGACAGGGGACCCGACCCTTTGTTTTTCTTTAGTGGCCTTCAAGGTCATCACTCGGGCGCTGCAGAACGAGGGAGAGGGGTTCCTGGTGGAGTATCAGGGGCTGACAGCTGAGGGGGAGAAGCAGCAGGAGGAGGCCGCAGCGGAGGTTGAGCAAGTGCTAGAGCAGTACCAGGAAGTCTTTCAGGACCCGCAGAGGCTACCACCGTCTAGAGGGCAGAGCACGCAATTGTATTGCGTGATGGAGTAGCATCGGTGAGTGTGCGACCGTACCGATACCCGCATGTGCAGAAGGACGAGATTGAGAGGATGGTGCGGAAGATGATGCAGGCTGGGATAATCCAGCCAAGTGTGAGTCCTCTTTCGAGCCCAGTTTTGCTGGTCAAGGACGTGAGTTGGAGATTCTGCGTTGATTACCAGGCGCTGAATAAGGAAACTGTCGCCGACAAGTTTCCCATTCCGGTAATCGACGAGCTGCTGGACGAGCTACATGGGACGACGATCTTTTCGAAGATCGACTTGAGGGCAAGTTACCACCAGATTTTGATGCGGCCAGAGGACGTGCCGAAGACTGCCTTCCGCACCCACGAGGGGGCACTACGAGTTCCGAGTCATGCCATTCGGCTTGACGAATGCTCCCTATACTTTCCAGGCATTGATGAACAAGGTCTTCCAGCCCTTCCTGTGGAAGTTCATTCTCGTATTCTTTGACGATATCCTCGTCTACAACAGGAGCATGAGGGAGCATTTGGACCACTTGGAGGTGGTCTTCCGGGAGTTGGCGCAGCAGTTGTTCGCCAACCGGAAGAAGTGCAGTTTCGGCCAGGAGCGGATCGAGTACCTAGGGCATGTTGTGTCGGCAGAGGGGGGGTAGCGACCGACAGGTCGAAGATATCGGCTATGTTGGATTGGCCGGTGCCTACTACACTGCGAGCTCTTCGTGGATTTTTGGGTCTGACGGTCTATTACCTGAAGTTCGTTAAGGGGTACAACACCATAGCCTGGCCCCTTACCGAACAGCTCAGGACGGGTTCCATTGGGGGGAGGAGGCCACCAAGGCTTTTCAGACCTTGAAGGTGGCGATGACGACGGCACCAGTTCTTGCCTTGCCAGATTTCATCTTATCTTTTGTGGTGAAGACTGACGTGTCAGGGTATGGAATGTGGGCAGTGCTTATGCAGGAGGGACGGCTCATAGCCTATTTCAGTCAGGTGCTGTCTGCTAGAGCACGGCTGAAATCGGTTTATGAGTGAGAGTTGATGGCCATTGTCTTCGCGGTGACGAAGTGGCGGCCCTATTTGCTGGGCCGGGAGTTCGTGGTCAGGACGGATCAACTGAGCCTCAAGTACCTTCTGGAGCAGCGGTTGGTTACTGAGAAGCATCAGCGTTGGTTGTCCAAGCTGGTGGGGTACCGATTTGACATCGAGTACATGCCGAGGTTGGAGAACAAGGCTGCTGATGCCTTGTCTCGCCGGGAGGAGAACGTGGACTTGAGGGCTCTGTCGTGACCGATGTGGTTGGACTGGGAGCCCATTTTGCAGGAGGCAGATCGTGACGAGGAGCTGGGGCAGATCCGCAAGTTTCTGCAGCAGGGAAAGGAGGGACCGATAGGGTATTCCTTACAGGGGCGCAGACTGCTTTACCAGGAGAGGTTGGTGCTACCGCGGGCATCAGCATTTATACCAGTCCTGTTTCAGGAGTTCTAAGGGTCAGCGACTGGAGGCCATTCATGGGTACAACAGACATACCAGAGGATGGCTATGGAGGTGTACTGGCCCGGGATGCGGCAGAGCGTGGCCTAGTTAGTAGCAGCTTGTGATGTCTGCCAGCGTCACAATTATATGGCCATGGCACCAGCAGGGCTGCTACAGCCGTTGGAGTTGCCAGAGAGGGTCTGGGAGGAGGTCACGATGGACTTCATTGACGGGCTGCCCCGATCAGAGGGATATACAGTGATCTTCGACGTAGTAGACCGCTTGAGTAAGTATACCCATTTTATCCTTATGAGGCATCCTTACACCGCGGTCTCAGTGGCCACAACATTCATTCGGGAGGTGATACGCTTACACGGGGTACCGTCATCCATAGTGTCTGACAGGGACCAGGTCTTCCTGAGCGGGTTCTGGCGTGAGCTTTTCAGGGTACATGGTACGGTGCTTAAAAGGAGTACGGCGTACCACCCACAGACGGACGGCCATACGGAGGTGGTGAACCGCTCTATAGAGACTTATCTGCGGTGCTTCGCGTCGGAGATGCCTCGACAGTAGCACAGGTGGTTGGCGTGGGCGGAGTATTGGTACAACATGTCGTACCACTCAGCGGCAGGGATGACCCCTTTCCGGATCCTTTACGGGCGAGATCCACTGTCCTTGCTTAGCTTCGGCGACAGACAGACGCCGGTGTCACATGTGGAGGCTTATATGGGAGATAGAGATGCTATGTTGGAGGAGCTACGGAGACATCTTTTGAGGGCTCAGCAGGTGATGAAGGCCCAGACAGATGGCCACCGGCGGGACGTCCACTTTCAGGAGGGAGATATGGTATATCTCAAGCTGCGACCTTACAGGCAGAAGACATTAGCTCGGATGCAGAATGAGAAGCTGGCAGCTCGCTACTACGGCCTATACTAGATTGCGGCCAAGATTGGGAAGGTGGCATATCGGTTGCACCTGCCACCCTCTTCTATGATACATCCGATGTTCCATGTGTCGCAGCTTCGGAGGGCGATTGGGGACCAGTCCGCCACATCTACTCCGCCACCTACACTTACGGAGGACATGGAGGTACTGCTGGAGCCTCTGGATGTGCGTGCAGTTCGTCAGGGGCCGGGACGGCGACGGGAGGTTCTGATCTACTGGGTGGGCCTACCTGACTGTGACGCCACGTGGGAGGCATATGACGTGGTCAGGGAGCAGTTTCCAGATTTTCACCTTGAAGACAAGGTGGCTCTTTTAGGGGGTATTGATGCGGACGCACCCACCCCTACGGCTACGGAGGATGCGGGACCACCTATCGTGACATACATGAGGCGTAGGAGGCGCACGTAGTGGGTTTAGTGGCTTCAGGGGTATTCTAGTCTTTTCAGGCTAGATTAGTAAATCCCCACTTTTCTATTTATTAGGGCTAGCCACCGTTGTTATTTTCTTATGCATGATTTGTGAAGAACTTGTTAGGCATCGTTGAGAGGGGTTTCAGGCTTTGATCCGACATTCAAAGCTAGGAGATAGTGTTTCGTCTCGAAGGAAATTCAACTATTGCAGTTCTTTGCATTTCTTATTCATCAAAAATCCTCTTTTTACATTTTTTTCTCTTTAAAATATATTGATTTGATTGATTCGATCCCCGGATCGTATCAGAAACCTCCCTAACTATTGCAATAACAACCTCCATCCCCCGCTGCTGTTGCCATTACCATCTTTTGTAATCTTTGGCCCCTCCATTATCCTTAACAGTTTTGTTAAATGTTATTTGTATGTGGACTATGTTGTCCCTCAATTCATTGTTTCGTAAATTCCTTATTCGAAAGAGATTCGATCTTAATCGTGGACAAATAAGATCATTGACCGACAGTTTTGAGGGTAGCTATCAATCCCTCTTCTTCTCTAATCTCAACTTCCACTCCTTTACTCTCAACTCATTCACCTTCACCTCCCTCCTCTCCTTTGCTAGTATCGCCATCAACGACCTCATTGCCGATGGTGTCTCTTAATGTCAAACTTTTAAGCATAACTACTCAATCCAACACCCAATGTGCCCAATTCCTTGATCCACATGTACTTTGACAGTGGATTGGTTTTGCATGCTTTACAATTGTTCAATGAAATGCCATAGATGGATCACACTTCTTGGAACTTAATGATCAATGGGTATGCAAGTATGTAATTTGGGAATGACAAAATAGGTGTTTGATAAAATGCTAAAGAGGACATTTTTGAGTTGTTTAAACCCTACAATTTGGTGTATTTGGTGAAATCAATTTGGTATACTTTGGCTCATGTAAGATAGGTAGCGATGACTCTTAAAAATTGTATGAGCCTATAGGTTTTGGGTTTGCATCGATTCTTAGGTGTGTTTGAAACAAAGTAACTGGCTGTAAGTAATTGTGTGAGTTAATAAGCTTTGGTGGTGCTTCAATACATTATTGCTTTGATGAATTTTGTTGGGCATAAAGTGAGTTGTGGTGGTAGTTTAAAATTGACCAAGAATACAAGCTTTATGTGGTTTGATTTTTCAAATTTTAGTGTCTTACACCTACAAGGCTAGAATGAATGTTACAATTGTTAGTGTTAAAATTAGAGATAAAAATTTGGAAAGAATGGATTTGGAGATGATAAGAAGAAAACTGGATGTTTTCATTCTCCCAACATTAACCATTTATATGTACATGATAAGATCTCAATAATTGACACTTATGTCACTACCTTAACCACTCATTTAATACACTCTTAATCACTCATATTTATGTCACTCATCTCCCAACTACTCATTTAATACATATTAACTTATATCAACACTCTCCCAACATCTCGCACATAATATCATAGTTGTCAACATCGTATGATATGCAAGTCATACCGTACGATACGATATGATATGAACATGTTTCGATACAAATGGTATCTACATCATATGTGAAAAATATAGTGCAATGCGGTGGCCGTATCATATGATACGATATCCCATCGTATGATATGTATATTGTTTAATATTATATTTAATGGATTTTACTCGTGATTTGGGTTTTAAAGTTAAAAACCAAAACCAATATGTTTTAGGTCTTTGATTGAACTTGATTTCAATTGATGAAGCCCAAACAACTTCAATGCCTAATCTTGAAGCCGAAGGTGACGATGAAGCAAGTCAGAGATGACCACGAAGCACTTGACAAACCCTTGACGGGAGTCACATGAAACGACAAAGCCTATGAGCTCGATCAGTAGCTTGACAAAGCCCAGCAGCTGCTCGAAGTTGATGCAGACAAGCCGACCATTGGCAAATTTTAAATTTTTTGATCTGTTTTTGTCAATTTTTATTTGATCTTTCTTATAATTTGGGTTTAATTTAATTTTTCCCTTTAAATTTCTTTTTTAAATTCTTTTATTTAAATAATTTCACTTTGGTATAGTTCCATTTTTTAATTTAAAATTTAAAATTTTAATTTTTTAATTTTAGATTTCAATTTATAATTTTAGTTTGTTTCTAATTTCTAATTTTCCTGTTTATGTTTAATTTCTATTTTTAATTTTAGTTGGAGATTACTTTCAATTAAGGAATGATGTTTTAGTTGAAACCACCTGGTTTCAATCATTTCGTTTCTGTTTCTATGGGGACGTGATGAAACTACTATTTCAGCCATTTCGCTCGAATTCGGTCAGTTTCAGCCAAAAATTAAGTGGTTTCCATCAGTTTTGGCTGGAAGTAGTTTATGCTAAAACATCAATCTTTACAAGAATGTGTTTTAGTTCGAATGCATGACCTATTTAAACATATACATAAAAATATTTAATACAATCTTAAAAATTATAAACCCTTTAGAATTTTATTGAAATTCTAAAAACAATATTATAAAATTCTTAAAATTCATTAAAATTTAAAAAATATATTATAAATGCGCTGTTAAAACACACACACACACACACATAGTACATATAAATCCAAAACCGAAACTCAAAACGAAACCTACAAAATGGTCGAACTGTTTGAAACCTAAATTTTTTCCAAAGGCCAAAATCAAAACCGAAATCGAGTTCTCAAACCTAGCTTTTAATTTTTTAATTTCAATTTTGGAATTTCAGATTTATCAATATAATTTCAGTTTACATTTATTTTCTATTTTTCAGTTTATTTTTAATTTCATTTTTAAATTTTGGTTTTTTATTTTCAAAATTTTTAATTTCAGTTTTTTTTACTTATTTCAGTTTTAAGTTTTTAAGTTTTAAAGTTTAACTATATTGTTAATTTAAGTTTTTTAATATTATTTATCTAAATCTAATATTATTTGTTCATTTGTTTATTTTGTCAATTCGAAGCTTTTGAAATGGAAAGATCGGGTAAGAAGAGCCCTAAAAGAGTATATCCGGCATGTGATCATTGTATTCAAGTGAAAGAAAAAACAAATTTCTTTTGAAGTGCATGTACTGTGGTAATGAATTATGGGATGTTGTGACAAGGATGAAGGTTCTTTTGACCAAAACATACAAGAATACCACTCCATATTCACGCTATCCGAATGGCGTGGGGAAATTATTTGATATGTTAAAGAAGAAAAATAAAGACGAGGATGAGTGCTCCAAAAAATTGAAATAAGCGGAAGTGGGCACGTGAACATGATTAAAGGAACCATTGGTTATTTGTGACTAAATGGGGAGCGGAAGGAGGTAAAATTAGACAAGAGACAATCAATGAAATCGTGAATGACCGAGACTGTGCAAGAATATTGCTAGGTTTTGACGCGGGAACAGACTTTCGTTTAATCGGTTGAAAAGCCCTCTATTTACAAAGATGATTGAGTCAGTTGCCAGCTACGGAAAAGGACTAAAGCTTCGTCATATCATGAGCTAAGAGTCTTATACCCAAAACGGAAGTGGAGGAAATAGAAATAATTGATTTGGAAAAGTATATGATGGAATGGAAGAGAGCGATGTGCACCTTAATGTCCAATGGATAAATCGATAAGAAATTAAAGTACACCATAATTTTCTTGTGAATTATCCAAATGATACAATTTTTTCTGGAATATATTGACACCTCAAGCATATTGAAGAATGAAGAAGAATTGGTCAAGTTGTTTGACTTTGTGGAGAAAATTGGTGAGGAAAATATGATTCAATTGGTCACTGATAACGTATCTTCTTATATTTTTGCCAAAGCAATGTTGAAGGAGAAGAGAGATTCTTTTTTGGAGTCTTTATAGTACCCACTATATCAACAATATGTTGAAGGACATTAGTGATTTACCAATACACAAGGATACAATTGAAAAAAATGCAAGAAGATCACTACATCTGCATCCATCGATATTATTGGGGGTGGGGGTCGCAACCTGATGAGATCAAGTTGAACCCTAATAATATCGATGGAGGCAGATGTGATCTTCTTGCATGAAGGAGTTGAAAACACATGCAGTGACAAAATGCTACCAACTACCTTACTTTGAAGGGCATCTTAGAGCAAAAGGTTACATTAAATGTTATGTTTGCATTAAAAGGGTAACAACGAATCCTTATTTTAGGAAAGGTGATGCTGTAGTTGTGGAGTTCAGTAATTTTTTGAAGCAAGTGGAGTACTGTTTAAAATATATGCTACCTCTGGGAAAAGTGCTTCGGCGTGGGGATGGTGATGTGAAACTTGAGATATGATATATATATGTGTGTGTGTGTGTGTGTATATATATATATAGAATAATAGCTATCATACATCATATGAGGCCTTGCCTCATATTCCCTCTCACATAAAGCAACCAACTACAACCAAGTACAAGCCCATGTGGGCTTGTACTTGGTTGCTTTATGTGAGAGTGAATATAAGGCAATGCCTCATATGGCGTATGATACCCATTAATCCCATATATATACATATATATACATATATATACATATATATATACATATACATATATACATATATACATATACATATATACCTATATACATATACATATATATATATGGTTATGTATAAACATAAGTGGCAAATTGAGAATAATTTTAAGCACAAGAAGATTAGATAACAAAAAGTATGTAACATCATTGAGGGGAGGTTGCTATAACTCCATAGGTATCTTCATGCAATTGCTTACTTCTTTAATCATATGTAAAAATGTAAGATTATATTTGAAATTTAAGACAATTTGCAATTTATTAGTTTATATTTGCTTTTAAATTTTTCATAGGTTTCATTATACATAAAATTTGCATGCTAATATGAAAGTCAAGATGTGCTTGTATCAAACTGATAGATCTGCACTTTTGGCCCATTAGGGGTGTTTTGGGACGTCAGGGGCGTTTTGGAAATTTTAAGATTTTAGAGGGTCTTTTTGTAATTTTCATTTATTAGGGGCTTTTCGTAAATCTGCAATTTTTCTTTATTTAAAGCTAGGGCCGGCTAGGAGAGGGGGCATGCTTGATTATTGTGAAGAAGAAAACCCTTGATGTGGGATTATCCCTCTTTTCATTGGAGAGCATGGCTCTCTCTCGAATCGACGGCTTGGGAGAGCGAGATCCTTTCGAAAGGTCTCAACCCTTATCTTTGTATCCTTTATTTTCAGTTTATTTCTAATAAAAATTCCCCTTTATCCCATCTCTTCTCTCTAAAGCCCTAAAAATCTCACCTTTCTCCTAAAAATCCCACCTTTCCAATAAAAATCCATTTTAATCATCAAAATCATAGTGGATCGTATCAAATTAGTATTGGAGCCACGATCTTAGCATCCATGGAGGCGGCTACCACTAAAAAGATTGAAGCTTTGGAGAAAAGATTCGATGGCGAAATTAAAGATCTGAAGAAGTTTATGGAGGATCTCAGATCTGAGATCAAGGCGTCGATAAAAGGGCTTGAGGCGCGAATGGATGAAAAATTGAAATCTTCAGGCAAATTATGATGCAACAATTCGCAGATCTAAAGGTGGCAACTTTGGCGAAAAATTCAGATCTGGATGAAAATCCAGATCTAAGACAAACGACGGCAACTTTGGTGAAAAAGAAAGAGAAGAAAGAAGAGTTCGAAAAAGTCCATCCATCTGACGCGGAGGAAGGATCCGACAGAGCAGAAGAAGAGCCCACGGAGCAAGGAAACCCCGGCCGTCGTGGGGGGTTCTGCAACCCCCTGTAGGGCCAGGTGACTGCAGCTGGACTGCACCCTGACTGCAGCCCACTGCAGCCCACTGCAGCCTACTGCAGGCCTGCAGGCTCACTGCAGGCCCGTGCAGGCCCGTCGGAGGCTCCTTGAGCCTGGTAGGATGACCGGGACACTTGGACATGCAGGGAGCCCGTTGAGACTTCAATGACAAATTTGAGCTTCCTTCGGGGCCTGAGGATGACATGGAGGAGGTCACAGGACTTCATGGACCTCGGCGATGACAAAAAGTACTTCCAGCTTACGAGGAATTTCAAGCCAATTATGACGAGGATACAGGCTTTGAGAAAATGTTGATGACTATGCTCGGAATGGCCATGATTGGGGAGGGAATGGCGACAGAGACGACAACCTTAGTATAGGCTATGGAAGATGCAGAGAGGTACGACGCGACAATTATTACACTCCCTCTGACTATCGACAGGTATGAGGACGAGTGGACAAGGATCAGTTTGGAGCTGAAGACAGAGTGAGAAAACTGAAAAGGCCGTTATTTGAGGGGGGGTGATCCTTAGGGCTGGATCTGTCGAGCTTAGAGATTCTTTGCGGAGGCACATTTAACGGAGAGGCAAAAAACTGGATGTGGCGGGCGTCTGTTTCAAAGGAGAGACACTCTCTTGGTTCTAGTGGAGGGAGCAGGGACGACCTATACATTCATGGGAGGAACTAAAGGACTGCGTGATGGAGAGATATCGAGATGCACATAAAGGAAATTTACAGAAAGGATATGCTTGGAGGGGCTCCACTTTTTGCAACCATGAGCGAAATGAGGACTTTGACGACCCACTTGGATCAGCACCGTTCATGAATTTCATGCACCACCTTGAGAAAAAGGTGGGTTTTCGGAGGCAGAGTAAAGATAGATCTGCACTTTTGGCCCATTAGAGGTGTTTTGGGACCTCTGGGACGTTTTGGAAATTTTCAGATTTAGAGTGTCTTTTTTAATTTTCATTTATTCAGGGCTTTTTCGTAAATCTGTAATTTTCTGTAATTTTTTTTATTTAAAGCTAGTGCCGGCTAGGAGAGGGGGCATGCTTGATTATTGTGAAGAAGAAAACCCTTGAGGTGAGATTATCACTCTTTTCATTGGAGCACGGTCCCCTCTCGAATTGGCGGCTTGGGAGAGCGAGATCCTCTCGAAAGTTCTCAACCATTATCTTTGTATCCTTTATTTTCACTTTATTTCTAATAAAAATCCATCTTTTATCCCATATCTTCTCTATAAAGCCCTAAAAATCCCACCTTTCTCCTAAAAATCACACCTTTCCAATAAAAATCACATTTTTATCATTAAAACCCTAGTGGATCGTATCACAAACCGTGGAGAGGATATACCCATCTCTTGACGAATCGGTCAAAGATTGATGAATAATTAGAAAGATTCAAAAGAGCGCATGGAATGTTTGGTATAGATATGGTTGTGATAACAAGAAAAGAATTAACCTGGTAAATATAAATGTCTAATTTGCTATTACCCATTTATCATTTACTATTATTAGGACTCTTAAGATTATATTTAATTTGTGTATTTTCTTTGTTTTATTTGCTCTATGGTGGGAGAGTTATGGGAAAGAATGCAAAGAGCTTCAAAAGATAGCAATCTGTGTCTTGAACCTTACATGTAGTGCCACAAGATGTGAGAGGAATTGGAGGATTTTTGGGTTTGTCCATTCTAAAAGTAGGAATAGATTGGAGCAAGTAATGCTTAATGTCTTAGTTTTTTAAAAAATATAATATTCAATTAGAGTTGAGACAAACGAATAGAGAAGATAATGGAGATACTTATGAACCGATTTGTTTGTCGAATATGGAATCTGATGCTAAATGGACAACGAAGAATCTTATTGTCTCTCGTAAGACACTACATGGATGTACATTCAAGAATGTTTTGAGGATAATGGAACAATAAGTGTGAGGAAAACAAAGATGAAGAGCGCTATATAATTTTAGTTAATTTTATTCAACTCCAAATTTTAAGTTTTATATCTACATCTAATACTTTTTTATTCTATTAGGTACATAAAATCTGAATGAATTGATAATCAGGGAAGTAATATGAAGAAAATAGCAGTGTTGCAGAAGAGGAAGTGGAAGAGTTTGTAAAGTAAAGAAGATAACGTGGAGGAAGATGCGGTGGTTGACGAAGAAGGTAACCAGTCTAAAAGATGGATCGATTCAGGATGAGTAATATATGAGAGTGATAGTAATTTTTTTGTTATGTATCATTATATCTTATGTTTATATTTGATATCATGATTTTGACATAATTAGCTTCTCTAATATAATATTTATATGATTATGTCTATATTTAGTTGTTTATTATACTAAAAATTTTATTTTACACACTTTAGCACATCTTATTATTCCCAAATTGTTAATATGCTTAAATTTCTTGATTGGTTTTTTGATATATTAGTTATTTGAGTGATTTAATTTTTAATTTGTCAAATTTCTTGATTTGGTTCTTCGATACCAAAATAATATACGTGACGATATACAATATGATAACTATGCCTAGTACACTACTCAATAGTCAATACATCTTAATATTACCCCTCAAGCTTGAGCATAGATATCATACATGCTTATTTTGTTAGATATGTAGTCCACTTTCTTCTTTTACAAATGCTTAAGTAAATATCTGTTGGCTAATTTATCAATCTCATATGATTTGTCTCTATAATCTTCTTATCACACCGATGTCTCATTACATGGTAGTCAATCCCAATATGTTTAGTCCTCATGAAAGACCGAATTGTTAGTGATATGTATAGCATTCTTATTATCGCAATATAACCTTGTTAATATAGGTGTATTATGAGTCCTAATTCGAAGAGCAGATGCTAAACCATAACAGTTTACAGATGGTGTTGGCCATGGCTCTAAACTCTGAATCCGTACTTGATCGAGAAACAATTTGTTGCATATTACTTTTTCAAGAAACCAAATTACCTCACACGAAAACATTATAGCCAGTTCTTGATCGCCGATCAAATGATGAACTGGCCCAATATGCGTTTGAGAATGTCACAATTTTACAATGTCCAAAAATAGAGTATAGAAGTCATCTTTTCGACGCATTCTGCAAGTATCCTAATATACGTTGTATCTCAAGACACACACTAAGACACGCACTGTACCGTCCCAACATAATCAGCGGATTAACCATGAATTGGCTCAATACACTCACTAGAAAGACAATATCAAGATGCATTATAGTAAGATATGTTAGTTTTCCAATCAATTTCCAATATCATCCTGATCATGCATTGGTTCTTCCTGATCTGATACATGTCTAGAGTTTTGAACTATTAACAATACTAACAACTATAATAGTAGATGTGGAACCATATGATAGTATCATTGTTGTCTAGAAGTGGATAGACAAAAGAAAGATAGTATACCTGACTCCCCAGTCATATGATCACATGCTCCTGAATCTATCGTCCAAGTTTGAGAACTTGATGCAGAAATGCATGCAATTGAGTTACCCGCTCTAGCTAAAGTATAAGTGGTAGGAGAAGAATGCAATTGAGCTTCATGAAACTTCTGAAACATATTGTACTGACTCCGCTTATCGTTGATTATCTGCACATTTTTTGACTGAGAAGATCCTTCTTGGGATGTCATGTTTGCAGTGATTCCTTTAAACCCTCTCCCATATGGACCCTGAAGCTTGGGGCAAGTGAACTTTATATGGCCAAACTCCTTTCAATAGCAACAAGTTAGTTTCTTGATCGAGGTACTCGCCTCTAGCTAACCTCTTCCCCATGAAGCATGCACTCTTTTGTAATTGCAACGAACACCAATTCGACCATTATTTCTGCCTCCTTTAATAGCTCCTTCTCGAGCATCTCGATATCCACCTATGCTTCAAAAGACACATTGTGTCGCTAATGTGGATTTGCCCCCCAAACTCTGTTTCTAGACTGCAACTACGCTTTAAAAAATAATTTACTGCATGGTGTGAAAAGTTGGTAAAGAGAGTGAAATGCTACCTCTTATGATTTGAGAGTATGCTGCGGCATATTACAAACATAAACTCTCCAAGAATGCCAATACTTTCGGTTGTTCTCTTTGTCCCTTTATTTTCTCCACATATATTATGATTAAAAAGATAAATTCAACTATGCATGTAGTTTGTGTAAATATGCATAATACTAAAATAGTAGCTTTTCTTATTGTTGGCTTTTCAAAACAATTATTATACATCAGAAGTTCTGTAGAAATTGTTCTTTTCCGAGTATAAAGTCTTCAGTAGCGCTCAAATGTCTTTCACAATATTATACTCAATCACATGATCTTGAATCTCATGTTTCAGCTAACTCTTTGTTTGAGCATCCTTCCTCCTCGACTCTGCCACACCAACTGATGAAAGATCATCAGTTAAATGATCCTACTTTTCTCTTCACTCAATATGTTGCTCAACCATTCACTTTCACTGCTTATTGTTGATCGAGTTGAGCTCTTAATTGGCAATCTTCGTAAAGATCAGTTTTGGAGCCATAAGTGATCTGAACTTAGCTTTCAAATTTGCTATATAAGCACATTCCTACTCTCAAAGGTGAGCACTAAAAAACAAATGTTAACACTAAATCCTACATCAACTACAAACTAAACATCAGGTGCCAAATGCTACACCCCAAACAATTATACCAAATCTTTAAACATCACATAAACATTATTTCTAATATAGAAATGTTAGGACCCTGGGGATGACAAGCATAAACATTAGATGAGGTGCATAGTGATTTATAAAACTTAATAAAATCCTCTTGCTTTTTTTTACCTAAGAGTTCAATTAGTGTTACCTAAAAGAATCTTAATCAATAAATATAGTTTATATATGTAAATATAAATAACGGAAGCAATTGTAAAAAATCAAATCAAGCACAAATAAACAATCACAAACACAAAATACTAATCCTGGTTTGGTCACCCCTTGAACTACATCTAGTCCTAAGTCCTACTTGTGCTTTCCACTATTCTCAAGAATAGTACACTAACTCCCCTACACCCACAAGCTGGTGTATGGAAACCTTCAGTCGAACAAGATGGAGTACCCAACCTCTCCAATGAGAATAACACCACCACCTCAAACACTTGATGCCAACACTTCACACTTGAGGCACAACTTTGAAAGAAAAGATTACAACTTCCGAAAGCCTTGAAGATGAAGCTTAGTGTATTGTAATGTGCCTAGGGAATGGATTTCTATTCAATGATATAGCATTGCAGTAGGGAATTGAAATCAAATAGCTCAAAGAGAATGAAGAACTTGAGCACAATGAGTAATGGTGCTATTTTGGGTTTTCGTTCTCTTTCTTTTTTCTTCTCAATTCATCATAAATCATATCTAATTAACATAAGATAATCTCTATATATAGATGTGAAGAACGGCAAGAGAAAAGCTCGAAAATACCCTTCAAACGATTAGAAAACGTTAGTCGCGGAAAAATAGTTTTCTGCAACGGTTAGTTGCTAGTCG
Organism: Scilla litardierei; assembly: GCA_030789695.1. Lineage (NCBI taxonomy): Eukaryota > Viridiplantae > Streptophyta > Magnoliopsida > Asparagales > Asparagaceae > Scilla > Scilla litardierei. Next base: position 29,260,653 of record CM061135.1, read on the forward strand.
ACTAGCACAGTTCAATTAGTCAACGTGGAGTCAGCTAGTCGACTATGCCAGTCATTCCAGAGCTGCAGTTTTAGATTAGCCGACTATAGGTTATCAGCTACTTGTCTAATTCATAAATTAGTCGACTAGTATAAGTACCATGGTCGACTAATTCTCCAGCCAAACAAGGTTAAAACATATATCACTATTAATCGACTAGGGTATCATATTGGTTGACTAATACTATAATACATGCAGAAATGTATTGTTTGGCTATGAACATATGATTTTATGCATCAATTAATTCATTTTTAATTCTAATTGTTTACATAAGGTTTCATCTGAGTATGTGAGTGTGTGTGACATCTTTAAGGCCTTAAAATGAATTCTAAGACAATAATAAATATTACAACAAATATATAAATTACCGTCATAAGCTTAATCTGTTGTTGTTTTTAGCTCTATGATCTTGCCAATAGATTCTTCAATTTCACTTGATGCCTTGGAGTTGCACCACTATTGTCAAGCTTAAATTGTGATCTTGCTTTGTTTATCATTCATGCTGGAGCAATCAATACTTGGTCAGTTTATTTCTTTTACACTAAAGAAATTTATTAGACCAACACATAATCTTTGCTCATTATCAAAACATGTATTGTAGAATCCAATACCCAACATTCTTTCTTTTCTGTTGATGACAAATATATAAATCAAAATAAAAAATTTAAATTAAATTTAAACAAATATAAATCCTTACTCCCCGGACTATATGCATACTCTCCTGAGTTGAATCATCTTTTATTTTGAGAGTGCCCCTTGAATTTCTTCTTTTCTTTGTCATCAACAAAAAGATGAGAATACAAATGATAATGTCATCTCTTTCCCTTTCATTCTAAGAAATTGCTTCAAAACATGTATGATTTCCCTATCAAATAGGATACCTGAAAATAAGACAAAAGTTTGATACCCTTTTAATCTTGGGTCCTTGGGTTAGTCAATGTGGGTTTTAAATTAATCTTATTCAAGACTATCAAATTATATTATAATCTAAATTTTATTTCAATTAAACTTAGGTATCTGACAAGGTAAACATTAAACAAGGATACCCTAAAATTGGGTTCAAACATATAATCGCTTAATATCCAATTTGGATTGGATTTTCTAGAATGCACATGCATGTAGTTTCTAGAATGATGCACTTTATTCGCAATATTTTTAATATATGTATTTTTTATCTAATTTACATCCATTCTTTGGAACCCACGTAGATATCATATGAGTTCTAGCATAATGCACTATGTGGTTTCACAAAGTGTTTATGATGCATTTTAAATGATTTTTCAAAATTCGTATGATGCCATTTCATTATAAACGTTGAGTCTAATATCCGTCTTGCATGCAAACTTTTTATACATAAAAACATAATTTCTCTTTTTATCATTGTGTGGATGCAAATCAACATGTTTCTTTATATTTTTAAAAGTTGAACTTTGCATAGATCTTGAAACATGTTGACATAAAGAATTTGTGCCTTAGTTCACATTTTTCTTATTAAATTTATCTAGCTTAAAAACAATTTCCTCATTCTTCAATTTACTCAAAGAAATTTCCTTTTCAAGTTTATCAAATTTAGCATTAAAAAATCTATATTCATCTATGAGCAAAGTGTTTTTCTCTTTTAAATTTTTATTTTCTATACTCAATTTTTCAGTGATTAAATTGGTATCATTTAACTTTGAAAAAGAAATATTATGCTCATTATTTCAGAAAATTATGATTTTGCATTAATGTATCATGTTCATTTTTAGATCTTTTGTTCATATTTCAAATTTTTATATTTATTTTGCAACAATTTGTAATGCTTAACTAGATCATTGTAAGAATCAATTAACTCATCATTATCATTATCAGATGTACTTTATCTCATCTTGGTTGAAGGACCCAGATGATAGAACACGTGATCGATGACATCGACAGTACTTGGTTGAACGACGTACTTGCGGAAGTAGAATAGACAAAAAGTAATACTATGTCTACCCTACGTGTACTTCACATATGAGCAAAAGAAGGCAATAGTTTGGAGAGAAAACAATAATTCGTCTCTCCATGAGTAAGGTCATATAGAAAGAGGTTGTGATGCTTCAGAATACAATCGTATTACTCAGAAAAATAAGGACCATGCTTATGATATAACTCATTTGCATGAGTGTAGATATCATGATAACCAGCATCAAAATGAAGAAAAAACGATCTGATCATTTTGGATATCAACGTTCTGATTAAAATGGATGCTATGATAATCATACCATGCTTACATCATATTTTTGTGGATACTCCAGCAGTCATGATAATGATTACACACTCTACATTCATTCTGATGTTTATGGAGATTATGCTAATCATTACATGTACGGTTCACATATCAGTAAGCGGTCTAACAGTTAAGACACACATAACATGCCTTTCATCGCGACAAGCCGACCTTCATGTATGATAACATGATGATATCATTTTCAGGATCGAATCGGATGCAATATTACTACACATGATACTATTCTGCATCACAACTAGATGATAATGATTTAGAGTAATTTTTGTGGTATCTTTTATCTTCGTTTTTTGTTGAGGTCATGTTCATTCCACATCATTTTATGTACTATTATTTTTTACAGTAATAATATGGTAAAGGGCCTAATAAGGTCCTAGAGAAATTCTAGCAAATTTTTTGTACAATTATATATTTAATATAAATTACGGTGTATGTATATATATATATGATTTAATGTAGAAAAGCTGCTAACTGTTTCAATGGATCAGGTGGCAAGACACAAAAAAGGTGGGAAGTACAAGCCACACATGGGCTTGTACTCGCTGGGTCCCATCTTTTTGTGTCTTGCACCTGGTCCATTGGATCAGGTGCCATCTGCTCTACATTAATCCCATATATATATACTATATATATATACTATATAACTATATGTATAATACACAACTATGTGTATACACACACACCAAAAAAAAATCTCTAAAACCGTGAACAATACTCGAAACAAAACTATTACGAATGGAACGAAACGACACTCCGAAACCTCCGAAATGAGCGGAACTACCCAAAACCTAAAACTTCCCGGAAGACTTCCTGGAAGACTTAAATGAAAATTGAAACCAAGTTTTCTAACCTTGGTTGTAGGTACTTGAAGATTGATAAATGATTGTTGAGCCCATCAAAGCCTTTGCAATCAATTGAGAACAATGCATTTGCATTCCCTTTGCACATGAGAACAATGCCTTCTCCCCATTTGAGTTCAAGGAGAGCTCACAAGATTTTGTTTTAATAGAAAAAAGGAACAATAGTTTTGGGAAGAGCTTTTAAATCTGGGATGAAAAAAAGAAAAGATAGCTCACATCGGCTTTTGGGTCAAAGAGAGAAACAGAAGAATGTAAAGTAGCTGAGGTAGGATAAGAGAAGCAAAATACAAGAGGACAAAGATAGAGAATTTGGGTTTAATAGAGAACTCATGAGTTTATGGGTTCAATTCAAAAGGAGAAGAAATGAGAAATTTAAGAAGAGCTAAGATTTGCATATAAGATAGAAGAGGGAGACAGAGGGCTCGCATCGGTTTTTTGGGTTAGAGAGAAAGAAGAGGATAAACTGTCGGAGCAAGGCACTGTTCTCATATGCAAAATGGGGAGAATTTTTTTAAAAAGTAAATTCCGTTTGTTATCTAAGGGCAAAGTTAGGCGAAGCCCATAAAAACCCACATGGGGTTATCACAATCTCAGTTAAATGTTGGGGCATTTATGCTAATATACCCATTACCTTATTACAAGATACTATAACTGAATGCTAGACTTCTTACCTCCCAGCCATACATAATATCATCGTGATAAGATATAGAACAATGCTACACATACTACAAAAAGCTGCATGCAGCTATTGAAATAGCTGTTCTGGCTTTACCCAATATATACAGGATGCAGACTCTCAAAATGAAGGGCGTTATGTTCTCGTGCATCAACATATGTACCTTCAATCCTTAGGCAATGAAGAATGTTTGGTTTCCCTTATTTGAACTAATAAACTAAACCTGATTAACTATGGCTATAAGTTTTAAAGTGTCTCTTACGTTTCTTAACCTTTTCTCCCCTTCTCTTCCTTGGAAGTAAATTCTAAGCTATTGGCATTTGGGAAACATGAGGAAGACACTAGCTTCTCCATTACACGAAACTAGTAGCTGTGTGCACTCTTCCATCTGCCTGTCTGCAACTCTGGTTACTAATTTGCTTGCTAGAATTGGAAGCAAAGGATGAAGCAAATCAACAATTTGTGCCAACACTAGTGTTATGTGATTGTATATGCTACTTTAAACGAGACAATCTAAATGCATCGGATATTCTGTTCTGTTAAGTAATAGTGATAATCTGTTCTGTTATGTAATAGTAGAAATGTATAATTCTAGGATTGATAAGGATATTATCCATGTTCTTAGAACTGATTTCTGTTTTCTGCATGCGAAAACTTAGTTGTTTGTTGTGGTATTGTTTAGGTTCACAAACTACCATCTTTCTTTCTTTTGATACAAGTTGGAGTTTTAGATTAGTGATTTAGTGGTATGTAACGAGACCTAACTCAACCCTCCACCCCAAAAAAAGAAGGTAATGGTATTTTATGGGAGGGGAATCTAAGATACTATAAGCTATTGGATGAAATTTGTGGTGTTTTAGATCTCTGATTACAGATTTTCTGATTAGAGAGATTCTGTTAGAATGTGTGGTAATATGATCTTACCATGGACATGATGTTATTGAAGAGGTTATTTTACATTCAAGTTCTAATGTGTATCGTAGATAAATACTTGGAATAGAATGGTTTGCTTTTTATGCTTTGTTACTTCCCTGAAAATAAATACATGCTTAATTACATTAGTTTGAGTAGTGCACTGATACGACCTGCTAGAGATTAGGGGATAAAAATTTGATTTTTATTGATAATTCGGGGATACAAAGGATAGTTGGCCTCAATTTTGGAGGAGGACCGCTCTCATAGCATTTAATTCGAAAGAAAATGCTTAACTCCCAAAATCTAAGTTTCCTACTCCTAATCTCTTCTATCTCTCAATTCTTTTCTCAAATTCAACATAATCCCTAATTATTTCAGCCTCCTATATAAAAGCCGCCAATTTCCTAAAATTACAAATCGGCCACTAGACTTCCAAAATTATAATTTTGCCCCAGTTTTTGGAAATTACAGACCTGCCACTGGTTAGCCGTCGCACCCTCAAGTCGTATCATTACATTGTCTCCAAAGAACTATCTTGTCCTCAAGGTGGTGTCATGAAATTCGTGGATACACTACTTCAAATGGGGTGCCTGTCCCTTACTGACTCCTCCTTTTTAGTTGATGTGTCTTCATCTTCTTCCACGATCAATACCTATATAGCATGATCCTGGTAATGATGTCTCGGCCTGAATCTCTCGGGACATCGAAAACATAACCCATTGACATGCATGTCCTAGATTTCTGTCTGCCTAAGACGCTTGAACATGCTGCTGTTTATTTGAGGCTTACTACTCTTCTCTTGAACTATCTGACCCGTCGTTGGCCGAGCCTTATGTACTTTCATAGTGACACTAGTGCGAGGGGAGACCCCGCTTATTGCTCCATTGGCAGTCCGCTCCGCGATATTTCTGTCCTTTGTCATCTGAGCCAACTCCATCACATCCCTAGTCCCATCGCCTCAGTTACGAAGCTCGGCTCGGATGCTCACATACAGCTCATTCAAGAAATTTCTCATTTAACACCGCCTTTGATATCCACCTCACTTGGCCCGAGACCATCTCGAACTTCTTGAAATCTCTGACAGTGCCCTCTTGCTTGACGGCGATGAGCTGTTCGTGTAGATATCCTCTCTGAGTATCGTGAAATCAGTCCAACATGCAGTCTTTGAACTCCTCCCATAAGCTTACGGGTTGCCTCTGCTTCTTTTACTGGAACCAAGACAACGCCTCCTCCAAATATATACCAGCTGCCGTCAGCTTCTCCTCTGCCGTCAAGCAGTTCATCGTAAAATATCTCTTCGCATGGCAAACCTAAGTATAAGGATCATCTCTCTCGAAATGTACATTTTAGCTTGCAGACACTGCTACCAACTCCGAATTCCTCCAGCTGCCATCGCCCCAATTAGAGTTTCCTCCATCATCATCGAACCCCCGAAAACTGTCCCTATCATCGACGTTGTCCCCGAAAGGCCAGCCGCCCACTACATGTCATCGCTTGCCTCACTTGAGCCCCTGCTGCCACATGACCTGCTGCCCTCATGTGTCCCCATGTAGACCAGTTGTAGCCTTACGGGCCTCCTCCTCTGTCATCGGGCCACTCAAAGTCTTCACCACCTTTCTCGAAGTCTAGATGGATGTCACGGTGATCGTCAAGACCGCTTGAAGGTATGCTGTGTCCAAAATATAATTGTCGAGACTTGAGAGGGCCCACATCTGCAAACCATGGCCGCGCCCCCTGAAGGATCGATCGGGGTTGTTGGGCCCAAGACGACCAGCCTAGGGGACGTTGGCCCCTGGGCAGCCACCCGCCAGTAGGTCTAGCATGGGCGGCCCCCAAGGGGCTGCCCCAGGCCCCCCCGAGAGCCTCTTGGCAGCCCGCCCAAGGGTCACCACCACTTGCCGCCTCCCTGATGCGTTTTGGGGAGGTTTTGGCTCCACTCCGGTGATTCGACATCGTTTGGATGCAGATTTGCCTCAAAATTGTTGACTTTTCACATTTTTTGTTTCAAAAATGGCGCCTTTTATCACAGATCTGCATTGTAATTGTTGTGATTGCTCCAATCTGACGTCAAACCGTGCTTCGGATGGATCTCCCCTTTAAAGAAAGGATTTTTCCTTTGCCCTTGTCCACATGCGGAGTCTTTTGCCTCAGGTCTTCTTCATGGACTTCATCTTCCTCCCGATATGGTTTCATTGGATTCATCTTTTCAGATCTAGGCAGCTATTCATTTCCATAATTTGTTTCATTAGGGTTTCCATTGACTACATCTGGTTTGAGATCCTTTCCTCCATCAATGAGATTTTTTCGTCCATCAAATTTTTTTTTGCCTACATCGATTTCTTAAGCCCTTCGATCTCGTTTACAAGTCTCTCTTTCAAAGCTTAAAACTTTTTGTTACTGTCGCCATTGATTCCAAAATTGGAAGCTTTGATACTAATTTGATACGACGTGCTAGGGATTAGGAGATAAAAATATGATTTGTTCAACGGCCAATTTGATACGACCCGCTGGGATTATGGGATAAAAATCTAATTTTTACGGATAATTTGGGGATACAAAGGATGGTTGGCCTAAATTCGTGAGGAAGACTGTTCTCCTAGCTTTTAATTCGTGAGAAAAATGCTTTACTCCCAAAATCTACGTTTCATACTCCTAATCTTTTATATCTCTCAATTCTTTTCTCAGATTCAGCATAATCACTAACTATTTCAGCCCACCTTTATAAAAGTCATTGTTTTTCTAAATTTACAGATCTGTCCCTGGACCCCTAAAATTACAATTTTGCTCGTGTCCAGAAATTACAGATCTGCCACTGGTTGGCCGCCACACCCCACAAGTCATATCATGACATTGATATCTTTCAAAAAATGTATAAAGTGATGCGATTATGAGATCAAATTAAGAGACTAACTTCAATTGAGAGTCAAAGATATGCAAATCAGCTTATAATTGGACAAATTGATGGTATCCTGAATTCTGTTGTTTGTTCTGATTCTGTGAATGTACCTTCTGACCTTCTGTTCACTTTCTCTTGCCATCTCCTGCAAGGATAAATACGATAGAACAGACATTACATATTAAAAGCATATTTTTGAATTGAGAACTAACCTAAGAATTAGACTTACTATGCTAATAGTATGGTCATTTCTTTACTTGATTTATTTAATCTTTTGTGGTGCATGTGTATATGTAGCATGGGGTTTAATAGTTATGGGTTTTTTGATGCATGCGGATATGTAGCGTAAGGCCATTAGTGATTAGTTTCTTTTAATGCATGTACTCTACTATGTTGAAAAGGGTTCATGCGAAGGCATTAAATTATAGAAATGCTTTTATAGAATACCTGAAGAATCAAATAAACTATACCAACTTATATGAATTGGTAATGTTCTATATCAACATATATGGAAATTGGTGATGTTCTTTTTTTGGCAGTAAAGGAGACTGAAATAAATATTATATTTTACATCTTTTATGAAGACGGATTATATAAAGGCCCTTGATCAAGTTTTGGTTAATGGATTTTTATATGGTCAATAGTTTGCTCAAACTTGTATCCTGTGACATTTCTCATCTTGCAATATTTATGTACAATCATCTTCTTGTTACTAACCAATTTAATGTGTCAATTCAATGTCATGCTTACAAGTTCAAAGGAAAGTGTAATCATAAAGTTAAATGTCTTTTAGGTGTCAAAATTTGATATGTTCACCAGATTCAGCTATCTTGTGTTGAGACTCGTTGCCAAACCCAAGGGATAGTTAAGAAATCAATAGTTAATAAACCAATAGTTCTTTGGATGCATTTTGGGCATGTGTAAATGTATGATGCTTTGATGTCAGAACCTAGCATTCTGATGTAGCTATCATTATTCTGTTTTTCGATGGATGCCGATAATTATTGGAGCACACTGCATTTATTTTTTCATTTGTCAGAAGAAAGCTACCAAGGTTCTCTTCCATAATTTCAATGCAGGCCTCAAATGGTTTAGCTCTTTTTACAGAATCAATAGGAAACATCTTTTAGTTGCACCATAATAGACCCTGGCACATAAGTAGTGCTGATTGGAACATGAAATGTTTGTACCTCTCATGATGATTTTCGAAATTAAGCGATCTTTCAATCGCATCTATCCATGTTAGAGTTTGTCTTATTGCCCCCCCCCCCCCCCCCCCCCGCCGCGGCGTGCGCCCCGCGCGGCCAAAAAAAACCCCCCACACCCTGGGGGGATGCTTGAAAGTACTGATTAATCATTATATTGTTCATACCGCTCTAAGTTCGATTTGCTTCTCATGTCTTTCTGATCTTTAAACTGCAGTCCATGGCTTGGAGTATGGGTTTGGAGCTCATGACTACCCAACGAGTGGAGTGTTTGAAGTGGAACCTAGGAACTGTCCAGGTTTTGTCTACAGATGTTCCATAACACTGGGTTATACAAATATTCCTGCTCACCAAGTTCGGTCGTATATTGAAGAATTGGCTTCAGAGTACCATGGGGATACCTATCACCTCATCTCCAAAAATTGCAACCACTTTACAGATGATGCTTCTTATGGATTGACAGGAAGGTCTATTCCAGGATGGGTAAACCGTCTTGCTCGGCTAGGTACATCCTCTTTTTATAATAATGTATTTGGCATTTGGCATTAATAATGCATTTGGCATTTGGCATCATATGAATTCCCTATTTGTTTGCACACTATTCAAATCTCAGAGGACGGCAAATGAATTATATATGTTTGTGGTAGTTACATATCCAGACTATCTAGCTTATCCAAGAGTATATAATCATGCACGCCAAAGTGAATAAAAATGTTAGAGATGTGAAGGTTATTAAAGCAACATTTGCTTTTAATCAGAATGCTATTCCCTTAAACAATGGGATTCATGCCTTCTTCATTTTAGTTTTAAAAAATAAAAGAGTGGATTTGGGGGTTTTGTTCATATTAGTCGTTGTTCTCATGAGAATTATCAGATACTTGGGCAGAATTTAGATGTTTGCTTGTAATAAGAAGCATGATGCAGTATGGAAGCAGGAAATGATGTGAGAATTTGAGAAAGAACTAAGTTAGGGATTGATAACTTTTCAAGCATCGCATCCCGAAAAGCTAACAATAACCGATTTACCTCCCACGCGGAGAATTTTCGGACCATTCGCCTAGGCAACCAAGCTTACACTCGCACATTAATGCAAAATATTTAATTTTTATGGAGAAATTAGAAGTCTATATCAAATTCTATTCTTTATTAATCTATATCTCTAAATTAAACGAGTTTGCGGCCTTTATATAGGCTTACAGTTTGGGTTTCAAAAATCCCATCTAATATGAGACTAAAACTCTAAAATAATTAAAAGATTCAAAATAAATAAAAGACTCAAACGGACATAAACTCTCTCCAAATATAAATATGCATGTGTTGGATTTCTCAGAATGTGTAATGTCTAAGTCATACTGCCGAGACCCACCTAACAAAATGTTTAGCATCCATAGGTATAACATCACACCAGATGCTATCGTGTTAGCTCAAAAACTGGATGTGATTTATCAACTCATCTAATGTTATAAGGTTATGGATGAGGTTCAACTTCTAGTTTTATCTTCTCAATAGCTGAACTGACGACTAAACTAGTACAACTACCGTCAATCGGCACCGTAAAAGATCTATCGTCAATTTTGACGTATGTAAAGAAAACATTAGTTCTTCATCAATCATCCTCGCACTTAGGTGTAATTAGAGGCACCTAATGACTTGTAACTGAGCATTAAATTTCTCTACATCATTATCTGTATTATTAGCTCCCTTGGGTGGAATGCATTTTTCTTCAATTAATTCATTCTCATTATTAACTTCTCCCACAAGTATGCTTCTATTAGGGCACTAACTAGCGAAATGACCAAAGCCATGGCACTTAAAACATTGTACCTTTTAGGCTTTTCTTGAAATGGTTCTCCAATCTTAGTCTTTTCATTTATCTCCTTAGCGGCATTAACTTTTGATTTAGTTATATTGTCATTTGACCTCTTAAATTGTTTGTCGTCTTTAAAAGTATACTTTTTGTTTATAGGGGATATCATGGATTCTAAATTTAAGACTAATTTAAATGCGTGTTGCACATTGTCTATAATGTAGGAAAGCATCTCACGCCTAATATTTGCTTTCAATCCCAAACTAAACCTAATAAGGTCGAGTCTTTTGTAGCTCACTTCTAATAAATAGGCCATTGAACTTAAGCATGTATTCTTCCACGGTTATGCTTCCTTAACTCATGTCGTTTAGTTTTTCTAGTGGGTGATCTCTATAGGTAGGAGATAAATATTTTTCTTTGAGCTGGTCTTCATTTCATTCCAAGTCTGTATAGGCTTCAGATGCTCTCTTTCATTGTCTCTCTATTGATGTTCAGAAGATATTGACAGATCTTAACAGTTTTATCTTAACAAATTGGATTTTTTGTTCAATTGATAACTGGTATCATTTGAACAAATACTCCATCTCTGCTAGCCAATCTGAAAATATCTAAGGATTACAAGTTCCATCAAAGTTGAGAACATCCACCCTAATCCAGGATGTAATGTCATCTCATCCAAAGTTATCATCAAAATTCTCATCTTGTCTTTTATTATTTTAATTATTTTTATTTCTAATCATCTGAGGTTCATCATCAAATGTACTCTTTGTTTCATCTGCAAAATTTTGTTTTTAGTCAACTTGTTCTCTAGGGCTTCTAGATTATCTCTTGTTCGATTTATATCGGCTTTAGTTCTAGACATATCTTTTGACGTTGATTTTTTGACTTTGAATTACATTATCATTCATATCTGATATTATGATTTTGCCACTATGTAATACCATGCAATACTAATCCGTCATACAAATGCAAATGCGAGATCCTAAACACCAATTAGATGCATACGCTAATTATGCAAATAAAATAAAATACTAAGGTCCAAACTATATGAAAAAATGCAATCCTAAACATACTAATGCAACGTATAGATTGAGACCATAAAATGATACAATGCCAATGGTATCAACTAATCTGAACAAATCAAATAGAGAATTTTTTTGGAATTTAACAATTAAAGATTTGATCAGATTAGAGATTATCTGGTGTGAATATCGGCGTTATAGTATCATGTAAGACATTTAGAATTTATAGAGCTTTAATCCAGATGATCAGAGCTGAAAAATTTATGTGAAAAGATCAAGAAATCACCAAAATATGATAAAATTATGGCTAAATACATATGTAAATCCAAAAATCCCAAAAAAGGGGAAGCTGCACTTAGCAGTCAGCTCAGCTCGATTGGCCAGTGACTAGGCTGAGCTATTGAGCAGTCAACGCCTCAATCGGCTCAGTTAGCTTTGGTCAGCTCAGTTGGCTCGGCTCGGCTTGACTGAACCGATGAATACTGTCGACAGCTGAGATTGGCATGCCTTGTTACCACGGCTTGACGATGGAAATAGCTCACCAGAGCAGCTATTTAGCAATTCAGTGCAGGTGAAATTTTCGGCCAATTCTAGCAACGATCATCGGTGATCTTTAGTGCTTTAGTTGTTTTGAGGGGGTCGAGGGAGGTTGCTGGCGACGGTGGCGTATAGCTGGCGATAAAACATAATGAAAATGGTGGAGGTGGCGGAAGACGATAATGATGACTTTGTGGCACTTAGATGGTGGCGGCATGGTGGGCCGTAGGTGACAATGGCGACTAGGGGCATTGATGGCAGCGGTGGGCGCGACAGAGCTATGATTAGCGATTTGGGTTTTCTTTTTATGTTTCTTTTCTCCTTTTAAAAAAATTCTTTGATTTTTCTAATTTTTTCCCCAAACCTTTTTAAATTTCTTTTGTTTTCTCTTTTTTGATAATTTTTATCTCTTTTTTTGACTTTTTCAAGTCTCACGTTTGAAATCTAAATTCCTAACTAAAAGAAAAGGGTTTTTAGATCTATCTGTGTCTCTTGTTCTACTCTCTTTTCTTTTCAATTTTATATTGAGGGAGAAAAGAAGAACAATCAGATTTTGCTTTGATACCAAGTTTGATACAGGTCGGAAACGGAAAGGGATGTGGTGAGAATTTGAAGAAATAAATTAGGGATTTGATGACTTTTCAGACCTCACACTAAAAATCTAACAATCACCAACCTGCACGACTCGCATGCGGAGATTTTTCGGACTATCAACTAGGCAACCAAGCTCACTCTTACACACCAAATGCAAAAGATTTAATTTTATGGAAAAACTAGAAGTTTAAACCAAAAATTCTATTCTTCATTGATCTATATTTCTTAAATAAATAAGTTTGTGGCCTTTATACAGGCTTACAGTTTGGGTTTCAAAAATCACATCCAATGTGGGACTAAAACTCTAAAATAAATAAAAAACTCAAAATAAATAAAAGTATCAAAATGACTTGAACTTTCTCCTAAATAAAATAACCAAGACTCAAAAACAATTAAAAGACTCAAATGACTCAAACTCTATCTTCAACTCACATATACAATCTTATAAAGGACACAATCCCAAATTTAAATTTGATCTTTGTCAAAGCAGATATGGAATGTGAAAATGATATATTGATCGCTTTTAAGATTTGACTGGCTTTATAAAGCCATGTGATGAGAGTTTTTGGTTTATATGAAAAGGGTTTTGTAGAGAATGTGTGATAAAACATATTTTGACAGGAATGGCAAAGTACTTGTTTTTTTTGTTTTTATAAATTAACTGAGACCGATAGTGGTCCGTATTCCAGGATAAGACCTTAATGATTCTAATGAGAAATCTAGGATTTGTGAGAGTAAGCTTTCTCTCTTAGATCCAAAGCTGAGAGAGTTGGCTTTCTCTCGAATGAAACCACTATCTTGTATTTTTATTTTCTCAAATCTATAAAAATCTCATTTTACTCTCTCAAACCCTAGATTTTTCATCAGATTCCTACCGCAAACATGAATACCATGTTGGTTTTTAGCTGTGCTTAAATACCTTACGGTTTTCGTTTCTTTTTTGGTTGTGCTTTGTGATATCTTCGATTGGCTTGTCATTAGAAATACCTAGGAATATTCCTATGTGACTAGAGCTTGATCATTGCGTAGACATTTTTACCATGTATTTTATTTATGCAGTAGTAGGTCACGTTGCATTTAAAATATTGCTTCTAAAAATTTCAACCCATTCAAAATCTTCCCAAAAAAATTTGTCGACTTGTTCAAAATACCATATCCCAAAATTCAACTCCATCCAAAATTTAACCTAAAAATTTACACACCTTCAAAACATCACCCAACAAAAAAAATTTATTCACATTCAAACTAAAATTTAGTTACACTCAAAAAATATGGTTTCCTCAAAATTTTTAGTTCGCTCTAGATTTAGCTTCCCATAAAATTTAGTTCTTAGTTTCCTAATATTTTAAATTAAAATTTAATTCCCTTTAGATTTAGATTTAGTTATCCCCAAAATTTAAAATTTTAGTTTTTCCTAAAAAATTAGTTTCCTCCAAGTGTAGTTCTTCACAAAATTTAAAATTTTAGTTCTCTCAAAATTTATTTCCCAATTTAGTTCGACCAAAATTGAGTTCCTGCTAGATTTAGATCACCAAAATGTAAATGTTTTTCCATAAAATTTTCACAAACTCTCATCTTACCCATTGAATATTTAAAATTCAATCTCAACCTTCTTTCTACCTATCCTTTGTCTTAGTCAGCATTTACATTCAAAAACATCCCTCAATTGTGTAATGGATTTATCCTCTTTTTTCAAAGTCTTCACATCAATTTCTTATTGACTAAACTCTAAACCTAACCCCAAACACATTTAAAATGGAACTTTATTCAAAAGTCTTATTCTTAATTCCTTTATGGGGTTTTCCTTTTTTTCGTTTTACCACTCATCATTTCTTCTCAGTCCATCAATTCTTTCATGCATTATTCTCATCTCAAAGTCAACCAATGTACATTTTAAAAATTTAAAATTCCAACATCTTGTCGAAACTTTAGACTAATCTTTTATCATTTACTTCATGTCTTTGTTATTTTGCATTCGATCTTAGAGCCACCTCTTAAAATCTGTGTAAGTTCTTTGATGGTTCCTATCTGATAAAATCTGTCTAAGTTCTTTGATGGTTTCTTATCTGATATTTTAGTACGGATTAATGAATCAATAACCGGTTTTGTAAATTCTATATCCCCTTAGACAATATTCCCTCACAAAAAGACAACATACAATATACAATTTACAGGCAGCAGTTTTAGTACTAGTGGTTTTTTCTGTTAATACAATGTGTGGGAAGTGCAAAGAAAGCTTATGTTGTTTAAGGGCAACTAAGAATACAATAGATTATATTTGTACAACGGTAGGCAAAAAAATAAGATTATTTATTTGCAAAGGTAGCGAATTATGTGTTTTTTCTTGCATGATAACATCAATATAGAAAAGAATATGGAATGTCAAAGTTTATAAGAGAAGATAAAGAAAGAGGAGAAAATATGGGGTAAGAAACTGGAGGGAAAGGGAGGTAAGTTCATCAAACTGCAGAAGTTAATTCCACCTTCATGAGCTAAAAAATAATACATGCATCACTCTTCTATGCATCCTAGAGGATACCATCACCAAACATCACCTAAGCCATCTTTCATCAAAATGTGGAACGCTATGGAGCACAAAGCTTCATATGTTATTGATATGTTATTTGCCAACTTGATGGCATCGTCCTATTCAATGTCAACACCAAGGTTTTAAATATCAGATATCGGTATTATATCATTATCATATCAGATATCGGATATCAGATATCAGGGGATATATCGGTGATACGAGTAAATATCGGGTTGGTTATATCGGGCATGATAAATGTACAATTATAATATCATAAATATCTATACCGAAATAGCATCAATAGGATCACATAAATTTACAATAAATGCATTAAGTCTATAAATACTAGTATGTAATACACTAACATATGAGTATGTAATAAACTAATACTATAAGTCTATAAATTAACAAAATATTAACCAACTAGCCAAGCTATCCAAGTATATAAGTGAATGCATAAACCCCCCAACCAATCCAAGTGTTATATCTCCAATAAGGCAGTAGGATGCTAAGCATGTCACAATACTTGACTATAAAGATTAATTGGAGTCAATTTCATTTTCTAATCATCTATGTACATCCCACATTTTTCTTATAACAATGTCATCAGTGAAATAATATTTTTCAACACAACAATATCAATTATTTTCTCAGAACAATTTTGTCATCGAAATAAATATTCTTAGAGTTTCAGAATCATCCTAGAATTACAAACTTGTTTACTGTGCTCGCTCTGGTGATCTCTATGCTATGTGAAATCACTGAATTGTGCATTAGTTATATAATTGTGCATAAGTTATAGAGTGAGTCAGTGACAGAACACTGTATCGACAGATAGATCAGTATATCACAGACATGAGTCGTTAAATAGAAAGCACATGAGTCGACAGTAACAGAGCACAGAACATATAGCATATGAACGGAGAAGAAGAAGAACCGATCATGTAAAAAAGAAAGAAGAAGAATAAGAAATAAAAAGATGATGAACAAGAAAGAAGAAGATGCAAGAAGAAGAAGAAATAAGAAGAGCGAAGAAAAAATCGAAGAAGAAAACCTAAAATCATTTTTAAAAAATATCGCAAAAATAATGAAAAAACTGATCCCAATACAAAATCATTCCATTTTCCTTTGATTTTACCTCGAATTTAGGTCGGACGGCAAAGAATTGACAGATCAAAACACAAAAACTATAGATTTAGGTCGGCGAATTAGCCAGCAAAGAGGAAGAGAGGAGAGCTTCTACGAAGTGCGTAGAGAGAATGAAGATAGCTGCTCGTCGATTAAATATTCAAACGAGTTTGGATAGAATGATCCAACCCCGTTTAAGAAAATTTGCAAACCCAAATTGAACAGTAATGGCTTTTATCGGACCGATATATCAGGCCGATATTGCCCGATATATCGGGATTATCGACTGGTAAGTTTGGCTATCAAGTTTTTTTGGCAAAAAACCGGCATATCGTATTTGGTGGGAGTCGATACTTAATTTATCGGCCGATATTTAAATAATTGGACAACAATAAACCCTTATTTTGACCTATTGGGATGTGCTACTGATAGATCTACACTTTTTCTGCGTTTTGGGCTCATTAGGGGCGTTTTGGGAATCTTCGGTCATTTTGGATTTTTCTATAATTTTGCTTATTTCTGAACTCTATTTATAGGTGGGATATGTTTCTTATGTTGAATTTGAGAGAATATTGATCTTAGAGGTGAGATTATCTCTCGTTCTTGGGAAAAGTGCGGACGTCCTCTTCAATTGGCGTCTTAGAAGAGCGACCACCTCTACAATTGTGGTCAAGTTATTTTTTATTTCAGTTTTTATCTAATAAAAATCAAATCTCTCTTTGGTTTCTATCAATTTGGTATCAGAGCATCAAGATCCACGGCAGTGGCGACGGGATTTAAAGACAAAATCGACGATTTGGACGAGAAATTCAACGGCGAACTTACAGGTGTGAAGCAAACCCTAGCGAAGCAAGCGAAACCCTAGCGAATGTGTTAGATACTCAAGAGAAATAAGGAGAAGCCCTACCCAAATCATGCTACTCGTGCTCCTCGCGGTGAAGGGGCCGACGACGATGAACACCTTAATTTTGGACAAAAGGCGATAACTTTGGAGAGGAGAAAGGGAAACTGGAAGAATACGAAGAAGGGTTGCTTTTCGACGCCAACGAATACTACGGGAAAGATAAGCAGCCCACGATGCAAAGCTGCGAACCCCGAAACCTTAGGACGTCAAAACAGCGGGAGAAGGTGTTGCCGACAGCAAAACAGGGGTGCCAGTCCTTCCAGGGTGCCCCAGGGGGGTGTTGCCCCACCAGCAGAGGTTGTTGCCACCTTCAACAGCAACGACAACCCCTCGGCCCAGAATCAGCAGATGTTCGAGCACTTCCAGCATCGGGACATGTCCAGCGTGAATTTGGTAGGCCGACAAGGGGCCCGAGGCCACCCGACGATGCGTTACGATGACGACGACGACCCTCCAGAGTACCTTTGGGAGCCAGATGACAGCGGTGATGAGTTTCGAGTGCCCCACGGCCCTCGATATGCTGCACAGAGACGACGATGTCCACCCTGACTTATGAGTATCCAGGAGACGACGATGGAGAGAGGGACTTGGAGCAGAATGACCGGGGCTTCTATGATGGCGGCGATGACTAGGGTGATCATGCAGACAGAGATGGGGGGCAACTACGGGGCTTGGAGGGGCACAGAGACCGCTGGAATTATACATACCAGCCCCACCGTCCTAGACATTACGAGGGACGGGCTGAGCAGAGGAATTTTGGAGTGGATAGCAGGATCCGAAAGCCGAAGATGCCCATATTTGAGGGGGATGATCCGTATGGCTGGATATATCGGACGGAGAGATTTTTTACAGTGTCCCGCATGACTGAGTAGCAAAAGCTGGAGGCGACGATGATGTGTCTGAAAGGAAAGGCCCTCTCTTGGTTCCAGTGGATAGAGCAGCGACATCATTTTCGTTCGTGGGAGGAGATTAAGGACGGCTTGGTAGATAGGTTTCACGAGACACTTGTAGAAAATTTGAAGGAGCAGTTGCATTCTATCAGGCAGGACTGTACGGTGAAGGAGTACATAGAGCGGATCGAGGCAATGTCAGGACGTGTACGGGGGATCTTTGATGAGACATTGGAGAGCAGCTTCATGAATGGGCTGAAGGCCACCATTCGCATAGAGCTTCGCATACAGAGGCTCCATGATTTGATGGACGCCATGGAGTTGGCCCAGATGGTGATGATCGGCTGATGGAGGAAAAGAAATCTAGAGGGACTGGAGGCGGCTCATCTTTCCATGGGCAGCCCACGATAGGAGGATAGCAAAAGACGACGATAGGGACAGACCCGTCCAGTCAGGAGAAGAGCGGGGTGCCACCCTAAAGAGGACAGTTCAGGCAAAAGACGGATGCGTAGATGCGGAAGAGGAGGCCGAATGGGTTGTGATTTATATGCGATGATAGGTTCACCCCAGGGCACCAATGTGAAGTGTGCAAGCTTCAGCTGCTGATAGCGGGGGACGAAAAGGAAGATGTGGGGAGGAAGAAGAGCCCGGGGAGATGGACATCTCCACTTGGAGTATGACCATCGTAGACTTCATACATCACCTTCAGAACAAGGTGGGTTTCGGGGATAGAGTAATGATAGATCTGCATTTTTTTTGTGTTTTGGGCCCATTAGGGACGTTTTGGGAATTTCGGATTTTTAGAGGCGTTTTGGGAATTTTCTGTGTTTTGGGGTTTTAAAATAATTTTGCTTATTTTTGAACTCTATTTATAGGTGGGAGGGGCTGCTGGATTTCTTATGTGGAATTTGATAGAATATTGATATTAGAGGTTAGATTATCCCTTGTTCTTCGAGAGAGTACGTACGTCCTCTTCAATTGGCATCTTGGGAGAGCGATCACCTCTACTTGTGATCAAGTTATTTTATTTCAGTTTTTATCTAATAAAAATCAAATCTTTCTTTGGTTCTTATCAGCTACATGGGTATTTCTCTGCAATTAAACTCATTATATTCATAACCCAACATTCTAAAGTAAATGGTGAGGTGGCATCCACAAAAATCATAGGAGGCCATATGATAGGGGATCACACCTACTCTATTGGTTATGTATTTAGGCACATGTATTGATTCATAAAGCTGAGCTACTATTTCAACATTAAACATGATTACTGAAATGCTCATGACAATTTTACACGAGTTTTCTACTGTTTTAGCTAAATAAGCATGCTTGGGTATCTTCGTATTCGACACAAGAAAATAGCAATAATAAAATGCTTGCAATAATGATGGATCTACATCAACTGAACATTTAAAAGGCTATTAACTAAACTTGTGCCGTACCGATAGTTGGACTTGCAAACCCATGTTTCTTCTAAATGTTGATTATTCTCTGTCTTGATTTCATGGCATTGCTTTTGAATGTTTCATGCTTCTGATTAATCATCAAATCTTATTCTATACGACATGAGAGAGTTCTTGCTAACAACAGAGAGTCTTGTTGTGAATTAGAGACATAATAAAGCAACCGTGCGAATTTCATTCCCATCCTTATGTGGACTAGGTTTCTTGTATTTCCCCATGCCCGTGTCTTTAGATAGATCTGACCATGCATCTGAAGCAAAATCTATGAGATTGTCCGGGATGTCAGTATAGGGATGCAAATGCATTTAGTTATGCATGGCTTAGGATTCGTGCGATCATTTATGTTGCCATGTTCATAAAGAAATATAGAAGAAGGAGATATACGATCGGAGAGAGAGATAAGAGAAACCGACAATATTTTCATTAGCCTCAATGGGTTTATATAGATTACATAGTGACTGTTGGAATGCCAACAGGTATGACTCTTGGGATATCAATGGGTGTCTCTTGGGTAATGAACGGTTGCATTCCTTGGGATGCCAACCGTTGTGTCTGTTGGGGAACCAATGCGTCCCTTGGGAAGAGGAGATAATGTTATCTCTTTACACGCCCCCGCAAACTGAGCGGCAGAGATGACGAACAGTTTGTCCCGGAGAAGTTCGAACCGCGGAGTCGGGAGGCTCTTTGTGAAGATGTCAGCAGGATTATCCTCGGTGGATATGTGTCGAACACGAATATTGTTGGAGGTGACTTGCTCACGAATGAAGTGGTAGTCGATAGCGAAGTGCTTCGTTCGAGAGTGAAAGACCGGATTGGATGATAACGAAAGAGCCGACTTGTTGTCACACCAGAGAAGAGGGGTATCCTGGAGAGGAATCTTCAGATCTGTCAGGAGAAGTTGGAGCCAAATGATGTCCTTAGCAGTCAAGGACAACGAGCGATATTCAGACTCTGTGGAGCTATGAGAGATGGAGGACTGCTTCTTAGCGCTCCAAGTGAGTGGGTTTCGGCCAAGGAAAATGCAGAAACCACTAATAGAACGTCGATCAGTGGGATCACCAGCCCAGTCAGCATCAGAAAAAGCAACAAATGACAGCGGACTGGGGCGAAGGAGGATGCCATGAGTCGGAGTAGATTGGAGATACCGCAGAATACGCTTGTCAGCAGTGAGATGAGATTCACATGGACTGTGAAGAAACTGACAGACCCGATTGACGGCAAACACAATATCTGGACGGGTCAGTGTGAGATACTGAAGGGCGCCAACAATGCTGCGGTAGTAAGAACCATCTGAGAGAGGAGGATCCGGGTGAACATGTGACAGCTTAGCCGAGACAGGAGTTCGGGCAGGTTTGCAATTGGCAAGTCCCGCTCGTTGAAGGTCTTTAGTATACTTAGTTTGGTGGATGAAGCTACCATGACGGTGTCGTTGTATTTCCAGACCCAAGAAGTAGGAGAGGTCGCCAAGGTCTTTAAGGGAGAATTCTTGAGATAATAAGGTGATGAATTGAGGGATATATGAGGAAGAGGATCCAGTGAGAATATCATCCACATAGAGCAAGATCACTGTAGTCTGACCACTGTAGTGCCGAATGAAGAGGGAGGAGTCGGCGATGCTGGGAATGAAGCCATGGAGACGAATGAAGGTTGAAAAACGGGCGTACCACTGTCTCGGTGCCTGTTTGAGGCCATACCAGTGTTATCAATGGCGAATGGCGGCCTAAGGCGGTGAGCCAAAAATCCGCCATAAACATATAGCGGATGAAATAGCGGCCTATGGCGGACGGCCTATGTGTGTATGTGTGTGTTCTCTCTCTCTGTGTGTGTGTGTGTGTGTGTGTGTATGTATGAATATGTGAGTGTGTGTAACTGTGTATGTGTGTATATATGTGGGTGTGTATGTGGGTGTGTATGTGTGTGTGATTGTGGCTGTGTGTGTGATTTTGTGTGTGTGTGCACACGTGTGTGTATATGTAATTATGTGTGTGTGATTGTGTGATTGTGTATATGTGTGTGCATGTGTCTGTATGTATCTGTATGTATGTATGTGTACGTTCTCTCTCTCTCTGTGTGTGCGTGTGTGCGTGCGTGTGTGCATGTGTATGTATGTATCTGTATGTATGTATGTGTACGTTCTCTCTCTGTGTGTGCGTGTGTGCGTGTGTGTATCTGTGTGTATCTGTATGTGTGTGTGTATAAAAACTAAAAAACTGTAAAAATAAATAAAAACAACATAAATAATCAAAAAAATAATTGAACGTCCGCCATGTGCGCCATAAACCACCACATGGCGGGCGTTATGACGGAAATAGCGGGTGCCATGGCGGAAATAGCGGACGGGGCCATATCATGCTGAAAAGCGGATGGCGAATAGCGATGAGCCCAAAAACCGCCAGGCCATTCCGCCATAGCGCCCATGGCGCCGCCATTTGATAACACTGGGAGATGGCAACATAAATATCGGTTCACTGCCAAAATATTTGAATAATGATTTAGTAAATGGTACCCAACAGCAGTGTGTTTGTAATATATCTGCACTTTTGGTCCATTAGGGACGTTTTGGGACATCAGTAGCGTTTTGGAAATTTTTGGATTTTTAGGTGGCGTCTTCGGAATTTACAGTCTTTTTGAGTTTTTCTGCAAATTTGTATTTTTCTGATTAATCCATGAGTTGGGATGGATTTTTTTGTGCTTAATTATTGTGAAGAAAACTTTTTTGATGTGAGATTATCCATCTTTTATTGGAGAGCGCGGCCCCATCTCAAATCGACAACTTGGGAGAGCGGTCCACCTCTAAAATTGTGGCTAACCATCTTGTATCTTTTAGATTTTCCGGTATTATCTATAAAAACGGACCTTTTCTCCAAATTCTTCTCTTTCTAGCACCCCATCTTTTCTCTAAAAACCCCACCGTTCTACCAAAAATCCGATCGTTATCCATCAAAACCTTAGAAACCCCCTAAAATCCTATTTTTTATAATCAAAACCCCATAAAATCCTATCAAGTGGTATCAGAGCAACGATCTCGGCATCAATAGCGGCGGATCTGAAGAGATCTATGGAGGAATTCAGATCTGTGTTCAAAACGTCGATGGAAGGGCTTGAGGCGCAGATAGATGCAAAATTTGAAACCACCATTCAAATCATAATGCAACAATTCGCAGAACTAAAGGCGACAATTGTGGTAAAAAATTCAGATTTGGGCGAAAATCCAGATCTAAGGCAAAAGGCAGCAACTTTGGACAAGGAAAACAATTTGCCCTTTTAATGAGGAGATTCATTCCGAAGGCGATACAGCTTCACATCTGCACATCACTGATTCTGACGCGAATCAGGACCTCAAGGAAGAGACGGGAGACAACGAGGGACACGACGGGCACGACAATCCTCAGGCTACTGCCCTGCAGGCCCTGCAAGGGTTGCCTGCAGCCCTGCAGGGCCTGCACGCAGTCTCATGTGCCCACCAGGGCTTGTGCATAAGTCTGATGGGCCCGCCTTGGCCCGACGACGTCTTGGCACTGCCTGCAGTCTCATGGGCCCACCAGGGCTTGTGCGCAAGTCTGATGGGCCCGCATTAGCCTCACGACGTCTTTCGATGCCCGCTTTGGCTTGATGACGCTCCTCGAGGCCCTTCATAACAGGACGACACTTTTGCGGGGCCCCAAGGCACATGGTTTGCACATGGACGACCTCCTGAGCATCGGCATCACTGTTTTGGACGCGAGGAACCTTCAGATGCGTTACGTATTCATCGAGTCATCTGTCCAGACGTCGTTGAGGGTGGTGGAAACCAATCATACCCTTTTGATCCAGGATGGAACGAGTGCCATCGGTCAGAAAGGATGGCACATGTACTTCATGCTCCACCCTGAAGACAAGGTGGTTTTTCAAGGACGGTGTAACGATAGATCTTCACTTTTGGCCCATTATGAGCGTTTTGAAATTTTTCGGATTTTTAGAGGCGTTTTGGAAATTTTCAATCTTTTGAGTTTTTCTGCAAATTTGTATTTTCTGATTAGTATTTATATGCCATGCATTGGAAAGGATTTTCTTATGCTTGATTATTGTGAAGAAAACTTCTTTAAGGCGAGATTACCCATGTTTTATTGTAGAGCGTGGCCCCCTCTCGAATCGACAGCTTGGGAGAGCGATCCACCTCTAAAATTGTGGACAACCATCTTGTATCTTTTAGATTTTCAAGTATTATCAATAAAACAGCCCTTTTCTCCCAATTATTTTCTTTCTACCCCTAAAAATCGCATCTTTCCTCCAAAACCCCACCTTTCTCCAAAAATCCTATCTTTATCCATCAAACCCCCTAGAAACCCCCTAAAATCCTATATTTATCTTCAAAACCCCATAAAAATCCTTTCAAACGGGGATCCTAACATGTCCACTCTGGGATGCCCATTCTAAGTGGCCCACTCTGTCATTTACCAGGTCGTCCCCTCTTAGGTCGCTACTTCTACAGGTCGTCCCTTCCGCTTCCAACAACCACCGTCCACGGTGACCCACTCTGGGATCCCCACTATGGCGTTTACCAGGTCGTCCCCTCTTAAATCGCTCCTTCCCCAGGGCACACCCCAAAGTGGACCGTCATTGACATCAGTTGTCGAAAGCGTGGTGATATGTTAGGATCCCAATTAGTCCCACATCATAAAGAATGAGAAAAAAAGAAATGTTTAAGTATTAGAGAGCCTTCTCCACCTAATACCAATTGGTTTTGGGTTGGATGCTAGATAATACTTTACAATTAGGGTGTGAGCTCAATGTTAGGGGCCTAGTATGTGATGGGTCCTTAGCAAGGCTATTGTTAGAGATCTAGTATAGGATGTGTTTCTAACAAATGAGCTTATTGTTAGAGGCCTAGTATAGGATGGGTTTCTAACAAATGAGCTTATTGTTAGAGGCCTAGTATAGGATGGGTCTCTAACAGTTTGCACAATGTGTTAAGAAGTATCAAAATTACCCCGATATCAAGCATCACATAACATGAACAATGCACTGATGAGAAGAAGAATGGAAAAATGATGATGAAGCCCACTACTTCCACAAAATAAATAAGCAAGATTGTGTGTGTTGGGGGCATAGAGAGGGGGAGCATATTTCAAGTTGTGGATGTTAAAAAGTTAGATAATTAAGGAATTCCAAGATGTATGTGAAAACATGAGCATAAAACTTAATAACATATGGAAACAGCAGACCATAATCTGAAACCTAGAACTCGATGAGTTGTCGTCTCTGCTGGCAATAACATTTGAGGTATGATACAGAAATCTTTTAAAAAGATGTATTCAATGGGCCAGAAGCAAAAAGTTGATAACTTCATCCCCCATTGAATTTTGACCTACCACAGCATCCATTGACTGACAAGGAGATCCAACATGCAATAAAGCAGCATGGAGCAAATTAGGAACCCGATCGATAATTCACAGACACCTCAAATTGGAGGACAAAAGGATATTGGACTTCCATGAGAACTTTCCTATATTGAGGATGCAACAGTGCACATGTCGTCCTCACCCCAAACAGTTAGAAGCAGAGACACATGAAGACTACAACCTTATCAATATTCTAGAAGCTCCATAAAAATCATCTCAAGGAAGTGCTAGAGAAAATAGATTTGTGTGTGTTGTGCAGTGTTATCAATGGCGAATGGCGGCCTAAGGCGGTGAGCCAAAAATCCGCCATAAACATATAGCGGATGAAATAGCGGCCTATGGCGGACGGCCTATGGCGGACGGCCTATGTGTGTATGTGTGTGTTCTCTCTCTCTCTCTCTCTGTGTGTGTGTATGTATGAATATGTGAGTGTGTGTAACTGTGTATGTGTGTATATATGTGGGTGTGTATGTGGGTGTGTATGTGTGTGTGATTGTGGCTGTGTGTGTGATTTTGTGTGTGTGTGCACACGTGTGTGTATATGTAATTATGTGTGTGTGATTGTGTGATTGTGTATATGTGTGTGCATGTGTCTGTATGTATCTGTATGTATGTATGTGTACGTTCTCTCTCTCTCTGTGTGTGCGTGTGTGCGTGCGTGTGTGCATGTGTATGTATGTATCTGTATGTATGTATGTGTACGTTCTCTCTCTGTGTGTGCGTGTGTGCGTGTGTGTATCTGTGTGTATCTGTATGTGTGTGTGTATAAAAACTAAAAAACTGTAAAAATAAATAAAAACAACATAAATAATCAAAAAAATAATTGAACGTCCGCCATGTGCGCCATAAACCACCACATGGCGGGCGTTATGACGGAAATAGCGGGTGCCATGGCGGAAATAGCGGACGGGGCCATATCATGCTGAAAAGCGGATGGCGAATAGCGATGAGCCCAAAAACCGCCAGGCCATTCCGCCATAGCGCCCATGGCGCCGCCATTTGATAACACTGGGCCATACAATGCCTTCCGGAGTTTGCAGACGTGGTGAGGGAAGGAAGAATCAATAAAGCCCGCCGGCTGCTCCATGTAGAGGTCCTCTTCAATATTGCCATGTAGAAAGGCATTGGAGACATTGAGCTGTTTGACGGGCCAATCGAAGTGAAGAGCGAGTGCAATCAGAAGGCGGATGGAGCCATGTTTGGCCACAGGACTGAATGTTTGAGCATAGTCAAGGCCTTCCTTTTGGTGGAAGCCCTTGGCAACCAACCGGGCCTTGTAGCGAGCAATAGACCCCATGGCGTCCCGCTTGATTTTGTATACCCACTTGCAGCCGATGATGTTGGATTTAGAGGGGGGACAACCAGATCCCAAGTCTGTTGACGGGTGAGGGCATCGAATTCAGATTGCATGGCAGCGATCCAGTGGGGATGTTTGGAAGCTTCTTTGAAGGAGAGAGGTTCCTCAGATGTGATAGCAGCATGGAGATTAAGAGGTTGGCGAGGGCGAAAAGTGCCAACCATAGAGCGGGTAGTCATGGGATGAGTGGGAAGAGGGGCAGGCGGATGAGAACTCGTTGGAGGTGGAGTGGGAGGAGGTGTATCGGGGAGGTAGGCTGTAGGATGGGTTGTCGGTGTTTGATGGGCTATGAGATGTGGGAGAGGTTGCCTAGGAACAAGAGGAGTGAGATGGGGTGTATTGGGAGTAGGGGTAGCTATTTGGGAAGCGGATGCGGGAGAGAAAGGAGTGTCGGGGAAGGCATCGGGACATGGATGTCTCGGAGAAGTCTCGGGACATGATGGTCCGGGAGGAGAGGGCTCAGGAGGACTCGTCTGGGGAGAGGAGGTTCCGGGAGGACTCGTCTCGGGAGAGGAGGTTCCGGGAGGACTCGTCTCGGGAGAAGAGGTCCCGGGAGGACTCATGCCTGGTTGGAAGTAGGGAAAAGTCTGTTCTTCAAATTGAACATGCCGGGTGAGGTAGATGCGTCTGGTTTTTAGCTCCATGCATTTGTAGGCCTTCATATTGTCCGGATAACCAAGGAAGACGCATGGTTGAGATCGTGGCTCAAGTTTGTCACCCGCATAAGGTCGAAGGCAGGGAAAACAAAGACAACCAAATGTGCGCATCCACTTATAATCTGGGAGCCGATGATGTAGAATCTCAAGAGGAGACTTGTTCTGCTGAGTAGAGGATGGTAGACGGTTGATCAGATATACGGCCGTCTTTGCTGCATCTGGCCAATGTTGTTTGGGCATGGAAGCAGTTAGAAGTAAAGCAAGTGTTGTTTCGATTATATGTCGGTGTTTTCGTTCTGCGACACCATTTTGTTCCGGAGTGTATGGTGCAGATGTTTGGTGTATGATACCAAGGCGATGAAATAGGGAAGAAAACTGGTTGTTGACAAACTTGCCCCCGCCGTCAGAACGAAAATTTTTGATTTTGGTGTTGAACTGTCGTTCAGCCATGATTTGAAAAGACTGAAAAGCAGCAAACACATCGGATTTGTGATAAAGAGGATAGAGCCAAGTATATCGAGAGAAATCATCAATGAAAATAACATAGAATCTATATCCCTTTATCGATTGAATAGGAGCAGGGCCCCATACATCAGAATGAATTAAAGCAAGGGGAGTTTTGGATCTTGATTCAGACATAGGGAATGGGAGTTTATGACTCTTGCTCATAGAGCAATGGGAACAAGACTTCAGGAGAGACAGCTTGACAGATAGACAGGAGGCGATCTTTGAGACAACAGGAGAAGCTGGATGACCAAGTCTGGTGTGCCAAAGATCACCCGAGGAAGAAGATGCAAAGAAGGAGACTGGTTCCGAATGAAGTGGATAGAGCCCATTTCTACTCGGTCCGTGGAGAAGAATTTGACCGGTGTCTATGTCCTGAACAATAAAACCAGTAGAAAAGAATTTAATGAAACAGTTGTTATCTTTGGTGAATTTGTAAACTGAGAGTAGGTTTTTAGAAAACTCAGGAGCATGGAGAATGTCAGGAAGAAGTAAAGGAGACCGAAGAGAGGGGATAGAAAAGGAGCCAATGTTGGCAATAGGAGCAGAAACCCCAGTACCAACAATGATCCTTTTATTACCAGTGTAAGGAGTCGAGGACTCAAGATGTCCCGCAGTAGAAGTGATGTGGTCAGTGGCCCCAGTGTCAAGAAACCAGTTTGTCTCCGCAGAGGGAGTGCTTTGAGAGACATGCGCTTCTGGTTTGTGGACATGCTCATGAATCCAGAAGCAATCAAGTGTGTGATGATTTGGTTTTCCACATACTTGGCATGGAATAGGGCAACCAGTCGGATCGGTAGGGATACGACGCCTAGATCTCCCGGTTTGTGCTGGGGATCTGCCTGGAGTAGGGAGTAATGGAGGGCGAGATTGACTCAAATGAGATGCCCCACGTCCACGACCGCCACGATTACTCGGGACATGTCCCGAGTAGGAGCGATACTGTCTTGAGCGGTTGTCCCGATGGCTGTAGTTGGTGAAGAGAGCAGAAGTGTTATCCGGAACGAGAGTTGTCCCGGAGGTTGGTAACGTCTCGGAAGATGGTGCGTGACGTTGCAACAGCATATTAGCTTCTTCAGCAATAAGGCTACTCCAAAGTTCTTCCACCGTGTATGGTATCCCGCGATTGCGAGCCATAACACGGAAGGAATTATAAGTAGAGGGAAGACCGTGAAGCGTCTGTCGGAGAACTTGTCGGGTGGTGACAGTATCGGGACCAGCCGTTTGTAGTTGATCGTAAATGTTCTTTGCACGGTCCAAATAGGCTGTCATGGTCTCGTTTTCCATGGTGAGGTTGTTGAGTTTGTCTTGGAGAAGTTCAATGTGACCTTCGGAAAGAATGGCGTAACGTTGCTCCAATTTCGTCCAGAGAATACGAGAGGACGTTACACCGAGAATAATACCAAGGGCGGAGGTGGTAAGGGTTGCTTGAAGACAAATACAGAGGTGCTGATCAGTGATCAACCACTCTTGAAACTTTGGATTTGGGATAGGAGGAAGAGGTTCAGTGGTGGTGGAGCGAGGATCTGGTATAGTGGGAGAAGGGGGGGATAGAGTTTCGTCGACATACCCAAGGAAGCCATGAGCGTTGAGAACGCCGGTGACTTGAGACTTCCAGAGAATGTAGTTGGTGGAGTCAAGGCGGGTGGTAATGAGATTTGGAAATTTGGAGATGAGAAACTTAAGGTTGGGAGAGATCGGTTCCATTGGATACCGACGAAGGGGACGACCGGTTAGGGAGGATGCTCTGATACCATAAAGAAATATAGAAGAAGGAGATATACGATCGGAGAGAGAGAGATAAGAGAAACCGACAATATTTTCATTAGCCTCAATGGGTTTATATAGATTACATAGTGACTGTTGGAATGCCAACAGGTATGACTCTTGGGATATCAATGGGTGTCTCTTGGGTAATGAACGGTTGCTTTCCTTGGGATGCCAACCGTTGTGTCTGTTGGGGAACCAATGCGTCCCTTGGGAAGAGGAGATGGTGTTATCTCTTTACAGTTCAAGCCATACATCTGACAAATTTTGTCTCAAAACGTACTCCATCATATCAAAGATCCACTGTAACATATCAGGGGTATGGTGAAGGAATGCAACAATGTCCATGGTTGTGGTTGATTATATTCATTACTTTTGTTGCATCCAGCCTCGTGTCAGTTACATATGATTAATTTGACTTCAACACAAAATAAAACCTCAACTCTGCACGTATTGAAGTCATTCTTGGATTTTGTTTTGTTACTAATAAAAACAATATGGCTAAATGTGTACGATATGTTACATTTTTTTCCCAGGTACTACTTGTAATTGTCTTCTACCGGAGTGCCTCAAGTTGCCAGCAATTAAGCAGCCAATACCTGAATACCATGTCATCTCAGGTTAGCCGGAGGATCAATCCTCTTGTGAATTTTCCTCCCATTTAACATGTATTCTCTTTGTCCATTGAAGGGGTGTATATATTTGTAATAGTTCATACTTTTGGCATGCATATCAATTATTCTAAGATGCTATTTGGTCCTTGCATGGAAGATGGATCTGAATCATTCTCAGTCATCACGTCACATGAGGCAATGGAAAGCGATGACACCGATCAAGACAAGCATCTTCTCTCACGATCTGCCGCCGGGGAGGTTGCAGCGGTCAAAGAGGCTCATAGATAATACCATGGCAAGCCCGGTGGAATTGCAAGAAATCAACCGGCCGGTGGCAAGTTTCCTAATTTTTATGTGTGTACCCTTTCTTGTTGTCCGTTTTAAAACTTAGCGAAATTCTTTGTAGCTCTTCCCATATCCATTTGGCTCAGCTATTCGTTTGTACCGTTCTTCCCTGTTGTTTTTGAGCCACTCCTTTGCCAGTTTCTTATATTGGTGGAACTCAAGGTGGTTTATAACTTTGTAAATTATATGTGAGAAGATAAAAAAATGTATTCTCTCATTACAGGCCCCAAGTAAAGATTATCCTTTACATTGGGGCATGTAAAGATTATCCTTTTCTTTTCTTTTGCTGATTTTATATGCATGTTCTTATTTTTTCTCATTTTTATTCCTCAATTTATGACAATACTTGCTTGATCAAACTCTGGTGCGCTGTACCAAACATTTAAGGTTGAATTATATTTTCCTTTGAGGCCAAGTTTGTTTCTCTAGTGGGATATATGGGAACTAATGGGGCCTCTTCATGTACTGAGGGCTGTAAATCGAGTAAAATGGGTTCTTTTTATGAGCAGTTGTCGATCAAATGAACATGTAAGTCAGAAACACAAACTGCAACATATCAACACACGAAAATCTATCAACATGAATGGTATGAGAGAGCAAGCCATGGGAGGCCGTCAATACTAATTTGATTACATTATTAGTACATTACTATCGATTTGAGCATTGTTCATGAAGCCAAACTTACATGTGGATCATCATGATCGTCACAATCAATATGGGTATTGTCCATTACGTCGATGCCAAAAGTCTTGCGGAGAATCTGACTCCTTGAACACGAGGTTTGCAGCATGACTCTAACACCTTCAATGCGTGCAGATTTCTTGCATGCATAACGGTATTCCCTCTCTTGCATAAACTTGTTGTAGACCAAACATTAACCATAGGCTGGGATTTGTTCAGGTCCAACAACGGCACTGGAAGCACTGGAAGCAGCGCTCTTTTCTCTCCAAAGTGCTTGCACTTCATCAGTTCGGAACCTCTGGGTAAATGTCGATTCTTCCAAGGGTGTGATAACGCCATTTGCAAAAGCCAATAGGCCAGTATATGCTATCATCGCTCCATTGTTGATGTAGTACCGATCATCTGTAGCGAAAAGTATGCCACCCCTCTCTGAGCACATTGTCCTCGTCATCTCTTGCAGACGCTCATTGCATCCAACGCCACCAACAATGAGAACATCCTTCTTATCACAGTGAGCCATAGAACGTTCAGTGATCTCAACGGGCATTGCAAACAATGTTTCCTACTAAAATTAACATAGAGAGTTAGATAATACATGGAATGGGATCCAGTGGTTTGGAATATGCGGCGTGTATAGCCAAGAAACATCCATGCATAGGGAGGGGATTTACCGGGCGTGGACAAAATGGCATGGATTGATTTCAGCAGACAAATCCATTTTTCAGTAATTTTACTGCATTTTACATGAAAGTAAAATGATATCAAAAAAGAACTCAAGAATGCAGGATCTATCTTTCTTCTACTCCTTTCGTCCACAGAAAAGAAAATGCTATGGTGCAAGTTTATGTATCAATGGCATCATGCAAATAATGAAAAAAATATCTTAACATTAGAGTATTTCTTTGGTTGGTTCTTTATCAAAAGAGAATCTGTGAATCATCAAAATATCTTGGCATTTTTAAAAATATTCATAACCTAGTTGTGCAAGAAATGGTACAAATAGTGTAATATTTTACTCACAATTGATGATTATTTTCTACCTTTTTATGTTCATTTTGCAATTCTGAAAGAAACATATAACGATACAGCTTTCAAGTTAAAAAGAATCTCTGTAATACGCTCGGAAGTTTATTTAATGTTTTTCAGTTTCTAAAACCAAATCATGCCCCCATCAATGATTTCCTGAACACTAAATTTGAAAGAAATAATTTGCAGTTTCTAGAACCAATTTTTGCCCCATCAACCATCTCCTGAACGCTAAATTTGAAGGACACCAAGCCGATATCATAGCTATTAAAATGTATACAAACAGAATGCATTTTTCTCTTCACCTAAAAAGCTTCACGTAAAGAGCAGAATGGTAATACCTGTAATGAATAACAGAGGTCTGCGGGTGTTCATTCATTGTTTTTTAGCTTCTCTGCAGCAGTTGCTTCAATATAGCTTAAAATCCCGCTGAAAGATACATCCATTCCTTTTACAACATAAGGAAGATCCAAAAACACTTCTCCTTCCTTTGCCAGCTGAAAAGTAAAAAAAAATTGAGGTCAGTTTATATGGCTCCTAGATTACAGTGAATGACTCTTAAATACAGAAGACATCAGTTATCATATACCAAAACAATGTCCTTGACATCCGGTCTATTTCATGAGAGCCAGGGTCAGTTGGAGCTCAAGTGCTCCTTGATGGTATGACATGCTGCGGCTCTTTAACTTCTGTAGAATGCATATCCGGCGATCCACTATGACACCTAGACTGTTGTTTGTTATTTCTCCAGCAATAACACTGACCATTTTGGGATCAGCTCACTTTTCTAATGGAGGCGGCCACCCTCACATCATGATACCTCAAGTCCACCGCATGAAGAACATACCCGAGAACAGTATTCGCCACATCTGAGCTCTGTTCCAACATTCGTGATGTTCTCAGTGTGAACCCATCTTCATATAATTCTATCTACTATACGAGCTAAGGCACAAGGAAAAGAGAGGAAATAAAGAAGAAATAGAATGGAAAAGAGAAAGCGCAAGGAAAATATAGAAGAGAAAGGGACTTATCCTAACACTTGCAAAATAGTTTGTCAGGGAATACAACAATCAAAGTTAAGCTCGTGCAACCTAAGAGGCTAAGAGAGTAATGACAGCATGGCTATATGATAAAAGCACGTTTATATATGGTCAAAATATAAACCAGTAACCGATTAAAGTTTAAAACATGAATTTGGCAACCGAAACAAAATTTGGAACTGTTTCGGAGATCTTCAAAATGACAGTCCAATAATTGTCGGCTAGAATAGTACAATCAACAAGCAGTGAGTCCATGAAGATCAGAATGAAGCCAAAATTATACAACATGAGCTCTGATTTGTAATATATGAGACTTTTTATAAGATCATGATTAACTGATATATGAGACTTTTTAAGCAAATTGAATACAGTTACATCCGCAATGAATTCGCTCTCTTTACACCCTACTCATACAATAATTTGTTGGAAGGAAGATGTAATGAAAATTACGCTCGTACAAATATCAAGAAACAAGTTGTCGTGATGTATAAATTAATAAAGTACAAAATATCAATTCAATTTAACTTATAATAAACAAATGATTGAATGATTAAACGATCGATTGAAATAAGAACCAACCAATGGTGAAGTTTATTGTTTTAAATGTCGGCTGATAGATCATTTCTGGCCTCATAACGATACAATACGATGAAATATATCTTCCATATCATTTGATGTCGATATCGATCAATATATATCATATTGATACGCACATATATTGTCAATACATACTATCCCATAATCAGCCAATATGGACACTTTTTAAGTCATAAAACCAAAATGTGTCCAAACATGGACCCAAACCATCTTATATAAAAAGATAATCTCTTTTGCCTTAGAACAATTGATTAGAATGAAAAAAGAAAAAGAAACAAAGAGAGAGCGGTGCTACGTCTACTTTTGATGATAGGATCATGGTAAAATCTGTCAAAAATCGATGCCGATTAACTTGTTCAAATAATTTTTAATAGTATCTATATTTTAAACAACTATTATATGAAATAGATCTCATTTTTTCATCATTCTTTTTTCTTTCCCCTCTTTATCTTCCTTTTCAGCTTCTTTTTCACTCTTTCCCATCTTTTGATGTTTATTTTATTCATCCATGCCAAGTACTAAATACAACTTTTTATATCATATCAATCATGAGTCAGAAATTCTTTTAAATATTTTTTATATTCAAAATCTGTTTTTTGGTTTTGTAGAAAATATGTTATTCTTCATTGTTATTATTGTTATTCATTGTATTTTTATAACTAAAATGGCATCTACGATGTCATAATTATACTTTAGTCATCAAGATTTATATAAATGCACTGCCATATATGAACCCAAGATATATCGTCTGATATATGATATCCGACACGAAGAACTCCCATACGATACGATTCCGATATATGATAATCTAAACCTTGGTTAAGTCTTAAAGAATAGGTACTACCAATCAAAACAAAACCATGAACTATCTCAGTGAAGGCCCCAACCATGAGTATAACAATATATAGATAGAGTCAACTAGCATGAATCCTTGAAGATCAGGGCAACGTCAAATTATTATAGAAATTGTCCCCAATATGTGATGCCTAATAGTCCTTTAGTTGGGCCATAATAAATTTATGAACTATTCTATAACATTCTTACTAGAGGTTATACCATCAGTCGTAGCCACCATGGACTCAAACATATACAAAGATGCAATCAAAAAACTCAATTAGAATAATTGAATATGATTCACATTATTTGGTAAGATTTTTATGCTTAACAAAAATTATCAATGTCTGAAGCAGTTCATCTACAATTTATGTTGCACTGAAATGAATCGGCATGCTTTTCTAATAACTCGTCTCATGATATTGTCGACAAAAGCAACTATGGATATTTATTCAGATCTTGTTGTGTTAGTTGTGTAATGAATCCCTAGCAATAAAAATATGTTCAAACTAACATATAAATGAAGCACTGAAGATTTCTAGCCATGCAATGACAGACCGACTTGTACTCGCATTAGGCACATCATACAACAGGCCCTATGAATGTCTTTGTGGCAGTCATATCTGTTTTTAGTGTATCCATGTATGTGCTTTTTAGTATTATAAAAAAAGTAATTAAATTTGACTTTGAAATGATCATTTCATTTGAGAATCTAAACACTAGAAGGCAAGACATATTCATCAGTATCTAAGGACCTTTCATGGTGTGTACACGATTTGTATTGAATTTTTGATTAATTTAATTATTTTAGGCTTTTAGCATAGGGATGATGGCATATGCAACAATTTGGAATGTTTAGAAACTTCATACATCATTAAACAAAGACAATCTGCGGGCATGTTCTTTTTGTTGAGAATGGTTTTGTGGAAAGTTGAGGGGTTATGGAATCTTGATGTGAGAAAATTTTGGTTTTGTTTTTTTGTTGGAAGTTGGTTGGAAAGTTGTTTTGAGAAAGTTTTGTGGGTCCCACACAAATTTCTTGTGTTTTTTGTTAAGAAAGTTGGTTGAAAAAAGTTTGAAGTGTGGTCTCTGGTCTTAAAATAATAAATTAATTGTATTTAATTAAAAACAATCGGAAAAAATTGGTTCCACAAACAATTGAAATTAAGTGTGGTCCACTGATCTTTTCAATCGTAAAATAATTTAAAAACCAAATCATTTTGCTTTCGTTCGGAAAAAATTATTTAAAAAAAATCAAACAATGTGCTTTCAAACGGAAAAAATAATAATAAACCAAAACACTGTGCATTCCTCGGTAATAAGACAAAAAAGTCGCGGTAACCTTTCTCCACCTTATTTTTTTAATTAAAAATTTGAAAAACGAGGCTTTGATTGGACGAGACGGAAGACAGAGAGAGGTTTGTGGGCCCACAACCGAGAATCCGAGTGTAATCCGCAGAATTTGCGGGAAATTTGCCAAAGGAAAGTTTGTGTCCATGTAGGGCATATTCTTTTTGTAGAAAGTGGAGTAGAAAGTGGAGTTTTCCACTGTTCATGCACTATTCACACTACTATTCACAGGAATCTCACATCATTTTCCTTGTCTTGTTCTTCTTGCTTAAAAAATTTCTCCGAAATTTTAGCTGATGTGGCGCATACATGGACGCAAACTTTCCTTTGGCACTTCCCCTGCAAATTCCGCAGATTACGCTGGGATTCTCGTTTGTGGACCCACAAACCTCTCTCCCACCTCCGTCTCGTCCAATCAAAGCCTCGTTTTCCAATTTTTTTAATTAAAAAATGAGGCAGAGAAAGGTAACCGCGACTTTTTGTCTTATTATCGAGAAATGCACAGTGTTTTAGTTTATTATTATTATTTCCAATTGAAAGCACAATGTTTGGTTTTTTATAATTTTTTCCAAACGAAAGCAGAGTGATTTGGTTTTTTTAATTTATCGTTCGATTGAAAGGATCAGTGGACCACACTCAATTTCAATTGTTTGTGGAACCAATTTTTTCTGATTATTTATAATTAAATACAGTTAATTTATTATTTTAAGGTCGTGGACCACACTTCAAACTTTCTTCACCCAACTTGATTTAAAAACACAAGAAAGTTGTAAACTTTCTCAAAACAACTTTCCAACCAACTTTTCAACAAAAAAACGCAACTAAACTTTCCTCACATCAAGTTTTCACAACCCCTCAACTTTCCACAAAACCATCTCAACAAAAAGATCAGGCCCGTAGGCGCCACATCAGCTAAAATTTCTGAGAAATTTTTTGATCAAAAAGAACAGTGGAACAGTGAAAAGGATGTGAGATTCGTGTGAATAGTAGCATGAACAGTGGAAAACTCCACTTTCAACAACAAGAACATGCCATTCGTAGAAACAACTTCAATAAATGGATCTCAAATAGTATTATTATGAGCACACTAGGCCGTGAAAGGGAAATTGAATGTTACTGAGACACCAGCGATGCGTGGGCATGTGTGTACTATTCATCTCGATTCTTTTACACTAGCTATCTCACGAGTTTATAGTAATCTACCTTATATTACAAATTAATTAAAAAAACTCATGGTGGAATCAGCTATTTGAAAAACCAAGTAGAAAAATTCTCTAAAATCCCAAAAATGTAGAATCTTTTTTTAATAATTCAGCCTACCTGCTCAATGTTGTAGCCAGGACTGGGATCATTGCTCAGCTCTAAAACCCGAGCGAACCGATCCAAGCAATTCCCGACAGCAAAATCAATCGTCTCCCCAAAAATCCTGTACCTCCCCTCGCTATAAGCAATCACCTGAGTGTTCCCCCCACTCACATAAAGCACCACAGGATCTTCAGCGCCGTTGACCACCCTCCCCATCTCTATGTGGGCGACGAAGTGGTTTACCGCCACGATCGGCTGCTTCCAGATCTGCGACAAAACCCTAACTGCGATAGCCCCGACCTGGAGTGGGGCCCCCATGCCGGGCCCGCTGGTGTAGCAGAGGCAGTCTACGTCCGCCGGAGAGAGGTTCGCCGCCTGGAGGGAGGATTTGATGAGGGGGAGGATGTGGCGGAGGAGGTGGTGGGCGGTCTCCCGAGGGAGGAAGCCGTGGCCTGGGGGCGTGATGAATGTGTGGCGGGGGTTGGAGATGATCTCACCATCCATGTCAGAGTAGCGGCTGAGATGAGCATGGGAGCATCGGCCATGGGTGCGGAGGCGACGGAGCTGCGAGAGGAAGAAGGGCTGTGAGAGGAAGGAGCCGTTGCGGATGAAGAGGATCCGTTGGATCAAGGGCTAGTTGATCTCGTCCAGTCGTCTATGAAATAATCTTAGCCTCTCGTTTCGTAAGTGAATGGATATCAGCCGTTCGTCTGTCATTTGGTTTCGTTGGAGATTAGCGCCATTCGTTGGCAGGAATAGAAATGAGTTGGAGTTGTTAGCGTGTGACCCGCTGTGGATAATCTGTGGATAAGAATTCGTTGAGGTTGTTAGAGGGAATAACAAATTGTGGTTGTTGTCCGAGAGAGAGTATAAGATAGAATTTTCTTTTGAATTCTTGATACGTTGATTTGTAAGAAAACAAGATACACTCAACAATTCTCATCGGCAACCCAATTCTCAATACAATCTCTTTTCTCCCAATTGTTCTTTGATTCACTAACCCGTGTCATCTTGTTGAGATTTCCATGGCTAGACGAGGTAAACGTCAGGAGGAGGAGCATGAGGAGGAGCAAGCGGCGAACCCAGCGGCGAACCACCATGAAGAGATGCAGCCTCCACAATTGGTATCAGAGCATCCAGGGTCGAGCCATCGGGAGGATGCCAACTATGAAGAGGAGTCGATGGATGAAGATTCTTGGACGGAGAGATTTCGGAAGCTGGAAGAACAACAAAAGTCATTCCATCATCAAGTAGAGCAGCGTTGGGATATCCTACAGCAGCAAATGCAACAGCAAATGGCCTATAGCAATGCTCAATTCCAGGGGGTTGCAAGCAAGATTGAGGAACTCAACCGGACTTTTTTGGCAATTCTCTCCCATGGCGGGGGCCGACCTCCACCAACGGAAGGTGATCGATCTTATTCCTATGAGGGAAACCGTGGGGAAGATGGAAGAGGAGAATATAGTGGGTCGAGGGAGTCGATCCTTAAGGGGTTGAGGCCTGAGTTTCCAACATTCAAGGGGTGTGACGAGGTCATTCCGTGGGTGAATCAGGTGATACAAATTTTTGATTATTACAAAACTGATAAAACTGCGTGGGTGAATCTATGTGGGTTTTATTTGAAAGAAGAAGCTCTCCAGTGGCACGATTGGGAGAGAGAGAATATTGAAGGGTTCTACTCTTGGAACACCTTCAAGAAGGAGATATTGGCTCGTTTTGGTCCAACGGAGATGGAGAAACCCTTCCAGGTGTTCTCGTTCATGAGGCAGGAGGGGTCAGTCAGAGATTACTTGAGGAAGATGGCGAAGGTAATGGGATTTTTGGACAAATTACCCCCTAAATACATTCTTGACAAGTTTGTTGGTGGCCTTAAAGAAGAGATAAGATATGAAGTATCTACAGCAGAGCCTACTGACCTATGGAAAGCTATCCGTCTGGCCAAGAATTTTGAAGAAAAGTTTTTAAATGCTAGAAGATCCCTCAGAAGCTCAGCGGCAGTGATGACACAGGCCAAGGCAACTGGTGGATCTTCAACAGCCTTGACTGCATGTAAACCCCCACAACACACTCCCATTCCAAGGAAGCTAACTCCCAAAAAGATACAATACAAGCGAAAGAATCACATATGCTTTGGTTGTGATGAAAAGTGGAGCAGGGATCACAAGTGCAAAAAGCTGTTCATTATGGAAGGGGTGTGGGAAGTTGAGGATGCTGTGGAAGAGGGCCAGGAGGAAGGAAGTTTCATTGCTAAGGAAGTGTCTTGGCAGGAGCCTATAGAAGAGGGGACTGAGAATCCTGCTGCCATATCTTTGCAGGTAATGTGTGGCATACCTGCAACACACACTCTGAGGTTGGAGGGGAGCATCAAGGGACAGTCAGTTCAGGTGTTGGTAGACTCAGGGTCAACTCACAGCTTCATCCACCCTAAGCTGGCTAATACACTGGGATTAGAGGTAGAGAAGTCAAAAAATTTCAATGTCATGGTGGCTAATGGGGAGAAGTTGGAGGGAGCAGGTATGTGCAAGGGGGGGTGCTGCTTAAATGCCAAGGGGCTACAGTTCCTCTAGATTTGTTGTTGTTACCCATGGGTGGTAGTCAGATTGTTCTGGGAACCCAATGGTTAGAACAATTGGATGATATAGTGATGAACTTCAAAAAGTTGCAAATGAGATTCAACTATCTGGGCAAAGAATGCTTGTGGCAGCGGGCTAGGGGAAATTCTCAAGTGGTCAATGAAAAACAAAGTTGCAGAACCCTGAAGCAGGAGAGAAGTGGGTACTTGATCCAGTTGAGATCCCTGGATATGACATATGATAGTCTGGAGTATGGAGACTCTAAAATTACAAGTCACCATCCTCAGTTGCAGTTGCTAGTAGAGAGATACTCTAAAATCTTTGAAGAGCCTAAGAGCTTACCCCCTCTCAGATATTGTGATCACCACATTCCTCTTGAGCCAGGTTCCAAGCCAGTGTGCATCAGGCCTTATAGACATGCCCAGTTTTTGAAGGGGAAGATTGAGAAGCAAGTGGCTGATATGTTGAGCTCATGAGTTATACGACCTAGTACTAGTCCTTATGGGTCTCTAGTTGTTATGGTGAAGAAGTCAGATGGAACTTGGAGGATGTGTGTAGATTATAGATCCCTCAATCAACAAACAGTGAAGGACAAATTTCCTATTCCCATAATAGATGAATTGATGGATGATTTGCTGGGTGCTGCCATCTTCTCTAAGCTGGACCTCAGGTCAGGTTATCATCAAATAAGGGTGCATGAGGAAGACATTTATAAAACAGCATTTCGCACTCATGACGGCCACTATGAATTTGTGGTTATGCCCTTTGGTCTCACTAATGCTCCTTCAACCTTCCAAGCTCTGATGAATCACATTTTCAGGTCAGTGCTGAGGAAGTTTGTGTTAGTATTTTTTGATAAAATTTTGATTTATAGTACTAATCTCTCTGCCCATGTGGAGCGTCTGGAGAAAGTCTTCCAAATACTATTATAACATCAGTTGTTTGTTAAGCTGTCTAAATGTCAAATTGGCCAAGAATCTGTGGATTACTTGGGTCATGTCATCTCTGCGGAGGGTGTTGCAGCTGACCCAAAGAAAGTGGAAGTTGTAGTAGCTTGGAGTGAACCTAAAACAGTGAAAGCCTTGAGGGGGTTCCTGGAGCTTGCTGGCTATTACCGCAAGTTTGTGAGAGGCTTTGGATGTATAGCTGCACCACTCACTAATATGCTGAGGAAGGGGGATTCTCTTGGACTGAGGAAGCAAGAACGGCCTTCCACAAGCTGAAGAGTGCCTTAGTGTCTGCCCTTGTATTATCCCTGCCAGATTTTTCAAAAGAATTTGTAGTTGAATGTGATGCCTCGGGGCTGGGAATTGGGTCTGTGTTGATGCAAGAAGGGAGGCCTCTGGCTTATTTAAGCTCCAAGCTGAAGGGAAGAAATCTCCTAATGTCTACTTATGAAAAAGAGCTGCTGGCCTTGATTGTAGCTGCTAAGAAGTGTAGTCACTATCTCCTGGGCAGGAAATTTTTCATCTGTACTGATCATAGAAGCTTATGTCATCTCCTAGGGCAGAGGTTGCAACATGGGATACAAAATAAGTGGTTGGTCATGTTGTGCCCTGTGAAGCTACTGCACATGTACTAGAGGGGGGATGAATAGTACTTTAAAATAATCAAGAGAGTTATTCCTAATTATTGTGCAAACATACAAACAACAATGCGGAATAGACTACAAACAACAAGAATAGACAAACGCAAACAAAGCATGTAACGGGTTCGGATCCACCCAAGTCTCCCCGACTTGTTCCCGGTGATCATACGTCCCAACCACCCGGATCCCCTCCGGATACTTGAGTTAGAAACCACTAACCCAAGAT
Organism: Scilla litardierei; assembly: GCA_030789695.1. Lineage (NCBI taxonomy): Eukaryota > Viridiplantae > Streptophyta > Magnoliopsida > Asparagales > Asparagaceae > Scilla > Scilla litardierei. Next base: position 29,302,232 of record CM061135.1, read on the forward strand.
TTTGCATTATGAAATTATTGTAGAAAACCTCTACAAGACCAAATCATACACAATGAAAATGTGACTCCCACAACCCGTGATCACACACTTCTCTCACAACCGAGAGAATAATTCAAATATCAAATGCAATGAAATAATGAAACACTTACCACAAAATCCTATGCCTTGAGTATACTTACCAAATTAGGGCAAAGATGGATTTTGAGGAAGAAGATGTCACCAAACCCTAGCTCCAAGAAATTGACCAGCAATGGAAGCCTAGGGTGGAGTTGGTGACCTTGGATCAAGCTCCTTGGCTTGGACGGTTCACAATCAATGAATCTCTCTTTGGAAATAAGAGTGAGAGAGAGATTCTAGTGAGAAGAGATAGCTTTAGAATGGAGTTGATTTGCTTCTCTTTGATTTCTCTAAATCTCAAAATATGCAGCCTTGGATCCTATGAAAGAACCCCTCCAAGTATATATAGGATAGAGGAAAGAGAGGAGAGAAATTCGTGCAATAAATGCTCCAACGGCTCTATTCTGAAGCAGACTAGTCAGTCAAAGAAGGATCACTGACCGACTAGTTCATCAACTAGTCGGTCGGTGATTCAACGTGAACCGACTAACTGCTCGACAGCCAAAAGAGAAAGTTCCAGGCAATATGAACTAGTCAGTCTAAGAAGACTTGCCAATCGACTAGTTTGCCAACTAGTCAGTCGGTGAGTGTTCTTTGACCGACTAAGATATGAAATCAAAGTAGCTGAATACAAGTTACACTAGTCGGTCTAAGAACAAATTCCAACCGACTATTTTCACAACTAGTCGGTCGATGAATGCTCTTGGACCGACTAACTGTAAACAGTAACTTAGGCTGTACAGAGGCAATGATAACTAGTCGGCCTGAGAAGGATTCCTAACCGACTAAATCGTCATCTAGTCGGTCGGTGAACCTTCTTTGACCTACTAATTGATCAACAGTGCCAGGCAGAAATGAGCAAGGCATTTTAGTCGGTTCAAGAGGAATTGCCGACCGACTAGATCGTCATCTAGTCGGTTGGTTCTTCTACTTGAACCAACTAACATGCACTAGAAGCCGAGGGAAGAAGCGATAGGCTTCGGGAAAGTTTCTAATGGCTTCTATGATAATCCTAGCTCTAAGATATGAGCGAAATGAAGATAATAATGTAAGTCCTACTCAAGGCTTAACATTCTAATCTATGAAGCTAGAAGACAATAAATAATACATGACGAACCGTCTTCAAAGCTTCAATCTTCATTCTTCTTGACTTCAATAATGCTCCTTGATCTTCAACGAAGCTTCAGGTACACGATCACGCGTATTGAGAAGTCTTGAGACGTCGCTTTTGATGTACGTAGTATTTTGGCGACGATCTCCATAACTGCGCTCTCAAACAGTTAGTACACATTATTTATGTTTGCTCTTCATCCAAAACCAAATCCGGGGAATCAATACTCAACATTCTCCCCCTTTTTGGTGATGACAAACCAACATAAATAATAATCAATAATAATGATTCAAATGAAATTTACTTACTCCCCCTGCATTGATGACACGTTAGTTCCGTATTCAATAATATTCATACGCATCAAGCAGATGGGGGGTGAATAAAATATGAATCATATTATTGCAATTTAGGATCTAAATCCATTTTATATCTTAACTCCCCCTGAATCTAACATATCAAATTAGATTCATGGTAAATTGCTTTGAATTAACAATTAGCACATTGTCATTATTAATTCTCTCTCCCTTTGGCATTAGCAAAAAGAGCAGGAGGAGATCAATGACAAGATTACAATGGCTAAAAGTAAAAGCATGAGAGTCTAAGAATACGACCACGATCCAAATGACACCAAAGTAAAATACCAAAAGTAAAATACCGAAGAAAATCAAAGCGTGCCAACGTGACCATAGTCGAAAATCGAAAAACGAAATCATCAAACCATAGTCGAAAATCGAAAAACGAAATCATCAAACCATAGTCGAAAATCAAAAAACGAAATCATCAAACCATAGGTGAAAATCGAAAAACGAAATCGTCAAACCATAGGTGAAAATCGAAAAACGAAATCATCAAACCATAGGCGAAAATCGAAAAACGAAATCATCAAACCATAGGCGAAAATCGAAAAACGAAATCATCAAAACTCAAATCAATTTTACTTATGAGTTATGGAACATACTCTCCAATATCAACATTCTTAGTTAAATACAGTGCATGGAAAACAATTCTATGTTTCCATAGAAGGAATTCTATTTAATCCAATAAAATCGTCGAGCGACGACATCAACATCAGAGACAAAAATAATCCGATGTGCAACCCAAATGTAGCAAATTGATACCAAAAGTAATATGCAAAAATGTTATGCTAGAAATAGATAGAACATCATAGAACAATGGCATATGCAATTCTAGCATACTAATTGAAACAAAATGATACCAATGTGAATATTCTAACAATGCATGCATTCAACACACATGGATACCAAATGTATATCAAAAGTAAGAATATACTTACAACATTAAGCTCCCCCTACTTTGGTGCATCACTTAAGCACCATCAACTCCATTTGAATGAAAAATCCTTTGCAAAACAATGTGTTGGTAGGGTTGGTATCCCATGATGGATTGAACCTAGAAAGCATCATTTTGGTATCCAAAAATCCTTTTGGATCCTATGGGTTAGGCAAAAAATTTAACAAACTAAATTCAAATTAACGTAACTCATAGCCCAACTAAATTCAAATTCAATATGAATTTAAGTTTCAAACAATCAAGCACATCCAAGACCAATATGCAAATAAAAAGAATAAACCAATTCTTACCACAATTGCTTTGGTACCCATAAAATGAAATTAAACTTATGGTACCAAGTAATGAAGGGTCAAAGGAAACTAACCCTTCGGAAACCAAGTCCACGAGGACCGTGATTTTCCAACATAATCATCATTCAAAATAATGTCATTAATATACGATTGCACATACATATCCTTAGCATGCATGCTTGTGTTCTTCGGACCCCAAATAGTGTATGTCTTGGGAGCCATAATCCTATTGGGAGCATGCATACGTTGTTGATGTCTATGTGATGCATGTCGTGGATAAGCATATGGCATGTGATGCAATGGTGCATGATGATAATTATTCATATGAGAATGTGAATGAACATATGCATGTGGTGGAACACGTTCATGGGTGTGTCTCACATGGTGTGCACGTGCTCGTGGATGCGGAGCATAAAAATCATCATACGTGCTAGCATGTGGAGTAGGATGTGTGTTCCTACGTGGCATGGTATACATGAAAGCATGACCCTTCTTTGGAGGTCCACCCAAAGTGGGTTTCTTTCCAAATGGGGTTGTGTACCTAGTGGAAGCACCATTGGTAGAAGAACTACCCATGAAGTGTTTACTCCCACTAGTAGAAGCATCGGAAGTTGGCCTAACAAGGGTGACGGACGATTTGGATGAATCTCACATCTTATACCCCAAGCCAATGTGATGATTGGCCGGAAGTAAGTCATTTAAGATATTATCCAAATGTCCATTACCTTTATTGAATTCATTGAGTCGGCCTAATGTGCACTCATACTTCTCGGTGAGAGAATGCATAGAAGCATCCAAGGTGGACACTTGCGATGTGAGTGCACAAATACGTGACTTGAGATTCTTATTCTCAATACTCAAAGTTGAGTTTTGAGACGTCAAATCTGCTATCACATGTTCATCCGAATCCTCGATATGAACATGCTCAAGTTGAGATTTGAGATTTTCAATCTCATTTCTCAACCCTTCAACAATGGTGTCGTTGTTGACGATGATAGGTTTAGGCGAGGTTTGAAGACTAGTTAACTCATTTTTAGTCTTAATAAATCTAGTAGCCAAATTAGAAAACTTATTACAAAGTTGTTCGTTGGCTAATCTAAGTTCATCCATGGTTACCTCTTCGCCTTCATCCTCGCTTTCATCGGAGGAGGTCTCTTGATCACGTTCCTCTTTTCCCATGAAGCACGTGTGTGCTTTCTCCACTCGTTCATCATCCGACTCTCCACTAGATGAGTCCTCTTCGGAGTCAGTGAATGTGCCGACAAGTCCTTTCTTGTGTTTTCTCGACTTGTCGTACTTGGATGCCTTCCACTTCTCCTTGTGTTTGTTGAGAGGACAATCCGGCTGGATGTGTCCTGGCTTGTTGCATTTATAACACACGGGAGTAGAAGCATTAGTCGAACTAACTTTAGATTTATTTTTCAACTTACCTTTTCGGAAGGATCGGTCGAACTCCTTTGCCATACGAGCAATGGATTCTATGTCTAACTCTTCTTCCGATTCTTCATCATCGGTAGATGGAGCGGCCTTGTACGCAATCGCCTTTTTCTTTGGCTCGTCTTGCTTCAAGTACGCCTTCATCTTTTTCTTCATTTTGATCTTACTTTCCTTGCGTACCTCGTAAGACAACAAGGTACCCATTAGTTGTACAACCGTGTACTTATTCATATCGTTACCTTCCTCGATGGCGAAGGTACGCTTTTCCCAACAAGAAGGAAGTCTGTCAATAATCTTTGCGACTTTCTCCTTTTGGGTGTAGATCTTCCCAAGAGCTTCCAATTCGTTGGATATGTCCACGAAGCGAGCATAGTAGTCCTTCATAGTATCTCCCTGTTCCATGTGAAACAACTCGAATTCTTTGTTCGCGACAACGAGTTTAGAATCTTTTACCGTACTCGTTTCTTCGTGCAAGATGAGAAGTTGGTTCCATACTTGATATGCACTCTTACATGTGCATATCTTGTTGAAGTCTTCGGGCTCCAACGCATTGCAAGGCATTCATCGCCTTGGCATTATTTACCTCCGCGGAAACCTCCCCAGTAGTCCACTTCGCGAAATCTTCTTCGACGGGCTTGACATACTCCGTCATCGTGGCTCTCCAAAGTGAAGCGCTCCGGAGGAAGGTTTCCATCCGGCATTTCCAGTACCCATAGTTGGTACCGTTGAAGTGAGGAGGCCTGACTGAGGATTGTCCTTCCAAAACTGAAGAAGATCCTTGACGATCTTTGAAGACGTTGTAGTCGTTGTTTGTCATACTTTTAACTCTGGCTCTGATACCAATTGTTGTGCACTGTGAAGCTACTGCACATGTACTAGAGGGGGGTGAATAGTACTTTAAAATAATCAAGAGAGTTATTCCTAATTATTGTGCAAACATACAAACAACAATGCGAAATAGACTACAAACAACATGAATAGACAAACGCAAACAAAGCATGTAACGGGTTCGGATCCACCCAAGTCTCCCCGACTTGTTCCCGGTGATCATACGTCCCAACCACCCGGATCCCCTCCTGATACTTGAGTTAGAAACCACTAACCCAAGATTTTGCACTATGAAATTATTGTAGAAAACCTCTACAAGACCAAATCATACACAATGAAAATGTGACTCCCACAACCCGTGATCACACACTTCTCTCACAACCGAGAGAACAATTCAAATATCAAATGCAATGAAATAATGAAACACTTACCACAAAATCCTATGCCTTGAGTATACTTACCAAATTAGGGCAAAGAGGGATTTTGAGGAAGAAGATGTCACCAAACCCTAGCTCCAAGAAATTGACCAGCAATGGAAGCCTAGGGTGGAGTTGGTAACCTTGGATCAAGCTCCTTGGCTTGGAAGGCTCACAATCAATGAATCTCTCTTTGGAAATAAGAGTGAGAGAGAGATTCTAGTGAGAAGAGATAGCTTTAGAGTGGAGTTGATTTGCTTCTCTTTGATTTCTCTAAATCCCAAAATATGCAGCCTTGAATCCTATGAAAGAACCCCTCCAAGTATATATAGGATAGAGGAACGAGATGAGAAAAATTCGTGCAATAAATGCTCCAACGGCTCTATTCTGAAGCAGACTAGTCGGTCAAAGAAGGATCACTGACCGACTAGTTCATCAACTAGTCGGTCGGTGATTCAACGTGAACCGACTAACTGCTCGACAGCCAAAAGAGAAAGTTCCAGGCAATATGAACTAGTCGGTCTAAGAAGACTTGCCAACCGACTAGTTTTTCAACTAGTCGGTCGGTAAGTGTTCTTTGACCGACTAAGATATGAAATCAAAGTAGCTGAATACAAGTTACACTAGTCGGTCTAAGAACAAATTCCAACCGACTATTTTCACAACTAGTCGGTTGATGAATGTTCTTGGACCGACTAACTGTAAACAGTAACTCAGGCTGTACAGAGGCAATGCTAACTAGTCGGTCTGAGAAGGATTCCTAACCGACTAAATTTTCATCTAGTCGGTCAGTGAACCTTCTTTGAACTACTAATTGATCAACAGTGCCAGGCAGAAATGAGCAAGGCATTCTAGTCGGTTCAAGAGGAATTACCGACCGACTAGATCGTCATCTAGTCGGTTGGTTCTTCTACTTGAACCAACTAACATGCACTAGAAGTCAAGGGAAGAAGCGATAGGCTTCGGGAAAGTTTCTAATGGCTTCTATGATAATCCTAGCTCTAAGATATGAGCGAAATGAAGAGAATAATGTAAGTCCTACTCAATGCTTAACATTCTAGCCTATGAAGCTAGAACACAATAAATAATACATGACGAACCATCTTCAAAGCTTCAATCTTCATTCTTCTTGACTTCAATATTTCTCCTTGAGCTTCAACGAAGCTTCAGGCACACGATCACGCGTATTGAGAAGTCTTGAGACATCGCTTTTGATGTACGTAGTATTTTGGCGACGATTTCCATAACTGCGCTCACAAACAGTTAGTACACATTATTTATGTTTGCTCATCATCCAAAACTAAATTCGGGGAATCAATACTCAACAGGTCAAGTTACAGCAGTTTGATTATAGGGTGGAATATAGGGCTGGTAGGGGCAATATGGCTGCTGATGCCTTGTCTAGAATGGCTGATGGAGAAGATTTTGTGCAAGAGGACTACTTCACATTGTGCCAAGTATCTATGGTGTAAAGTGAATGGTTGCAGGGAATTAAAGACATGGTGTGCCATGATCCTTACTTTCAGGAGCTGAAGCAGAAGCTACAAAGGGAAGGGGAAGATAGCACAGAAATAAGGAGTAAGGATGGAATCTTCTATTACAAAGACAAAATACTAATAAACCCTGATAATTCTCAAGTAATTCAGATTCTTTTGACTGAGTATCACAGTTCTCCTTTGTGGGGACATTCAGATGCAACCAGGACATTGCACAGGCTGAGGAGTGTTTTCTTTTGGAAGGGGATGAAGGCAGCTGTAAAAAAATTTGTCCAGGAATGTGACATTTGTCAACGTAGCAAAGCTGAAAATGTGCCATATCCTGGGCTACTACAACCACTATCCACTCCTGAGCAGGTTTGGGAAGACATTTCCATGGATTTCATCCTAGGCTTGCCTCCTTGTGGGAGCATTGGTGCCATCTTTTTTGTGGTGGACAGGCTGACAAAATATGCCCCTTTTTTGGAATATCCCTTTACAGCTAAATCTGTAGCCCAGGTATTCTTTGAAGGGGTTTTTAAGTTGCACGGCATGCCCAAGTCCATAGTGAGTGATAGGGATCCTGTGTTTACTAGTGTGTTCTGGAGGGAGTTATTCACTCTACAGGGATCAACTTTGGCCTTCAGTTCAGCATACCATCCGCAATCCGATGGGCAAACGGAAATCACAAACAGAATTCTGGAGTGCTACTTAAGATGTTTTTGTAGTCATCATCCCAAAGAGTGGCCGAGATGGTTAGCTCTAGCTGAGTACTGGTTTAATACCACATGGAAAGCTCCTATGCAAATGACCCCATATGAAGCTTTGTATGGGAGGAAACCCCCTAATTTACTGTCATATGTTCCTCACACTTCCCAAGTTCACACAGTGGATGAATAATTATAATCTCGTGAGGTTATTATTAAGCTTCTTAAGGACAATCTGACGAAGGCCAAAGACCGCATGAAGAAATATGCAGATCAGAATAGGTCAGAGAGAACTTTTGAAGAAGGCGATTGGGTTTACCTTCGGCTTCAGTCATACAGGCAGATTACGGCAGCTATGAGAAAGCCCCATAAATTGTCTCCGAGATACTACGGGCCTTACAGGGTATTGAAGAAAGTGGGTCAAGTAGCGTACAGGCTGGAAATGCCATCGAATAGCCGTATTCACCCCATTTTCCATGTCTCGCAATTGAAGAGGAAGTTGGGAACCCATGTAGTGGTACAAGATGCTCAACCATGCTACATTGAGGAGATAATTAATGAGCCTGAGACGATTATGGAGCGAAGGACAATCAAGTTGAGGAATTCGTTAGTTTCCCATGTCTTAGTGAAATGGAAGCAGCGGGACGTGGAGGAGGCTACATGGGAGTGCTACTGGGACCTAGTTAAGAGGTTTCCTACCTTCGACCTTGAGGCAAGGTCGAAAAATGGGGGAGGCAATGTCAGAGTAGCGGCTGAGATGAGCATGGGAGCATCGGCCATGGGTGTGAAGGCGACGGAGCTGCGAGAGGAAGAAGGGCTGTGAGAGGAAGGAGCCGTTGCGGATGAAGAGGATCCGTTGGATCAAGGGCTAGTTGATCTCGTCCAGTCGTCTATGAAATAATCTTAGCCTCTCATTTCGTAAGTGAATGGATATCAGCCGTTCATCTGTCATTTGGTTTCGTTGGAGATTAGCGGCATTCGTTGGCGGGAATAGAAATGAGCTGGAGTTGTTAGCGTGGGGCCCGCTGTGGATAAGCTGTGGATAAGAATTCGTTGAGGTTGTTAGAGGGAATAACAAATTGTGGTTGTTGTCCGAGAGAGAGTATAAGATAGAATTTTCTTTTGAATTCTTGATATCGTTGATTTGTAAGAAAACAAGATACACTCAACAATTCTCATCTGCAACCCAATTCTCAATACAATCTCTTTTCCCCCAATTGTTCTTTAATTCACTAACCCGTGTCATCTTGTTGAGATTTCCATGGCTACACGAAGTAAACGTCAGGAGGAGGAGGAGCATGAGGAGGAGCAAGCGGCGAACCCAGCGGTGAACCACCCTGAAGAGATGCAGCCTCCACAATCCAGGGCAACGATCCCCACGCCAACCATGTTCGCTGAGCCCTCGATCCCTACAGCTATTAGAGTTTTTTTTTCTTGGTCGCCATGGACCAAAAAAGAATGGTTGTTAGGGTTTTAGGTATTTTGGGGGATTTTTGGTGCAGCAGGGTTACATTTGGGGAGTTGCTTCGTGCACCTACCTTTTTACTCGCGCGCACAACCACGTACTTGTCATTCAAAATTTACAAACCTCCGGGGGAGGGGAAGCGGTTTATGGTTTGGGATGTATGGTGGAAAAGATGGGCGCACAATCACATACTTACAAGTTTGACATTCAAAATTTACAAACCCACAGGTGGGGAAAAGGGGTTTATGGTTTGGAATGTGTGGGGGAAAAGAGGGATGGGGCGGGGCTAGGTTTTTTTGGGGGGGTTATCGGAGGATGTGGCAGAGGAGGGTGCGAGGGCAATGGAGGGGTGCAATGGAGGGGGCGGGGTTGGATAGTCGGAGGAGGGGGGGTGGCGGAGGGGGAGGCAATGGAGGATGGGGCTGGTGAAGATGAAAAGGGTCGACGGAGGGGGCGGAGGAGGAGGCAGGGCTGGGTAGTCGGATGAGTTGGTGGCCTAGGGGCTAGGGAGATCGGAGGATGGGGCTAAAGAGGAGGCGGGGGCGGTGGAGGGATGGGGAGGATAAAGAGGATCGGCGGAGGGGTGCAGGACGGGGATGTCGACGAGGGGGCGGCGTCGCCAACCGCTGACGGTCAGCGGTTTTACTCACCGCACACAACTGGTGCATTTTCGAAAATTTTAAATGGTTGTGCTTAGTGAGTAAATTTGACTTTCAAACTTGTAAATAAATGGTATGGTGGTTGTGCGTATGAGTAAAACGGTGGGTGCTCGAAGCAACTCCCTTACATTTGGTTTGATATCATTTTAGTCCCTTATATCTTTTCTTCTTCTTCTTTTAAAAATATTGTGCTCATCTTCTCTCTTCTTCTACTCTCTCTAGATGGTTCTTCTCCTCAGTACACATACCACTTAACATTTAAAAAATTAATTAAAGAAACTAATTACACTTAACTTAATACACTTCACCAATTCTCTCTAATACACTTAAACTAATTAACTAATTCTCCTCCACTGTCGCCACCCCTTCGGCACCCCCACCAAACAATCTATGCCCCATCGCCCCCTCCCCAGCCCCCTTCACCCCTAGCCGCCTCCCCCACCGCCCCTCCTCAGCACCCCTCACATCCTACCCCTCCCCAACCCCCTCCGCTCCTTCCCATTGTGCCGCCTGACGCCCCCTCTTCTGCCCCCTCATACCCCTACCCAAACCCCTCCGCATCTGCCATCCCTCCCCAGCCCCCTCCCACTGCGCCCCTGTTGCCCCTCCCGAGTCCCCCCTCCGGCCCATCCCCATCCCCATCCCCCTCTGTCCCCTCCACCTCCTCCCACGTTGGCCCCTCCCCAGCCCCTCCCCCTCCTTCCCCATCCCCCTCCTCACCAGCCTCATCCGCCCTCTCTACCTCCGCCCTAGCCCCCACCCCAGCCCCTTCCACCCACCCTAGCCGCCCCTACGTCCCATCCTTTTTCCCATTTTCTCCCATGCCCCATCGCCCCCTCCCCCCTCTGCCCCCAGCCCCCTCCCTCAACCCTCCCTATCTGCCCCAACACCCTTTCCCTCTGCCCTCCACCTCTGCCCCCAGGTATGCGTAATGAGCAATTTGGCATGTAAAAGATAATTATTGTAATGAGCAATTAGTTCTAGGTTTTAAAAGATAATAAGTGTATAATTAAGGTACTAGAAATAACCCGTGCACATAGTTCATGGAGACCAAAAAAACCCACACACAGGATGTGGTAGAAGCAAAGAAAGTTCACATTCCTATAAGAGGAATGGGTACCCCAGTGGTAATCATTATACCCACTCTAAGCGCAAGTCTGAGCAACCAACGTCTTTGATGAAATAAGCTCGAGTAAATGTTGCATAAAAAATGCGAAAGGAGATGACAGCATGCTCTCCTAGGGAAAAGGGGGCTGGGTGCCCCCCCTCCCCCCCACTCTAACCTCTTAGGGGGAAGGGGGCCCCCCCAGGAGGGGTGAGGGTACTCCAATAGTAACATGTTATGGGCCATGGTTGAAAGTGCTTCATCACAAAGCCACAAGGATGAGCGAGCACTCTTGGGCAATAAGAAGATAGTGAAGCATCCTAGTGAGGCTTAACTTGATGAAGGAGTGTCATTCATATGCCACATTTGTGGACAGTGCACAATTGAGTTAATCCATGTGGAGAGTGTTGGAGCAAGCCAAAGGAACAGGCATCATGGTGAGAAGATGTGAAAGGCAACACAAATTGGCAAGGAGGGAGGGGTGCTCTACCTCCCCTAGGGAGGGGGTTTGCATTATCACGGTTACCAAGGGATATGGGGGTTGAGAGTCTAGAGTGTGTCGCCACGATTCACTAAAAGGAAAGAGAGATTGGCCTTTGATCATGAGGAAGCAATGAAGCATCCAAGTAAGAGAATTCTTTAACAAAGAAGGTGGGTCATCCATGTGCCATCCTAGTAAGGGTGTGTGGGTATCCTCAAGAGATTGGCATGGATGTGATGCGTACATGATATCATCAAGCATCAAAGGAGTGATTGGTGCATACACAACACGCAAGCAACATAGTCAAGCATCGAATGAGAGATTGGAGTAGACCTGACGTGCAGGAAACAACATCAGATCCCTAAGCATCAAAACTTTCTATTTTTTATTCAAACGGTTTATTTTTGCAACCGCATGGGCGATGATATATGCACCATATAATGTAGGAATTGTATGCTAGTGAAGAATGCATGTCCCCATCTTCAAGGTATCCCTCCAATGAGTGAGTTTTTGGTATCCCTAAGCATCAATAGAGATGGAAATGGAGGCATGAGCATATCACATCAAAGCATGATGATTGGGCATGGACTTGAATCCTCGGGACAATTACACGTTATTTGACAATGTAAAACATTGAAACAGGACAATTCAAGAAATGAATCTCCCAATTTCTAAGCTTAGAAAAGTACAAAGACACCCTGAATCCCTCCCCTCCAGCTAAAATCAAAAATATCCGTAGTATTTCACCAGCAATCACTTTACATGTAAAGTACACAAAAGCATTGCAAACAAAGGCAACATCGCAGGTTAAACGGTTACAACAGATGACAAAAACTTATTGCTCAAAAATACCAACACAACAGCCCACACCAACCAACAAAACTTCCATTAACAATATAAAGCAACAAACAGATGCAGCACTCACATGTTTAGTTTTAACGATCCAAATAATACTAGAAGCAAACGACAACAGCAGCTAAAACAAGGTCTGAAATTTTCTTTAAAACAAGCTGAAGGCTTAAATGCAAGAAAGTAAAATTACTACATTGAAATTGTCCACATCAGCTCAGCGATGTGGCAAAGCTTTTGTTACTCCAGTAGGAACAGCTGGGGATGAAGAAGAAGCATATCATATGCACCATGAGCAGCATTTTTGGTGGAGTACGCAGGAGGGTGTGAATAAGCACCAGCGCCGTAATATGGCTGACCATGTGGTGGCAGGTCACCATAAGATGACTGCTGCCCATAAGCCGGCTGATGCCCACCAGGCCCATTAGCGGAAGGTGGTGGTGCTTGAGCTATCCAGATTGTGCTGGCGGCGGCTGTCCGTATCCTGGCTGAATATACCCTGCTTGAGAAGTCGGAGGAAGTTGAGTAGGCGGCTTCTGAACCTGAGGAGGATGACCATAAGCAGGTGGAACCAGGGACGGTGACTGCGTGTATCCACCAGCTGGGGCCTGGCTGCCGTATCCAGATTGCGTGGGGTAGCTGGCTGCAGCTGAGCTAGGTGGTTGACCATTATACCCTTGTTGGGTAGCAGACACAACGGGTGGAGGTGTCTCCTGAGGTGGCACTTGTGCAGTCGCACCTGGAGCACCGTAGGTGGGGGCAGATCCATCTTGAGGCGGGTAAGCAGCAGTCGAGCCATAACCTTGCTGATGATCATACCCAGCCTGCGGCGTCGACGCTGGTTGAGCGTATCCAGGCTGAGCATAGTAACTGCCTGCGTAGCTTTCTTGACCATAACCCTGCTGTTGCCCAGTAGCAGGCTGAGAGTAAGCGGGGTCACCATATGACCCCTGTGAAATGTAGTTAGGATGTGGCTGACTGTAGTTGTAGCTATTGCCGTCAGCAGGAGCCGCAGACCCCCCGGCTGGTTGCTGCTGTGCTGCCTGCTGCTGGTTATAGTAATCATATCCAGTTCCTGTAGCAGGTTGCTGTGTTTGCTGATTAGACCCCCCGGCTGGTTGTTGCTGTGGTGCCTGCTGCTGGTTATAGTAATCGTATCCAGTTCCTGTAGCAGGTTGCTGCGACCCCCCGGCTGGTTGTTGCTGTGGTGCCTGCTGCTGGTTATAGTAATCGTATCCAGTTCCTGCAGCAGGTTGCTGTGTTTGCTGATTAGATGATTGGTCAGGATACGATGATTGATACCCTCCAGACGGTGGCTGAGGCATGTTGTACTGCGGCTGAGCAGGATAAGCTCCAGGTTGCATGTATCCATAACTAGGCTGTTGCATTTGAGGTGGTCCAGGCGGACCCCAAGTTGACGGCCGAGGCTGATGATAGCCTTGCTGAGAATAACCCCCAGACATCTGTGGGTTCCTCGGACGATTCTGCAAAAGAATTTCTTAGTTAATCCTAAAGATTACATTTTAATGTGCACAATGCATTAAAAAGGAGGTGGGGAAAAAGAGCATATTGCATGACATCATGGAACGTTACGGAAACAAGCCAGCAGTTGTTTAGGAAAGGCAATCATATGTCCAGGTCTCATGCTAGTTAAACATCCATTTTGAAAGGAAGAAAACACTTGACTTACCATGCGGGTGAGGAAGAGTCCCAAGCTACCTCTGCAGTGCCATCCTCTCTCTCCATTCCAAAATTATTTGGAACTAATAGAAAAGTCACAAATCTAGACAAATATTTTGCATAAAGATGATATATTGCCTGAGGCGACAAATATTTTTATAGTTCAGCCTATAGAATATTTTACTGATATAAATTGCCAATCAACTAATTGCCAATTAAATACTAACAAACCACGTTATTAGATGAATGCTTCCGAGGTCCAACCTGCACATGCAAAGACCCCAATTGACGGAATTGAAGCAGATTGGTAACCAAGGAAGAAAAGGGTATATCATCGTCATAAGTTGGCTTCCCAAGCAGGGGTATATACTAAAATTTGATCCCTGCCCAAAACTAAATTGCAGTCTATATCCTTCAGTACCTCAGATAGCAGCAAAGAGGTAAAAACATCTATATGCAGTCTTTTCTTGACAACCATACCATTATCTAGTGATTCTGCACACTGCCCACAAATAGTACAGGTAAAATCATTTTGATAATATACCCACATCTTATATGTTTAGCCGTTAATGCTTTCGCAATACACCATATACAAGAACATTGAAGGATAAATAAACAGGATCTAGAGGTTGCATAATCCAGAACTTCACAGCTATGGTTATTGGTAAAAAGTCTCTGTCCATAATAGTAATATCAGATCCACCAAGAGATATTCAGGGCAAATCATTTCAGACAGATTACGTTTTCTCCAAATAACAGTTCATATGGTATAATGCAATTCCCTGCTGACCTCGAAGCCAATGTATGGCCAAGGGGGAAAATATATGACACTAAACTGGTAGGAGTAGAGAGGATGGGAAGACCTACGAAGTACAATATCATGGCAAGTTGAAACAGGGAGACTAGCTTCAGATAAGAAGACCTTTAAATATACATAATTTCATGGAAAGCTGCATGAGTACTAAACCAACAGATTACCTAGAGAAGAAACTATTAGCTTCCTTTAGATTGTAGAAACCGATATCAGTCGTTACAGCAGCGTTCACCGTGTGTCTATGAAACAGTTTTCAGTAAATGCAACCATATTCCATAAAGTCGACTCTCTTTAACAGGAGAGATTAATATGATAATGAGACATGGCACCACATGCTTAAAGTATACAAACTTTTAAAATTAATTGTTGGATGAACTGGTAATTTTATGCAGGATAAGGGCATGTACCTATCAGTAATCAATTCTTTCCAAGCTGTTCCTGAGCATGTTCTATCTATTCTGAAATTAAATATCAATCCAATAATAAATCCCTTACAAACAAGGCAAGGCAAAGGCACTCACCACCAGGGCGCGGAATTACCCATTAGGTTGTGGGGGGCAGGGGCCCCCACAAAGATTTTATTTGTGTGTGTGTAATAGGCCTCCATCAAAAAAATTAATCGTTGGATGAACTGGTAATTTTATGCATGATAAGGGCATGTACCTATCAGTAATCAATTCTTTCCAAGCTGTTCCTGAGCATGTTCTATCTATATTCTGAAATAACATCCAATAATAAATCCCTTACAAACAAGGCAAGGCAAAGGCGCTCACCACCAGGGCGCGGAATTACCCATTAGGTTGTGGGGGGCAGGGGCCCCCACAAAGATTTTATTTGTGTGTGTAATAGGCCTCCATCAAAAAATGTGTTGGGACCCCCATCAAATTAAAGGTCTGGTTTGGCCACTGCTCATCACATTAGATTAATCAAACTAAAGAAAATGCTTCTGGAGCAATATTAAATAGTGTATATTTTTTATATAGGGACCTCGTTTCAACAAAAAATCCCCAATTAAACTATCTTCATGTTTTATATTTAGTCTAACAATCAAAAAGCATTAAAAAAACTCCCAATATCCGTAATGACCATAAGATAGCAATTCATCATAAGGATAATAATGACCTCCATAATAAAGGCATAAGCATAACAGAAACCAAATATACAACATATACAGGGGCGTGTGTTCAAAAGAAAACCAGTATTTTTGACAAATTCAACGGGCAATCAGAGTTTCAATTACTAAAATCAGAAGAGTGGATTTACTAATATGAGCAGAGTGAAATCTAAACCTGAAAAAGAGTGACATTGTTCACTTAAAGAGCTTTGCAGCAGAAATTTCCAATTATGGAAAACACTAAAACAACTTGAACCAAGAGTACACTTACAATAGTGATCTGGCAACACGGAATGACACGCAAATGGCATCTCATAAAAATCATTTCTTTAAGATTTATATCAAACCCACAAGGAATACAAATTCTTATTGTATGACAAAGGAAATAATCAAATAATTTTCTGTGCAGTTTCCCAATAAACATGAATCTTGTGTCATTCCTAAATATGTTAAATTAGGAATACCAAAAGACCATACCAGTGCCATGTGAAGAAATACCGAAATGGACTTGCTTGCACAAGTTGGTAACACCAAAGTTAACCCTACAGCAACTCCCAATCAATAAGCTCACATTCATAAAACATTGAACATCGTCATTTAACCCAGGGAATTACTCCCCAACCTGCCAGACATTCTGGCATAGCACGTCTAATATGTAAATTCTACTTCAACTCCAACATTGTACGGTGTAAACTGAATAAAGTTTTTACAGTTCAAACATAATCCAAAAGCAATACAGATGTTACCTCCTTAAGTAAAAGTACAAAGACAGTTAAACAAGGTTCATAAAAATGAAACCTATCAGCTGGCCAATAATTCTAGATAGAACAGCAACAAATTGAACATCAATGATAGAACAAATCAAGGATGTTCGATATCAGACAACCCAACATGCTTGAGAAAGGAATATATCAAGAACATCCCAAGCCTCCAAAAGACTATTTCCTATAAAAAAACCCAAATATCAAAGATAGAACAAAACAAGGATGTTCGATATCAGACGACCCGACATGCTTGAGAAAGGAATAGATCAAGAACATCCCAAGCCTCCAAAAGACTGTTTCCTATAAAAAAAAACCAAATATCTTTCGGAGCATCATCTAACAATATTGACGGCACTGACCATGATTTACTCCACCTGCCTTGAGTTTGAAAGAGCAGGCAATGAAACTCTTTAGGCAGGTTATAGGATCCACCCAAGTAAATATAACATAGCCATTACACAAGAATTAATCTACTGAAAAATGATATAAAACCTTGACTTAAACGTATTCAATTCCAAAAGGTGGAATGCATTCCAACTTTTGATTCCATTTACATGCTCTAATGCATTGGGTGCAATGACATGCATTGTACCATGATCCCCCCCCCCCCCCCCAAAAAAAAAAAAAAAAAAAAGATTCTCACTATAAATACCATACTTTTCGATCACAAAGAGTACTACACAGCCATAATGGTTAGAGCACATCTGATGAATCAAGGCAATTTTTATTGATCCAAAATCCGAACTTGATGTACTTTTATGCTTTAAAAGAATTAAAATTTGGAAAAGATTTGTCAAGAGGTTGCCCTCTATTGAGGATAAAATGATGGAGAACAAATTGAGATAGTTTGGCTGTACGCAACAAAGGCCTAGAGAGAGCGATGAGGACTCGACTGAGACCTCAATGAACTTGGAAGGAGGCAATTACGATTTACAAAGGATAAATTTACGCTTGTTTTGACCAAATAGATGATGGTCATTAACAAGCAATGAGGACTAAATGGAGAACCAATTAGATGGAAGAAAACGATTTATGTAGCCGACCTGAACAATCTGGAAAAAGGCTTTGTTGGTGCAGTTTGGTTCCATTTCACAAGCATGCCCAATGAAAGTTAGATTCATGCTAAAATCATGGCAAAATTATGTATAAACAGAAGAAAATCAATTGATCAAATGAGAAAAAATGACCAACAGATATCCAGTTATCAATATTTCCATGGATGGTGATGCGGCTTGGAATCCAGCCCCAGGGGCATTTTCGTAAATTACCAAATGATGTAATCTTTCTCTATAAATAGAGAGGAGCCGGCCCTAGTTTATTTTATCGAAGAACGATCAATTGTTTAGAAATATTGTTAGGGTTCGTGGGAGATTAAACTTGTTCCATTAACACAAGTTAGGGAGAGATTCACTCCAGAAAGGATCGTTCTATCTTCTTATTCCAATATAAAATTCCACTTTATAATTCTTTTCTTCTAGTAAATCTAATTTGTTATCTTTTAGAAGTAAATCGTATCATTTTGGTATCAGAGCGCTCGATCCCATGGCGAACACGAGAGCGACGGCGGCAAAAACTCTGGAAGAACAACTCGATGCGGAGATCTTGGGGTTGAAAAAAGAGATGGCCGATCTAAAGGTTGAGTTGAATACAGATCTGAACGCTTCGTTGGAGGCGCACATGAAGAGGATGTCGGAGCAAAATTCTAAGGAGATAAAAGAAGGGTTTGCGGAGATGTCGAAGAGGTTCAAACAACAATTTTTCCAAAGAGATCTAGATCCAAAAACGTCGAAATAGCATATCTGAAGCTTTCAAGAGTAGATTTACCAGATCCGGAGCCAGATCTGAAGATTTCAAGCGTAGATCTACCAGATCCGGAGCCAAATCTGAAGCTTTCAAGCGTAGATCTACCATATCCGGAGCCAGATCTGAAGCTTTCAAGAGTAGATCTACCAGATCCAAAAACAGATCTGAAGCTTTTCAGCGTAGATCTACCAGATCCGGAGCCAGATCTGAAGCTTTCCAGAGTAAATCTACCATATCCGAAGCTAAAGGCGACGCCTTTCGACGAGGAACTCCATTCCCACGGCGATCCAGCACTAGATCTGAAGTTTTCAAGCGGATCGCATCAATTTGGGCGCAGCCAATCTTCTTGTGGGTTCGAGGGAGATGACGAAGACCACATGTGGCCTTTTGATCCAGGAAGAAGCGAGGAAACATGATCCAACACTTGGAATAGGCGCAGTCGTGGATTTCATGGATTTCATGCTCCACCTTGAGGACAATGTGGATTTTCGGGGGCGGAGTAATGATGCGGCTTGAAATCCGGCCCAGGGGCATTTTCGTAAATTGCCAAATGATGTAATCTTTCTCTATAAATAGAGAGGAGCCAGCCCTAGTTTTTTATCGAAGAACGATCAATTGTTTAGAAATATTGTTAGGGTTCATGGGGGATTAAACTTATTCCATTAGCACAAGTTAGGAGAGATCCACTCCAGAAAAGGATCGTTCTATCTTCTTATTGCAATATAAAATTCCACTTTATAATTCTTTTCTTCTCGTAAATCTGATGTGTTATCTTTTAGAAGTAAATCGTATCAGATGGTCATTACGCAAAAGCTTATGGTTTTATACATAGAACTGAAGGATTACATGTCGAGCTACCACTAAATAACTGATATCCCCCTCTTTTTCCATCCCATTCAAATACTAAGAGAAATGGTAGTGGTTTAAGTGGGCTAGGTCGGGCCCACGGCCTAGCAAGTCGCACGAAAAAAAATGGGCCATGGATGCTTTAATTCGGTCCATGAGACGTTCTTTGGCCAAAAAAGAAGGTACATATTGAATTAGTACCGTGCCTGGGCCTACCCCAGCCCGCCACGGTCCATTTGCGGCCAACTTAGAAGCACAAACGGAAGCACGGTTGAGGCATGATTTGAGGCCCAAATGGATGCAAAAAGCATAACATTTGAACACCAAGTAATCAAACTAAATACATTCTTAAACAAGTCAACCAATCATAAACATTAAGTTGCCTTTTAAAAAATCATAAATTTCTTTCAGGACATTGTAGCTTCAATTTTGACTACAATGTATAATTCTAAAGTTAAAATAAAACAAAAAATCCAAAATATATACATGCTATAAAAATTTACCTTTATCAAGTATCATTGTATTAGCCAGTGTTACCTGATTCGTGGTATGCTTTAGTAGGTTATACAGGTACGGATACGCAATATGCTAGTTTAAGCGGTATGTGATACTGGGGAGTAGGAAGAGCATGTTCGCTATTTTGGGTACGCGGTAGTTCGGGGTATGGTTCGCTTCGGCTAATATGTATGTGTGTACATATACACACACACACACAGAGAGAGAGAGAGAGAGAGAGAGAGATCCATATACAACTATATATGTGTAAACATATGTGATTAAAATTAATAAATAATCAATTAAAACAGATAACAACAATGCAATATTAAATAATTTTTATTAACGCATTAAGGAAAAATAAATATAATGATATCATATCTTATTAAATTAAAAAATCCATAACAATTCCAAACTCAAAAACAGATGATAGTCTAACCCTAAAATTTCGCATTTTGAATTTCAAAAACACGAAATTCTAGGTAATTATTAAAAGTCTTCTAAATCAAAATTTAAAATTCTCCCTAATTCGAAAGGTGCGAATGGAGAAAGAATTGGAAAGTTAATTTTTCCCTTCTTTCCTCTATCTACTAATATGTCTTTTGCATTAGGAGTGAGTAAGTGATGCACAAATTCGATGATGAAGGGCAACGAATCCCCTCCGAGATAATGAAAAAAAAAATCCGGATGATGAAAAGAAAGAAATATGAAAAATAATCAAACTAGGGTTTTAAAAAATCTTGTCTATTTCTTTGTTTTTTCTTGTTCCTTCCATCAATCATCAATTTTTATAGTATATATCATGCTAGTGCGTCTAGATATTTAAATTTCTTCGCACGCACATTCGAATCGATACTTTTTACAATCCAGATCATGAAATCACATGAATCAAGTCGAGCAATCCGGATCACCGATCCAATGAGGTGAAGAAAATGCGGTTACACTTGTATCACCTATTCAACTTAGATGATATTTGCGCTTGTCTCAAAGTTTCTCCCATAAATTTCTTATTAAAATTAAGTTTTTGTCAATAATTTATATCTATTTCTTAAATTTTTATTATGATACAATCATGAATGAACCGACACAAGACGAGCACAAATGAGCCAACACGATACGAGCACGTGAGCAAACACGATCCAATAAATTAGTACATGGATCCACAGGTCCATGTCCGCAATGCATTTGAGATGTGCTTGGGTCTAGGTAATTTTGTGTGTCAAATCTGAGCTGAGCTTGGCCAGTTACGGCACAGCCCAGTTCGTCTAATGGGCCACGGTAAGCCATGAAAAAAAGGCTTGATTTGATGGACTCAATCAATATGCAAACAAAATAAAAGTAAGAGACATGATAGATGAAGCTTCTTTATCCATATTTTTGTGGATCAAACATGTTAATACGAATTGGGCACCTTTCAAATGTTCCAGACAGAAAGTCTGTAATATTGCAGCCAACTTGGTTAGCCATGCATCCACATCTGATTGTTATTTATCCTAGTTAAATAAATATAATGGATTAACAAGTATGATGCACAAGTATATAAAGCAAATGACAGGCTCATTTCAGAAAAGTATGTAAATGAATGAGGATTTCCAAACATGAAATAAAAAGGCTATGCAAGATCTCAAAGCCAAATATGACATATAGGAGACACTTCATCACAACAAGGTGACAACTTGCTGTAATTGTGACTCATAACAACTAAACGAAAACCATAGAATATGAAATAGAACATCATCTAAATAAATGTGAACCCTTTCATTAACAAAAATAAGTCTTTTTATAGACCTAGAGAAAAAATATCCAAAAAGATGGAAGTTCCTGGTAAAGAGAAATATCTACAAAAAATAGCTCAATAGTAGGCTCAAACAATGGGCAAAATGAAGCAAAAATGTGTAGAATTTGTAGGTAAGTTAACTCCAACACCAT
The DNA here is from genome assembly GCA_030789695.1 of Scilla litardierei. Classification (NCBI taxonomy): domain Eukaryota; kingdom Viridiplantae; phylum Streptophyta; class Magnoliopsida; order Asparagales; family Asparagaceae; genus Scilla; species Scilla litardierei. The sequence continues at coordinate 29,323,928 of CM061135.1, forward strand.
ATGAGGTTTAAGGTTGTACATAACTGTAAATGACTGGTATTAGTTGAAAAAACTGTCCAAGCATTTGCAAGAGGTAATGCATGTCATAATCATAGAAAGACCATTAGTTATGTTTAAATGATAAATGGAAATTGAACCAAGTAAAAAATGACAACCCATTAAATAAAAGTACCTTTTGTAATAAAAAAAATAGGATACTCATTTTGGACATCAAATACAAATGCATGTACAAGTTATAACTAGGAAAGATCATTCCCTGGCAGGATTATCAGAAACAAATACGGGCTTAAATAATGGGAAAACACGACCATAAATAGCCAGGCAAATCCAAACCCACAACCATCATTTTCATTCTAAGTTCGTTGACTATTTATGTGTGAGATTCATTAAAACGCTTTTTATGTGGATGAATTAGAAAGGTAATGATAGACGTGTTAAAAAAATCCTAAAGAACATAAAAATCATGGAATTTAAAAACAAGTCCTACAAGTAGAATATAAATCATTAATTACATGACTAGTATGTTCAAGTTTCTTAGGAGAAATGTTTCTAATAACGTAAATGCATTTTTTTCAAAACTACCAAAAAGTTCATGTTTAAATTTCCACCCATAGTATATGATTCGGGCTTTAGCATCCAAAATAAAGGCATAGCATAAAGAGTGCACTCGTGCATGAGCGTGTGCATGCCTTTTTTCTTATTATAGCCGTCACATGTGCACGCTTGCGCACATGCGTGTGCATGCCTGTGCACGCTCATGCCTTTTTTTCTCATTATAGCCGTCACATGCACACACGTGGTCACTCGCGTGTGTGCGTGTACATGCAGCTGTGCATGCATGCGCATATACACACAAGGAAGATCAATCCCATGGTAGCCACTCTCACAGTTGTAAGGTGTTCACCAAAAGCTACATGGAACCAAAAAGTTCCCGTTTCATTTTTTTATATTAAAAGATGAGAAGGTATAAACATGCACACATGTGCTCACTCGCGCGTGTGTGTACATGCATCTGTGCATGCATGCGCATATACACACAAGGAAGATCAATCCCATGGTAGCCACTCTCACAGTTGTAAGGTGTTCACCAAAAGCTACATGGAACCAAAAAGTTCCCGTTTCATTTTTTCTTGAAAGATGAGAAGGTATAAATGATGTTATGATATAGCATGGGTGCAGAAGAATATTATAAACATTAAACCTTTATCACCAGTGGCGAAGCTTAATTAATCCCAAAAACTGATGATATATGCATATAATAATAGCATGAACAGGAGTTTCAGTTATTGTAACATTTATGGTACAGGAAAAATATAGAAAACTCACAGGATGTACAGAGCAAACCAAAATACATGTAATACAACATATTAGTATAAAAGTTAACTATCAAATGACAAAATAACAAGAGGGAGAATGGTTGATAACCTTGTCACTTGCTCTATTGGGCTACAATGATGTTCCTCTGTTTTACTTATAAATAAAATGGTTGGCCTATGACAAAGAGATATCAAAAGCTGAACAATAAAGGTATAGAAGTTAAAATGTGTGGTGAACCCTTGATCAGGTGGGCACTCCATTTTCGACTTACAACTTCTTGTTATTGCATAGAACCAGAGCAAATATTTAAATAAGTACTCCAACCTACTTGGGTTATCAGAGAAATCAACTTTTTTATGAAATCATCGAATATCCAGATTAGATTTAACTCAGTTCATTTGACAATTTGATTTTATTCTGTAGGTTCCTTTGAATAATTGCCATAAAAATCTCATACACTGAAGGGGGAAAAGACTAGGTTTAGGGCTTATCCATACCTCACCGCTAGTGACTTCATTGACTAACTGTTTTGCTGATTCAATTTGTTCTGGTGTACCGTCTATTTGTACTGTTCTCTCCTGGGATGTATCACCAGGTGGTAGATGTAAAGGAATAATCTGGAAGCAAGAAAACATCACAATAACTAAGAAGCAAAGCATAATATGGTGCCAAACAATACAAACTATACAAGTAACATACCTACATATATATAATATACCATCAGCCCATATAAGTTACAACTGTTTGAGAATGCCAAATTTAATTCACCAACCACGAAACTAAAGAAGAGTCAGAGAAGCATTATCCTCTGTGTGTGTGCGTGTGGGTGTGTTACAACTTGAAATCATCCAGTATATACAAGACAACCCAGGGAAGGAAACTTTTTATTGCAACTGAAGGTAATGGATTAGATTTTCTTTTAAAAAGCCAGAATGCAACAAATAAAGAACTAACAGCTGTGCAACTAAAAAAATTGTAAAACTCGTCAAAGCCACAACAACATTTAAAAATGTCAATAGAAATCAAAAATAATAAAATTGTGACCTGCTGTAGCATAAATGGGGATATCCGTATTATATTTCTTGAAAAAAAAATTGAAAATGTGATTGATCCTCCACCTCAATCATGATGCATTCAGAATTTAGCTGTTTCCTTTCACTCTCTTGAATTTGTGCAATATGACAAAGATAAAGCCTAAATATGCCTTTGGCATTGCTAGGTGATACATGCTTACATTAAATCCATATCTGACTCTTATCAAGCACCAAAGAGCTTTCTGTCAATAGCTAATAAGAACTGTTTGATGAAAACAAATCTATATGCTAGACAGCCTAGACCTGAAAGCTTATTAGATTCAAATAAAACTGATTTTTAAAAATTCCAGATATTGTTGTGAGTTGAGGGAGGCCTTTGGCCTCCCCCCTCAACATCTCACCATAACTCCCCACTAACTTAGTGGGGAGTCCATTGGACTCCTATTCTCTAATTGAATATATAGAGAGCCATGGCTTGTGCCATGGCTACTCCTTATTTTAGAGTTTATTTTGTTCTTCTCCACACTATCTCTTAACACGTTATCAGCTCGTTTGCTCTAAATTCTTTGAGCTTTTCATCCACTCTCCCTCAAAAATTAAACCACTACGCGCGAAGGAATCTATTGTTGCGGCAAAGCTTTGCGGGGATTTTTCTTTGGAGCGTATCAGGAGCGGAACTATCTATGGATTTTTATCACGATCTTCCCTAGATCTTTGATCTAGAGGTAATTTCTTTTCGATCACGTAGATACCTACAAAATATGGTAGACTAATATTTTACAGATCCAATTCTATGGACTTGTATTAATCTACACCATTTTGATAATCATCATAATACCATCAGCAAAAAAACATGCCAATGAACTAACGATAAAGGCCAATGCTCAATAGCTTAAATGTTTTTAAAAAAAAGTGATGCACGGGCAATGCTACCAGAAATGGAAGTGATCAAATATATCCAATAAATTGTCCAAATTCATGTTCTTTGCTAACAGATAACACTGTAGTGAACTATGACAAGATTGCATGTAATGGTAAAAAAAGATAGGAGAATGCAAACTTAGTGCACTTAAAACTTTCTCAAGTGACCTGGAAGATGAAAGTGCACTTGTGCAAATTACTCAGAGTAATTGCAATTTCATCCGTTAATTGCATTGTCATTAATTCAATGTCATCCCCGACAGAGGGGGGATTCCGAGCGCCGACAGAGGGCTCTTCCCCGGTTGTTTGGGGGATTCTGGGTCTGGGAGACTTTTCACATTCCCTTAAAAATTTGTTTGAATGCTTCTTTTCAATTAAATTTTTAAAATTACAGTCCATGGGCCTGCAGCCCAATTGTTTGACTGTTGATTAGGCCTGAAGCCTACTACATAAATTAATTCATTTTATCTAGTTATTTGGGCCTGAAGCCTAGATAATTTAAATTGCTAATTAAAATGATTTTCATTTTGCTTATGAGCCTACATCCCATATTAGAATAATAATTAATTTTGTGTTCTAATTTGGACATGCAGCCCATAACAATGCATATAAGTTTTATGGGCCAGCAGCCCCATTCAGATTATTAATTAATTTTGATTTCTCATTTAGGCCAGCAGCCCAGTTAATCCAATTGCAAACTTAATATGTTAATTAAAATTTTGCAAATGAGCCCGAAGCCCAAATATTAATTTAATCTGGCTTATTGGGCTAGAAGTCGAGTTAATAAAATTGCTTATTTAAATGATTAATATTTGACTTATGGGCCTGCAGCCCCATTCAACATATTAATTTATTTTAATTCTTTGTTATGAGCCTGTCGCGTCATATTGCTAAAATTATAACACTCTTGCATTATTATTAATTTTTGGAATATTGGGATTTTTTCAAAATATAATTATCTTAAGGATCCTGCGACCGCTCTGCCGTTAGTATGACGTCTCCCCGTGGTCCGAGAGATTATTATATTTTCTAGCCTATTTTTCCATTTAATATATGCATGTGTTATATACATGCGTGGTTGTTTCTTTTGTGCATGTGGCATTTATAAACTGCGTGGATGTTTATATAAGCTAAAATATGATTTCTGGGATCGGCCAATTTGATACCCTTTATATTCCTTGCAATTTTATTTTCTTTTTGAGAGAATTTGTAGGTGAGGATTATATGTATTTATGACAAAGACCGATTTACCGACAAATGAAGACGGAGGCCAAAATTGGAAAATATAGGGACCCATTCTGGGTTTCCAAATTGTATTTTTCTTTTGTTTATGGACTGTATATTCGGACTTTGGACTTTGTATTTCTTTGGGTATCTGGCCGATCCCCACATTTTACTTATTTTATTTTTAATGCGTGAATTTCAATTTTAATTTATTCATGCTTATTTTAAATTGCGTAGATAAATGGCAAAATTGGCAAGCGTCGATTTCGAGGTCCTCAATTCTGCAGGAAAAAATTACCTGAGTTGGCGAGTGGACCTGAAGTTCCACTTGCGTTCGATGGCCCTCATAGGCTCCATTTTGGCTCCTCCTTTGGCCCTTGCAGCGGTCGTTGCTTCTGTTACATTTAGCAGTAGCACTCCTACCACTGTCTCCGACGTGGATAAGGCGAAAGCCATAATCTACATTAGGAAACATATAGATCGGACCTTAAAGGCCGAATACCTAACGGTAGAGGACCCAATGGAGCTGTGGACAGCGCTGGAGGCACGGTATAAACATCAAATTGATGTAATATTACCGCGTGCCAGTTATGAGTGGGAAAACCTCAGACTTCAGGACTATAAGTCCGTCGCTGAGTATAATTCTGCACTTCATAATATCACCTCACGCCTGAAGTTGTGCGGTGAAGAAGTGACAGAACAACGCATGTTGGAAAAGACATTTACCTCGTTTCACGAGAAAGATGCAATCCTCATGCAGTAGTATCGTGAACGCAACTTCACAAAATTCTCTGATCTGATCTCATGCCTACTTAGGGCAGAGCAGAATCGAGATTTACTGCTAGCCCCTCATAATTTACGTCCAGCTGGCACTGCACTTATCCCTGAAGCCCACCACGTTTCTCCCCAGAAGTGGAAAAACAAGAAGAAGGCTAATAATAACAAATGGAAAGCTGTGATGAAGAATGAACGAGGAGCAGCACCCTCGTCCAACAACAATACAGGAAAGAGTAACTTCATATGGAAGCAAAAGAACACTGACCAAGTGTCACTTCCTAAGAAGAACTGGGAGGATAAATGCCATAGATGCGGCATGACTGACCATTGGTCCAGAATCTGCCGCACTCCTCGGCACCTCCAGGAACTATATCAGGCGAGCCAGAAGTCTCTGCCTGAAACAAACTTGGCGGTTGTTCAGCCACCAATGATGTTCACTACAATAGACTTCGAGAATGACAACCTGCTCGATTAAGCTTTATCTTTTATCTATGCATTTAAAATTCAATGTTGCTTCATCTTTAGTTTGCTTTTGTACGAACTTTTATTTGAATGTCATTTTACATTTACTTAAATAAAATTTCGTTTTGCTTATAGATGAAGTATGTAATATTGTGGACAGTGCCTCGTTGCACTGGTGTAGTATTTATATTGCTCCCACATAAAAACGAGACTATAAGATGCAAACTTCTCCCCTTAAACATATAGGAATTTTCCAAGTTTCAAGGATATTTCGTTTAAACGAACATAACTTGAAAACTGTGGATAATAAATATTGAATATCAATATAAAACTCGTCAAGGGGATGGCCAGAAGACCATCTACTTACGATTTCATTGGACCCCCATCGGGCCCCTATCATTACAGATATTCATCCTATAGAAAGCCAATTTGACTGAGCACCAGAAGTGCCTTTCATTGCCAGAGTTTTTTCAATCTGGCAAAATTGACTTGGTCATTCTGGATCAGCGATGATGGACGCATCATCAAATGAATCCATTGGAGAACCTGAAGATTCTTCAAAAGATTGAGTTTCCTTGCCCCCCCTTTGTCGTAAGGGAAAACTTACAGAGAGACATTCCCTCCTGAAAGTGGGATTAGAGTCTCCTGGCTTCATTGAGAGAATACATGGTGATCTTTGCGGGCCTATTCACCCCGCAAGTGGCCCATTTTCGGTACTTCATTGTACTGTGATATATGCATCTACTTGATGGTCTTATGTGTGCCTTTATATTCACTCGCAACATAGCTTTCTCAAAGCTTATAATGTGGGTGAATTCACTACACATATCATTCAAGACTTCCGCCAAGCAACTGGCATTGATATTGAACATCATGTAGCATGTTCATACTCATAATGGGTTATCAGAGTCTCTGGTAAAGAGACTCTAATGGATTTCACGTCCATTGTATAATCCCAGTTGCATGTTGTATTTAGGGACCAACAAAATGCATTCAGCATCACTTATCACGATACGGCCCTCTTGTGACCATATCTTATTGCTGATGCCGCTTGCTTACGGTTCACCACCAAGTCTTGATAATTGTGAATTTGATGAGAAAATCTCATTGAAATAGGCATGCAGTCTAAAGAAACCTGAAGCTTCTGAGACCATATCATGGGACACAAAAGTCCACATCTCGTTATGATCCGCATACTTTTTCTGTGTGAAGTTGAGATCCAGAAGATCATTCACATTCAGACTAAAGTACATCAATTGACGGATAAATTTGCAGACAACCAGAAGATTGTTCGGTCACACGTCCTTGTTGCCAACACGCCAGCTAGGATTGACATTCCCAAATATGGATGCAATCCACCGGCAGCAGAATTGGTTGTACCTCAATTGAAAAGAGGACGCCTGCCAGGTTCAAAATATAAAATTCCTCAAAATAGAAAGATTCCTGGATATTTCAGAATGATCCAACCACAGGATGCTGAGCTCAGACCAGCAACCTCTCCCCTCCTAATTTCCCCTGCAGAGAAAACAACAGGAGAAACAGCATTATATTAGAATGATCCAACCACAGGATGCTGAGCTCAGACCAGCAACCTCTCCCCTCCTAATTTCCCCTGCAGAGGAAACAACAGGAGAAACATCATTATATTACGTACGTACTAAAGAGGTACTGGACAGATATAGCACAGTCGTCGTCGACGGTTTTGCTTTCGTTATTGCCATTCACGTCCGCTGAATACGACGATGACGTCTACCCACTTTTCTATAGTGTAAACGCATAGAATGGCCAAAGTGGGACGAGGCAATAAGAGTAGAGCTGGACTCACTCTTGAAAAAGCAAAGTCTTTGGACCAGTAGTCCATACACCTGAATGTGTAAAACCTGTGGAATATAATTCGGATTTTATAAGAAATTGAAATAAAGGAAATGTGATCATTTTCCTACTAAGCCTAAACTTCTCTGAAAAAGCCAATAAATGCAGCTCATGGACGTTGTGACTGCATATATATATGGCAATATAGATATAAAGATCTATATAAAACTTCCAGAAGGGTATACACTACCCCCAGAGATAAAAGAGAAACGTAGAAACGTCTTCTCCATAAAGGCTACAAAGATCATTAGTTGATCTTAATCAATATTCTGCACGTGTATCTTTTTAGAAAGATCGTTGACAGGATTTGTGATAATCGCCAAACAAGTGGTCGACTTAAAGCAATAGGATCTCCTGCATAGACCATTGAGATATCAGATAGCTTTAAGCATACCTTGGAAATAAAAAATCTAGGTAAAACAAGGTATTGTCTCGGCTCACATATTAACACCTTCGTGGTGGAACCCCTTAATATACTTCATACACCTAGAGTTTATGAAGAATGATGTCCATTTGCCACCCATTAAAATGGATGCTTAATTATGACACCTTCCAGTCGCTGGAAGAGGTGGAGGACATCCTAGGTCCCGAAGAGCCTAGCTCTAGTGTACTTGTTACACTTCTTTATCTGGCCAACTGCACGTATCTTTGATAGAACGTCTCCAGTAAAGTTGTTAACCAGATACAGTGTTGTCCTGAAGAGCAACACTAGACCAAGGATAAGCTGCTTCTACGCAACTTCCAAGGGTCAAGGAATATATATCGCATATGCAGGTTTAAAGATCATCGCGATGACTAAAACACAATAGGCCGGCCACCTCCTAAATATCTACACATCATCCTCCAATGACTACATCTTCTGATAAGCTCATCATCCAAGAAGCAAGTATTGAAAACGCTCAGCCAGGTCCAGCAGTACCTCGCAGACACACTGAAGACTGATTCAATGAATACTTTAGTGGCGTCATCTACCAAACTTCGAAGAGTATTCCACTCCAGAACGCCACTGTTTTACTATAGTCGCTAGATGAGTGAAACTTGTATAGATGAGTGATGATTGTATTTTCTTTCAGAACATGATGGATTTATAGATGAATAGGAGATGATTGTATAGATACATAGGAGATCTGCAAGCCTGAAGCTTGTACAGATCAGTGGGAGTCCCTCAATAGTTGTACTCTTTTCTCTTAAGCTGCTGGTTTTTCCCACTGGGTTTTCCACAGCTAAGGTTTTAATGAGGCAACCACAGTGGCTCTGGATCCAGAAGTATGCACCCCATTAGCATACTGAATCTTGAAGTATTCATATGCTTAACCCAATGTAATGGAGAGATGAGGGGGAGGGTTGTGAGTTGAGGGAGGCCTTTGGCCTCCCCCTCAACATCTCACCATAACTCCCCACTAACTTAGTGGGGAGTCCCTTGGACTCCTATTCTCTAATTGAATATATAGAGAGTCATGGCACAAGCCATGGCTACTCCTTATTTTAGAGTTTATTTTGTTCTTCTCCCAGCTATCTCTTAACAGATATAAAATTGATCACCTGAGATCAATGTCTATTATATGAAAATATTTATAATTAGTTAAGTATTAAATAATTTACTTAAAACCCAACACCAAAGCCATTCACTTATCAAGTAACATAAATAATTATTTTGCTTGGTTTGGATTTCAAAAGCCAATCCAGACCACCCATTTCCCCCACTTATTTCCATCACCCAAACAATCTGCTTTATGCCTTAACTGTAAGAGAATAGAAAGATGATAATGCACAGCGGGGTGCAAGAAGTGGCTTGGACCAGCACAAAATCACATGAACAACTATCTTCATGTCAGTCTGACATCTATCAATCTGTCCTCTTTCATTTTTCTATTTTGCATTACTATGAATCCATGTTTACAGAACCCAAGTTTCTTTTTTCTTTCCTTTTTCTCGCATCTATGAACCTCATCCTTCTGATAGCTAGGAGAGATCTTTTTGCAGTTTTTGAAAACTTTGATCGATCTTTAACATAACATGACTTCGTGCCTTAGGCCGACGCCATCGAGACCGGCAGGTTCAACCAAAAACACTCCTTGATCAGTGATCACTGCACAAATGTTTAAACTCCCCGGACACCATATAATTTTCATTAGTACCATTGCACAACCAGTTTTAAGCCCAAAACATGGCAACAATATAACTTGTGTATTTTGAATTTGTGCACAATTAAATTTAAGAGGCTACAGAAATAGATTGCCAACTTCAACTCCAATAGGTACACATTTACAATATAGAATCTATAAAATATGTTTTTACATTCTCATGCACATTTACTAGTCACAATAAATAAATTATTATCCTGCATGGAAATGATGCTCGAAAAAGAAAGAAAGACACAAAATAATGAATATATCAGGTTTGTACGACAATATAAGAAATCGCATACCTGGATACGAGCTCCTGACTTGGCCTGCATGGTTTTAATTGTCTCACCACCTTTACCAATTATCAGTCCAACCTGGACTCAGACATAATTCAAGACAGCGGTAATAAATGAACGTCTATGTTAAAACTGAAGATTAAAGAGTTATTGATACCTTGTTGTTAGCGACTTTCATTACAAATTTATCCCCACCAGTTGGCATGTTACCAACTCTTCGAGCAGAAAGGACACCAGAACCCCCAGCATCGGCCTTCATAAATATTTAAAAGAATACATAGAACATGATGGAAAAATAGTTAACAGCAACTAAAAGCTTTACAAGTATTAGTACATGAATTATACCTCAGAAAGGACCTCATTAATTAACTGCTCAGCCTTGTTAATTTGTTCAGAATTGCCAACAAGTTCTACCATTCTAGTCTGCGAATAAGGATCTACATCCATGTCCCTGGTTACTTGTATTTTGGCTCCTGATTGTGATTGCAGGTATTTGATAGTCTCACCACCTTTACCAATGATCACACCAACCTGAACAAAACATGCAACTTTCAGATGACCACAGAATAAATTTTTTTAAAACAATCAATGAAATCAGTTTCACAAGAGAAAGAAGTAGGGAACTGTACCCTTCCATTTGGAATCTCAATCTTTTTGCTAGGACCCTGATAGCCATACGCTGGAATAGATGAGGGCGGAGTCATCCCAAGTCCAACATGTGACATTGTCAACGGACCCATGGGCTTTAGCGAGTGATCTAACACACACACAAACAGAAAAGCAATGATAAAAGTCAGAAAACCAAATTAGAGGTCTTCTTAGAGATTTTTGAAAATATTAAGAGACAATTTTTCCTCTGATACTGAATGTTAAATATTGACAGTTATTCCTTGGAATTTCCAATTTGCAAAAACTATCATTAAGACTTCTACAATAAAAAGGTATTATGCTGACAATAAAGAACTATTTAGTTATATACTAGAGACCCGAAGTGGTGAGACATTCATCAGAGATTGTGTTCTGAAACTAAGTTATACAGCTCCTCACTCCAAATGATACCAGAAGTAAATCAGAGATATTGCATCATAGGTGTGCAGCAACAGCTATCCTGAAATTTACCCAGTATATCTTACTGAGCAGCATCACAAAAAGCTAGGGGCAATTGAAACTTAGCTATTGATAGCAATCAACATGGTAATTAAAACTTTCCAGAGAAAACACACAGAACCACAAATCGAAAAGTCCAATTTTGAAAATTTTACTATAAATTAAAAATTAATAGGAAAATAATACCAAGTCCAGCAGTGTGCAAATGGAGAAATCATGCAATCTGAGATGCATAATGAGAAAATAAAATTATGATCACATATCCATGACTTCTCAACGCATATTTAAAAGTTTAAAAGCGTTGTACAAACTACTCCGGTGAACATCAATCGTAGTTTCTTATCATTCATGTCGATTGGCAGGCTATACAGGCTATAATTTAAGAACCACAGCAATCTTCCCAAGACCTCTCTAGCGGCTTATGGGAGACCTTCAAGGATCTAAATAGCTTCAGTTGAGTCTTGAGAATAATCTCTTCTAAACCTTTACAGAAACAAGGAATCATGTACTAAATTCCATCATGTGTGTACTAAAATTCTCATCGGGCCATTGCATCGTGGCTCAGCCACCTTCGCTTTGTAGAAAATCATGTTCCAATGTCGACAAATTAGACATGCATATTCATGTTACATGAACAACTTCTTGATGTTAAACAATATATAAATTTAAAACACTCAAATATGTGCCACAAGCAGAAAACAATTCCTACCATGATAGTTCTAGAACAATGGATTTTGATATTAAGGATGTGCTTAAAACAATGTTACCGATTTGCAATATGTTTCGGTATGTGGTCGTGGTCCAGTTACATGTTCAAGTTTGTAGTAAGCTCCTCTAAGTGGAATGCAGTAAAATGTGATAGGGTGAGTTGGTCTGTACAATGGGATATGACGAGCTGGTGTTTTGGGTCGTGTGACGATTGGGTCGTTTATATAGATTGAGAGCGACATAGAGATCCACATACAATTATACATCAAGGTTCTAAAAAACTCGCCACGGCAACGCCATGGCGCGCCATGGCGGCAAGGCTCCACCCTCACGCCCCGTTAATGCCCAAGTTGGCTCTTTGAGGCGGCACGCCGCCATGGCGCGCCATGGCGACACAAGGCACGCCACAAAACATAAGGTGTGCCTTAAAAACAAAAAATTTAAAAAAAAAGCACCCGGTTCCGCATTATAGGGCTAAGAGAACCCGAACCCGACTCGTTCTCATTATTTGAGGCTTCTTTTCATCTCGTAGCCGCCCGCATTCGATTTGGGGCCTATGGATTTTCATCTCGCATCAGCCGATTCGCAACGCCTTCGTCTCCGGCCGCCTCGTCTCTGGTCCTCCCTCTAAAAAGCGAATGTAACAAGCAGCGGATTCACGAGGCTCTCCAAGGGTTTATCTCTTGTTCTTGTTTTGGGGTATGTCGAAACCCTAAATTTTCCCTGGAATTTGAACTATCTCGCGCTAGTTCCTGCCAAGTACGACGAAAGATTGAATGAAAATTTATGAAATTTGGATTCTTTTTCTGATGTATTTTGTGTTTGATTTTTTTATAATGACAGGACCGTTCCTTTTGTTTGGAACATTTTTAATGCGGATTACATAGAACAATCTAGATTTGGGGTAAAACGTTCTAAAAACAATTCTGTAGTGAAACCATTTAGGATTCTTTCCATAATTTGTAATTTTGAAGCTTTTTCCTCTGATTTTGCAGTTGATTCTGAGCGTGGTTGGCCTTCTTGTTAGTGTGAAATTACTTGAGCCACTGTGGACTGCTAGGGAGTTCTTGAAGTTTATAGTGTTTGTAAACACACTGACTTTGTTTGGTGTTTACGCGAGTTCAGTTGCTATTTTCTACATAACCAAGAAATATAGATATCTGTGGGTAATTCCAAACATATTTGATCAAATCATTAAGCTCTATGTTGTGTTTCAGAAGCAAATAATTGCTGGGTTTTCTACACACTTTCAAAGTTTCACTGCCATCTTAAATACCCTGTTACATATGCATATTTACGGTGCCAATTCTTTAATGATGGTGATCATCAAGCTTCCTGAAGTTGTTTCATTCGCTTTTCCAAGTTATATCACGTTGTTACATATGCATATTCTGATATTATTCCGTTCTTCAGTTCTTCGTCGCCGGCTTCTTCAGTTCTTCAGCTCAAAAAGGAGATCTCTGCGTCTTCTTCAGTTATTCCTCACTTGTAAGCACTTGTGAACAAAGTTTATTCAAGATGTTGAACTAGGACATGCAAAAATCAATGTTTCTTCACGTATCAGCAAATTTCGTTTAGATCCAATTATCCAAATAGCTTTAACAATTGTGTTAATTGATTGCTTTGATATTGATGACGTATTGAGGTCACATGCTTTTTAGTTATGTAAACAATTGCTTTTTAGTAAAGTAACACTTTAGTTAATTGTAAGCAGTAAGCACACATCTCAATGTAGATGGAAGGCTATGGATTTGGTAGGATTTGGAAACTAATCCATCTAAGTGGAGCATAGTTTACTGTCTACCTCTATTTATATTATATAATATATACACACATTTGCCGCCTTAAGCCACGCCTTGAAAAACGACATGGCTCCGCCAAGGCTCCTAAGGCTTGAGGCTTGACCTCGTCGCCACGCCACGCCTCACGTCATTTAGAACCTTGTTATACATATATAAATTCATGATAAAAATGATAAATAATCAATTAATTATATAATTATTTCCTCCCAAAATTTCTAATTTTTATGATATATTACATGTTAGCAGATTAGATCTTCTTCTTTCTCTTTCATATATGTTTGGATCACTAGATCGTCATTTTTAATGACCCCTGAATCAGATCGTGCAACCCATACCACGGATCTAGGTGGTGGTGGTGAATTGGGTAACTTCGGTTTGAAATTGCTTATAGCAAGTATTTCTATGAATTTTAACGCAAATAAGTGATTTTATTAAATATTGGAAATTTGGTGACCGATTTAGAAAATATATTTGGGATAAATAAAAATAAAAAAGCTGCTTGTTTGGGAAGAAAAATTTTCGAAATTTTTAACCACCGAGGCCAAAAACTCACCGTTCTTTTTTCTCTCGTAATTTTTTTACATGACATCTCTTCTTTAAAAAATATTTGCAGTTCCTCTTTATTTTAACTATTTTTATAAACCTAATGTAACTTTCATCTTATGAATGTCCAATTTTTTTTATATTCTTTTAACAAATTTATTTCAAAAATTAATATTTTTGACAAGCAGTCAAGATTTTAAATTTACAAACATCTAATCTACCAAGAAGCATTTTTTAAAAACATCTTATTTGTGACCAGGAGGCAATGTAGAAACTATAATCCACAAAACATATGCTAAGTAATCAGCAATTTTCCTCTGCATTAATGTTAAAAGATAACTATTTGGAACACCGATGCCACCTCTTGAATTATCCATTTCCCTTTTCGGTTCAAAAGAAAAAATTTGTGCTACTCTGCATAGTTAATATACAAGCCCATGAAACAGATCATCCTAAGCTACATAAACAATAGCACCTATGTCCAGCTAACTATAATCCTGGAAGAAAAAAATCGCAATAGACATACACTGGGGAAACAAATCAAACACCAAAAACTTATGAACCCTAATACCCTGAAACTGCATTCTAGATCACATACCACAATTACAATGCTGCACTTGATCCAGGATAATTTGCCATGTTGCTCCTCAGTGGTTACCCATATGAATTATTTTCCTCAATGGAAATTTTGTTTTTAGGGAGAAGATGCTGGACGAGTATTGTGTATTTTTCAAATAAACTAAGTACATAACTTACTGTAAACAAGCATCCAGTTCAGGAATTTATAGGAGAAGAATTCCCACCGTAGCTCTACGTCAAACAGAAATCCAAACCCTAAATCCAATTCTATGAGTGTAAAAATACATATTGTATTCTGATCTATAATGAACATATGAGGGAAATTTATCTCGACCTACCTTTTCTTCAAACCCGCTCTTAGCCTTAAAAAAATCCGATTGAAATAGCAAAAGATACAAACCCTGAAGTTACCAAAAAAGGAAACAATAAGTGAAATTGTCAGGACAAACCAGCAGAAAACCCCGAATCTTCGCCGTTCTCGCCGTTGGAACGGTTGGCCGAAGCGCTGCTGAAGAGTTTAGCGGCTATCGCCTGCGCCCGCTGCTTGGCAATCTGGATCTCATCAATAAGCGGCGGGACGCTGTTGTACGTCGCCGGCGGGGTAGCGGCCGCGGCTACGGTTTCCGGCGGCGAGGGAGCGATCGGCGCCGAGAATCCGGTGGCGCGGCGGGTCGGAGGCGGCGGCGCGGCTCCCTGGTCGTCGAACTTCCGCTTGTTGGAATCGTACTGGATATCGTCCGACATATTCGACCGCGAGAGAAGGAAGAAGAGGATTAGGGTTCGGCAAGAGCACAGAAACCCTATACCCAGAGCGTTGCAGTTTATTAAGGAGTATTTGTAGAGGTTTTACGGTTTTTTCTGTGTATACTAGTATTTTGTAGCGTTGTAGAAATTAGTGGAATCTAAAAAGGGAGTTGATTTGCGCACCTCATGGTGTAAATTGGGCCCGGGGCCCGCTAGGCCCGGCGGCCCGGCCCGGGTTCCGGGCCGGCCCGGCCCGGGTTCCGGGCCGGCCCGGCCCGGGCCCGGTGGCCCCTACCCGGACCGGGCTCTGGCCCGGGCCGGGCCGGCCCGTGGGCTGGGTACCCGGGCCGGGCTGGGCTGGGGTACCCAGCCCACGGGCCGGCCCGGCCCGGCCCGGCCCGGCCCGGGTTTTTTTTCAAAAATTGCCTTTGAGGACAGTTTTAGGGGGGTGGGGGAGCCGGCCCGGGCCGCCGGGCCGGGCTGGGCCCGGGTTCTCCCCGGCCGGGCCGGGGCGGCCCGGCCCGGATTTTCGTTGGGCCCGGCCGGGCCCGGGCCGCCAATTTAACACCCTGATGCGCACCTACCGTTTTACTCACGCGCATATATCACTTATGTACAAGTTTGCTACTAAAATTATTCACCGGGCACTCACATGGCCAAGTTTCCGAAAAAGTTCTTAGGCTCCGTTGGTGGTTCGCCGTCCCCTCCTCTGCCCATTCCACGCCCCCCCTCATCCACTACCATTTGTGATCGGAGATGACAGCGGCGACGGTTCGTCGGAACATCGTGATCCACGGCACGAATGGGACGAGAAGATCGTCGGAGGAGACGAAGGCGATGGACGCAATGGAGGATGAGGCAGAGAGGATGGGGCAGGGGATGGGTCGAGGGCGGAGGAGGGGGACAAAGAGGGGTGGCTGGGGAAGTCGGAGGAGGGGCTGGGGATGTGGAGGGGGCAGAGGGGGCTGGGGAAGAGGGGGAGTCATCCTCGTCGTCGTCGGGGGCGACGACGGAGTACGACGGTGGGTATGCGGGGTAAAAGAGAATGACAATCTTGTAAATAAGTGGTATGTGCGTGTGAGTAAAATGGTGGGTTCACAAATCAATTCCCATGAAAGAAACAAGTCTACGTTCCTCCTCTTTTACAAAAAAAAGGGAAGTGCTACACAAACAGAACTTTTTGGTCCGTTCACAGACCGATTTATTTTTGAGTGATGTTAATTGCACTACAAGCATTTCTGACTTCACCGCACTTTTATTTACAAGTTTGCCATTGTTTTAGTGCAATAATAAATTACACTTTTACCCCTAACGAGTTCACCGATACCTGCCAATGCACCTCCCTCCTCCACCTCAAACAATCCTTCAACTCGACCTCCTCCTCCACGCTCGCCACGTGGCAGCCCGGCATGAACTGTTGCGGTATCTGGGACCGCGTCTCCTACGACCGCTGCTCTGGTCTGGTCACCTCCATCGACTTAAGCAACCGCTCCATCGCCGGTAAGTCGAGTTCCCGTTCGAAGAGTCGCTCGTGTTCAGCTTCAGGGTGCATCGGCCCTCGTTGTTGAGATTTCCTTGTGTTAGTGCTCCCCAAGCTGCTGATTTTGATTATGATGATGATTGGATGTTTTATAACGATGAAGATCAAAAGCCAGTTGTAAATGAAGAATACCACCTAAGTGACGACGATGAGGGAAAGATTGACTCGAAGGCAGAGGAGTTCATAGCAAAGTTGCATGAGCAAATGAACATATCAAAAATACCCTTTTTAAAACCCCCCAATCTACCCTCTGAATTGCTGAGTCACAAACCGTTTTACTCTTCACGCACAGACCAACGAGGCCCCAAAAATTGCCGAGTTCACAGACCTTTTTACTAAACGCGCACAGACATCTCAAAATTAAGAGAGATTTGCTCAAAGCACACAGACATAGTCGCTCTAACTGCTAAGCTTGATTTCTTTTGAGAGAATCGAACGAATTACAGCTTGAATAAAGAGAGATCGAAGAATTTCTTGGGAAATCAACCAACTTAGGAAAGGAAGATCCAAAGATTTTGGTAAATTTATGTCCTAAAATTGTAATTATAAGGAAACGAGAAGTGCATCGACTGATCGTGCAGTTGTTGGTATGCAAGGTTTCGATTTTTTTGGAATTAAAACTGAATTGGGTGGCAATTTTAGTTGCATGTGTAAATTTCGTTAACAGTGATCCATGTTTACATTTCGAAATTCATTTCAGGTAAAGTTGAATTGGGGGACAGTAAAAATGAATTTTGATAACATTGATGCATGTTTAAATTAGAGAGAAATAATTATGTGTGATTAAATTGTGGGAATTTTTAACATGAAATTAGTCTTTAACATTGATACATGTCAAGTAGGTGTTGAGAATTTATTTCGAAGTTGTTGCCAAAGATTGAAGGAGGACATTACTAACATTGATAAGGAAATTTTTCATATGGAGGGTAATATATCTTCATATCCTTATTACAATTGAGGGAAGTTTTTGAATCTTTGTTCCATGTGACAATGTCACATCGCCACATGGGACAACCTCTTTAAACCAAAAACCCCAAAACCCCAAAACCCCAAAACCCCACCCACCCCCAAAACACACCCAAATCCAAAACACCCAAAATCACACTCCCAATCAAAAAAATCAAAAACTCCCAGACAATACACGCACTCAAACCCACTCTTCTCATTTTCATCTGTTTTTGCACTCATCGAAACACTCGTGTGAGTCCCGCGTCCTGATTGTGTGGGTTGGTTTTTGGGTTGTCTGTGCACTACGTCCACGGGTTATTTCTAGTAAGATAATGAACAACAAACAAAGGTATGAAATAGATACCCTTTGATTTTCTATGATAGACCATTATAAATTTATAGCATGTACCAATAGTTGATGGTAATTGTAAATTTTATGAGATTGTATCCCGTAGAATTAGGTCTCATAACCTTATATATTTTGCAGAGGAGTTTACTACCACAACCACATTTCAAAATAGAGATGCATGTTTTAAATGGATAGACAACATCGGAAGAAAAAATGGGATGGTGATTGCGAAAGGGCTACGAATTTGAGGACCGATGGTGGTAGACTCCAACATATGTACTTTATTCATGAAAGAAGTGAGAAATATCGTGTCCACAATGTCAAGAATAATGAAAAAAAATCCATGAAGATGATCGGAAGCAATAAATGTGGATGTTCGTTCTCTTTGAAGGCGAAAATAGTGAGCACTAAAGATGAGTGGATGTAACAGTCTTATGTGGCATACACAACCAGTTGGATATTGAGTACCCCTGGTGTAGTTTTGATGATTATTAAACAAATGAAGATACTAATCATGTTTATTGAGTGTGTAGTAATGAAAAGAATATTTCGTATCAATGAGCCAAATGTAGAAGGAAGAATGTTGACCAAGAAGGTTGATCAAGAAATTGAAGACAATCAATATGGAGCATTGGTCAAAGATGAAGTGTGGATGAAGTTTATTCAAAGGAACAAGAGCTCAAGACTCCGATGCATGTAAATAATGGACTTCAAGCTATATCAAGGGTATATTTTTGATGTATTTTTGTATTTGAGTCCATGTCCTTAGAATTTATGTATGTCTTTGGTTTTGAAGCTTCACACACATTTAGAAAAACATATTTAATGCATAAAAATATTTTGAAAACATTTGGAGAGAGTATTGTGGGATCCTGTGGATGACAGACAATACTAGAAGTGGTGTTGAATAGTGTTATGAGTAAAATAATAAAAATTCTTCAAGTAAATTTAGAACCCTTCTATTCGTTCCCTAAGTCTCCAATGAGAGTTACCTCGCTTGGTACTTAATCAACACAATTATATGAGCTTGTATAAAATAAAAGAGATGATACCATCGGAATAAAAGATTACAAGTAATAATAATAAGATAAGAGAGAGAAATAGAGTCACAGTGTAAACACCACGATTTTACCCTGATTTTGACCAATCTTGGACTACGTCTAGCAACCGATCCACTAGCTTTCAAACCCTAGAGCAACCTTGCCTCAACTCAACGAGGAGGATTTGTACAACCACCTAGCTCCACTTACTAGGAATTTCCAATCACCTAGTTTACATCTCAACTAGGAATTTCCAATTGCAACACAACGCTTCCCTTACACACTGGAATACACTTTCCAAGCCTTCTTCAAAGGCTTTACAAAACTCATATGAAATGAATAGCACAAGATTCATATAGCCAATATATATGAAGTGAATAACGTGGCTAAATAGAAATCAAATCTTTTGATCAAATAAAACGATTGAAATAAGCAAACGAATGATTAAAAGAACTACTTGAAAATTGAATCTCCAAAATAGTTACAGTTGAGCTTTAGAGATCAAGAATCAAGTATAAGGTCGGAGAAGATCATGAAAATAATATAGACTTTTTGCACAAGAAAATCAAAAATCAAGGCAAATAAGACTTTTTGAAAACTTAAGTGTTTTTAAGAATTTTAGCTATAAAATGATTTATAGTTGATATAAATTAATATATAAAACTTTTGAAAGCTCTAGTATTTATAGAGTGGTAAAACAATTCAAAATGAGCCAAAAAATCTCAGCTCCAACGGCTAATAATGGCTAGATTTCGGAAATCACGCTTTCCTTAAAAACTGAGTTTTGACCAGATAGTTGGCTATCAATTTTGATAGTAAGCTATCTCATGTGATAATCGATTACTGCAGAAACCTGAGAGTTCTAGGTAAAAACTCAAGACAACAGTCGGCTATCTGTTTCAGATAGTCGGCTATTTTCGGATACATGAGTTTTTCTACTAGAAAATACTTTGAAAATAATGTATAAAAATTATATACGAATATAACATATATAAATACATTTTAAAACTATTTTTCACGTATTTTTGTGAGTGTGTAGTGTCTTCATATTGCCTTTAACATTCTAATATATTAACTTACACAAACATACTTTTCTAGCTCCTTTATCTTTTACTCTTGACTTGGACCATCTAATCTTGATCTTGAGTCCTTGGTTGAGTCTTCATTTGCTCCATCCATTGGCTCTAAGATTGACTTCCCGGTCATGGCTTCTAAGTTCTTCATTTGAGCTTTTCAATACATTACTTCTTCATGGCTATAAAATAATTCATCATTCCTATACACACTTGAAATAAATGGTGAGTACTCATATCACTTGTGTACTGTAATAACCCTAGTGTGTAAATACTAAGTAGCCAGTAAATTAGCCTTAGACCCCTTGTATATGTGTATGCCCATTTCACTAGAATGGATATATTTGCATTTATACCCCCTCAATGTTTCATTTATACCCATAATAATAGTAATAATAATGAAATAGGCTTGGTGTCATGGCAAACTTATAATTAGAAACATCAAAATAAATGGTTTTACTAAAAAGATTTGTGCAATGGCAAACTTGTAAATAAAGCACAAAATTTGAGGGTATTTGATAATAAGTTAATGTAATGGCATGAGGAGTAATTAATGGGCAAAATTTGAGGGCCAATGTGAAACGAGTGTGAGCCATGGCAAACTTGTACATATTGAAAATTTGAAGAGATAATTTCTTACTTAATTCACCCTCCACATACTTCTACACTCTTCTACCTATTTCGTCTCCCTTCTACACTCTCCCATACATTAACTCCCACTCATTTTACTTCATTTGGGCCGAAATTTTTGGAGCAAAAAAAAAATGAAGAGAAAAGAGAAGCGAAGGGAGAGAAGAAGAAGAAGAAGAAGAAGAAGAAGAAGAAGAAGAAGAAGAAAAGGAGGAGGAGAAAGCTAAGCTTGATCTCCATTCAACTCTAGGGATCTCTTGGAGCTCTAAGAAGGTAGGACTCTACCACTCTTCTCTCTCTAGTTGTGAATGATGAAACATATGCATGAATGATAAGCTTTGCTTTGAGAAAAATTGGGAAGATTTTTGTAGTTTTAGGTTGTATGTGCATGCATGACTTTCTCCTTAATGTGATGTTGGGATTAGGCCAAGTTTATGTTTTAGTTGTTAATATTGAAGAGAGATGGTAGTTATGAATGAAATTTATCATTTTTAAGGTTGTAGGTTCAATAAAAATGCCGACTTATTTAACAAAGAACCAAGTTCCTTTTGAAATCCCTAGCAAAAATCGAACACTTGGAAAGCTTAAATTTTGTAGTGTGGTATTCCTACTTATGCAGTCAGTTTAGTTAGAAATACAATCTGAAATAATTATTTTCATGTATTTCATGAAATTCTACCCCAAAATCATATAAAATTTGACATAGTTTCAATTCAATAAGAAGGAGTAAAAATTCACCAATTACAACATGTCTGAAGCTCTTCTAGACTGGTCACAGTTTAGAAAAATGTACCTCAGTAACTGTACACACAATGGAATTTTATGTTCTTAGTCTCGTTGTAAAGTTAACAAGTTTTTCTACAACTTCATCTCAGTGCTTATTTTTCGAAATTCTGACTGAAATAGGCCCAAAATCAGCAATCAAGACAGACCCTGGAATTTGTCTGAAAAACAAATCTGACAATCTTCACAAAATAATTCACCATAAATCATGTAATTAATATTTTTGCATGAAATTTTATATGCTAATCCAAAACTGCCATATCTACAACTTTCATTTAGGAAATTTTGTCAAACTCGCATTGAAAATGGCTGATATCCGTTGATGTTTATGACTAACGGTGAAAAATTCAGCAAATTGAATGGTTTGGCAATGACTTGAATTGTGTTTTGGTTTATTCCTACGTTCAGATATTAATACTCAATATTGCTTATGTAGATGCATCGGTATTAAAGTGTTTGCATATGGATATGCTAATTTATGTTGCAAGTTTTGGAAATGGATGTTTATGTTCATGGCTTATGGAACATGCAAGTTTTGTTGTGAACATCCCGATGAAAAGAATGCATTTGGACCTCATTTTACATGCTTAATACACTAGGATTAATGATTAGCTAAAAGAAAACCTAGGGTTGTCTCGTTCTACTCGAGGTGGGTGAGTGCCCTAGGAGGGTTTGGGGGAAACCAAGGTAACGAGTGGACATGCGAGGATGGACTGCTGGGTTGTGGACCACTCCTGACGAACCCTCAGAGGCGGGGAGTAGGTTAGGTTGGTTGAGTTGGTTGAGTTGGAGAGCGGCTTCTTTCGTAAGAGCTTGTCTCGGGAAGTCGTAGCATTCCACCCACCTTACTGGGTGAGGTCCAGTCCCTGATGTCTGACCCGTTACTTAGGTTTCGAATCCATGCATGAAAACTAACCTATAAAGACTAAAAAAACAGTAACTCTGGAATGTGATGCATTTTCCTTTGTTTGTGCACTATGATTTGAGTAGTAGAGTTGTGGAGTTCTTACTGGGCACGCTGTAACGTGTCCCTTCCCCCCACAGGTACATGTACCAGTTCTCAAGCGACGGGATCGAGGACAGAGACTTCGGAGGGCAGCCCTTCTCAGCAGGGTACGTAGAGTCTGTAGAGGGTGTGTGTCTTGTAGTGTTGTCTTGGGGTGGAGTGAGCTGAGAGCGATGTTTTGTACCCCCCTCCACCCCCTTGTACCCTGTAGGGTAAGTTGTACTTTTGTGGGAGTTCTAGCTGTTTCTGGGTTGTGCTGTGGGCTTGTACAGTATTAGTGGTGTGGTTATAGTGCTCTGTGACGCTTGGATGTTTTGTTTGTCGTACTTTACTTTGCTGCATGTGTAGTAGTACCTTGTACTTTCTTTCTGTGTTGGAGCTGTACTGTTCTGCTTTCTTTCAGTTCGTACTTTACTACCTGCGTTTCCTCGGCGGTTGCAATGGACTGCGAGTCATTTGGTATACACATTAGCGCTTGATATTCTTAATACCGCGGCTTGTCACGCTGATCCTCCCTATTTGGGGTAGCGGGGCGTGACATGTACATCATCAAAATCCACTGGGCTAGGTCTCAATATCCCAACAAGTATCACACTCATTCATGATACATTTCCATGTATCATAAGGGAGTCGACTCCTGGAGATAAGAGCTCCAGAGTGGTTTTCAGGCTGCTGAGTAGTGGCCGACTTCTATGTTTAGGAGAGTCGACTCACATCCTGTAACGACCCGCTTTCAGGGGCCCGTTACTTATTTGATATTTGCGCAGGTCCTGCAGGTTACCAGAGAAAACAAAATAGACACGATACAGAGATGTACAAAAATACTCAAATAGTGTCCAATTATTACAATCCGTACTATACAAAATGTTCCAACCAATGTACATGAAAGAAAGAAAGTACACAACTGAAAATAGCTCTGGAAGCTGCGGTCGAACTCTGGTGCTATTAGCTCAGGAGCATCTACCTCTATATGTACGTCGTCTGCGGTGCCATGGAGATGGAACCGTATGTAAGTCACAACAATTCTAAATATAGTAAAGAAGCAGTGCACAAGTATGACAAGAGTAACTACGTACGAGCA
The DNA here is from genome assembly GCA_030789695.1 of Scilla litardierei. Lineage (NCBI taxonomy): Eukaryota > Viridiplantae > Streptophyta > Magnoliopsida > Asparagales > Asparagaceae > Scilla > Scilla litardierei. The sequence continues at coordinate 29,347,890 of CM061135.1, forward strand.
GACCAGAGTGAAAAGTAAAGTACTGAGCAACAACTGTACACAGCTGAGTAGTAAAAGTAAACAGAACTGAAAGGAAAGAACAACTGTATTGTGATGGTGCGAGTGTAAGGCAGGCTGAGTAAGTGAAACATGCTATTGCTGTAGCTAAAAGTACGACAAGTAAAGTATTGTGACTGCACAAGTGTAGTAAGTAACGTGCATGGAACGCGTAAAGTAAAGGCGACTTTAGTGCGTAAAGTAAAAGTGACTATGCAAAAATAACTACAATATGTGACTCAAGTCGGAGAGTACAATATGTGACCATCAAGTTCATCTCTTGCCTGGCGCGACCCAGACGAATGCCGAAAACACGGGCACGATACATGTATTTTTTCGAAACTCAGGCAGCATGACGGGATGCCGAAACACAGACAGCGGGACGGGAAGATTGAACTCCAGTCACTCCCGCACTCTCTCAAACTATGAGTTACCCCAAAACCCCAGTGAAATGTCAAGTGTTCTATGTACATGTCCCTTTTCATGATGTTCCACGAGTTGTTCCACAAGATATTCCACATGTTACTAGTCAAACCAAGACGACTGGTTGACTTTCTTATTGAAAACCAGAAAGCCAGACATTCTTTCCAAAGCGAGCTGGCCAAGCGAAGTGTGGATAAAGACAAGTCCAACATTCGGGGTGTCTAATATTGTTTAGCACACTATTTACCCAAGTTAATGATTGTGTGCTATAACTACCAAAGTTGAAAGTTGGCAAAGTAATCTGAAGTTGATTACTTTCCTATTAGATTAGGTTTCTAGTTCAGTTCAAGTCAAGTAGCCTTTCTAAGGCTATAGTGTTGTCCTAAGTTCATACGGGGACACTAACTAATTTTCTAATTTTAGAATTAGTCGTGACTTACTTTATCGAGCTCGTCGTGGCAAGACAAGGTTGGAGCTAGATGAGCTGGTGCACGAGGATTGGTACCTGCGAATACAAGAAATGGCCGGTTAAAGAGTACACTATTTTCTTAACGTGCTTGTATTTTTATAGTAGCTTAGAACTCGTCAAAATACGTACTAAATATTTTTAGATGGGCTAGATGGGAGTAAAATAATTTCATGTAGGAAGAAAATATTTTTCTAAAGCTCCTATGTATTTTTCATAATTTTAAAAGCTTAAAATAAATTAAAACTAATTAAAAATGAGAAAACGATTTTTCATTATATTATTCAAAGATTTTTCTAGGGCAAACCATACGTCGGAATTCTTCCAACAAATGGTCAAAATGACCGTTTAACTAGAACTATACCATATATTTTTCTCGCGTATCAGTTTACGTGAAAATAAGAAGTTTTGAATTTTTAAATGAAAATGACGTATTTAAGTTTTGGGTTTAAAAATTAATTCTGGAAAAACTAAGCATCTGATTGAGATGAAACTAGTGCCATTGGGTCCAAAATGTCATTTCTGATTTTCTGGAGATAGTCTCATATTTTTCTGACCATTATATTATTTATTAACAATTTAAAACCATTAAGCACATTTAATAATTATTAAAATTCGTATTATTCAAAAATACGTATCCGGATTTAACGTATACGTTCGAAACTCACCCTCCTCCGTTTCACGTTGACGCTGCGGGGGTTCGTTCGCTCGACTGTCGTCGTCGGCGACGGCATCAAGCTGCAACGTTGGCGGCGGGGCGGGGCGGCGACGCAACGGCGACCGGCAGGGGCTTGGGTCACGGTGGTCGGAGGCGGCGTGGGAGGTTGTCGACGTCAAGCGGCGGTGGGTTTCGTTGTCATGGCAGCGGGGCGACGGGCTATCGGAGCGAGGGTCGGAGCTCTGTGGAGGGACGGCGAGCTCGTCGCCGTGGAGAGAGGGGAGCGGCGTTGGCGAGTTCACGGTGGAGCTAGCATGTGGATGCAGAGCTGTTGGTGGCTGCACGGCGTTGGGGCGGGGCTCTCGTCGGAGCTTGCCGTGGGGTGTGTGGGCGGCAGCGAAGGCTGAAGGGTGACGTTGGAACGACAAAAGAGAGGGGTCGGGGTGTTTGCAGCGGGCGGAGGAGGGAGGAGGTCGTGGCGGTGAACTGCTGACGACGGCGATCTCGTCGTAGGTCGACGAGGAGAGGCTGTGTGCGTGTGTTGTGCCTTGGGGGTGTTTTGCATGGGTATAGAGGGCTGTGAAGAAGATGAGGAGGTGAGATAGAGAGAGAGATATCTGAGAGAGAGAGAGAGAGAGATCTGGGAGAGAGAGAGAGCTGAGGGAGTGTGAACGAGAGTTGGGAGATGTTTGCCTGGGGAAGAGTTGGGTTAAAACGCATGGGTTGCTGGTTGATAACGAAGAAGAAGATTAGGGGATATATATAATCTTAATTAAGTATTAAATAAAATTTTAGTTAGTCAAAGAGTATTAAATGTGTTAGGTGATTAGGTTAGACTAAGCGTGGATTTTAGCCAACCCATGAAACACATGGGTTGCTAACGTGTATGGGTTAGGTAGGTGATTAGGTAATTAGGATAGGTTAAAAAGTAAAAAGTAAAACTCCATTAGTGAAAGTATTTTGTAAAATACAAAAATAAAATTACGATTTTGCCCCTACTAGTAAACGTATCCGAAAAATTACGAAAACATACCCACGGGATCATATCGTCGCGAAGATCGCGAATACGAGATCTATTTTGGGTTTTGAGCTACGAGGATACGAGTTTTAGGCCAAAACGTTTAGGAAACGGGTTTGCGGGTTCTTTATTGATTTGACTTCAGAAAATTACGAAATTAATATGGGAAGCCCTAAATGATCATAGAATGATACCGTAGAAGTTTGAAAACGTTTTGATGATGTTTGTATAGAAAATAAATTCATTAATCCAAAACGATAGTAATTGAAAATGAATTTTTATCAGAATTGTTTTGAGTATTTGATGAAACTCGAACGTACTAAAATACTTCATGACTAGTCTAATATCTCAAAATATTTTTATAAGAAATTTTTGAAATCGTAAAACTCCTGACAAACCATTATAAAATAGTTTTAAAAAAATTTGAAAATAGGTTAAATATGTAAATATTTGTCTTGAAGAAAACAGGCCGTTACACATCCCCCAACGGTCTAATTGACTTACCCTTTGACCACCTGTTGGGAGAGACATTGTGAGGGCATTTTGGGCATTTTGTCTTGGGTAGAATTGTTCCCTATATATTAGAGGAAGGTGGATGTATTAACCATCATTCACTACATATTTTTAAGCCGGCCTCAAGTGATTTTAAGCTTTCATTGCTCTCTTTAAAGATTGCACTCTTGCCCAAAAAGATTCTCATTTTACAAAGCTTTTAAGCAAAATTGGTTTGACCCCTTGATTTGTGATTCTCTCAAGCTTTCATCTTGATTATATCGAGATCACAATCAAGTTCTCTTTTGATCTCTTTGGTTTAAGCTTTTTTTACTTGAGATCAAAAACATTTTTCCATAGCCATTCAGTATACACTTAAAAAGCTTCAATCTTCATTGGCTATATGAAAGGGTGTAACAACTTCTTCATTTTCAAGAGAATGGTTTGTAAAACACACACAAGGGTATGGTGGTAAGTTTGTAATAGCTTGAAAATCCTCAAGTGTGTGAGGTCCTCTTTGTGAAGAGTTTGATTGGTTGTATTGGAAGACTACTTGTTAGAGAAGTTGTAAGGTTGTAAATGCCCTCAAGTTAAGGCACTTTGCTTTCTTGGTGAAAGTGGTTTAGTGGATGTTGGATGTAGGCATAAGGTTGGTCGAACCTGGATATATCGTGCTTGTTTGTGTTTGGTTATTGTCTCTATCCATCGCTCTCTTTACTTTCATTGTGATTTATAATTTTGTTGTGCATTGTTATAATCTCTTGCAAGTAATTTAGTTTTGTAGATTAAGTACCTGGTGGAGTAATTTCCTTAGGAGATTTAGGCAACTTAGTAGAAGGTTTTAATTTTTAATTACGCATTATTTTTATATAACATTATTCAACCCTACTTCTAGTGTTGCTTGCCATTTACAGGATCCCAACACTTGGTATCAGAGCTTTTGGTTGCAGAGATGGCGTCAACATCATCACACCATACCGAGGGACTCTCCATCACTTGTCCACCTCTCTTTGATGGGACAAACTACCTGCGTTGGAAAATTAGGATGATGAACAACCTACAATCAATGGACCTAGACATTTGGACCATCACCAAGAATGAGTATGTGATTCTAGAGACACCATTGGAGATATGGGAGAAACATGTAAAGAAGAAATGCAATTTAAATGTGAAGGCAATGAATGCATTATTTTTTGCATTCCAAGGCAATGAATTTAAGTGTCTATCACAATGTACAATGGCTCATCAAATTTCGCACACACTCGAGGTAACTCATGAAGGTACAGATAAGGTAAAGGAATCACGTATTAATATGTTAAATTCAAAATTTGAAAATTTTAAGATGAAGGAAGGTGAAATTATTTCCGAAGTAAACACCCATTTTTTAGAGATTATTAACGAGCTTGCAGAGCTTGAAAAGAAGGTTTCTATGTATAATCAGGCGATGAAGATGGTAAGATCATTACGGCCGAAATGGAAGCCGAAGACTGCGGCAATCTGAGAGGCAAACGTCATGACAAAGCTCACCTTAGAGGAGCTAATGTGAAATCTCATAGCTTATGAGATAGAGCTTGAAGAAGATAATGAGGAGGAAGCACAACCCAAAAAGAATGACCTAGCTTTCAAAGCTAAGGCCAATGACACCGAAACCAAAGAATCCGATAAAGATGATGATGACATTGCACTTTTAACGAGAAAATTCAAGAGTTTTCTCCGAAGTAAGTATTCTAAACGCAAATCCTATTTAATTAATGACATTATTTATTTTGGATGTAACAAGCCAGGACACGTAAGAAGGGATTGCCCTTTGGAGAAAAATAAGTATAAGGGGAAGGCAATGAGAAGGCGATTGAGAGGGAAAAGAGGAGAAGCTACAAGGATGATAGGATTAGGAAGCCAAAGAAGAAGGCATTCCGGCTTGGGATTTGAGTGATGTGGAAGAGAGCTCCGATGATTTATCCTCCTTTTCATCGGAAGAAGAAGATGAAGAAAGGGAATAGAGGGTACATACCTGTTTTATGGCATGTACTTCTGCCAAGGTAAGTACATCAACTCATAATAGTGGCTATGATAATTGCAATGATATTGCTAATGATGATAGTGATAATGATGATGATGATGATGATTTTGATGTTATTAGTACTTTTGATGATTTATATGTGGCTCATGAGAAATTGATTAGGGAGCACCATAAACTAGAAAAAAATTTAGAAAAATTGTGTTAATCTAAAAGATGTAGTTGAAGAAGAGAAGCTAGGTTAAGATCAGAACTTATGAAACCATAGGAGACACCTGAAGAATTAACTCTTTTAACCAAAAAATAGAAAAAGAAAACAAAAAGCTTATGGATTAAAACCAACAATTAAAAATGGACTATAAAAATCGCATAAATGGTTCTAACATTTTAAATGATAGGATAGACAAACTAAGTAATGAGATAGAAGAATATAAATTTAAGTATAATGAATTGTGTTGGACATTGAGTACGCAACTAGATTTTTATGATGTACAAACAAATATTGTGTGATAATCCAATTAGTGAGTTCAGGTAATCAAACATCATATTCAAGTATATCAATAAGTTCAAAGCAATGGTCAAAGACCCATGTGGGATCATGATATGGTGTAATACCCAGTATCCATATATACGTGTACATGCACGTATTTTTGGGATGTATGTGTACGTATAGTTTTTGTTGATCCTTACATATTTTTCTTTAATTTTTGTGAAGTCACAATTATTTTAAATAAGTTTTAAACCATATTTTGGATTTAATAAATAGAGTATATGGCTTAAATACTTGTGTATAGGATGAGTATCATGTATTAGTGCATGAATTTTGTAATTATTTACAAAACACAAACCTTAATTTTCTAAGAGAACACATGGCACCTTATGGTCAATGCCATGTTAATCCCCACCTAACCCCTCACACATGTCATTTGTAGAGGAGATTAGGGAATGAGGTGGAGGATGGAGGAATTTTCAAAAAAAAAAAATAAAAAGAAAAGAAAAGAAGAACGGTGAAAACAAAACCAAAAAGAAAACCAAAAAAAATCAAACATTCTCTCATCTCTCACTCTCTCACTCTCCCTTCCCCAAACAGGCCGAACCACACTCCCCCCTTAGACTTCAAGGAGGCTGAGCACCCATAGGGCCACTCCACCCGCACTCTGCACACCCCCGTAGCATTCCTGGCTTCCCTTGGGTGTTGCTGCTCATTCAAGGAGCTTGTGGAAGAGAAGAAGCTTGAGAAGAGAAAGCTTAAAGTTCTTCAAGGACTAAGAAGGGCCAAAGACCATTAGAAGGACATAATATGGTAGGTTCTCTTAACATTTTTAGTAGGATTCTTTCTTAGAATTGTGTAAGGATTAATGGTGTACACTTAGCTTGGAAATCTTGCAAGTTAGAGTGCTCATGCTATTTTATTGTAGTACTATGTACATGCTAAGGTTTGTATATTAATAAGCTATGAGAGAGCAGGTCTCTTGTTGTGCGAATAAAGCCATAAAATTTATGTTCTATGTTTTGTGCCAATGAACTCGTGATAAGTTAATTTAGACACATATTCATGTAGCATGCACCATGTTAGTATTACTATGTTTATGTTTCATATATGCATGTTAAAATGCTTTAAATTTTATAAAAATATGACTTTAGTAATAGACGCATATGACCATCCTAATGTGTATAGCATGTTGTAATTAGTGAAAATGTCTTATTTGCTAGCTTCATTAAGTAAGTTGGTAATATGTCAATTTAATTAGATTGTTTTTATGTTTAAATTAGTAGGATGTAAACTTGTTGTAAGTTGCATACTAACTTGTTACATGATTAATAAGTAGCATGTTAAACTATCACATATCTTAGCTTTTAATATGTAGCATGTAAAATTAATTAGTTGTGATAGTTGTAGGAATTGGGTTGTAATATGATTTATAGCATGTTAAATGATGCTAAATTTGTAACATGTTAATAGGTTAATTTGTTAATATATCTCATTGCATGCTAATGACAAACATTATGCCATGTCACTTACTAGTAGATTAATTTGTAGTATGTTTAGTTTAATAACTTGTAGTATGTTGTAGTATTTATGGCCATACTCAAGTGTAGGTTAAATTAGCATGTTAAGCTATTCATATGTTAATCTTGTTATGTTCTTATTCATGGAAAGTGAGCTCCATAATATTGTTAGTATGCTTCATATGTAAATCTCTTTATGTTTCATACTTATTGCTATTCATATGTCAATCTTGATATGTCACAAAGTGATCTCTTGTTATAGTCGTCTCTTTATGTTTCATATTTATAGCCATTCATATGTTAATCTTGCAATTCATATGTTATTGGTGTACTATGTGCCATGTTAGTAGGTAAAGTTTGTGTTTCATAGTATGAAAGTTTCCTTGCTAATTGTAATGGAGGAAATGTGTTGATTGGAATTGGAAATGAAAACGTTGAGATATTTATACAATACGATGGTCGTGGTTAATCCCGACATCAGTGAAATGATTAACCAAATGGAAATGTGAAGAAATGAAAGTCATGATGAAATCAGTTTATTAACAAAAAGTGAGGCAGAGAGATAATGTATGAAGTGCTCGATCCATTCTAAAATGGGTGAGACTTCGGATACGGGTTTTGGGGGAAATGCGGTTAAATTTTAGGAGCTAAGGAGTGGACATATGATAGATTCTCACTCGCATGTCACTCCCGTGAGGGGGAGTAGACTAGAGTTAGAGAGGCCGGTGGTGTACTCGTGATGCACCATGCAGTAATTGATGGTTTTCTCCATTTATCCCAGTAAAACCGAGATTTATCTCACCCACATACCTTGCTCGTTCGGGTAGGGAGTTACGAGAGGCCCCTCCAGTGCCAGTGTCGCTGGTTGAGGTACCTCTTTTCACCCTCAATGGGTGAAGTCTGGCTCCTTAGCGTCCTACGATTTATTCGGGTTTCCAAATAATCACTAAACGTCTAATTTTAACTAACTTAATCTGTTATTTCCATTCTCAGTTACTTTTACTTTCGGCACTTGTATTTTGTTCATTTAAATTTTGCAATAGTTCTGTGGTTGTCGTGTCCTGTAGATAGATGATTAGTTAGAAGGACCAGTTCTAAAACTGAATCCTACTAGTGATGTTAGGAGTTCCTACTGGGTCACGCATTGACGTGCCCCCCTTTGTGGTTTTCAGGAGCAGGACCAGAGCAGCCTGTGCAGGTCCCGACACTAGAGGTTGTTCCCAGTTCAGAGGTAGAGCCTACGGGCGACTTCGTCCAGTTGGACCTTCCTGGGGTAGATTAGCGGGTGTGTTGTACTGGGTGTGGACACCTTTTGTTATTTTTGGGTCGGGTTTCTCTTTTTGGTGTACCCCACTTTTGTACCCCCTTATACAAATGATGTATGATGTACTCCTCGTAATGATGTAATAAAATGAATATTGTTCTTTATAAGTGTAGAATTTTGTTGAGTTGGAGCATTATTAGTACTTCCTAGCACGTGCATAGTGGCCTGTAGAATTTTTCTGTTCCGTGTAGTACTTCTCGTCTCTCCCATCGTCTTTCTTCTTCACACCCGTAGTTTCAAGAATACTTGATACGGATTCGTACTTATCGGGTATCCTGGAGAACAGGGTGCGACAGAAGGCAATGAGGAACACTAGGGGGGAATAGTGTTGACGAAAAAATAGGGCGTCTCTAGAAATTTCTCCCAAAGATTAAAATTAGTGTTACCTAATTTTAACTTTATCAACCAATAATACTTGCAATGATAAAGATATGCAATGGAAATAAGATGCAAGTAAAGAGACAATGGCACAATTTGCAAACATACAACTTTTATCATGGTTCATCCCTCCAAGGCTACGTTCAGTCCCCAAATCTCTGTTGGGCTTTGACTCCACTATTTAAATAAATAGTTACAACACCTCACCTACAATGAGGAATTTCACTTGCCTCTCTACAAGAGGGGTTTTACAAAACACATTGCCTCCAACAAGGATTTACACTCACCAACTCAAGTGAGAAATACTTACAATGAAATTGAAGTGTTTACAAATACATATAGCCTTGAATGGAACTATTATATGGAAGTGATGCTATAGGTGATGAATCTTGATCTCCAAAGAATGTAAGTGAAGCTTAGGAAGATCAAGAAATTTGGTCCAAAAGAAACTTGTAGACTTTTAGAAGCTTGGCCAAAAGATGAGGGTTTAATGCTTAAAACCTTTGGAGAAGAAACTGTTTTGCTCTTAATATTTTTGGCTATTAATTCTCTACCAAACTCTCAGCAAAAATCAAGTTATATAGATGAGAAAAACCGTTGTAAATCTTTCCAAAAATACCCCTCAAACGTCTAAAAAAACAGCATTGTGAAAATCGCGGAACTGTGTTTTCTGGGATGCGAATAGTAAAGTAGTTGATCACTGCATTAGAGATAGTCGACTACTTCTATAACGGTAGTCGACTACTTTTATAATGGAGGTCGACTAATTTGGGGTCCAGAGAGCAAAGCTCTTCTCCCAGTCAAAATAGTCAAGTATTTTCAAAAAGTAGTCGACTACTTTTCTGATATGGGGTTTTAAGCTTTGAAAACTTAGGAAAACTTCTTGAAAATATTTTAAAACATTTTAAAACTATTTCTAGTGTGTTCCTAAGTGTGTGTGATCTTCTATCAAGGCTTTAACATGCTAACAAAAAATACATCAAAAATCATAAAATTTACATTGAAGTCCAATGATGCATTTCCATGCTCCATGCTCCTTGCCTAGCTTCCTTGGTTCTTTGGCCTTGGTTTAGCTCACCAATCCTCTTAAGTGCTTATAAGATATGCTTTGAATTCCTGCACTCAAGTTAAATAACATGTTTGCTAATCATCAAAACTATACGGGGGTAACACAATATCTAACTTTCTCTCTCTTTTTGATGATTACAAATATGAATGCAAAATAATATGAATTTATAATAAAGCTTACCTTTCCTAGAACACAACTTGTTAGTGCAGATTAAATACACTAAAAACTAAGAGTTGCAATTCATATTATGCATGCATGGTCATCTAATCTTTCTCCCCCTTTTCTTATCATTAAAAGGACATTCAAAATTAATTATCTCGCCTCCTTTTGAAAAATATGCAGGTTTTAAATATATTCTTCCCAACCCAATAACTCTCAATCTATATATGTGTAAAAAATAATCGAAAGTGAATAGTGACACAATATCAAAAACATACACCACGTGTTAAAAACATAAAAATTAAGATACACAAATAGAACTAATGTTTAAGCAATGTGTTAGCAATTTGTGTTAGGAGATCTATATGCCATCGATGAAATTTATCTCTGTGTATACGTTCAAACATCTTGTTTGAATAACAGTAAACTGTTTGGTAAGAATTTACCTAAGTAAATAATTTTGTAGTCATCATTAGAACTTATAGTAAAATCCTGAGACATAGATGCGAGGTCAAACATGTATCGAGATGGAGATATCGATCATGAAGAAATGCTTGACCACTTGTAGCATAATTCTAAAAATGTCCGTGGTCGTAGATGTTTCGAGAAAAGGATATCGACACATTGGATAGACCATTGTGTCTTTTTCTTCACCTTGGAGTGGTGACGATGATCTAATGGTCATTCGACTTGGCAAAGTCGGAGACGATACACATGTGCTCATTAGAGAATGAATTCACTAAACGACCCAACGAGAGTTATCATACGATTAACATAAACTAATCTATCAATGATAACTCTCGGTGATGATAGGCGAGTTGGTCCTTAGACTTGAGGTCATTGTATGAACCTGTGAGTGAACGGTGTCACTTTGATTTCTGATCTAGCCTCGAGCCAAGACTTGTTGAAAGGTCTTTAGTTGGGTGCCACTTGAAGCGTATGAGGAGAATAGTGGCCAAGAAAGAATTCGTTTCTTCCGGTATGATGAGTTAGTGTTGCAGGAGTCGGTACGGTCGTTAGTGGAAAAACCATGGCCATGGTATGTTGGATTAGATCCAACAAAGATTAGCTAAAACCGAATGATACCGACCAGACACGAAGCTATTAGGGATTGACAGTTAACCATACCCTAAGCTTCGAGCGATATAGTTATGACGAAGGAACTAAAACTGCGGCATTCATCACGGACACAGTCAGGGTGGTCCCAACAATACTCATGTCAATGGGCTAACCACATAATGATGATACCGAAACAGGGACGGTACCTACTGCTCGTGGTCACTGTCATCTGGGGTTTCGAGCCCCGTATGTAGTAGGGTCAGGCTGTAGGGTCTCACATAGAGTGAGACCTTCGTCAAGTAATATGTAGGATTATGGAGATAGTGCATGTGATGCCTGGAAATTTATTGCGTCACAAATAGTTTGCGATATAGCATAAAGGATATCAATGATGTGCGATTATTGCATATGATGCAAAAGTATTTTAATATGTCGTAAAATTTTTGCAAGCATATTTTATATAATAAAGGCATAGAAAATTGTTATATGGGGTTTCGAGAATGTCTCGGTTGAAACTTCATTTCAAATAGATCCAAAAACAGACTCCAAATGAGCAAAAACCCAAGGAAGAACAAATGCATATAATGGGTCGGGCCTGAGAAACTGGCGCCCACAATGGGGCACCAACAGTGCCTTAATTGGGCGCGTGCCAGGAACGCACCCATGGCAATGGGATGGTGTGGCCCATGGTGGGCCCCACCAGTTGGGTTTTTGTGTTCAGTTTCGACGGCTGCGTTTGTCAAAAAATTTGTTTTTTGGTCTAACTTTGAGCCAACGTTTGAGGGTCAAACGAAGTCGAAATTGATCATCGTTTGTTTCTATGCGTTCATCGTTCAGTGCTCTTCGATTTGATATAAGATATCACTCGTCGAAGTTCAACGGTGAGAGAAGAAAAATTTGTCAAAGTTTGGCCTTCGTGGAAGGCAAACTTTAATTGATTTTTTCCTCCAACTTTTAGTCCCACATTAGAAATTTAGAGAAAATGAGGAGCTGTCTCCTTATATAAATAGGGGCCAGCACTCCTCCTTGAAACTTGCACCAAGCTTTGGATCAAGGGCGCTCTCAAAAGTTAAGAGCAAACCTAGATCTAATAGGCCAAAATATTATTCCCTCTTTCTGCCTTTTCTTCTTTACTCATGATCGGGTCCTAGCAAGGCTACGAAGGAGTTCAGATCAGAACCGAAGTCTTGACGTAGGATCCACTCAAGGTGAAACTTTCTGGAGCACGTGGTTGACTCGACGACAAGGGGATTGTTTGCCTCGGGATGCGGTGTGGCTCAAGGAAAGCGGTTCAGCCCCAACACAGGGCATTGGTTCGTGAGGGTCGATATTCCACTAACGTACAAAACAAAGGTATATAGTTTTTTTTACACATTTAATTTTTGCAGTAATAAGTTAGATCTATCCTTAGGGGTTGGTCAGACCCACCCCGAGATAGTAGAGATTCTCGTTAAGGGATTTTATTCCTTAGGGCTTTCTTGAAATTGTTTTAAGATATGTTTTCTGCTACTATATTCTGTTTCCTTGTCCGCCCGACTTAGGCCGAACGTGGATTTTAGCCCTACGGATCCCGCAGAATCCCTACAATTTGTTCTCCCCCTGCAAAATTGCATAATATTTTTGTTTCTCTCCTTGAAAATGTGCATGTTCTTAGGAATCTTGGGGCAATCAATTAATCCCTTCAAATATGTGTGTACCTACATGAATCAATATTTGGGTACTCTTTTCTTTCGAGTCCACGGGAATCGGCAACAAAAATAATCATCAAATAGGGAACCAAGTTTAAATTTTCCATCATGAACAAATCTATAATTGACATTATAATGCACATTGTTCACGAAACTATCAATGTATTTATGCTTCATTTGGATAGTCTCATTCCTAGGTATCCAAACTTTGATAAACCCATTCTTAGCTTTATGAACCCTATTTTGATGATGAGTGACCTTAGCCTTTTGAGTGGTCATATTATAGCCTAGACCAAATTTGCTAGTGGAGGGGTTTTGTAAGCTAATCAAATCATCTGGCTTTTCCTTACCCTTATTAAGCATATCCACATTTCTACACAAGTCATTGTGCTTTGCCTTAATGGTGGTCATGGTCTTCTCTAGGTCACTAAATCTATCTCCCAGGTCTTTAAGCTCAATAGTAAGCAATCTATTCCTTTCAATCAAATCAATATTGTTGCTAATCAACTTTTAGTTTTCTTTCCTAATATTTTCTAATTCAAGATTGGGAGAATTAGTTTCACAAGTTCTATGCTTCTTCTTAAGAGTCAAAAGCTCTCTCAAAGTGTCCTTATATTTAGCGTACAACTTTTGAAACTCCTCCTTTAAATCATACTCATCATCATCACTATCCTCATCACTAGAGCCGGAGTTAGAGTTTACCTCGGTGTTGCTTCTATCCATGAAGCATGAGTAGGCTCTCTCATTCTTTTCTTCTTATTCTTCATCAGAGGAGGATGAGCTTTCATTATCGCTTCTATCCCAACCCGCTTCCCTTCTTAGCTTTACTCCCTGGTATGGTTTCATTTTGCACTTTCCTTTATTCTTTCTTAATGGGCAATCCTTCTTTACATGAACTGTCTTGTGACGTTCATAACAAACACCTGTTTTGTCAGATAATTTTTTATTACGAAATTTAAGCTTACCTGACTTGATCATTTTTCTGAATCCGTTTTTTATGAGGGCAAGTTGGTCCTCAACTTCATCCATGGATGATTTGGATGTTGGAGCCGCTTTGAATGCAAGGGTCCTCTTTTTTGCTTTGCTCCTTGTCTTTCCTCTCTTGCATTTGGAGCTTATATTCCAAGAGGCTACCGATAAGCTCTTCCAGTGAAAGTTTGGAGAGGCCGTTGTCTTCTTCTATAATTGATGCCTTTGATTGCCATTCGGGTGTGAGGGATCGGAGGATCTTGCATACATGCCCCCAATTGGGTGTAGATTTTATTTCTTAGTCTCGCAAGCACGTTGACAATCTCGGTGAATCGTGTGTACATGTCCCTGATGGATTCTCCATTCTCAATTGAAAATTGTTTATACCTGCTAGAGTAAAGAGATGATTTGGAAGTTTTTACCGTTTTGTTACCTTCATGTGTTACCTCAAACATTTTCCAAATTTGATGCACGGAGGTGGCCATGGAGGCTCGATTGTACTCGGTTGTGTCGAGTGCACAATAAAGCGTTGACATGGCTTTGGCATTGCATGCAATCATGTCTGTCTCCTTTGAGGTCCATTTCTCTTCATCTGGGATAGGCTATACGTATGTGTTATCCACCATCTTTCAAATTGCATGAGAGTTGGAGAGAAAGTACACCATCGTATGATTCTTCCAACTCCTTAGTTAGATTCGGTGAGGAATGATGGACGAGTAGTGGATGCACCTTCGGGAAACTTGCCATCGGTTGATGCCATCATGTACCAAGCTCTGATACCACGTGTTGGATCTTGAGATGGCAAAGAGAAACACTAGAGGGGGTGAATAGTATTGATGAAAAATTAAAGCTTCTCTAGAAATTTCTCCCAAAGATTAAAATTAGTGTTACCTAATTTTAACGTTATCAACCAATAATACTTGCAATGATAAAAATATGTAGCGAAAATAAAATCCAAGTAAAGAGAGACAATGGCACAATTTGCAAACACACCACTTTTATCCTGGTTCACCCCTCCAGGTCTACATCCAATCCCCAAATCTCCGTTGGGCTTTGACTCCACTATTTAAACAAATAGGTACAACACCTCACCTACAATGAGGAATTTCCTTTGCCTCTGTACAAGATGGTTTTTACAAAACATATTGCCTCCAACAAGGATTTACACTCACCAACTCAAGTGAGAAATACTTACAATGAAATTGAAGTGTTTACAAATACATATAGCCTTGAATGGAGCTCTTGTGCGGAAGTGATGCTATAGGTTATGAATCTTGATCTCCAAAGAATGTAAGTGAAGCTTAGAAAGATCAAGAAATTTGGCCCAAAAGAAACTTGAAGACTTTTAGAAGCTTGGCCAAAAGATGAGGGTTTAATGCTTATAAGCTTTAGAGAAGAAAATATTTCTCTCTTAAGATTTTTGGCAATTAATTCTCTACCAAACCCTCAACAAAAATCAACTTATATAGAGGAGAAAAACCATTGTAAATCTTTCTAAAAATACCCCTCAAACGGCTAGAAAAAACAGCACTGTGAAAATCGTGGAACTGTGTTTTCTGGTAAGTGAATAGTAAAGGAGTCAACCGTTGTGTTAGAGGTAGTCGACTACTTCTGTAACGGTAGTCGACTGCTTTTATAACGGAGGTCGAATGCTTTGGGATCCAGAGAGTAAAGCTCTTCTCCCATTTCTCCCATCCAAAATAGTCGACTATTTTCAAAAGGTAGACGACTACTTTTCTGATATGCGGTTTTTAACCTTGAAAACTTAGGAAAACTTCTTTAAAACATTTTAAAACATTTTAAAACTATTTCTAGTGTGTTCCTAAGTATGTGAGAGCTTCTATCAAGGCTTTAACATGCTAACATAAAATACATCAAAAATCATATAATTTTTATTGATGTCCAATGATGCATTTCCATGTTCCAAGCTCCTTGCCTAACTTCCTTGGTTCTTTGGCCTTGGTTTAGCTCACCAATCCTCTTGAGTGCTCATAAGATATGCTTTGCATTCCTACATGTTGGATACAACATATGTTGGATACAACATATGTTGGATACAACGATCGTTAACTTCGTATTTGATGATAACAAACGTGTGTGAACGTTCTAATATGTATGCTAAGTGTTTTCAGGAATGGCACTCTCGTGAATACTCAAAGAGAGACTAGCCAAAAGTGATGGAGGAATTGCTATACACACTTCAAGTGGACTAAGTCAAAGATGGATAATATGGCTACAACAATTGTACTAAGTCAAAGATGAGAAGATAAGGAGCAAATCAATTCAAATCTACATTTGAATTGATTCAAATCTATTGGTGCAACATTCAAATCCTAATGCTATGCAAATTGGAGACTTGGTCAAAGATGGAGAGATATGGAGAATCACATGCAAATCAAAGGTGATTAAATGAGATCTAATTCAAATCCTATAGTACACAAATTGAATTCCATAGCCATTCATATTCAAACTCTATATCCAAAAAGATTCATTCAAATCCTAATCAAATTAGGATTCCTTCCAATCTCCATCAAATATGGGATTCTAATTGATTCTATCATATCCCATCCTCTCCTATATAAACCCATATTCAAAGAGAGTGATTTTGAGAGAGAGAGAGAGAGAGAGAGGCAACCAAAGAAATTTGGCCATAACCCTAGAGGAAAGCTTCATGGTCGCAACTTTGCAAAGAGCTCGACGGACGACGCTAAAAAGTGCATAACTTTCTCCACAGAGCTCGGATCGACGAACCGTTTGCGTCAGGACGATCACAACTTAGTGCTCTACAACATGGTGATATTTTTCTGATTTTAATCTCTGTATTAAATTAGTGGTATTTATTTTAGCATGAGTTGTATTCTGAATAGCTTCATATATTTCATCATCTCCCAGGCCAGAGTTCTTCATCTCCTCCAAGCCCTTGGACGCAAGCTACATCTCCAAGTTACTCTCCACATCTCCTTGTGCAACTCCATAGCCCAAGCACACATCAAGATCACAACATCCTTGAAGATCCCCTTGCCGCAAGTTACATCCCAACCCTAGCCTTGCCGCAAGCTTCTCCTAAGAATATCCCATTG
Source organism: Scilla litardierei (assembly GCA_030789695.1). Taxonomy (NCBI): domain Eukaryota; kingdom Viridiplantae; phylum Streptophyta; class Magnoliopsida; order Asparagales; family Asparagaceae; genus Scilla; species Scilla litardierei. Next base: position 29,364,736 of record CM061135.1, read on the forward strand.
CCGCTAGCTTCTACCAAGGCCAAAGAGCATCCCAAGCTATCAACTCCTCTATGCACAAGTCCTAATCTCATATCATCTTCCCAAGGCCAAAACATCTCCTTCACCTTGCGCAAGACACCAAAGAGATCTCCCTAGCCGCAACCTACAAAGCTTCAACCACTATTGCCGCAAATTGCCATTGAGGAGAAGAAACCATAGCCACAAGTTGCAGCACCCAAGCACCAAGAGGAGGCTGCTAAAGCATCAAGGAGGGCTCTGCATGTGGACTGCTAGAGCAAACAAGGGGTCTATGTGTGCACTGCGAGGGACTGCGCACGCATTGCAGGGTTCTGTCCACGCACTGCAGGGTTCAGTCCACGTACTGTTGGGTTCAGGTCACGCACTGCTGCCGCACCATCAAGATAAGGCCGCAATATTCAAAGAGAAGTCAAGAGAGATCGACAACTTGAGTTGCAGATGTGACGAGACATCTACATCTTGCTAGATGAGAGCTGGCCCGTGCCGATTGACAGAGACGACTACGCCTACACACTGAGATTCTCTAAACTCTTTTACTATTATTTGTGTGTAGTAGTAACGATCTCTGTAGGGGAAACTTTACCATATTTGTGATACTTTTGGGGTCTTGTCTGGTGGGTGCTAGACAAGAGGGACTTGGCTAGTTGGGACTAGGCAAGTGAAAGCATATACTAGTATTAGTTTTATTGAGCACTTTGGTGAGTGTAGGTACTGAGAACCTGGTGAGTGTAGAGTGGGTGCTCTAGCTACAAGTTGTACCAGGTAACATTATTAGTATAGTTTTTGCTTTTGGGGCTGGACGTAGGTCGTGGATGCGACCGAACCAGGGTAAATCTGTTGTGCATCTGTGATTGCTTATTGTTTACACTGCATGTGATTATAACTGTGTGTGATTTCTCGTGGGTTGCGCGAGAATTTTTATAAGCCTATTCACCCACCCTCTAGGCTTAGATCCAGATCCAACAAGTGGTATCAGAGTAGGTTAGAGGATCTAGTCTAAAAATCATGAATACCCCAGGATTAGTTTATGCTCATGGCATGCCTATAGACTTACCCCCGTTATTTAGCGGCCATGATTATATATATACTGGAAGGCTAGGATGAAAACTTATTTATTATCTGTTGATATTGACACTTGGTACATTATTGAAAACGGTCATACTATAATCCCCAAGCCTGAAAGTAACTTGGATGCTAGAAATATGTGTGCTATAAATGCTAGAGCAATGAATATTTTATTATGTGGAATAGATAGAAAAATATTTGATCTTATCTCACATTGCTCTTTTGCTCAGGATATGTGGAGGACTTTGGAGACAACTTATGAAAGCAAGCAATCCTCCGGCAATCACATCTCTAGCAATGAAAAGAGAGCACAAAAAGGGAAGAAGCAAAAGGGAAGAAATGCTATCTTAAATAAACGTGATGCTCCTATGTCTAGTAATTATTGTGACATTACTAATGATAAAATTGTATGTTTTAAATACAGGAAGCAAGGACATTTTAGGAGCCAATGCCCACAAGTAAAGGGTATCGTCGTCGAAAAGGAAAAGAAGAAATCTCGAGTTTTGACGTGGGACGACGATAGCGAAAATGAGATCGAGGAGACTGCCCACACCTCCCTCTGCTTGATGGGAGAATTAGATGAGGTAACATCTTGCACTAAAAGAGTTGATCTTCGAAATTTGTGTAAAGAAATGCAAGCTGAACTTGATAGGCAAAGATGTACTATTAATGATATGCAAGATGAAATTGACAACCTAGAATCTACTCTAGAAAAACATGAACCCACACTAGAAGGATTTAAAATTACTAACGGTGAACTACAACAAGAAAATTGCGACATGTTTCATGAAACAAATGAATTGAAAGAAAATCGTGTTGCTTGTAATTCTACCATTGCTTTGTTAGAAAAAGAGAACTCTAGGTTGCATGAAAAAGCTGAATGTCTTATTTGTCCTACATTGTTAAAGGAAAATAGCATGTATAAACAAGATTTAATTAAGCTTGAAACTGAAAAATATTATGTGATTAAAGAGCTTAATGATAAATTGTTCATGCTAAATAACGAGCTTAAAATCATGAAAAAGAATGAAGAGGACAATAAGAAAGCTTTTATAAGTAAATGCACTTTGATTGTGAATGAAAATGCTTTATTAAAATCTAAAGTCACTAGTCTAGAATTGTCAGTAAGAAAATTTTCAATTGGTAAACATTCATTGGATACCATACTTAAGAATCAATTATATGACAATAATAGACTTGGACTTGGTTTTGGTTTGAAAAATGTTTAAAAGCCTAAGTTTAAGAAAATCCACAATGTGCCTACTATTGCTAAAAATGTTTATGCGAAGTACTTTACTTGTGATAGTGTTGGTCATACATCTTATAATTGCAAGTTTAGAAACACGAAAATAAAGTTTAAACAAGTGTGTGTTCATAAAACTTTAATGGCTAACATGAGTGGACCTTGTTGGATTCCAAGGTCACACATAGCATCTATCGTATAGGTACGATGGAGATTTGGTGAGGAACCATGGCATGAACGTTTCATCATTTAGTTCCTTAGCCAAACGACGACGTGAAGGTATATCTTTTCCCTCTTTGAACTTAATGCATAACTTCATAGCTTTTTGTGTGCTTGACTTATTTTTTATTTGTGTGCTAGGTTGCGTGTTTTAGTTTGCTTAGTTCATTATATATAAAAAAAATGAAAAATATTAAAAGCAAAAAAATGTGCTTAATGTATATCTTTTCCTTTATATCATTCTAGTAGTAGTATTGAATGTCATTCATATCCTTGTAGAAATTATTGTATTATTATTATAGCTACATGCGCAAGTTAGAATTCCTAAGTAGCCATGACATGCTTAATGAATTGAATAACATGATTTCTACGCCTATACCTTCACTTCCACGAGTATTAAATGTTGTTGCACAATTGGAGAATCTTTTATGAAATGTTGGAAAGTGTATGTAGGCTGAAAATAACTGATAAATCTAAGGGATATGATGTGTATTTGCCATGGATAAAAATTGAGCACAAAAGAATTATATATGAAACAAAAAAAATGTAAAAGAATGAATAATTGCTCCGTATGTAAAAAGGATACAATTCATGGCAAGTATACTACCCACGAGTATCCAACTTAAGCTATATGTGTAATCTTTAGCGTTGGTGTATTTTACTCGTCAAACAATGCAACACCCACATCTAAGAGTCCTTATAGGCTATGTTTTTGGGGTGTGGTATCTTGAACTCATTTTTAATGAGGTGGGGAAAATTAATCGGTAGTGATATCATGTTTATTGGAAAATGTGGATTGGTTTTGGCCGATTTCTATGAGAGTTTCTCCCTTTGTGCTTCAATTATTTAATCATCACACTTACACGATGGTGTAGAAGTCTTTGTTGCACTTTTTATTGAAATTGAAGTGCTTACTTTAAGAAAAATGACATGCAAGTGTTAGTCGTAATTTAAAATACTTTATTTTTGCATGCGACATGAACTAGACTTCGTGTATACGCTTGTGATGATAACAAAAGGGGGAGTAAATATTTAAGATTTGTGTGTGTTGCATTAATGCTTTATATGTGCATATCTGAATATGGGTTTAGGGGGGGCATTAATGTATAATTGACCATGTGAGTATGTGAATATATGTTCAAGGGGGGAGCATGAAAATAGGGGGAGCATACCATGCTTCTTTGTTTCACATTGTCATTGCATCATTGCATGCAGGTATTGTTGGAAGCAACGATATAGGATCTTGGTTTGATGATGACAAACGTGTCGTTATATCTGACGTGTGTGCTTAGTGTGTTTCAGGATTGACGAAACGATACGTCCTTCGCTATTTGAGAAATTGCTATTCGTATAGCTATTTGGGTGTGTGAGGGAGCTTTGGACTAAGCAAAGTAGACTTAGTCCAATTTGAGATAAGAAGGTGGACTTGGTCCAAAGAGACAAAGAGATGGAACCAAATTTGGATTCAAAATGGATTTGATCATATCTTTTAGCTATATTTACAAATAGTTGATCATACCCATTAGCTATTCAAACTTCTAATCAAATCATCCCAAAATCCCAACTACTTGTCTCAAAATCCTATCCCTAGCCTTTGGATCTCTCCCCTAGCACATCCTATAAAAGGCCATCATCCAAAACCCTAAGACAACCCCCGGCCAAAAAAAAAACAAATTCCCTCTGCCGCATCTTTATCTCTCTACCAAAAAATTCAAAGGGCCATTTTATTATCTCCATTAAAAATCTTCTCCAAGCCCTTCCTTCACATCGAAAAACAAGCCCCATTGCCATCTGCCTACAGCCGAAAGCTTCAAAGTCCAAAACAAGTCGTCTCCGCCATCCACCTGCTTTGAAGAGCCATCAGCGTGTTATTGAGAAGGCCCGTGCTAACAGATCTGCAGATCTGCATCGCTACCAAAGCGTGCAAATGCCTCTGACGACCAAGCAACCATCGCCTTCCTCATCAAAGCCGCTGTCAAAGTCTCGCCGAGAGGAGTCACCGCTGTTCATCGGAGAGCCATCGCTGAGTCACCGAAGGAGAAAAGTCGAAGCGAAGCCTACCCCCGAACACCGCTGCCACTCAAAGAAGTCAGACGTCGGAGGGGAGACCGTACACGTTGCCATCGAACGTCGCTGTTGCAGCTTGTAGGCGATGTCGAGGAGAAGCGCCGCTGCCTCGTCGGAGTGACTGTTCATGTGCTCGCCGTCATCAAAGTGCTGCAGTCATCGTCACCGAGCTACATTCGTCGGAGTTCGTCGAAGCTGCCACCACATACGAAGTGGACGCCGTCGCCTTATCGCTAAGAGATCACGCATCATCGTCGAGGGTCGAAGAAGCCATAGTCGCCGCTGCCAAGAGGTTCGCTGCTGTGATCTGACCGCCATGTGATCGCCGTCGCCACGAAGTAGCCGCCGTCTTCGAAGTGAGGTCGGAAGGAGGACCTACCGCCTGCATGCCCTAGTCGAAGGCGGAGAAGAAGCATCTGCATGAATCGAGATTAAGTGGACGGGTACGATTGCGAGGAAATGAAATCAACGGCGGTGATTGGTTAAGGCGAGCGAAAGCGAAACGAAGCCACATTATTTCGAGGCTAACGTGGTGACAGGAGATCCGTGAGATCGAGCCTAAGGAGAATTAAATCAACGGCGGTGATTCAACCTCAACGGATCGCGGAATTGAAACAAAGCGCTGACGTGGCATGGTTTTTTTAACGGAGTTGATGTGCGCACAGACAGAAATTAATTTGATTTGAACTACAATTGCTTTACGCACAGACCAGTGCACAACTTGACATCCAGGAGTCAGATTGAGACACCGTTTGCGTCAGATTGGAGCTGACGATGTGCTGATTGACAGAGACGCCTACATGAACACAAACTGAGAATTTCTAAACCCTTAAACTCTTTTATTTGTGTCTTAGTGTAACGTTCTCTGTAGGAGAAACTTTACCTATCTTTTGTGACTATTTTGGGACTTGTCTAGTTGGGACTAGACAAGTGGGACCCAGCTAGTTTGGGACTAGCTGGTAGAAAGCGTTACTAGGATTGATAGTGAGAGAAAACACTGTGTGTGTGTGTGGGTACTGAGAGCCTGGCGAGTGTAGAGACGTAGAGGGTGCTCTGAGCGTGCGCTAACTTATGGTTTTGTACCTATTGCGCTATTCAATACTAGTTCTGCTTTGGGGGCTGGAGTAGGTCGTTGGGACGACCGAACCAGGGTAAATCTGCTGTGTACTCTATGTCTGCATTTTATTTACCATGTTGCTGCTATAACTGCGTGTGCTTATTCGTGGGTTGCACGAATTATTTTTATTAGCCTATTCACCCCCCCTCTAGGCTAGGATCCAGATTCAACAAGTGGTATCAGAGCAGGTTAGAGGATCTAGTCTAGACTAGCTATCATGAAAACCCGAAAGTTAGTCTTTCCCCATGGCATGCCTATTGATCGTCCTCCTCTTTTTAGTGGCCGTGATTATATATACTGGAAGGCTAGGATGAAAACTTATTTACTATCCGTTGATGTTGATACTTGGTACATTATTGATAACGGATATTCTATGCCTGAAAGTAATCTGAATTTAAATGATAAAGATGTGTGTGCTATAAATGCTAGAGCAATGAATATCTTATTGTGTGGGTTGAGTAGAATAATATTTGAACGTATCTCACATTGCTCTTCTGCGCAGGATATATGGGGAACCTTGGAAACTGCATATGGAAGTGAGAAATCCCTCAGCCGCAATGAAAAGAATCAAAAGGGAAGAAACGCTCCTTTAAATAAGTTTGATGCTTCTCTTTGTGACAATACTAAGCGTAAAGTTATTTGTTTTAAATGCAGAAAGCAGGGACACTTCGCTAAACATTGCCCACAAGAAATAGCGGGTGCCGTAGAGAAGAAAGGAAAAGATGTAGTGCGAACGTGGGACATGGATAGTGGAGATGAGCTCGAGGAAAATGAAGCACACGCATCCCTCTGCTTGGTGGCAAAACATAACGAGGTAAAATCTGGTAGCAAAGCTGAACTTCTTAAAATTTGTGAAGAAATGCAAAATCAAATAGTAGATCATGAGTTCACTATTGAATGTCTCCAAAATCAGAACTTTGACATGCAAGTTAGAGATGATGAGGTGTTTAAAGAGAATGAAAAACTTAAAATTGAACTTAATGCATGTAAGTCTACTATTGAAATCATGAAGAAGGAAAAAGCAAGCTTTGATGAAAATGCTCCTTGTATTTCTTGTTCCTCATTGTTAAACCAAAATAGCATGCTTAAACAAGATTTAATGAAGCTCGAAGCTGAAAAAGAATATGAAATAAGAGAGCTTAAGGATAAATTTTGCATGCTAGATAATGACTTTAAAAGAAAAATGATTGAATTTGAAAAGAAGGAAGAGGAAAACAAGAGAGCTTTCGTTAGTAAATGCACGATGCTTGTGGAAGAAAATAAACAATTAAAAACCAAAGTCTCTCATCTTGAAGTAGCCATTAAGAAATTCTCTATGGGAAAACAATCGTTGGATACTATTTTAGAGAATCAATTATATGGCAATAATAGAAGAGGACTTGGCTTTGGTCTGAAAAACGTTGAAAATCAAAAATTCAAGAAATTCCACAATGCACCCTCTATTGCAAAGAACAAATATGCAAAGTGCTTTACTTGTGATAGTGTAGGCCACACTTCATATTATTGTAAATTTAGGAACACAAATATCAAGTTTAAACAAGTTTGAGTTCCTAAATCTTTAATGGCTAACACTCGTGGACCTTGTTGGATTCCAAGGTCACACTTAACACCTTTCATGTAGGTGTGATGGAGATTTGGCGAGGAGCAAATTTTTCAATGTCTCATTCTTTTAGCTCCTTCGTCAAATAGCGACGAGAAGGTATAATTTTTATCCCTCTTTGTATTTCATTGCATACCTTCATAGATTGTTTTGTGTGCTTGATTTATTTTTGTTTGTGTGCTTGTTTGCAAGTTTTTTTTAATGTTTTTTATTTCTGAAAAAATAAAAAAATAAATAAAAAAATGAGCTTAAAAGAATACCCTTTATGATTTATCTTAAGTGATATTGTATGAATGATTAAATCTATCCCTTGTAGAAGTTAATTCATTATTGTTGTAGCTACATGAACATGATGTTATTTCTTTTTAGTAGCCTTGACATGTCTCATAAGTTTTAAACTTGACTTCTACACCTACATTTGCACTTGCACGATAATTGACTTTTTAGTGCTTTTGGAGATTCTTTTGAAGAATAGTGGAAAGTGAATGTAGGAATGATTAATTTCTGAATTTTCTAAGGGATATGAAATGTTTAGCCATGAATAAAAATTGAGCACAAAAGAATTGCAAATGAAAAAATGATGAAAATTGCTCCGTATGAAAAATGGATGCACTTCATGGCTAATACACAACCCACGAGTATCCAACTTATGCTACATGTGTAATCATTAGCGTTGGTGTATATAACTCGTCAAGCAATGCCACCCAACATTTAAAAGTCCTTTTAGGCCATGTTTTGGGGTCCGGTAACTTGAACTCATCTTTGATTAGGTGGGAAAAATAGATCCTAGTGATATTCATAAAAAAATTGGAAAATGTGGATTGATTTGGTTGATTTTCTGAAATTGAATCTCCTCTTGTACTTTATTGTCTATATCACTACACTTACACAAAGGTGGAGAAGTCTTGTTATGAAATTCTATGAGCTTGAATGGTCTATTCTTTGGAAAACTCATGCAAATTGTACGCTACATTTAATAATGGTTTCTTTTTGCATGGGATATTTTTGTGACTTCATTAATCCACTTTTGATGATTACAAAGGGGAGAAAGAAAAGATTTGACTTGATGTCGGTATTAGTCGTTGTAGGGGGAGCATGAACAATCCTTGAATAAATGTTGAAGGGGGAGCTTGAGAGAAGGGGAACATGCTTTTATTTTTACTAATTGTTGTGCATGCTTTGTAATTCTTGAATGACTCATCCATACATCATATTGCATTGTACCCTTCAACACACTTCACACACCCATACTTATTGCTCAAATCTTTTATGGGTTTGTCATCACCAAAAGGGGGAGATTGTTGGAAGCAACGATCTAGGATCTTGGTTTGATGATGACAAACATGTCGTTATATCTGACGTGTGTTCTTAGTGTGTTTCAGGATTGGCGAAACGATACGTCCTTCGCTATTTGAGAAATTGCTATTCGTATAGCTATTTGGGTGTGTGAGGGAGCTTTGGACTAAGCAAAGTGGACTTAGTCCAATTTGAGATAAGAAGGTGGACTTGGTCCAAAGAGACAAAGAGATGGAACCAAATTTGGATTCAAAATGGATTTGATCATATCTTTTAGCTATATTTACAAATAGTTGATCATACCCATTAGCTATTCAAACTTCTAATCAAATCATCACAAAATCCCAACTACTTGTCTCAAAATCCTATCCCTAGCCTTTGGATCTCTCCCCTAGCACATCCTATAAAAGGCCATCATCCAAAATCCTAAGACAACCCCCGGCCAAAAAAAAATTCCCTCTGCCGCATCTTTATCTCTCTACTAAAAAATTCAAAGGGTCATTTTATTATCTCCATTAAAAATCTTCTCCAAGCCCTTCCTTCACATCGAAAAACAAGCCCCATTGCCATCTGCCTACAGCCGAAAGCTTCAAAGTCCAAAACAAATCGTCTCCGCCTTCCACCTGCTTTGAAGAGCCATCAGCATGTTATTGAGAAGGCCCGTGCTAACAGATCTGCAGATCTGCATCGCTGCCAAAGCGTGCAAACGCCTCTAACGACCAAGCAATCATCTCCTTCCTCATCAAAGCCGCTGTCAAAGTCTCGCCGAGAGGAGTCACCGCTGTTCATCAGAGAGCCATCGCCGAGTCACCGAAGGAGAAACAGTCGAAGCGAAGCCTACCCCCGAACACCGCTGCCACTCGAAGAAGTCAGACGTCGGAGGGGAGACCGTACACGTTGCCATCGAACGTCGCTGTTGCAGCTTGTAGGTGACGTCGAGGAGAAGCGCCGCTGCCTCGTCAGAGCGACTGTTCATGTGCTCGTCGTCATCAAAGTGCTACAGTCGTCGGAGTTCGTCGAAGCTGCCACCACATACGAAGTGGACGTCGTCGCCTTATCGCTAAGAGATCACGCATTATCGTCGAGGGTCGAAGAAGACATAATCGCCGCTGCCAAGAGGTTCGCCACCGTGATCTGACCGCCGTGCGATCGCCGTCGCCACGAAGTAGCCGCCGTCTTCGAAGCAAGGTCGGAAGGAGGACCTACCGCCTGCATGCCCTAGTCGAAGGCGGAGAAGAAGCATCTGCATGAATCGAGATTAAGTGGACGGGTACGATTGCGAGGAAACGAAATCAACGGCGGTGATTGGTTAAGGCGAGCGAAAGCGAAACGAAGCCGCATTATTTCGAGGCTGACGTGGCGACAGGAGATCCGTGAGATCGAGCCTAAGGAGAATTAAATCAACGACGGTGATTCAACCTCAACGGATCGCGGAATTGAAACGAAGCGCTGACGTGGCTTGGTTTTTTAAGGGAGTTGTTGTGTGCACAGACAGAAATTAATTTGATTTGAACTACAATTGCTTTACGCACAGACCAGTGCACAACTTGACATCCAGGAGTCAGATTGAGACACCGTTTGCGTCAGATTGGAGCTGACGATGTGCTGATTGACAGAGACACCTACACGGACACAAACTGAGCATTTCTAAACCCTTAAACTCTTTTATTTGTGTCTTAGTGTAACGTTCTCTGTAGGGGAAACTTTGCCTATCTTTTGTGACTATTTTGGGACTTGTCTAGTTGGGACTAGACAAGTGGGACCCAGCTAGTTTGGGACTAGCTGGTAGAAAGCGTTACTAGGATTGATAGTGAGAGAAAACACTGTGTGTGGGGTACTGAGAGCCTGGCGAGTGTAAAGACGTAGAGGGTGCTCTGAGCGTGCTCTAACTTGTGGTTTTGTACCTATTGCGCTATTCAATACTAGTTCTGCTTTGGGGGCTGGAGTAGGTCGTTGGGACGACCGAACCAGGGTAAATCTGCTGTGTACTCTGTGTCTGCATTTTATTTACCATGTTGCTGCTATAACTGCGTGTGCTTATTCGTGGGTTGCACGAATTATTTTTATTAGCCTATTCACCCCCCCCTCTAGGCTAGGATCCAGATCCAACAGGTATGCTTGTACACGAAGTGGAAAATTGTTGCATACATCCTCCCATTATCTCACTTCACCCACACACATGTCACGATGTATTATTTGGAACGTTAGTGCAAATCTTATAATCGTTTATCATCATCAAAAGGGGGAGATTATTGGATACAACGTATGTTGGATACAACGATCGTTAACTTCATGTTTGATGATAACAAACGTGTGTGAATGTTCTAATATGTATGCTAAGCGTTTTCAAAAATGCCACTCTCGTGAATACTCAAAGAGAGATTAGCCAAAAGTGATGGAGGAATTGCTATACACACTTCAAGTGGACTAAGTCAAAGATGGAGAATATGGCTACAACAATTGGACTAAGTCATAGATGAGAAGATAAGGAGCAATCAATTCAAATCCACATTTGAATTGATTCAAATCAATTGGTGCAACATTCAAATCCTAATACCATGCAAATTGGAGACTTGATCAAAGATGGAGAGATATGGAGAATCGCATGCAAATCAAAGGTGATTAAATGAGATCTAATTCAAATCCTATAGCTACACAAATTGAATTCTATAGCCATTCATTTTCAAACTCCATATCTAAAAAGATTCATTTAAATCCTAATCAAATTAGGATTCCTTCCAATCTCCATCAAATAAGGGATTCTAATTGATTATATCATATCTCATCATCTCCTATATAAACCCATATCAAAGAGAGGTATTTTGAGAGAGAGGCAACCAAATAAATTCAGCCACAACCCTAGATGAAAGCTTTATGGCCGCAACTTTGCAAGGAGCTCGACGGACGATGCTAAAAAGTGCATAACTTTCTCCACAGAGCTCGGATCGATGAACCGTTTGCGCCAGGACGATCACAATTTAGTGCTCTACAACATGGTGATATTTTTCTGATTTTAATCTCTGTATTAAATCAGTGGTATTTATTTTAGCATAAGTTGTATTCTGAATAGCTTCATATATTTCATCATCTCCTAGGCCAGAGTTCTTCATCTCCTCCAAGCCCTTGGACGCAAGCTACATCTCCAAGTTACTCTCCACATCTCCTTGTGCAACTCCATAGCCCAAGCACACGTCAAGGCTGCAACATCCTTGAAGATCCCCTTGTCGCAAGTTACATCCCAACCCTAGCCTTACCGCAAGCTTCTCCTAAGAATATCCCATTGCCGCAAGCTTCTACCAAGGCCAAAGAGCATCCCAAGCTATCAACTTCCTCTAGGCACACGTCCTAATTTCATATCATCTTCCCAAGGTCTGTATGCGCACTGCGAGGGACTACGCACGCACTGCAGGGTTCTGTCCACGCACGGCAGGGTTCAGTCCACGCATTGCAGGGTTTAGTCCACACACTGCTGGGTTCAGGTCACGCACATCTGCTGCACCATCAAGATAAGGCCGCAATATTCAAAGAGGAGTCAAGAGAGAGCGGCAACTTGAGTTGCAGATGTGACGAGACATCTACATCTTGCTAGACGAGAACTGGCCCGTGCCGATTGACAGAGACGACTACGCATATATACTGAGATTCTCTAAACTCTTTTACTATTATTTGTGTGTAGTTGTAACGATCTCTGTAGGGAAAACTTTACCATATTTGCGATACTTTTGAGGTCTTGTCTGGTGGGTGCTAGACAAGAGGGACTTGGCTAGTTGGGACTAGTCAAGTGAAAGCATATATTAGTATTTGTTTTGTTGAGCACTTTGGTGAGTGCAGGTATTGAGAGCCAGGTGACTGTAGAGTATGTGCTCTAGCTACAGGTTGTACCAGGTAACATTATTATTATAGTATTTGCTTTTGGGGCTGGACGTAGGTCGTGGGTGCGACCGAACCAAGGTAAATCTGATGTGCATCTGTGATTGCTTATTGTTTACCCTACAAGTGATTATAACTGCGTGTGATTTCTCGTGGGTTGCGCGAGAATTTTTATAAGCCTATCCACCCCCTCTAGGCTTAGATCCAGATCCAACACTACACTCAAGTTATATGACATGTTTGCTAATCATCAAAACTATATGGGGCCCATGTAGCCGAGATGTAGAAGAATGCAAATGAAAAGAGCATTCCTGGGACACGAAGTCAATGAAGAGAAAATTATGGAGCTCAATCAAGGCACCAAGCTTAAAGAGATCAAGAATCAAGGACAAGAATGGAACTCAAGAATACACATCAAAGGGCTTCAAGTAAAGAATATATGTATTTTGATGTAAGTGTTTGTCTTGCCTAGATTTTTGTATAAAGCATTGTTATTGAAGCTCACACACTGAAGAAAATGTTTTTAAATGATTTAAAAACATTTTAAAACATTTTAAAAGGTTTTAATTACTTGCATCCTATGTATCTGTGTTGGGAGTCGACTATCTTTGGCATAGGAGTCAACTACCATCGAGACAGAGAGTAGGACAGTCGTTGACTACAGATAGTTTTCGACTACACTTGTTGGATTAGTCGACTATCTCTATGATAGTCGACTACTATAATAACACTAGTCGACTACCATCATCCTAATGGACAGAAAACAGTTTCACGATTTACGGAAAGCTGTCTTTTTGATCCGCTGAAGGGGTGTGTTTGGAAATGTTTTTCAACGGGTTTTCACCCATATATATGCTGTGATTGCTGAGGTTTTGGTTAAGGTTATAAGAGTTATTCTTCAAGATAAAAATAATAGTTCAAAGCTCTCTTGTGCTTCAATGTTTTAAGACCCAAAAATCTCTCTTTGGCTAAAAGTAGTCCTAAGTTTTTCTAAAAGCTTTTAAGCAATTTCTTGGCCATTTAGTTTTGATCTTCTAGAGCGCTTATCCTCTATTTTATAAAGATCAAAACTCTCTCTCTCTCTCTCTCCCTCTCTCTCCCTCTCTCCCCCCTCCCCTAAAGCATCATCTTTACTATTTGAGATCAAAGAGATTAGCTTTAGCCTCACAATACACTTTGAGCTCCAAATTGCAAGGTTATAGGCAAGGTTGTAAAAACTCCTTCATTAAGAGAAAGGTTGTAAAATCCACACAATGGTGTGGTGGTAAGAATTTACATTTGGTTAAATTGTAATTTGTTGGTTGTGGATAAGCCGTAAGTGTTGAGGTCCTCACTTGGTGAGGTTGTGTTGAGTTGTATTCAAAAACCTTATTAGAGGCAAGGTGTGTGTTATAACCCTATAGTGGAGAGTTGTAAAAGCCCTCAAATTGAGGCAAGTGGATCTCTAGTTTGAGAGTTGATTATTGAAGAAAATCCCAACGAGGTTGGGGACTGGACGTAACCCACGTGAGGGTGAACCAGGATAAATTCCTTTATTTGCGATTGTGTTCTTTGTCTCTCATTTTAGATTACTTGCACTTGTGTTAAATTTCCGTTGTGCATCACTCTCTTGCAAGTAGTTAGTTTTTGTTGATTAAGTACCTAAGGAGGTAACTCTCTTAGGAGACTTAGACATGACTAGAGTGATTAAAATTTTAATTAAGCATTATTTTTGGAAAACACTAATCACCCTCCACTACTATTTGTCTTTCATCTATATGGATCCTAACACGTGGTATCAAAGCTACGGTGATTAGATGGCATCAACAATGATAAGACCTAGCCATAGCTTGATGACTCCTTCCTCCTTCAGTGGTACAAACTTTCCAATTTGGAAGAAGAGAATAAAGACATTTTTGGAGGCCGAGAACATTGAGTACGCGACTTTCCTACAAGAGCCCTATGAATTTCCTACCACTCCTAAAGTGATATGAACAAAGGATCAAAAGGAGTCATACTCAATGAACTTAAAGGTAATTTGTATAATTTATATTTGTTTATCTGACAATATATTTAGTGAAATTTCAGAGACCAACACCACAAAATATATCTTGAGGATGTTAGAAGAGAAGTGTGGAGAACCACCCATAGAGATTCTACCTACCATGAACAACAACCAAGAGAACTTTAAAAAAGGAGTATGCTTGATGGAACATCAAGATGACAATGATGACATATACAATGCTAACTTCGATAGTGAGTTTGATTTAAAGAGTGCTTATGAACAATTGTATAAATAATTTGAAAAGTTAAAGAAAAGGTATAAAAAGTTAGAGAGTAATCACACTACCTTGAGTAATGATTATGACAAGATTAAGGTTAAACACAATATTTTATTGCATGTTTATGATGTTTTATCGCATGACCAAGAATGTTTGAAATGTTAGCGTGAGTCAATGGCACAATATATGGTAATCATATATTATGAAATTATGTGGATTATTAGTTACCTATTCTATAGGTGAGAATATGGTAGCGTGAGTCAATGGCACAATATATGGTAATCATATATTGTGAAATTATGTGGATTATTAGTTACCTATTCTATAGGTGAGAATATGGTAAAGTATATAATGAGGAGTAACGATGAGTAATGAGGAGTAAATACATTGCGCCATTGTATCTCTATATATTCCTCCTTATGGAGAAGAAAAAATATATCAGTGAATTCATAAATTCCCATCATATTTGACTTGGTATCAGAGCAAAGATACGAAAGGGCTTTGTTTCTTGCCCTCTGGTATTTTTCGATCAAGAACGATCACGAGATCTTCTTCTTGGACGTGACCGTCAGTCACCAGATCGGCCTCGTCTAGTCGTCTTCCGCTCACCAGATCGTCGCTGTGACTCCACCTTTGCCGATCTCCTTCCCAACCGGTTCCTTGCCTTGCTTCCCAGCCGGTTCCTCTCCTCGGCTCGTCACCGCCGGCTTCGTCTCCCAGACCACCGGCCAGACTGCCCTTCTCGCCGATCTCCTTCTCGCTCAGACGCAGTTTAGCCGTTGCTCAGCCACCGTCCGTCGTCACCCAGAAACTCAGATCTGCTTCATCAAATCCCGTTCAACTCACCACTCGGTACTGATTTTGGATTTATTCCTGTAGCTTCCATAGCTGGTCGAGGTAACATTGGTATGGCTTTAAAAGTTGCAAACTTTGTCGGGTCTGATACATGGATTATTGATTCTGGTGCCTCTAATCATATGACTTATGATAAATCATACTTTACTGAATTGTCCTTCCCACCAGTGTCCTATGTAACCAATGCCAATGGTGAGGCGTTTCCCGTGTTATGGTCAGGGTCAATTCGAATTACTCCTATCTTAGAACTCCATAATGTATTATATGTGCCTGACTTGTCTCATCATTTGATATCTGTTCCCCAGTTGAATACTGAGTCTAAATGATCTGTGACCTTTTATCCTATGTATGTGATTTTTCAGGATTTTCTCACCAGGGAGGTAATCGGTCGGGGGTATTTGAGGGGGAGGTTGTTCCATCTGGATCAGACATATGCAGGGGAGAAACCAGGAGCACAATCCCGAGTCGCTTTGACCTCGAGTTCTGATCGGCTAATTGAAATTTGGTTGTGGCACCGCCGTTTGGGGCATCCATCTTTTAGTCTTATGAGAAAAACCATGCCTACTCTTTTTGTTGGCATGGATGCATCTCCTTTTTATTGTGAAACGTGTGTTTTAGCCCAGAGTCATCGTGTTACTTATTCTCCTAGTACTTCTAATAAAAGTGCTACACCTTTCGAGTTAATTCATTTTGATGTTTGGGGACCATCTAAAGACCCCACCGTATCGGGTGAGAGGTACTTTGTGTTGTTCATCGATGATTGTACGAGATTGTCATGGGTTGCTCTTCTTAAAAGTAAAGATGAAGTCTTTCCAGTCTTCCAAGGATTTCGTACTCTTGTTCAAACACAATACCAAAGTACCATTAAAGTTCTTCGTTCTGATAATGGAGGAGAATATGCTAATCATGCTTTTCAAGAGTTTTTTAGAACTCATGGGATTGTTCACCAAACCACATGTCCACGAACACCGGAGCAAAATGGAGTGTCCGAAAGAAAAAAATCGACATTTACTAGAGATGGCTAGTGCTCTTCTCTTTAGCGCTCATATGCCTAAGTATCTTTGGGGCGATGCTGTAAGTACCTCCTCCCATCTTATCAATCGTCTTCCATCTAGTGTTCTGGGGGGGATTCCTTTTGAGGTTCTTGCATCCCATGTCTCTTTACCTTCATTTCATAATCTTCCGGCTCGTGTATTTGGTTGTGTTGTCTTTGTTCATATTCTAAAAGCTCTCCATTCAAAGTTGGATGCCCGGGCAATAAAGTGTGTATTTATGGGATATGGAGGCTCTCAGAAAGGGTACAAGTGTTATCATCCACCTACCAGAAAGTACTATGTCACTATGGATGTTACTTTCTTTGAGGATATGAGTTATTTTTCGTCTTCAGATACAACTCTTCAGCGGGAGAAATCATATTTTGAAGAGTTGTATTATGGAGAGGGGGAGGAATCGGAAGTCACATAAGAAGGGAGTTTTTCGGATAGTCCAGTTGCCTCTAGCATGTCACTTTCAAACAGCCAGACACCAGCTTCTATCACTGAAAATGAGGAAGATACAACCCTTCAGGGGGAGGATTCATATTTTGAAGAAGATACACCAGCTTCTATAACTGAGAATGAGGAAGATACAACCGCCTCTCCTATCAGCACTTCTACCCCCGACTCTCAACTTCCTAGTGCAGAAGATCACTTATCTGAGATACGTCCATCCACTGATACTAGTGAATCTAGGGTTGAGCAATATGTGTTACCCAATAGGTCCACTCGGGGTCAATCAGCCAAAAGGTATGAACCTACTCTCACTGCCAAAGCAAAATATCATGTAGCCAACTATATGTACACTAGGAGGTTATCTAAGTCATATGAATCATTTGTGAATCGAATATCTGCTGTATCAGTACCTAACAAAGTGCAGGATGCATTGGGGGATCCAAAGTGGAGGAAAGCAGTGGAGGAAGAGATGGAGGCATTGCAGAAGAATGATACTTGGCAACTGGTGCCTCCACCACAAGGCAAGAAGGCTGTAGGTTGTCGCTGGGTGTTTATTATTAAGCACAATGCAGATGGGTCGGTGAACAGGTACAAAGCACGCCTTGTGGCAAAGGGGTTTACTCAAACGTATGTGATAGACTACGATGAGACGTTTGCTCCTGTTGCCAAGATAAATACCATTCGGGTTCTACTCTCGTTTGCTACTAACTTGAACTGGCCACTCCGACAGTTCGATGCCAAGAATGCTTTCCTTCATGGAGAGTTAGTTGAGGAAGTGTACATGAATCTTCCACTTGGATATGCTGTTTCTTCTTCTGGTGATTTTGTATGCAAATTGAGAAAGTCATTGTATGGCCTCAAACAATCACCTCTTGCCTGGTTTGGAAAGTTCTCAAACTTCATGCAGAAGGTGTAAGGATCGCCTGCGGGGCTACACATACACTAGAGGGGGGTGAATAGTGTAATAGCAAGCAAAGTGCTTAATTAAAAGTTACTAAAATTAAAGCACAAATAAGCAGCGAAAATTAAACAGAGTGCTCAACAACAACAATCGCAAACACAAAGATTTTACCCTGGTTCCCCAAAACTTGGGTACATCCAGCCACACCAGTATTCACTATAATCCCACACAGAGAAGAGAATACAAATCCCAATAAGGGATACACTCTCACAAAGAGAGAGACCTCACCAAGAGGATTTTGCCCTACACAAGGACCCAACCAACCCTACACGAGGGTCACGACTCCCACCAAGAGAATCACTAACTCCCACTCAGAGTTTTAGGGTTAGCCCTACACTAGGACACTAAACTCCCACAAAGAGAGTATCCTAATCCCACAAAGAGAAATAGGGGTTCGAAACAAAAACAAAACGAAACAACACTTACCTATGCCTTGACATGATCTGTAACGACCCGCTCTCGGGGGCCCGTTACTTATTTGGTTTATTCGCAGGTTCCGCAGTTTACCAGTGAAATCAGCATAGCCACAACTCAGAGATGTATCACAATACTCAAACCAGCGTACAGACGTTATTACAACAACCAGCACTCTCTCTCACAAATACATGAAGGAAGTACTGAAAGGAAATGCGGAAAAGGAAATACACTGTACAACACACACACCAACAGAAAAGTAACTAAAACTCTGCCGTCTCTGGGTCAATGTAGGCTCCACGAACTCTGGGGCAATCTCCTCGATCAAGTCTTCGTCTGCCGGTGCCATAAATGGAACCGAAGGTAAGTCACAACAATTCTAGCGATAGAAAAAGAGGAGTGCACAAATATGGAGCAGTCTATAGTAAACAAGTGCGAAAAGTAAAGCAGGGACAGACAAGCATGCAAGTGCGATAAGTAAAGTACATCTGTCAAGCATGCAAGTGTGACAAGTAAAGTAAAGGTGACCGAGCAATGACAATAGCAATAACCATGACGATAGCAATGACAATAGCAATAGGGAGAGTAATTGTGCCTAGCCTAATTCGTGACTTATAACGGGAAGTACAGTGAGCAACCAAGAGGCCAACTCTTGCCACGGGTGCTACCCGGGCGAACTATGCTATGAATACTATGAATACTATGCAATAATCTCTGAGAACTGTGCAATAATCTGTGATCTGTGATGGTTGTCACCGGCACTGTTATGGGTTGCTAGAACCCGCACGGTGACAACAAAGTCTGGACTAGTCGCTCCCGCACTTCCGCAATTATAAGTTACCCCAAAACCCAGTGTCTGTGCAGGTTACCGTACTTTGCAATTTTACCAGTCATTTACTGTTCTTACATTTCCAATTACAATCTTTCTGTCAAGCAATGTCAATAATCTGTTCAGGTCAATAACTGTTCCGAGACTAGGTGTCAAGTCCTATGTTCATACGAGTACACTATCTATATTTCTAAGGGTAGAATTTACTGTGACTTACCATCGGGATCGTCGTAGTAAGACAAGGTTGAAGCTAGGGCTTCCAAGGATGCTGGTGCACTAGAATCGACACCTGCAAACACAAGAAATCATTAGTTAAAGGCTGCACTATTTTCTATCTATTTTTCTTAATGTGTTCGTATTTTCATTATCGCTTAAAACGGGTTAAAACACTTGCTAATAGTTTTTAGCTGGGCTAGATATGAGGAAAATAATTTTATCTAGGAATAAAATATTTTTCTGAAGCTCGTATGTATTTTTAGGAATTATTGAAAGTTTTAAAACGATTTTTAGAAGTTAAACTTTATTAAAACTAAATTTCTAAATTATAAACTAATTATTTTAATGTTCAACAAATTATTTAAAAATATATACTCGTCAGAATATTTCATGGGATATGTCAAAATGTTCATCTTAACTAATAGTCTTATAGACAAATGTATTACACCTACTTTCAGGTAAAATCCGGAAGAAATAATTGATTAGGGTGAATCAGATAGCTTTAAAAATTTATTACGGGAGATATACTTGCCTGATTCCAACAAAACCAGTGCCTACGTGTTCGTGACGAAGGCACGGATCTTCTGGTGGTATCCGTTCATTATTCTGATATGTATCTCAAAAAGTCAATATTTCTAACATTATTATATAACTTATAAATCAATTTATATTATTATTAAAATCAAAGTAAAAAACGAAAGTGGCATTAAAATCAAAATGAAGGCTGTGTGTCCCTTCGGTCGGTTGTGATTCGTTCGACGCGAGATTAAAATCAAAACGAAGGCGTTTAAAATCAAAACGAAAACTGTGCTTTCTTGTTGATTCATTTGTTGTGTGGATCTGGCAACCATGCAGCTACGTGCGACGCTGCAGGTGGAGCTTCGGGGCGTGGATCCGGGCGAAGGACGACGTCTGGCAAGGCGACGGTGACGTGGGGGCGGAGACCGACGGCGAGGTGCTCCGGCAGCACGGCGGAGGGCTTCGTGCGGAGGAGGGCGGCGATCAGCTTCGGGGAAGCGGCGGAGCTGCCGTGGCGAGCGGAGGCAGGGGTGACGCTGATCGACGGCAGCGATCGAGGCGGGATCTGAGACGGGGACGGCGGCGTGCTGTCGGGAGCGGCGGCGGGGCGAGCTGGGTCGCCGGTGGCCGTCGAGATCGGGCTGCGGGCGGAGATGGGAGCTCCGGGCGGTGCGACGTCTTCCAGCGGCGGACGGCGACTCTGATCGGCGGCGGGCGGCTTGCGTTGCGACGACGACCGCTGGAGGCGGCGGCTACGGCGGTCGTCCGCCTGAGGGCGCTAGTGAGAGGGGGGAAGGTGTGACAGAGAGAGGGAGAGGGAGAGAGAGATGTAGAGAGAGAGAGAGATGATAGAGCGGGGAAATTAACAGAGACAAAGAAAGAAATTAACAGAGAGAAGGAGAAATAGAAAGAGATGAAAGATTGGGTTCATTGTGATTGAAACGGAAGTGGGCTTGTTGCCTAGGGGATGAAACCTTAGTGGATAATTTATAGGAAAATAAGGATGGTATTTAATCATAGTATTTAATTAGTTAGGTGGTTAGTGTGGAAATGGGGTTGAATCGGGGCCTCATGTTTCTCATGTGCTGGCTGCTACAAAGGGTTGCCGACAGAATATGTTGGAAAGATATACGGTAAGCAAATATAATAATGATAATAGTTAATAGGTTAAGGGGTTGGGGGTTGAATCTCACCTATCTCATACAGTGAGTTATAGGGGTGGGGTTAGGTTATTCACTAGAGGTAGATCTAGGTTTAAGAGGGGGTAAAAGTAATTAGTTAAAAGTAATTGGTAATGGTAAAAATGTCATTAGTGAAATGTAATTAGCAAAGCGGTGAAATACAGGCACGTTTTCACAAACGATTCCGAAAAATTACGAAAACATACACACTGGATCGTATCGTCGTGAGGATCGCAAATACGAGATCCGATTTGGGATTTGAGTTACAGAAATACTAGTTTTAGGCCAAAACGTTTAGAAAGCGGGTTTGTGGGTTCTAGGGTGAAACGATATCCGAAAATTATGAAATTAATGTGGGAGGCCCTAAATGATCATAGGATGCTACTGTAGAAGTTTGAAAACTTTTTGAAAATGTTTGAATAGAAAATAAATTTGTCGACAAAAAACGGTAATTTTGGAAGATGAATTTTAACAGGAATGTTTTGGGCATTTGCGGAAATCTGAAATTACTGAAATATCTTATCATTAGTCTAGTGTTTTAAAATATTTTTATATGAATTTTTGAAATCAGTTTTGATATAAAACTCTTTACGAACATTTATAAAGTAAAATTTATTTTTTAAAATACGTAAAAATAGGTAAATCGAAGTGTTGAAAATTACTGGTCGTTACATTCTACCCTCCTTAAAATAATTCCGTCCTCGGAATTTAAGAGGATCGATAATTGCCTAAGCAATTCAAACGATCGACCGGAAGGCTCGACGAACGACCACGACATAGGAAAATAAGTTGTTAATAGCATGAAATATAATGTGATATCACAGCATCAAGAAAACAAGAGATGAATACATGAATACATACTATTGACATCACCATAGCTTCTATAGCTAGTGATGACACTAGCATTATCATAATAGTTACGATGATATACTGATTGCAAATGAACGAGTATACTATCAAATGTGTTAATTCATACCTCCAATCGCCTGGTCGATGGATTCAACATCTTCTGCGATCATCGTGTAGGCCTGTCGTTTGCGAAGGAGGTGGTAGGTGGGAAAAGGATACAAACACATGGAAAATTGGGTACAAGAAGAAAGTGGGGGTTAGAAAAGAAATACGAGTTCATGAAGAATGTAACAACGCAACAGCATACACGTCGGGTCTGGCTCGATACTCCACTGGTCCTTCTGATCGGCTTTTGCTGAGGAACACGAACTTTGGATGATTTGGTATATCGATTTCTACCCTCCTTTGACGACAGTCAATGGTGGCATGAAATGATCTCAACCAGTCCATCCCAAGGAGTCGGTAAAGAGATCTCGTCTACAAATCACAACAGATCATTGGAGGCATCCGCTAGCTACCGGTAGTGAACCGCCAGCGGTCTCGACCTTCCAACGGGAGTCAGAGGTTCAACAGTGATAGCATGTGTTTGAACGAAACGACTGGCCAAGAAGCAATGTGTAGCTCCTGAGTCGACCAGTGTGTGGGCAGGTTTACCGGCTATTAAGACGGTACCTACCGTGATGAGAATCAAGTCTAAGCTTACGATTTCTAAATATTAGAGCATGTAGCTTAGTGAAAAATCACATACCTGTGATTACTTGGCCCGTAGCTTCGGCTTCTTCCACTGTCATGGTATAAGCTTGGTGTCTCTGGGGTGGCGCATGTCGTCGAGTCTGCTGGTATACTTGTTGCTGAGGAGGGAGTGGTTGACATTGCTGAGCAGGTGGCGGTGGTTGCTGTGGTGCATTCCTGGCAGGTGCATTGGCCGAGGCAGAGTTGGAAGACTGATACTTCTTCTCAAGGCATTCTCTTGCAGTGTGGTCCTTCGATTCGCTTCAGTTGTCGAACTCGAACTTCTGATGATCGAAAATTCAAACGCTACTCTCCGTAGTTAGAGTTCAAGCGAACTAGAAAGAAAGGTCAATCGAAAGGTCATCAAGCTAAAAGAAGGGTGATAGTGATGAAGATCGATGGCGTTATATAATCATGATTCACGTCCTTGCGGTCCAGCGGACACGGTCAGGGAAGTGACTAAGCTAGGATCACTTATGCCCAGTCTAGCCAGGTCGATCCACAGACTTTAGCCAAGCACATTGACCGGTATCATGGTCCATTGAAGGAAGATTATCATTCATATGAGTGCCACCGATACAAAAGATTTTTCTTATTAACAACTAATTATTCCTATCAAGATTTTTTTTTGGTTTTGTTAACGATTTTTTATTAAGGCCAGATAGGTTAACTCCATTGGGGCTCTCCGAGATGTTCCCGTCCATCTTTCGAGTGTCAAACCTGCATTCAAAGAAGAAAATGTCAGCTCAGTCGAGTATCGTATACGATACATTCTGGTTTCACTATACTGTTCACGAGGTATTTTGCACGGACCTGCGTGGGCCGCCAAAACTGTAACGACCCGCTCTCGGGGGCCCGTTACTTATTTGGTTTATTCGCAGGTTCCGCAGTTTACCAGTGAAATCAGCATAGCCACAACTCAGAGATGTATCACAATACTCAAACCAGCGTACAGACGTTATTACAACAACCAGCACTCTCTCTCACAAATACATGAAGGAAGTACTGAAAGGAAATGCGGAAAAGGAAATACACTGTACAACACACACACCAACAGAAAAGTAACTAAAACTCTGCCGTCTCTGGGTCAATGTAGGCTCCACGAACTCTGGGGCAATCTCCTCGATCAAGTCTTCGTCTGCCGGTGCCATAAATGGAACCGAAGGTAAGTCACAACAATTCTAGCGATAGAAAAAGAGGAGTGCACAAATATGGAGCAGTCTATAGTAAACAAGTGCGAAAAGTAAAGCAGGGACAGACAAGCATGCAAGTGCGATAAGTAAAGTACATCTGTCAAGCATGCAAGTGTGACAAGTAAAGTAAAGGTGACCGAGCAATGACAATAGCAATAACCATGACGATAGCAATGACAATAGCAATAGGGAGAGTAATTGTGCCTAGCCTAATTCGTGACTTATAACGGGAAGTACAGTGAGCAACCAAGAGGCCAACTCTTGCCACGGGTGCTACCCGGGCGAACTATGCTATGAATACTATGAATACTATGCAATAATCTCTGAGAACTGTGCAATAATCTGTGATCTGTGATGGTTGTCACCGGCACTGTTATGGGTTGCTAGAACCCGCACGGTGACAACAAAGTTTGGACTAGTCGCTCCCGCACTTCCGCAATTATAAGTTACCCCAAAACCCAGTGTCTGTGCAGGTTACCGTACTTTGCAATTTTACCAGTCATTTACTGTTCTTACATTTCCAATTACAATCTTTCTGTCAAGCAATGTCAATAATCTGTTCAGGTCAATAACTGTTCCGAGACTAGGTGTCAAGTCCTATGTTCATACGAGTACACTATCTATATTTCTAAGGGTAGAATTTACTGTGACTTACCATCGGGATCGTCGTAGTAAGACAAGGTTGAAGCTAGGGCTTCCAAGGATGATGGTGCACTAGAATCGACACCTGCAAACACAAGAAATCATTAGTTAAAGGCTGCACTATTTTCTATCTATTTTTCTTAATGTGTTCGTATTTTCATTATCGCTTAAAACGGGTTAAAACACTTGCTAATAGTTTTTAGCTGGGCTAGATATGAGGAAAATAATTTTATCTAGGAATAAAATATTTTTCTGAAGCTCGTATGTATTTTTAGGAATTATTGAAAGTTTTAAAACGATTTTTAGAAGTTAAACTTTATTAAAACTAATTTTCTAAATTATAAACTAATTATTTTAATGTTCAACAAATTATTTAAAAATATATACTCGTCAGAATATTTCATGGGATATGTCAAAATGTTCATCTTAACTAATAGTCTTATAGACAAATGTATTACACCTACTTTCAGGTAAAATCCGGAAGAAATAATTGATTAGGGTGAATCAGATAGCTTTAAAAATTTATTACGGGAGATATACTTGCCTGATTCCAACGAAACCAGTGCCTACGTGTTCGTGACGAAGGCACGGATCTTCTGGTGGTATCCGTTCATTATTCTGATATGTATCTCAAAAAGTCAATATTTCTAACATTATTATATAACTTATAAATCAATTTATATTATTATTAAAATCAAAGTAAAAAAACGAAAGTGGCATTAAAATCAAAATGAAGGCTGTGTGTCCCTTCGGTCGGTTGTGATTCGTTCGACGCGAGATTAAAATCAAAACGAAGGCGTTTAAAATCAAAACGAAAACTGTGCTTTCTTGTTGATTCATTTGTTGTGTGGATCTGGCAACCATGCAGCTACGTGCGACGCTGCAGGTGGAGCTTCGGGGCGTGGATCCGGGCGAAGGACGACGTCTGGCAAGGCGACGGTGACGTGGGGGCGGAGACCGACGGCGAGGTGCTCCGGCAGCACGGCGGAGGGCTTCGTGCGGAGGAGGGCGGCGAGCAGCTTCGGGGAAGCGGCGGAGCTGCCGTGGCGAGCGGAGGCAGGGGTGACGCTGATCGACGGCAGCGATCGAGGCGGGATCTGAGACGGGGACGGCGGCGTGCTGTCGGGAGCGGCGGCGGGGCGAGCTGGGTCGCCGGTGGCCGTCGAGATCGGGCTGCGGGCGGAGATGGGAGCTCCGGGCGGTGCGACGTCTTCCAGCGGCGGACGGCGACTCTGATCGGCGGCGGGCGGCTTGCGTTGCGACGACGACCGCTGGAGGCGGCGGCTACGGCGGTCGTCCGCCTGAGGGCGCTAGTGAGAGGGGGGAAGGTGTGACAGAGAGAGGGAGAGGGAGAGAGAGATGTAGAGAGAGAGAGAGATGATAGAGCGGGGAAATTAACAGAGACAAAGAAAGAAATTAACAGAGAGAAGGAGAAATAGAAAGAGATGAAAGATTGGGTTCATTGTGATTGAAACGGAAGTGGGCTTGTTGCCTAGGGGATGAAACCTTAGTGGATAATTTATAGGAAAATAAGGATGGTATTTAATCATAGTATTTAATTAGTTAGGTGGTTAGTGTGGAAATGGGGTTGAATCGGGGCCTCATGTTTCTCATGTGCTGGCTGCTACAAAGGGTTGCCGACAGAATATGTTGGAAAGATATACGGTAAGCAAATATAATAATGATAATAGTTAATAGGTTAAGGGGTTGGGGGTTGAATCTCACCTATCTCATACAGTGAGTTATAGGGGTGGGGTTAGGTTATTCACTAGAGGTAGATCTAGGTTTAAGAGGGGGTAAAAGTAATTAGTTAAAAGTAATTGGTAATGGTAAAAATGTCATTAGTGAAATGTAATTAGCAAAGCGGTGAAATACAGGCACGTTTTCACAAACGACTCCGAAAAATTACGAAAACATACACACTGGATCGTATCGTCGTGAGGATCGCAAATACGAGATCCGATTTGGGATTTGAGTTACAGAAATACTAGTTTTAGGCCAAAACGTTTAGAAAGCGGGTTTGTGGGTTCTAGGGTGAAACGATATCCGAAAATTATGAAATTAATGTGGGAGGCCCTAAATGATCATAGGATGCTACTGTAGAAGTTTGAAAACTTTTTGAAAATGTTTGAATAGAAAATAAATTTGTCGACAAAAAAACGGTAATTTTGGAAGATGAATTTTAACAGGAATGTTTTGGGCATTTGCGGAAATCTGAAATTACTGAAATATCTTATCATTAGTCTAGTGTTTTAAAATATTTTTATATGAATTTTTGAAATCAGTTTTGATATAAAACTCTTTACGAACATTTATAAAGTAAAATTTATTTTTTAAAATACGTAAAAATAGGTAAATCGAAGTGTTGAAAATTACTGGTCGTTACATGATCTTACCAATGTGAAGAAGAAGGCATGCAAGTGAATGACCAAGTGCTTGAGATGATGATTTGATTGCACTTGATGATCTTTCTCTCTTCTAGAAATGAATCCAAACACTTCTCACTTGAGTGTATGAAATGAAGAGAAGAAAGATGTTCTCCAAGAAAAGGAATGCGATTGAAATCCCTTGGAGAAATTCTCTAGAGCTTAGATGCTATAGCATAAGATTGAAGCTCTAAAGAGGGAATGTGGGAGGAGTGGCTTAGAGAATAGATTCAAAGATCTTCTATGATTTCCTAACCCTTTCAAGAGTTCTAAATGAACTAAGCCAAGTCCTATATAAAGGAAGCGAAGAAGAGCCACTAAACACAGCCAAAAACCCAAAGGGAAGAAATCTGCAACGGCTAGATTTTGGCATTTTACGACAAGAACAGTCGACTGATGATCATTAGACAGTCGACTGATCAACGGCAAGAAAATATCCCAACGGCTATAATCTGAGCTAGGACAGTCGACTGACGAAGACAACACAGTCGACTGAAAACAGGACAGGCGCCGGTAAACCCTTCAGCAGGCGACTGCTGCAGGGGATGGAATAAAACAGAGAGCTACACTCTTTCTCCAGATACGCATACAGGCGACTGATGTCAATAATACAGTCGACTGTCAAATAGTCAGGCGACTATAATTCCTTCATCAGTCGTCTGCTGTATAAGATGGAGAAAAGACAGAGAGAGATGCATATTTCGTACTTACACCTTTCAGACGACTGATATCCATTTCACAGGCGACTGTAAATATACAGGCGACTGTAAAAACTTCACCAGGCGACTGTCTTGCACATTGGGATGAAGCCCAGAAAATACAAGAAGCGCACAGTCGACTGTCGACCAATTAACATGAGACTGTAAGAATACATGCGACTGTAAATTAAACATCAGTCGACTGATGCGAAAAGCTCAAGACGAGTCAATAGAAAAGTTGACTTGAGCTATGCATCACAGTCGGCTGTAGAAGGCTCGATAGGCGACTGTAAATCACCCAGTCGACTGTAAAACCTTCAGCAGGCGACTGCAGGAGAGCCAGAGACTCCAAATGAGTCTTTGGGCAAGATAAACCTATTGGGTTGGATTCTATGATAATCTTAAGGCTCACTAAGATGGTGAAATGCAAATGCATGAGAGTATGACCATCTATCAAGGCATTACAAAAGTCCTAAACTCAAAAAGAGAAATGCAAGTAAATGAAATTACATGGATTACAAATTGCATCTCCTAGAGTCTAAGTCTTCAAGCTCACAATACCTTGATGCTCCCCATCATCTCCAAGCTTTGGCACTCCTTGATGAGCTTCCCTTCATCAAGATCCAAGCTTTGGCAATGCTCCTCTAGATGTCCATCCATCATCATGCTCTAAGCTTTGGCTTCATTAGATGATCTTCATGACTTCATCCAAGCTTGAGCACACCATCACTCTTGGAGGTCTTTAAGATATTCCTTGTAACATCCTCCAAGCATTATGCTTTTTCTCATCAACATATAATCATTAAGATAAACTGAGACTAAAACATAAGAATGATTAGCACACTAACATAATGGATTGATCATCATCAAAACAACGTTAGTCTTGAACCCAAGAACTAACAGAAGGTTGGCTACAAGCAGAGCACTTCAGACCATACTCCGTTCCTCAAGCATCAACAAGGGAAGGTAACTGCTCTAATTATTATGCAGATGATATGGTGATCACTGGTGATGACATAGTTGAGATGGATAGATTACAGAAACAACTAGCATCTGAATTTGAAATGAAGGACCTGGGTGAACTCAAGTATTTCTTAGGAATTGAAGTGGCTAGGGGGAGAGAAGGAATCTATATGTGCCAGAGAAAATACGTCCTTGACTTGCTGACAGAGACATGATTGTTAGATTGCAGACCTATGGATGCTCCTATTGAACAAAACCATTGTTTGGCTGAATACCCAGATCAGATTCCTATCGATCGAGCTCGTTATCAGAGGTTGGTTGGGCACTTGATTTATTTGGCTCACACAAGACCAGATGTTGCTTACGCAGTAAGCGTGGTAAGTCAGTTCATGCATAATCCAAGTGAGAGTCATATGGAGGCTGTTATGCGTATTTTATAGTATTTGAAGTCAGCCCCAGGAAGAGGTGTGTTGTTTTCAGAACACAACAATGTTACAAAGGTTTGTGGCTTCACGGATGCAGATTGGGCATGAAATATTACAGATAGAAGATCCACTTCAGGCTACTTTACTTTTGTGGGAGGTAATCTGGTTTCATGGAAGAGTAAGAAGCAGAAAGTTGTGGCACGATCTAGTGCGGAGGCAGAATATAGAGGTATGGCTCAAGGAGTGTGCGAATTACTATGGCTGAAAAGGTTGTTACATGATCTTGGTTTTGGACTCACAAGTTCTATGGAGTTGTATTGTGACAATAAGGCGGCCATTGATATATCACGAAATCCAGTGCAACATGATCGAACAAAGCATGTGGAGGTTGATCGTCACTTTATAAAGGAAAATCTAGATGCCAATATTATTAGCTTTCATTTTATTCCAACTAAAGAACAACTTACAGACATACTTACCAAGGGAGTCTCCAAGAAAGCTAATTATTACTCACTGAACAAGTTGGGCATGATTGATGTGTATGCGCCAACTTGAGGGGGAGTGTTAGCGTGAGTCAATGGCACAATATATGGTAATCATATATTGTGAAATTATGTTGATTATTAGTTACCTATTCTATAGGTGAGAATATGGTAGCGCGAGTCAATGACACAATATATGGTAATCATATATTGTGAAATTATGTGGATTATTAGTTACCTATTCTATAGGTGAGAATATGGTAATGTATATAATGAGGAGTAATGAGGAGTAAATACATTGTACCATTGTATCTCTATATATTCCTCCTTATAGAGAAGAAAAATATATATTAGTGAATTCACAAATTCCCATCATATTTGACTTGAAAAATGATCGTAATGTTTTAGTTCATAATCATGATGATGGTTGTACATTGTTGCATGATTATGATTGTTTGAAGGCTAAATATGATACTTTAGCATATGATCATGATTCTTTAAAGAATGAGCATATTATGTATATTTATAGTATAAATAATAGAATAGATATGCTTGCAAATGATTTGTGCACGAGTAAGCTAAAGCAGAAAGAGCTTGTTCTTAAGCTTGATGAGTTTAAGAAAAATACTAGTGCAATGGCCATTCACCAACACAAGCATGTTTCCGCAATACACAATGTTAATAAGAATGCTAGACATACACATATGCATGTTAGAAAGAATCATGCCATTATGTATGGAAAGTATGTTAAGAATGATAGATTTTATACTCACAAAGGTGGACATAATACACACCATGCGTCACACAAATATGTTGATCACAATATTTATTATGCTTCATAAAAACACTTTGTACACCATGATAGGAAATTTGTTAGACATAATGATGATGTGATATGGGTACCAAAGCATTTAAATTTGCATGATAGAAATGCCTATATTCATAATATTGTTAGAAATGAATTTGATGGACATTCTTATATGCATATAAAATCAAATCTAAATCGGATTTGGGTTCCTAATGGATGATTGCGTTTGAACCCATGGTTGTAGGGTATCTATGTTATTCATATTTATTCTGTTGATACCCTAGAGTAAAATAGTAGAATATTGTTTGAAATGTAATTTTATAGTCTTTGATAAGATTCAATTAATTAAATGATATGCATAGATCATATTTTGCATTTTGTTGATAATAGTCGACTACAGTTGTCATAATAGTCGATTACTGAATGATACTTTCAAAATTCAGTCACATTTCGTATATAGGAGTTAACTATTATTACAACAGGAGTCGACTACCTTTGTGCTTTCTGAAAAATTACTTGAGTTTCATTCAGTTTTGCGTATATGCTCATTTCATGATAAAATTGAATCAATTACGTTCGAATGTCCATGCTTATATATTGATCTTGTCGATAATCGAACTCATGTTAAATAGAATCAATTTTATATGAGTATAATTTGATCGTCTTTGATAAAAATCAATATAAATGTGATTCATGTAAACCCAATGACCTTAAAAGACAATGGGTACCAAAACGTTTCTTTTTTAAGGTACTCATTAGAAATTGAGGCCAACCCACATACATTTCCTTGATTTACAATGAATATTACTCAAAGGAGAGGATTAAGACTTACTATGCACTTTAGTAGGGGGAGCTCAAATTTGTAAGTGTGTGTGTGTGTATATATATATATGGTAAAGTGTTCCTAGGGTGACTCCTTAGATTAAATCTAGGGAGTCGCCCCCATTTTCTCCCATCTCCCACAATTTTTTTGGATTTTATTTTTCATAGGATTGTTGGTCACATCATGGATGATCAACATACCAAAAATCAAGTCATTCCAATACTTTAAAAGCCACCATCTACCACTTGCAACTTCAACGGTCTGAAAACGTGATGAAAAACCCATAAAGTTGCAAGGGATAGATGTGGGCTCTAAAAGTATTGGAATGACTTGATTTTTGGTATATTGATCATCCATGAGGTGAACAACAATCCCAAGAAAAAAAATTTCAACAAAAATGTGGGAGATGGGAGAAAATGGGGGCGACTCCCTAGATTTAATCTAAGGAGTCACCCTAGGAACACTTTACCCATATATATATATATAGAGTGATCTTCGGTTGCGAAAAAAGGGGTTTTCGCACGGTGCGAAAACATTTTTTTTATTTTTTTGAAATTTTTTTTTTCAAAAATTCTTTTTTTGATGTTTAATCCATACAAATATATACCCCAGGGAAAATAATGGGTGAACCCGTTGGGCAATAGAGCACCCATCCACCCGTTACAAATTTAACGATCTCAAAACGTGCGAATTTGATGAAATGCCTTGATCGAAGACCAAATGACATTATTTCTCAATGATTATTTTTTGAGGGGGGTATAACAACATATAATGAGGGTGGAAAAAAGAATTTTTGAAAAAAAAAATTTCAAAAAAAAACTAAAAACATTTTCGCACGGTGCGAAATGTTCTCATTTGAAAATTTTCCTCTATATATATATATATATATATATATATATATATATATATATATATATATATATATATATATAGAGTGATCTTCGGTTGCGAAAAATCCCGTGCGAAAGCCCGTGCGAAAACTTTTTTTTATTTTTTTGAAATTTTTTTTTCAAAAATTCTTTTTTTGATGTTTAATCCATACAATTATATACCCCAGGGAAAATAATGGGTGAACCCGTTGGGCATTAGAGCACCCATCCACCCGTTACAAATTTAACGGTCTCAAAACGTTGGCTTGATCGAAGGCCAAATGACATTATTTCTCAACCATTATTTTTTGAGGGGGGTATAACAACATATAATGAGGGTGGAAAAAAGAATTTTTGAAAAAAAAAATTTCAAAAAAAAGATAAAAACATTTTCGCACGGTGCGAAATGTTCTCATTTGAAAATTTTCCTATATATATATATATATATATATATATATATATATATATATATATATATATATATATATATATATATATATATATATATATATATATATATATATATATAGAATAATGGCTATCATACGCCATATGAGATGGTGTCTCATATACCCTCTCACATAAAAGGGGGCAAGTACACCAAGTACAAGCCCATGTGGGCTTGTACTTCCCCCCTTTATGTGAGAGGGCATATGAGACACACTCTCATATGGCGTATGATACCCATTATTCTCATATATATATATATATATATATATATATATATATATATATATATATATATATATATATATATATATATATATATATATATTAAACATTATTTGAATACATAGTATATTTTTAAGATGTATATAGAATAACACTTGGTATTATAATATTTGGTATTATAACATTTGTGAGATATTTGATTCATTGATATGTTGTATGCTTCATGAGATATATTGTTGATATACATATGATTAATGATAATTTGTTCATACTTTTGCATCATGATTAAAGCTATGATCATGACTTTGTATGATTAATGATCTAAACACATCATATGCATATTTCTTCATGACTTGCCATGATTGCAAGTTTCATAGATATATGGCTCGTTATTTCTTAATCTATTTAGATATTGAATCTTCTTATTCATTTGTGCATGATATACTTAAATGTTTCATTATGTTTGTGCTATTCTTGCTCATGCACATTATTGAAAATATCTCTTATGGATATGTGTTGACATGTGGCATTCATACTTTTGATTATCTTATGCCTATTTGCTTTATTTATCATCCATATGAGATTGTGTCATAGAAATTCAAATTTAATATCTATCTCCTGGCACATTATATTCACACTTCACTTAGCTAATTTATGCAATGTTTTCAGTGAAGTATATGATTATTGATAACATATGTATTGATCCATGCTGACTTTCTTCACATATGTCTTCTATATTATAACACTTGGTATCATACTTTTCATTGAGTTCTATGGTTGTAAGGGCAAAAATTTGTGTTTGATTTTAAAAAAAAGGATCTTTGGTATTAAGTCACCCTTGTTAGAAAAGTACTCCATTTCACATAGATATCAATGAATTGTGTTATACTTTGTTGTTATATTTTTTAACATTCTTTATGCTAGAAAATAATAGTTTTTATGGATAGTTCATTTTTCTTCCAACCTTTTTGATTATGCCAAATGGGGAGAAATTTGGAAATAGATGACATAAAATATATGTTGTATATGTTGTTTGTTGTTTTTTTGGGTTTAAACACCTTGGGCCTGGGCTCCACTTTGGTAAGATATTGTCCGCTCTGGGCCCACACAGGTACCCACATGGTTTTAAACACGGGGCTTTCCCCCAAAAGGCCTCTTCCCAATGGAATTCCCAAGCCACTATTTAAATCCCCCCGGAT
Organism: Scilla litardierei; assembly: GCA_030789695.1. NCBI lineage: Eukaryota > Viridiplantae > Streptophyta > Magnoliopsida > Asparagales > Asparagaceae > Scilla > Scilla litardierei. The sequence continues at coordinate 29,398,738 of CM061135.1, forward strand.
CCCCCCACTTGGCCGATGTGGGACTATTCGAAATCCCAACAATCCTCCCCTCGAACTAGGACCACATCATGAGCCTCCCCTCGAACGATCATCCATCCACCGCCCTAACCGAGCTCCGACCAAACGTACTCCATTTGGCTGCCTCCCCATGGCTAAGAAGGTCCATCCTTATTGATGGCATCGAGCTACTTCCGCTTGTATCGAGCTTCGCCTCCGAGCTGAGAGTTCTTCTCCATCAGCAACAGGCCGTGCCCGAGCTCTCCTTTGTTGGATCTGGATCTAAGCTTAGGGGGTGAATATACTTATAAAAATTCTCGTGCAAACCATGAGAAATCACACGCAGTTATAATCACATGCAGGGTAAACAATAAGCAATCACAGATACACAGCAGATTTACCCTGGTTCGGTCGCACCCACGACCTACGTCCATCCCCGAAAGAAAATACTATATTAGAAATGTTACCTAGTATAGACTGTAGCTAGAGCACCCACTCTACACTCGCCTGGCTCTCAGTACCTGCACTCACCAAAGTGCTCAACAAAACTAATCCCAAAGTGCTCTACACCCAAAGTGCTCTCACTTGACCAGTTCCAACTAGTCAAGTCCCTTTTGTCTAGCACCTACCAGACAAGACCCCAAAAGAATACAAAAGCGGTAAATTTTCCCCTACATAGATCGTTACTACTACACACAAATAATAGTAAAAGATTTTAGAGAATCTCAATGTGTAGGCGTAGTCGTCTCTGTCAATCGACATGGGCTAGCTCTCGTTTGGCAAGATGTAGTCGTCTCTCGTCTCGTGCAACTCAAGTTGCGACTCTCGCTTGGCTCCTCTTAGAATATTGTGGCCTTATCTTGATGGTGCAGCAGCAATGCGTGGCCTGAACTCAGCAGTGCATGGACTGAACCCTGCAGTGCGTGGACAGAACCCTGTAGTGCGCGCGCAGACTCTAGCAGTGCGCACGCAGACCCCTCGCAGTGCACGCAGCAGCCCTTGGTTGCTCTAGCAGTCCACGTGCAGACCCCTCCTTGATTCTTTAGGAGCCTCCTCTTGGTTCTTGGGTGCTGCAACTTGCGGCTATGGTTTCTCCTCCTCAATGGTAACTTGCGGCAATGGTGGTTGAAGCTTTGTAGGTTGCGGCTAGGGAGATCTCTTTCGTGTCTTGTGCAAGGTGAAGGAGATGCTTTGGCATTGGGAAGATGATATGAGATTAGGACTTGTGCTTAGAGGAAGTTGATAGTTTGGGATGCTCTTTGGCCTTGGTAGAAGCTTGCGGCAATGGGATATTCTTAGGAGAAGCTTGCGGCAAGGCTAGGGTTGGGATGTAACTTGCGGCAAGGGGATCTTCAAGGATGTTGCGGCCTTGATGTGTGCTTGGGCTATGGAGTTGCTCAAGGAGATATGTAGAGTAACTTGGAGATGTAGCTTGTGTCCAAGGGCTTGGAGGAGATGAAGAACTTTGGCCTAGGAGATGATGAAATATATGAAGCTATTCAGAATACAACTCATGCTAAAATAAATACCACTGATTTAATACAGTTAGAAAAATATCACCATAATATAGAGCATTGAGTTGTGATCGTCCTGGCGCAAACGATTCGTCGTTCCGAGCTCTGTGGAGAAAGTTATGCACTTTTTAGCGTCGTCTGTCGAGCTCCTTGCAAAGTTGCGGCCATGAAGCTTTCCACTAGGGTTGTGGCCGAATTTCTTTGGTTGCCTCTCTCTCAAAATCCCTCTCTTTGAATATGGGTTTATATAGGAGAGGATGAGATATGATATAATCAATTAGAATCGCATATTTGATGGAGATTGGAAGGAATTCTAATTTGATTAGGATTTGAATGAATCTTTTTGGATATGAAGTTTGAATATGAAAGGCTATAGAATTCAATTTGTGTAGCTATAGGATTTGAATTAGATCTCATTTAATCACATTTGATTTACATGAGATTCTCCATATCTCTCCATCTTTGACCAAGTCTCCAATTTGCATGGCATTAGGATTTGGATGCAAATAGGATAGAAGATTTGATAGAATCGTTAATTGATTTGAATCAATCAAAAGGAGATTTGAAAAAGATACTCCATATCTCTTCATATAGGAATAGGATTTGAATGACAATGGGGATAAGAATCAATCTTAAATTGAGTTGAATAAGATCCTCTCCAATTTGACTTGGTCCAATATTTGTAGCTATAGTCACCATCTCCTTGACCAAGTCCAAGTTACTATATGAATAGCAATTTCTCCATCTTCCAATTTGCTATATGAATAGCAATTTCTCCATCAATTGACTTGGTCATCACTTTGAAGATTTACAAGCGTGCCACTCCTGAAAACACTTAGTACACACATCAGAACGTTCACACACGTTTGTTATCATCAAACACAAAGTCATCGATCGTTGAATCCAACACACGTTGTATGCAACAATCTCCCCTTTTGATGATGACAAACGAAGATTTACACTAATGCTCCAAATAATACATCGTGACATGTGTGTGTGTGTGAAGTGTGATAATGGGAGGATGTATGCAACAGTTTTCCACTTGATGTACAAGCATACATGCATGCAATGATGCAATGACAATGTGAAACAAATAAGCATGGTATGCTCCCCCTATTTTCATGCTCCCCCTTGAACATATATTCACACATATAAGCATTAATGCATGCACCAAATCTTCAATATTTTCTCCCCTTTTTGTTATCATCAAAAGCGTATACACGAATTCTAGTTCACGTCACATGCAAAAATAAAGCATTATAAATTACAACTAGCACTTGCATGACATTTTTCTTAAGATAAACACTTCAAATTCAATGAAAAGAGTAGCGTAGACTTCTACACCATTGTGTAAGTGTGATGATTAAATTATTGAAGCACAAAGGGAGAAACTCTCATAGAAATCAACCAAAACCAATCCACATTTTCCAATAAACATGAAATCACTAGGATTGATTATTCCCCACCTCATTAAAATGAGTTCAAGATACCACACACCAAAAAACATAGCCCATAAGGACTCTTAGATGTGGGGGTGTCATTGCTTGACGAGTAAAATATACCAACGCTAAAGATCACCCATATAGCATTTGTTGGATACTCGTGGGTAGTATACTTGCCATGAATTGTATCCATTTTATATACGGAGCAATTCTCATTCTTTTTCATTTTTCTTATTTCATTTTCAATTCTTTTGTGCTCAATTTTTATCCTTAGCAAATACACATCATATCCCTTAGATTTATCAGTTATTTTCAACCTACATTCACTTTCCAGCATTTCATAAAAGATTCTCCAATTGTGCAACAATATTCAATACTCGTGGAAGTGAAGGTGTAGGTGTAGAAATCACGTTATTCAATTCATTAAACATGTCATGGCTACTTAGGAATTCTAACATGCGCATGTAGCTATAACAATAATACAATGATTTCTACAAGGATATGAATGACATTCAATAATACTACTAGAATGATATAAAGGAAAAGATATACATTAAGCACATTTTTTTGCTTTTAATATTTTTTATTTTTTTATTTTTATATATAATGAACTAAGCAAACTAAAAACACGCAACCTAGCACACAAATAAAAAATAAGACAAGCACACAAAAGCTATGAATGTATGCATTAAGTTTAAAGAGGGAAAAAATATACCTTCGCGTCGTCGTTTGGCTAAGGAACTAAATGATGAAATGTTCATGCCATGGTCCCTCACCAAATCTCCATCGTACCTACACGGTAGATGCTATGTGTGACCATGGAATCCAACAAGGTCTACTCATGTTAGCCATTAAAGTTTTATGAACCCACACTTCTTTAAACTTTATTTTCATGTTCCTAAACTTGCAATTATAAGATGTATGACCAACACTATCACAAGTAAAGCACTTCGCATAAACATTTTTAGCAATAGTAGGCACATTGTGGATTTTCTTAAACTTAGGCTTTTCAACATTTTTCAAACCAAAACCAAGTCGATGTATATTATTGCCATATGATTAATTCTTAAGTATGGTATCCAACGAATGTTTACCAATTGAAAATTTCCTTAATGACAATTCTAGACTAATGACTTTAGATTTTAATAAAGCATTTTCATTCACAATCAAAGTACATTTACTTATAAAAGCTTTCTTATTGTCATCTTCATTCTTTTTCATAATTTTAAGCTCGTTATTTAGCATGCACAATTTATCATTAAGCTCTTTAATAACATAATCTTTTTCAGTTTCAAGCTTAATTAAATCTTGTTTATACACGATATTTTCCTTTAACAATGTAGCACAAATAAGACATTCAGCTTTTTCATGCAACCTAGAGTTCTCTTTTTCCAACAAAGTAATGGTAGAATTACAAGCAACAAGTTTTTATTTTAATTCATTTGTTTCATGAAACATGTCGCAATTTTCTTGTTAGAAATTTTAAATCCTTCTAATGTGGATTCATGTTTTTCTAGAGTAGATTTTAGGTTGTCAATTTCATCTTGCATATCATTAATAGTGCATCTTTGCATATCAAGTTCAGCTTGCATTTCTTTACACAAATTTCGAAGATCAACTCTTTTAGTGCAAGATGTTACCTCATCTAATTATCCTATTAAGCAGAGGGAGGTGTGGGCAGTCTCCTTGATCTCATTTTCGCTATCGTCGTCCTACGGCAACACTCGAGATTTATTCTTTTTCTTTTCGACGACGATACCCTTTACTTTTGTGCATTGGCTCCTAAAATGTCCTTGCTTCCTGCATTTAAAACATACAATTTTATCATTAGTAATGTCACAATTATTATTAGACATAGGAGCATCATGTTTATTTAAGAGAGAATTTCTTCCCTTTTGCTTCTTCCCTTTTTGTGCTCTCTTTTCATTGCTAGAGATGTGATTGCCGGAGAATTGATTGCTTTCATAAGTTGTCTCCAAAGTCCTCCATATATCCTGCACAAAAGAGCATTGTGAGATAAGATCAAATATTTTTCTATCTATTCCACATAATAAAATATTCATTGCTCTAGCATTTATAGCACACATATTTCTAGCATCCAAGTTACTTCAGGCTTAGGGATTATAGTATGTTGACACACCCGAAACCTACACCTAGAATCCACCCGACGGTGTCATGATCGCCGGGCGTGGTATGGCCCATAGGTTTCAATTCCGGGCTCGATTTGCAAGCGGACGGTGTCAAGTTGTTGTATAAATGATATCGAATCCCACAGGGATGGTGATAGTGTGTATGGGTTCTCAGTTTACTTCTAAATCTCGAAGTGCGATAGCTATTGGGGTGAGAGAGTTGATTGGGGTGTTGTTGTTGTTTTACTAAATAAAAAGGACTAGGGCGTTAGGGATCACTGCTAAGATTGTCGGGGATCGACGTTGGAATAGAATCCTTACGTTGCATTAGGGTTAGGGGGTTAATCTCCCAATTCGTACCACTCTCGTGGGTTACAATGGTGAGGTATTTCGGTAGCTCTCGTTGGCGCAATGGAGGTAGCCGTCAATGTAGCTGTATAGTTCGTCGATGGATCCCCTCAAGGCACGAGCCGGGCATGGTCACGAGCCTTGGTTGGATCCACCGATTTCCCTATTCGAATCCGATAGATACCCCTTAAGCACATCAATTCCACAGACCGTGGGCATGATCTCAGTACGGGTTATCTAGGGATTTGGTAGGATCGACCGAAATACTCCCCTAAATCCCTAATTCAACGTAGAGATCCGGATCTACGTCTTCCCCCTAGGATCTTAGGGCTAACCCATCAACCCTAGAAAGGACTACTCACTCATGGTAATATTAGCGGATAAAAGCTTCATTTTATAGAAGAGAGCATCATAGCAATTGGTTGAATAAAGATAAAAAACTTACAGCGAGAGATGCAAAAAATATGCGAGAAATAGATCCAACAAAATTCCAGATTCCAAGAACGCCAGGAGAACGAGACACAATTCCAATCCAAAAACGATCCGACAATATTCAAAAGTTTAATCTAAAAACCTAACAATTAATCACCCTCAATTTTTCAGTCTCAAAAGTATCCAAAAAAACTAAAAATGAATCCCCCGTTCAATCGACGTCTGCTCCCAGCCTTCACACTGCTCAGATCGCGGCGAAACCGCTGCCAAAAATGTTACCAAAAATAGCCTCAGCATTCTCGACCGAGTAGGTGACTCGGTAGAGCAATGCGTTGCTTGTTCTGCCGCTCCGATCGAGCAGCTGTGCTGCTCGACCGAGCTTGACAGGGAATCAAAAATCTCCAAAATCCTCACTCTGGCTGCACGGGCCAAGTTAGCTCAGCTCGGTCCGAGCAGAGGCTGACTCGGTCACTGAAGAGTTGCTTGGGCTGTGCGCTGGGTTGCTTCCGCTATTGAAATTTGGTGCTACTCGACGGAGCACTTAGGTGCTCGGTCCGAGCCATCCTTGTATCTGCTCCCCTTTTTTCATTTGCATCTGCTCGGTCCGAGCATCTGTACTGCTCGACCGAGCAGCCTGGGAAAATCTTGCTGAAGCTTCTGAAGGCTGCTCTCTCCCTTCTGCTCTCTCCTCCACTCCTCCCAAGGCTCCCAAAATATGGCGAACTCCTGTTGGGCTTCACCAATGAGCTCACGGGCGTGTCGGATGTGTCCATACCCATGTCGGGTCCCAAATCGCTCCAAAATCCCTGAAAACTCATAAAACACTACGAAACTCGAATATAACATCAGAAACACGATGTCGTAGTAAAATATGAGGTTTGGATGCAAAAATGGCATGAAATGCAATGTGATGATGATGTGAAAAAGGTAGAAAATATGGACACATCATATGTCCGTTTTCAATAATGTACCAAGTGTCAATATCAACATATAATAAATAAGTTTTCATCCTAGCCTTCCAGTATATATAACATGGCCGCTAAATAAAGGGGGTAAGTCTATATGCATGCCATGAGCGTAAATTAATCCTGGGGTATTCATGATTTCTAGACTAGATCCTCTAACCTGCTCTGATACCACTTGTTGGACCTGGATATAAGCCTGAGGTGGGGGGTGAATAGGCTTATAAAAATTCTCGCATAACCCACGAGAAATCACACGCAGTTATAATCACATGCAGGGTAAACAATAAGCAATCACAGATATACATCAGATTTACCCTGGTTCGGTCACACCCACGACCTATGTCCAGCCCCGAAAGCAAATACTATATTAGAAATGTTACTTAGTACAGCCTGTAGCTAGAGCATCCACTCTACACTTGCCTGGCTCTCAGTATCTGCACTCACCAAAGTTCTCAACAAAACTAATCCTAGTATATGCTCTTACTTGATTAGTCCCAACTAGTTAAGTCCCTCTTGTCTAGCACCCACCAGACAAGACCCAAAAAGAATACAAAAGTGGTAAATTTTTTCCTACAGAGATCGTTACTACTACACACAAATAATAGTAAAAGAGTTTAAAGAATCTCAGTATGTAGGCGTAGTCGTCTTTGTCAATCGGCACGAGCCAACTCTCGTCTGGCAAGATGTAGCCGTCTCTCATCTCGTGCAACTCAAGTTGCGGCTCTCGCTTGGCTCCTCTTAGAATATTATGGCCTTATCTTGATAGTGCAGCAGCATTGCGTGGCCTGAACCCAGCAGTGCAGGGATTGAACCCTGCAGTGCATGGACTGAACCCTGTAATGCATGGACTGAACCCATCAGCGTGCGCAGACCCCTCGCAGTGCGCACAGACCCCTTGCAGTGCACACAACAACCCTTGGTTGCTCTAGAAGTCCACGTGCAGACCCCTCCTTGATGCTTTAGCAGCCTCCTCTTGGTGCTTGGGTGCTGCAACTTGCGGCTATGGTTTCTCCTCCTCAATGGCAACTTGCAGCAATGGTGGTTGAAGCTTTGTAGGTTGCGGCTAGGGAGATCTCTTTGGTGTCTTGCGCAAGGTGAAGGAGATGCTTTGGCATTGGGAAGATGATATGAGATTAGGACTTGTGCCTAGAGGAAGTTGATAGCTCGGGATGCTCTTTGGCCTTGGTAGAAGCTTGCGACAATGGGATATTCTTAGGAGAAGCTTGCGGCAAGGCTATGGTTGGGATGTAACTTGCGACAAGGGGATCTTCAAGGATGTTGTGGCCTTGATGTGTGCTTGGGCTATGGAGTTGCGCAAGGAGATGTGGAGAGTAACTTGGAGATGTAGCTTGCGTACAAGGGCTTGGAGGAGACGAAGAACTTTGGCCTAGGAGATGATGAAATATATGAAGCTATTCAGAATACAACTCATGCTAAAATAAATACCACTGATTTAATACAGAGATTAAAATTAGAAAAATATTACCATATTGTAGAGCACTGAGTTGTGATCATCCTGGCCCAAACGGTTCGTCGATCCGAGGTCTGTGGAGAAAGTTATGCACTTTTTAACGTCGTCCGTCGAGCTCCTTGCAAAGTTGCGGCCATGTAGCTTTCCGCTAGGGTTGTGGCCGAATTTCTTTGGTTGCCTCTCTATCAAAATCCCTCTCTTTGAATATGGGTTTATATAGGAGAGGATGGGATATTATAGAATCAATTAGAATTCCATATTTGATGGAGATAGGAAGGAATCCTAATTTGATTGGGATTTGAATGAATCTTTTTGGATATGGAGTTTGAATATGAATGACTATGGAATTCAATTTGTGTAGCTATAGGATTTGAATTAGATCTCATTTAATCACATTTGATTTGCATGAAATTCTCCATATCTCTCCATCTTTGACCAAGTCTCCAATTTGCATGGCATTAAGATTTGGATGCAAATAGGATAAGAGATTTGATAGAATCTTAATTGATTTGAATCAATCAAAAGGAGATTTGAAAAAGATACTCCATATCTCTTCATATAGGAATAGGATTTGAATGGCAATCGGGATAAGAATCAATCTTAAATTGAGTTGAATAAGATCCTCTCCAATTTGACTTGGTCCAATATTTGTAGCTATAGTCACCATCTCCTTGACCAAGTCCAAGTTGCTATATGAATAGCAATTTCTCCATCTTCCAATTTGCTATATGAATAGCAATTTCTCCATCAATTGACTTGGTCAGCACTTTGAAGATTTATACGCATGCCACTCCTGAAAACACTTAGCACACACATTAGAACGTTCACACACGTTTGTTGTCATTAAACACGAAGTCATCGATCGTTGAATCCAACACACGTTGTATCCAACATCATTCAGCTTGGCACATGAGTTCGCTCCACCCTGAGCATTGCGGACTCCCATACGCCGGCATCCCACTGTGGATCCGACTCGGGCTCGCCACGGTGGGCATCACTCTGTTCGACATTTGGAGTGCTCCGGCCTTCTGTTTGAAAAAGCCGAGCTCTGCACCGCTCGAAAACACGCCGACTCTCATGCGCCTCCACTAGAGGATCAAACACTTTAGCAAATCTTGGGTCCGGCTCCGATACCATGGTATTTTCCGGGTTTAAACACCTTGGGATTGGGCTCCACTTTGGTAAGATATTGTCCGATCTGGGCCCACACCGGTACCTGCACGGTTTTAAACACAGGGCATTTCCCCAAAAGGCCTCTTACCAATAGAATTCCCAAGCCACTATTTAAATCCCCCCGGATCCCCCCCACTTGGCCGACATGGGACTATTCGAAAATCCCAATAGTATATGTGTTGTCATTTGATTTGATTGTCATTTGATTTGTAGTTTGTTATGCTTACATATACAACATGTGATAGTTTGTTGCTTGGACTCATTCACACTACCATTAGCACAAATGAGGTACTTATGATACCCATATATGATATATGCTTGAAAGTGCTTATTCTAACATGCATTTATGCAGGGGAGCTTAAGAATTAGTTTCTAATTTTGTGCATCTATTTAGGGGGTAAGTATTTAAGTTATAAATTTTATATTTTATCTATCATTTGTATTTGTCATCATCAAAAAGGAGAAGAATGTTGGATATTGAGTCCCCAAGTAGATTTTAATGATGTACAAACAAATATTGTGTGCTAATCAAATTAGCAAGTATAGGTAATCAAGCATCATATTCAGGTATATTAACAAGTTCAAAGATATGCTCAAAGACCCCATGTAGTCAAGATTTTGAAGAAAGCAAATGAAAAGATCATTCATGGGACATGGAGTTAATGTAAATTGTGGAGCTCAATCAAGGCACCAAGCTTAAAGAGATCAAGAACCAGGGACAAGACCATGGAACTCAAGAATATGCATCAAATGGCTTCAAGTAAAGAATTATGTATTTTGATGTAAGTGTTTGCCTTGTCTAGATTATTATATAAAGCCTTGTTATTGAAGCCCACACACTTAGAAAAATATTTTAAAATGTTTTTAAAATATTTTAAAATGTTTTAAAAGGTTTTAATTGCTTGTACCTTATGTATCTATGTTAGGAGTTGTAATACCCAGTATCCATATATACGTGTATTTGTTAGACCTTTAGTTTTGGAAAGTCCGAGGGCAGACTTTGTTTTTAAGGTGGGTAGAATGTAATACCCAGTATCCATATAAACGTGTATTTGTTAGACCCTTAGTTTTGGAAAGTCTGAGTGCGGACTTTGTTTTTAAGGTGGGTAGAATGTAATACCCAGTATCCATATATACGTGTATATGTACGTATTTTTGGGTGTATATGTGTACGTATAATTTTTGGGGATCCTAACATATTTTTCTTTAATTTGTGTAGTGAAGGAATTATTTTTAAATGAATGTACTTTTGTTTAGTGCTCTGTGTTATTTCTGTAATGGAGCTTTATTTGTACTTCTCAGCACGTGCGCAGTGGCCTGCGGAGTTTTCTGTTCTGAGCAGTACTTCTCTTCTATCTCCTCGTTTTTCTTCACACCCGTAGTTTCGGAAATACCTGATATGGATTCATACTTATCGGGTATCCTGGGAAGCGGGGCGTGACAGGAGTCGACTATCTTTGGCATAGGAGTCGACTACCATCGAGACATAGAGTAGGAAAGTCGCTAACTTCAGATAGTAGTCGACTACAGTTGATGGAGTAATCGACTACCTCTGTGATTGTCACGCCCCGCTTCCCAAAAACGTGGAGGCGAAGCGTGAGAAGGTCCGCTCAGACTTGAAGCTACAAAACTGCAAGTCCGATAAGCATCAATCACTTTAAACTGCAGGTCCTTGCAACGCGAAACGAAACAAAGATAATAATAAGGAAATGAGACAAAAGATAAATCTCAGAATATCCATAATAATAAATTCCAACATCGCAGAAAAGCCACCAGGCTAAAATAAAAGAGTCTAAAAGAGGCCCCAACATGGCCAACAAAAGTACAAAGTACGAAAACAAAGCAATGGTGCTACGCACCGACAAGTAACAGCAACCTAAAGCAAAGCAACTAAAATCAGTCTCTAAGACTGGTCTCCGGTGTCCACCAACTCCTCGTCAAAAGTAGGCTCTGGCTCAACGTCAGCAAACCCCTCGTCCTCAGCTACGGTCTCTGGCTCAGGGTCTAACATGTGACACCAAAAGAGCAAGGGGCACATGTCAGCAAGTCTACAAGAGACTTGTGAAAGGAAACTGAAAGTAGGTAAAAGCAAAGCAACCTAGCAGTTCTAGCATGATGCAATGACATGGCAGTTAAAGTAAGAGTGCAACAAGTAAGGTAAGGTAAAGTAAAGTACGAGCATAGCATTTAAACATATCATGGATGACAAGTTTTACATGAAACATCCACAAAGACAAGTACAAGTCAAGTAAGCACCTCGTGCACAGAGATTACGCCTTTTGGCTAGAGTGGCTGCGCGGGCCAACTCCTAAGCTCAAGTGATCGCTTATCCCTATCCCTCCACGTGTATCGGGCATTGGCTTTTGACCAACACATGAGGCCCGCTTCTGGATCACGAGCCAGAGAGTGTTTTAACATGATGGCATAGGGGTGCACCTAGCCGGTCAAGGAAGTACAAGTAGTGTAGCGTGTGCTACGAATGCAACAATCAACTTGGATGACATGTAGAATGCAATGCATGGCAGTTAAAAGTACGTACAGATAAGGAATTTAAACGTGACAGATATCAATGCATGCATGACATGGCTGTTGGATATGGAAGACGTTTGTACACCCTTGTGGGGGATGTACGAGGGATTACGGACCTCGAACGTCGCGTACACGAAGTCGTGTGCAAAGGGAATCTGTTCCCTTGCGGAGAGGATCTCTGGATGAGCAGGAAAGTCGCATTATATATGCATAAGTGCATGCGACATATGGCTAATAAAGGGGGAATATCTTAAGCTTATGTTGTACCATGCATATGGTACAACTTAAGCTTATAATGTGCCATGTATCATGGTACACCTTAATTAAGTTGTTCCAAAGGAACAACTTACCCTAAAATAACTACCTTGGGGGCTATAAATAAGACCCAAGGGTAGCCATTTTCCTTACACCATTTGCATGAAATTCATGCATGCATCTTCTTCATAGCGAAGCTCTGCAGAAATATTTCCTCTCCCTCCATCCAAGTTCTTAATCTAAAATAGAGATTTAGATTGTGGATTAGTAGCCTTACTCCGTTCGTGAGAAGACTCGATCCGTCGTGGCGAATCCGAAGGCAAAGTTCCGAGACTACCGCTCCGCATACGCTAGCGTAAGTCTCCACTTTAGTTATCGATCCTAACTCTGTTTTGGACAGGATCCTTCATTGGTATCAGAGCCATATGGGTTCGCCCCGGTCAAACCACCGCCCCGTCGAAACTACGAACGAGTTGTTGTCTTTTTCACGAATGGGTCTCCTACCATTACGGATATGGTAGGAACGCTTCGTGACGGAGAGAACGCAGCGGTTGTTCTTTTCACGTTAGGGTCTCCTATCATTACAGATATGGTAGGAACTCTCCGTGACGGGAAGAACCGACCGTTCACGTAGTACGTTATTCTTTTTTGGCACACGGCCATTAGGAAATAACTAACTTCATCGACGAACGGGTGCTTCATCGAGGAAGATGATGGAAGTTATTTCCATCGGGTAAGAGGAAATTTGGTGCATGTGCACCATGGCCAAATGGGCTATGAATGCCATGCATCCCCCCTCCCCAAGCGGAGGGGGTTGGCTACGGCCAATAACCACCGGCGACCACCCCATCAAGGGGGAGGAATGAGTGCGGCAACCCCATTTAAAGGGGGTGGCCGGCCATGGCCAAAGGGGCCATGGCCGGCCAACTCCGAATGGCCTTGGCCATGACCGGCCATGGCCAAGCCATGGCCAGGCCGGCTGTGGCCGGCCAAGGCCAGGCCGGCAGTGGCCGGCCTTGGCCAAGCCCTGCCGGCCAGGCCGGCCCTGGCAGTGGCCAGGGCCGGCCCTTGGCCGGCCTGCCGGCCCTGGCAGAGGCCAGGGCCGGCGCCCTGGCCTCAAGCCAGGGCCTGGCCGAGGCCAGGGCAGGAGCCCTGGCCCCGGCCAGCGGCCAGGCCGCCCTGGCAGAGGCCAGGGCCTGGCCGAGGCCAGGGCAGGAGCCCTGGCCCCGGCCAGTGGCCTGGCCGGCCGGCCCTGGCAGAGGCCAGGGCCTGGCCGGCCCTGGCCGAGGGGGCCAGGGCCCCTGGCCGGCCAGGGCAGAGGCCCTGGCCGGCCCTTGGCCAAGCCCCGGCCAGGGCAGAGGCCCTGGCCGGGAGAATTTGCATTTCGAAAATTGGTCGACCAATTTTGTGTTTTTGGTCGACCAATCTGGCAGAAGGTCTGGGTCGACTGCAAATTTGTCAACTGACCCATACGGGGTGACAAAGGGCATTGGTCAAACTCGAATGTGTCGATTAGCCCATACGGGGCTAACCACAGTGCCGACTAGTTCATACGGGACTAACGTTTTAATGAAGTTTTTCATTGGGCTCTACTCCTTGAAGATTAGCCATAGTGCTCTACTTCATGTGAGATTAGCCATGTCATTGTGCTCTACTCTACGGAGATTAGCCAATGTACTTGTGACGTTGTGCTCTACTCTACGGAGATTAGCCAACGTGCTTTCAAATTTTGACAAAGATGTTTTTCAAATAGGTTATGTCCCGTCCTTAAATCGGGATAGCGCAATTTAGAATTCCAAGTCCTACCACGATCCGGCCATGGTTATCTAACCCATGGGTGTGTAGAACAGGTCTCGTGGCTTGGCAATTGTTGCGCTAAAATTCTTTGCGCAAACTCTCACCTATTCTATTTTGAAAGATATGTTTTTCAAAGTAATTTTCCGCCGCTAATACCATACGGGTATTATTTCTGATTTCTTTTTTACTTAAGATAAGTAAGGGGATACTTTGAAAGTTACTTCTAGATGGTAGTTGGGAACGTAGTGAACTTCTCGATTCTAGAGTAACATTTCAACGCATCCAAGGAACTTATCAAGTGTTTAAAGAATCGAAACTTTATGCATAGAATTTTGATCGTGTTTTTCATTCTCTTTGCAGTTTTTTGAATCGAATATGTCTACCGCTTCTAAGAACATTGTCGCAGAGCTTAACAAAGGTGAAAAGCTCAACGGCGACAATTATAAACTTTGGTCAATTAAAATCCAATATGTTTTGGAGGAGCAAGATGTGCTCGAAACACTCCAAAACATAATGGAAGAACCTGAGTTGGGCAATACGGCCCAACACAAGAGGGACCGGGAAGCTTATGATACTTGGAATCGAAAGAACAAAATAGCACGTATTACGTTACTGTCCGCAATGGACAATGACATAATGCGTCTATTTCGGGAATTCGACCTAGCCAAAGACATATGGTCTGAGCTAGAGATAAAGTTTGGTGGAACTTCGGTTACCAAACTCCGCTCCTTGAATATTCAATTTGATTCGTACAAGATGCGGCGAGATCATTCTATGAAAAAGCATCTCCGCCACATGGCGAATCTTATATCTGAATTAAAGGATGCGGGTGTTACGCTGTCTGACGAACAGCAGATCCAAGCGGTCATTCGTTCACTCCCAGATAGCTGGGATAACATGAAAATGCATCTCACTCATAATGAGTGCATTAAAACTTTAAGCGATGTATCGAAACACCTCGAACTCGAGGAAGAGCGGATTCAAGCCGCAAAACCAAGTGCAGAAGTGCACGTGGCCGCTAGTTCCTCACATGGAGGAAATAAGCGGAAGAATAAACGCTTAAGGTTTGTGAACGAATGTAAGCAAGAACCGGAGACCTCAAAGAAGACAAAGAACAAAAAGTGGCAAAAGAATGTGCACTCAAAGAAGAAAAACTTGAAGAAGATCAAGTGCTTTAAGTGCAACAAGTACGGTCACTTCGCCCGTACATGTACGGATGGAAGTGATAAGGTAACTTGTAGGGCTAGTTACATATGTGTTTCTAGTTCCATGTTTCTTGCTGAATCTAACTATTTTTGGTTGATTGATTCAGGGGCCACAGACCACGTAGCGAAGGACAGAAGGTTCTTCGTAGAGTATCGAAAGATAACTCAAGGAACAAAGTGGATATACGTCGGCAACAACACACGTGTTGAAGTCAAAGGCGTCGGAACATGCAAGCTAGTTCTCGACAACGGCCGGACTTTATTATTGCACGACGTCCTCTTTGCTCCAGATATTAGAAGGAATATCGTTTCCGTGGTCATGTTAATGTCTTTAGATTATGAGTGGAGGTTCTATAAACAATATGTTGACCTTGTTTGTAATAATTCTTTGATTGGTTCTGGTAATGTTTGTAATGGATTAATTGTTTTAAATACAATGTATGATGATTCTTCTTCCATTAATGAAAGTTTCCATTTGACAAATGCTTCTAACTCTGAGTCTGAGATCATTTGTTGGCATGCAAGACTTGGTCATATTGGACCAACTAGAATGGATAGACTTGCCAAAAGTGGCTTGCTATCTAATGTTTCAAAAGTTGAAATGTCAACTTGCGAACATTGTCTTGTAGGGAAAACTTGTCGCAAGCCGTTTGGAACTGGCACAAGGGCCGAAGTTCCATTACAGCTTATCCATTCGGACATTTGCGGTCCAATGAATGTTAAGACAAGACGCGGGAAGTCCTATTTCATCACATTCATTGACGACTTCACCCGTTTCGGACATATCTATTTGATATCCCACAAAAGTGAAGCTTTGGCTTGCTTTAAAAACTATATGAGTTTAGTGGAGAATCAATTAGATCGCAAGATTAATGTTTTGCGAACCGATAGGGGTGGTGAATATCAATCAATAAGTTTTAAGGAACTTTGTGATGAAAAAGGCATAGTACATCAGGTAACTATGCCTTACACTCCGCAACAAAACGGTGTTGCGGAAAGAAGAAATAGGACATTGATGGAAATGGTCCGATCAATGATGTCTCAGGCAAATTTGCCTATCACCTTTTGGGGTGACGCATTATTGATGGCAGCATTCATCTTAAACCGTGTACCCTCGAAGTCGGTAAGTTCTACTCCTTATGAGTTGTGGAACAATAGAACTCCAGACTTAAACATTCTAAAACCTTGGGGTTGTGCCTCTTACGCACATTTATCCTCTCACAAATATGGCAAACTTGGGCCACGTGGGAGGAAGTGTATCTTCATCCGATACGCTGAAAACTCCAAAGGATATGTTTTCGTCGGTCAAGAGGACAATGGGGGTCTAATAGAATTCGAATCGAGGGATGTTGTCTTCTTGGAAAAAGAGTTTCCAAGACAGGGTGAGATAAGTCAAGACTTATCCTTGTTTGAGACTTGGGATCAAGAAGGATCGGAACGTTCGAGTGGGAGAATTCTTGGTGAAGAAGAAAATACGTTTCAAACTTCACCAATGGATGATACGAACGATACCAATCCTATTCCGAGTGGGAGTGATGTTATTCCAAGTGGGAGTGATGTCATTCCAAGTGGGAGTGATCAAACTCAAACAAGACGTAGTAATCGAACGAGGCTAACACCTCTGAGATTTGAGGATGAATTTCCTCAAACATTCATGACATTACTACAAGATGATGACGAACCTGCAAATTTCAAACAGGCCGTCACATGCCCTGCTAAAGATAAATGGATAGCGGCAATGGAAGAAGAACTTCAATCCATGAAAACAAACCAAGTCTGGGACTTGGTTGATTTACCTAAGGGACGTAGAGCCATTGGGAACAAGTGGGTTCTCAAAATCAAGCATAAGGCTGATGGCTCCATCGAGAAATATAAAGCTCGCCTTGTTGCGAAAGGTTTCACGCAACAGGTAGGAATAGACTACGAAGAGACTTTCTCTCCTGTCGTGCGTTTTACCTCCATTCACTTAATTCTGGCAATGGTGGCTTGTTTGGACCTCGAGTTACATCAGATGGATGTAAAGACTGCTTTTCTTAACGGAGAACTAGATGAGGAGATCTACATGGAACAACCAAACGGGTTCATACAAGAAGAAAACAAACATAAGGTTTGTAAACTTCGTAAATCCATATATGGTCTTAAATAATCCTCAAGGCAGTGGTATATGCGCTTTCAAGAAGTCGTTTTGTCGTATGGTTTCTCCATGCTCGACGAAGACAACTGCGTATATATTAAGAGGATTAAAAACAAGTATGTAATTATGTCTCTTTATGTAGATGACATACTTATAGCCGGAAATGATAAGCGTCTTATCTTGGATATCAAAGCTTGGCTTTCATCCGTCTTTGAGATGAAAGACATGGGTGAAGCTGCATATATCCTTGGGGTTAAGATCTCAAGGAATCGTTCCAAGAAACTTCTTTCTCTCTCTCAAGAGACATATATAAAGAAAGTTTTAGAACGGTTTAATATGCAGGATTGCAAGCCAATTGATACTCCAATAAGCAAAGGCGAGGGTCTATCTTTGGAGATGTGTCCCAAAGATCCAAAAGAAAAGAAAGCTATGGAAAAAGTTTCATACTCCAGTGCTGTCGGGAGTCTGATGTACGCCATGATGTGTACCAGACCGGACATTTGCTATGCTGTTGGTATGGTAAGCCGTTACCAATCCAAACCAGGACAAGCACACTGGAAAGCGGTGAAGAGGATATTAAGATACCTCAAAGGGACTGCGGACTATGCGTTATGCTATCAAGGCAATACCTTGAGACTCGAAGGCTATACCGATGCTGATTGGGCGGGTGATCTCGACGAGCGAAGATCTACCTCAGGCTTTGTTTACTTGCTCGGGAATGGTGCAATATCCTGGAGCAGCAAGAAGCAAACCTGCATCGCCTTATCAACCATGGAAGCCGAATTCGTAGCATTCAGCATGGCGGTCCAAGAAGCTGTTTGGCTTAGGAAATTCTTAGACAAGCTGACGAATGCCTCTGACTCGAGCACTGTTCCTATATACAGTGATAGTCAAGCTTCGATTGCCTATGTCAAAGATCCTAAATTTCATTGTAAGACCAAACACATTGACATTCGATTCAAGTTTGCGAAGGATTATGACAAACGGAAGGAAGTAGACATAGGATACATATCCACGCATGAGATGATAGCGGATCCCCTTACTAAGGCGATCCCCAGAGATGTGTTTTTCAAACACTTATCATCTATGGGAATGCGTAGGTGCTGAGCTGTATCATGTAATATTTCCCATGTCTATAGAAGATCAAAATTTAATTTGCATACAAGTTTCTTACAAATGTTTTTTTATACATTTGTGTTTAAATCTCAGCTATTTTTTGTGTGTATGTCGGACAGATTAAGGTTGGCTCTCTCACATGAGCAACCGCCTTATCTTATCAGATGGATAAGATAGAGATGAGACTAGTTTAAAGTCAAAATCATTAGACAAATGATTTAGAGTTGTGACTTAAACAAGATAGTCGAATAAAAGATCTGCATCATACGGATGCTTACAAAAGATCTGAGATCTGTATCACAAGGATATAAAGATCTCATTGGATTTTTTTTAAATCCTATCTGTCTTATGCAGGATGAGAGTCCGTGAATATTTCACGAGTAGTAAGGGGACTCAAAAAGATAGGCACTGTGGTGTCTGATCTTTCATCCGTACAACATCATTAAGACATACTCTCCCTGGGAAAGGAGTGATGTTGTAGTACGTGTTCATACCACGTATGCATTTCGACCACTGAGTTAGTAGCAATAGTGTTTGCTATTATGTGAGACTCAAAGGCCATACGGGTCTTAACTCTTACCCTCAAGGACTCCAATTGGTTCCTTTAGATTTGACGAGATGATCGCTATCTTAGCGTGTTACTAATGGGCTATGGTAATTCGGCTCGGCGGGGCACGTTAGAAAAGCGAATCAAGTCAATATTAGAAGGTTCGCAAGAAGCGGAAGATTGATTTCATATTCACATTTGGACTTTAATGATTCAAAGCTGGCCAGCCAATTGTAATCCAGATGGGATTCAATTGTTGAATATAAAGTATAAGAAATGTGAAGAAATAATCTAGGGTAAAGCATGCGTTGAACTACTCAACTTTGCACCTTCGAGGTCGTTGTGTATCTCTAACACGTGCACAACAACAGACTCTACGCGCATGACGGTCGCACGGTCTATTTCTCGGTATGATAGATGAAAGAACTAAGGGAAAGACGTTCTCTTACAATCCCCTCAAGTGTGAGTGGGAGATGTTGGATATGGAAGACGTTTGTACACCCTTTTGGGGGATGTACGAGGGGTTACGGACCTCGAACGTCGCGTACACGAAGTCGCGTGCAAAGGGAATCTGTTCCCTTGCGGAGAGGATCTCTGGATGAGCAGGAAAGTCGCATTATATATGCATAAGTGCATGCGACATATGGCTAATAAAGGGGGAATATCTTAAGCTTATGTTGTACCATGCATATGGTACAACTTAAGCTTATAATGTGCCATGTATCATGGTACACCTTAATTAAGTTGTTCCAAAGGAACAACTTACCCTAAAATAACTACCTTGGGGGCTATAAATAAGACCCAAGGGTAGCCATTTTCCTTACACCATTTGCATGAAATTCATGCATGCATCTTCTTCATAGCGAAGCTCTGCAGAAATATTTCCTCTCCCTCCATCCAAGTTCTTAATCTAAAATAGAGATTTAGATTGTGGATTAGTAGCCTTACTCCGTTCGTGAGAAGACTCGATCCGTCGTGGCGAATCCGAAGGCAAAGTTCCGAGACTACCGCTCCGCATACGCTAGCGTAAGTCTCCACTTTAGTTATCGATCCTAACTCTGTTTTGGACAGGATCCTTCAATGGCAGGGTGACGGATTTAGCTTCGTTGTCAAGCTAGACCCTAAGGTTGCGTCTAGACAGCTAACATTTCACTGTCTAGTCTCTTTTACGCTAAAAACAAGGAAGTGGCCTTAAAACATGGCCCTACACAAGAGTTGGCAAGTTTCACTTGCCTGCAAGTATCACGTCAGAGTAAGACCGTCCAACGAGTCCAAGTCACAATATCCTACGTGCACAAGTCCACCGGCCAACATCCGTTTTATTAATCTTGATTAGTGAGTTCTAAAACATTTAAAATACTTTAAAAACGTTGATTTTAGTCTTGATTAGCATGCAATGGGTTGGGGGTCCTAGGGGTTGTTTATATAGTGTAGATGGGTTGACTTGGTCTAGGGCTAATCCTAATGGGATTAGGAGTTTAAAATAATTTAAAATTCAAATCTCACCATCTCCAACTCACCCAAGGCTTGGGTGCGGCCCAACTGAGCTGGAATTCGGCTAAAAATTATTTAAAATGTTTTAAACTCAAATAGATTTTATTTGGCCGAAATTAATTTAAAACCTAGCTTTTAAAAATATTTTAAACCTTGCTAAAAATATAAAGTAGGTCAAATGTGCTCCAAAAATTATAAAATAAATATCGTGGTGATCGTGGTGACGAAAGAAAGCTAATTAAGAAGACAGATCTCAATTTCGAAAGTGAGAATCGCAACGTCTCTCGTCAAAAGTGAGAATCGCAACGTCTCTTCGAATAAGATTAAATTGTGGGAAAACGACTCGAGAAATATCGTTCCAAAATAGTGCCACTATTTACTACTCTCAGAGACGTTCACAACGGCATATCACACAAAAGTGTTCACAAACAAACAAAGTCTAAAATAAACACGTGCACGGTCAAAAGCACGTGCACGAACAAAGTACAACGAAAACAGACCGTTACATCCTCCCCACCTTAGAAATGATTCCGTCCTCGGAATCAACATCAAACACTGCTCGGGAAAAGGTGCGGGAAGTGCTCTCTCATCTCATCCTCACGCTCCTAGGTGGACTCACCAGGGGAACCGTGACGCCACTGCACTCGAACCAAGTCGACGGTCTTAATCCTCAGCTGCTTCTGTCGATGATCCAGAATCTCGACTGGCTGCTGATCATAAGACAGATCCGGACGAACCGTAATCTCCGAGAAATCCACAGCATGGGACGGATCACTAACGTATCGACGTAATTGAGATACGTGAAATACGTCGTGAACTCCCTCGAGCGACGGTGGCAGCGCCAAGCGATAAGCCACAGCTCCAACTCTCTCCAGGACATCAAACGGCCCAATGTACCTCGGACTCAGCTTGCCTCTCTTCCCAAATCGAATAACTCCGCGGTTCGGAGAAATCTTCAGGAAGACATGGTCGCCAGGCTGAAACTCCAAAGGCCTCCGTTTAGCATCAGCCCAATGCTTGAAACGGTCCTGCGCAATCCTCAGCTTCTCCCGGATGTTCCTCACAATATCCACGGCCTCCACAATCATCTCCGGTCCTAACAGCTCCCGATCTCCAACGTCATCCCAGCTCAGTGGCGATCGACATTTCTTTCCATATAGCGCGGCGAAAGGTGCCATTCCAATACTCGCCTGGTAGCTGTTATTGTAGGCAAACTCAACATGATGGAGATGATCCTCCCAAGATCCCTTGAAGTCCAACATGCACGCTCTCAGCATGTCCTCCAAAATCTGAATCGTCCTCTCGGACTGGCCATCCGTCTGCGGGTGGTACGTCGTGCTGAAACTCAGACTCGTACCCAAGCTCTTCTGCAGACTCTGCCAAAACTGAGATGTGAATCTCGTGTCTCTGTCCAACACGATACTCACAGGGACTCCGTGAAGTCGTACGATCTCCTGCACGATTCACGTTACATCACTACCTAAACTAGGAAAGGAAATAAAAACGGAGAGTAAAAGATTTTACCTCCATATATCTCCTCGCTAGCGTCTCAGTAGACTGTCCTACTCGGAAGGGAATAAAGTGAGCGGATTTGGTCAATCGGTCTACGATCACCCAAATCGCGTCATTCTGCTTCGGACTCCGAGGTAGTCCAGTCACGAAATCCATAGTGATGTGCTGCCACTTCCACTCCGGAATCGGAAGTGGTTGTAGCAACCCTGCCGTACGCTGATGCTCCGCCTTTACTTGTTGGCAAACCAAACACTTGGCTACACTCCAAGCCACACTCCTCTTCATACCATGCCACCAAAAGTTCAGGCGAAGATCCTTGTACATCTTGGTCCCACCAGGATGCACAGAATACGGCGAACTGTGCGCCTCCACCAATAATTCCTCTCTGATATCTCCAGCTGGCACACACAACTTGGCTCCAAATCTCAACGAACCATCCTCGTGAATCAAGAAGTCAGTCCGCAGACCGGCTTCCACCTGCTCCCGAATCTTCACCAGCTTAGCATCTCTAGCCTGTCCAGCCTTGATCCTATCCACGATCGTCGACTGTATCTGCATGCTCATCAACGAAGAAGTCTATCCAGGAAGGACAATCTCAATACCAGTCTCGCAAAAATCCTGATGCAATCTCCACTGCGAGGTCAAAATCATCACCGCTGGAAGTCTGCTCAGCGCATCCGGAACTACATTCACCTTGCCCGGGTGATACTGCAAATCGATCTCATAGTCTGCCATGAGCTCCAACCATCGACGCTGTCGCATGTTGAGCTCCTTCTGCGTAAAGATATACTTCAAGCTTTTGTGATCAGTGAAGATATTCACCTTCTCACTCAGCAGGAAGTGCCTCCAAATCTTCAGCGCAAACACAACTGCGGCAAACGCCAAATCATGTGTCGGGTAATTCTTCTCGTGAGCCTTAAGCTGACGAGAAGCATACACAACCACATGCCCATGCTGATGCAACACACATCCAAGACCTTTGCCAGAAGCATCGCAAAAGATCTCGAATCCTCTACTCCGATCAGGCACAGCAAGTACATGGGCAGTCGTCAATCTCTCCTTCAGAATATCAAAAGCCTTCTCGCAATCATCAGACCAAACATATGGTACATCCTTCCGCGTCAGTCTGGTCATCGGCTCAGCAATTCGGGAAAAGTCCTTAATGAAACGTCGATAATAACCTGCAAGCCCAAGGAAACTCCGGATCTCAGACGCTGACTACGGAACAGGCCACTCTCTGATAGCCATAATCTTCTCGGGATCCACAGAAATTCCATCACCTGACACCACATGCCCGAGAAAAGCAACTCTATCCAGCCAAAACTCGCACTTGGAATACTTAGCATACAAACGATGCTTCCTCAAGATCTCCAACACTGTCCTCAAGTGCGATGCATGCTCTTCCTCCGACTTTGAATAGATCAGGATGTCGTCAATAAAGATAACGACAAACTTGTCTAGAAAGTCGTAGAAGATCAGATTCATCAGATTCATAAAAACTGCGGGTGCGTTGGTCACACCGAAAGGCATAACCACGAACTCGTAGTGACCATACTTCGTCCTGAACGCTATCTTCGGGATGTCCTCCTTCTTCACCATAAGCTGATGGTAACCACTCCTCAAATCCAACTTAGAGAACACCCTCGATCCTCCAAGCTGATCAAAGATGTCATCTATATGAGGCAAGGGATATTTATTCTTGATAGTCACAGCATTCAGCTCCCGGTAATCCACACACATGCGACGCGAACCATCCTTCTTCTTCACCAGCAACACCGGTGCTCCCCACGGAGACACACTAGGATTGATGTAACCCTTCTGTCATCCAGCTGCCTACGCAACTCCTCCAACTCTGCTGGAGCCATCCGATACGGCGCCTTCGAAATAGGCTGCGCTCCCGGAATAAGATCGATCGAAAACTCGAGAGCTCGATCGGGCGACAGTCCAGACATCTCCTCGGGGAAGACGTCGTCGAATTCACGTACCACAGCTGGTCTACTCTGCTCCATCTGCATAGCAACAATCTCCACCGGTCTGGTCCGAAACCTGACAGGGCCAAGCGAACTGCTACCTCGACTGAACTCAAACACTGGATGTCCAGGGATCTCGAACACCACCTTCTTCCTCCGACAATCGATCGTAGCATGGAAGCTCGCAAGCCAATCCATCCCAAGCACTGCATCATAGTTGATGATGTCGTGGACAATAAAATCAGCGTAAAGCTCATGTCCACAGACCACCAAAGGGGGTACCCAAGATGCACCGAGGTCACGCCATTTCCTGTAACGATATTCCAACTCTTGGAGAGATGGGAAGTCGTCAAGGAATGCTTCTCCACGAAGCTCCGAGAAATAATACACATCGATGCACCATAGTCAAAGAGGACTCGTGCAGGAAACGTGCAAACCAAAATCACACCTAACAAACAGTCTAGCAATCAAACCCTATTCTAACAAACAATCATATACAAGCAACCAAACATAATCTGACAAGTCAAAACTAATTAAGGAAGGAAACAACTAGATTGAGAGTTACCTGCAATAACCTCATCCACAGCCTCGCTCTCCACTGCCGTCATCAGATAAGCCTGCCTCCTCGGCTGCATGGCCTGCTGAAAAGCCTGCCACTGTGGAGCGAGGGGTGCTCCACGACCTGCAGGTACAGGTGCCCTCTGCTGCAACGGCTGTGCTGCGACTGGTTCCTTCCAAGGTAGCTTAGACTTCGGGCACTCCTTCATAGCATGAGTAGGATCTCCACAAATCAGGCACTGTCCCAACATCTTCCTACACTGTTCCTTAACATGCCCGGTCTTGCCACAGAAGTAGCAAGTCTTCTGAGGAGGCACACCTGGCCTCTTGAACTGCACTGGCTGATTAGGTCTGGTCCCAGGCCTAACCACTCCTCTGACCTGCTCCATAGGCCTCTTCCCAGCTCCAGAAATCAGTCCTCTCTTCTGCCTCGCAATCAGCTCCTACCTCCGAGCAGCTACCAGCAACTTCTGATATGACTCCATGTCTGTCGTAGACATCAGACTCTGCAAGTCTAGGGAAAGACCCTGCAGAAACCTCTGAGCCTTCTCCTCAGCATCCTCCACCATCTTCGGCGCAAAGCGACTCGGCCTAGTAAACTCCTGGTGGTACTGGTCCACCGTCAGATTTCCCTGCTTTAGCTCAATGAAGCGCTACAACATCTCCCTCCTAGCAGCCTTCGGAAAGTACTCCTCATCGAACCTAGACTTGAAAGTAGCCCAAGGTATAGGGCTCACCAACAGCTCCTCCTCTGCATCCCACCACTTGCGGGCATTATCCTTAAGCTGCTTCTTCACCAGATCAACCCATCCAGCCGGGTTGACCTTCGACATCTTCAGATTATCCTCAGTATTCCTGATCCACTCCTCAGCAGCCAACGGTCCCTCAGATCCATCAAAGTAAGTCGGGCCCAGCTCCCGAAACTGCTTCGCTCCTGGCTCGAAGCGAGAGGCACCCTGGGTATTCTGGAGCATGCCCTGCTGCACCTGCATCATCAGATGCATCATCCTCATGATCTCAGCATTGGTGGGCTCTCTATCCGGTACCTCAGCACGATTGGGCCCACCACCAGATCGGGTCTGTCGTCGTCCAGCCATCTAATGACATAGAAAACGAACAAACAAATTAGACTCAAAGCTTAATGACTTGGATGTTGCAATTTATTTAATGGACATTCCGTTATTATCGTTGTTCCGTTAGTTCGCAATTGCAAGATGGGACCTGCATGGGCCACCAACAAAACCTGTCACGCCCCGCTTCCCAAAAACGTGGAGGCGAAGCGTGAGAAGGTCCGCTCAGACTTGAAGCTACAAAGCTTCAAGTCCGATAAGCATCAATCACTTTAAACTGCAGGTCCTTGCAACGCGAAACGAAACAAAGATAATAATAAGGAAATGAGACAAAAGATTAATCTCAGAATATCCAAAATAATAAATTCCAACATCGCAGAAAAGTCACCAGGCTAAAATAAAAGAGTCTAAAAGAGGGCCCAGCATGGACAACAAAAGTAGAAAGTACGAAAACAAAGCAATGGTGCTACGCACCGACAAGTAACAGCAACCTAAAGCAAAGCAACTAAAATCAGTCTCTAAGACTGGTCTCCGGTGTCCACCAACTCCTCGTCAAAAGTAGGCTCTGGCTCAACGTCAGCAAACACCTCGTCCTCAGCTACGGTCTCTGGCTCAGGGTCTAACATGTGACACCAAAAGAGCAAGGGGCACATGTCAGCAAGTCTACAAGAGACTTGCGAAAGGAAACTGAAAGTAGGTAAAAGCAAAGCAACCTAGCAGTTCTAGCATGATGCAATGACATGGCAGTTAAAGTAAGAGTGCAACAAGTAAGGTAAAGTAAAGTAAAGTACGAGCATAGCATTTAAACATGGCATGGATGACAAGTTTTACATGAAATATCCACAAAGACAAGTACAAGTCAAGTAAGCACCTCGTGCACAGAGATTACGCCTTTTGGCTAGAGTGGCTGCGCGGGCCAACTCCTAAGCTCAAGTGATCGCTTATCCCTAGCCATCCACGTGTATCGGGCATTGGCTTTTGACCAACACATGAGGCCCGCTTCTGGATCACGAGCCAGGAAGTGTTTTAACATGATGGCATAGGGGTGCACCTAGCCGGTCAAGGAAGTACAAGTAGTGTAGCGTGTGCTACGAATGCAACAATCAACTTGGATGACATGTAGAATGCAATGCATGGCAGTTAAAAGTACGTACAGATAAGGAATTTAAACGTGACAGATATCAATGCATGCATGACATGGCAGGGTGACGGATCTAGCTTCGTTGTCAAGCTAGACCTTAAGGTTGCGTCTAGACAGCTATCATTTCACTGTCTAGTCTCTTTTACGCTAAAAACAAAGAAGTGGCCTTAAAACATGGCCCTACACAAGAGTTGGCAAGTTTCACTTGCCTGCAAGTATCACGTCAGAGTAAGACCGTCCAACGAGTCCAAGTCACAATATCCTACGTGCACAAGTCCACCGGCCTACATCCGTTTTATTAATCTTGATTAGTGAGTTCTAAAACATTTAAATTACTTTAAAACGTTGATTTTAGTCTTGATTAGCATGCAATGGGTCGGGGGTCCTAGGGGTTGTTTATATAGTGTAGAGGGGTTGACTTGGTCTAGGGCTAATCCTAATGGGATTAGGAGTTTAAAATAATTTAAAATTCAAATCTCACCATCTCCAACTCACCCAAGGCTTGGGTGCGGTCCAAATGAGCTGGAATTCGGCTCAAAAATTATTTAAAATATTTTAAACTCAAATAGATTTTATTTGGCCGAAATTAATTTAAAACCTAGCTTTTAAAAATATTTTAAACCTTGCTAAAAATATAAAGTAGGTCAAATGTGCTCCAAAAATTATAAAATAAATATCGTGGTGATCGTGGTGACGAAAGAAAGCTAACTAACAAGACAGATCTCAATTTCGACGTCGGACGACGAAACTAAAAATAGAAACGTCTCCCGTCAAAAGTGAGAATCGCAACGTCTCTTCGAATAAGATTAAATTGTGGGAAAACGACTCGAGAAATGTCGTTCCAAAATAGTGCCACTATTTACTACTCTCAGAGACGTTCACAACGACATATCACACAAAAGTGTTCACAAACAAACAAAGTCTAAAATAAACACGTGCACGGTCAAAAGCACGTGCACGAACAAAGTACAACGAAAACAGACCGTTACAGTGATAGTTGACTACTCCAACAATAGTAGTCGACTACCATCGTCCCAACGGACAGAAAACACAGCTCCGCGATTTAAATAAAGCCGTCTTTAAGATTTGTTGGATGGGTGTGTTTGGAAATGATTTTCAATGGTTTTTCACCCATATATGATGTGATTGCTGATGTTTTGGTTAAGATTTTAAGATTTATTTTTCAAGAGAAAAACAATATTTCAAAGCTCTCTTGTGCTTCGATGTTTTAAGACCCAAAAAGCTCTCTTTCGCCAATGGTTTTCCTAAGTTTTTCTAAAAGCTTTTAAGCAATTTCTTGGCCATTTAGTTTTGATGTTCTAGAGCTCTTATCCTCTATTTTATCAAGATCTAAACTATCGCTCTCTCTCTCTCTCTCTCCCTCTCCCTCTCCTAAAGCTTCATCTTTACTATTTGAGATCCAAGAGATTAGCCTTAGCCTCACAATACACGTTGAGCTTCAAATTACAAGGTTATACGCAAGGTTGTAAAAACTCATTCATCAAGAGAATGGTTTGTAAAATCTACACAATATAGTGGTAAGAATTTACATTCAGTTGAATTGTAATTTGTTGATTGTGAAAAAGCATCAAGTGGAGGTCCTCACTTGGTGAGGTTGTGTTGAGTTGTATTGGAAACCCTTGCTAGAGGTAAGGTGTGTTTTAATCATCTAGTAGAGAGATGGTGTTGGTTGTAGAAGCCCTCAAGTTGAGGAAGTGGCTCTCTATTTGAGAGTTGATTATCGGAGAAAAATCCAACGAGGGTAGGAGTTGGACGTAACCCACGGGAGGGTGAACCAGTATAAATTCCTATGTTTGCGATTGTTATCTTTGTCTCTCATTTTAGATTACTTGCACTTGTGTTAAATTTCCGCTGTGAATCACTCGCTTGTGAGTAGTTAGTTTTTGTTGATTAAGAACGATAGGAGGTAACTGTCTCGGAGACTTAGGCATAGCTATATGGATTAAACTTTTAATTAAGCATTATTTTTGGAAACACTAATCACCCCTCTAGTGTTTGTCTGCCGTTAACATGGATCCCAACAAATTGCACTTTAATGTTCAAAGATTTTATAAAGACAAAGAGCAATTGAATTCTTTAATATGATCTCAAATAGTTAAAAACAATAAAAATGGACTACGTTGCACTCAAAATACAAACTCTAGTAATGTTAGGACTGTAGAAACTAAAGATCTAGATTTGCGTATAAACCTAATTACACAGATCTAGATAGAATATGCGGAACCTTAAATCATTACCTTCTCTGATAGGAATCATACCTGAACCCATGAGGTTGACGATCTGGATGACGCAGCGGATGATCTTCCAGAATAGCACGAATCAACCGTTGGAGAATCCCTTTAGTTTTCTCCTGGTTTCTCTCCTAGCGACGGGACGTTGAAAAGACGGCTCTCTTGGTTCGTGTATTCCGGGGATCATGACCGCAAGTATAGATAGGCTAGCCTCCATAGCCCTAGGGTTTCCAACTCGGCCCATCAATGAGTTGAAGCCCAATAACCTCTACACATAAAGGCCCCACAACCTATTTAACTCATTAGCCCATTTAATCAATTAAATCAGATCACTAATATATTGGGCTTAATATGAAAGCGTAGCACTATATAATTATTTATCGCATATTAGCCCAACGTTGGATTAAGATCCAACTTAGTTGGATAAGTTCCAACAATCTCCCACTTGGGCTATATGCTAAACTTTATAATTATATCTCATTGTGCATACAACCAAATAAGATCTTAACTTACTGTCATTTCTTTAATGAGTCAAAAACAATCCGGTCCATCAATTATATTAGCAAGGGATCAAAGAGATCTTCGCCGCAGCAATTGCAGCTCGATCCATCCGTGGTCACCGTGCTAATACAAAAGAATGACATGGATTATGAAGTGGATCTGTAGCATGGAAATTACATGTGATGTGATCTTACATGTCTATTTCCAACTGATCCTCCTTAACCTTAGTGATATCATAAACATAAACACATTTTCATGCGTATTTATAAACATAAAGTTGAAATATGAAGCCAAATAAACTGAACTTTATTTCTGCAGAAATAAACCATAAACCAAATATGCATAAAACGAAGGCTGAAATGTTGTCAAAAATAAAAGCACTACAAAATTACAAACTCCCATTAAAAACTGAATATCTTCAGATGACATGACACACGTACGAGCAACATGCCCATGAAACGTTTTGGGTGGCAGTCCCTTAGTAAGCGGATCCGCAATGTTTGAGTTTGTACCAATGTGCTCTATAGACAACTATTTATTTCCAACTCTTTCTTTAACAATCCGGAACTTTATATCAATATGTTTTGATTTCGCTGAGCTCCTGTTGTTAGTGGCGAATGCAACTGCGGACATGTTGTCACAAAATAATCTGAGTGGCCTTTCAATGCCATCTACAATTTGCAGCCCCGTGACAAAATTCTGTAGCCATAGACCATGATTGGATGCTTCATAACAAGCGATGAATTCTGTAGCCATAGTGGAAGAGGCTATAATAGTCTGTTTAGCACTCTTCCAAGAAATGGCGCCTTCTGCTAATGTCTAAACATAGCCTGTAGTAGATTTCATGCTGTCTTTACATCCAGCAAAATCAGAGTTGGTATATCCAATGATCTCAAGCTTTTCCGACCTTTGATATACAAGCATGTGTCCTTTTGTCCTCTGCAAGTACCGTAAGACCCCTTTGGCTGCTTTCCAATGGTCCAATCCTGGATTGCGCAAGTATCTGCCAAGCATTCCTGTAATGTATGCCAAGTCTGGACGTGTACATACTTCAGCAAACATGATACTCCCTACTGCTGAAGACTAAGGAATATCCTTCATCTGTGCTATCTCATTTTCATTTTCAGGGCACTGATTGAGACCAAACTTGTCTCCCTTAGATACTGGGGTATCACCTGGTTTACAACTTTCCATGCCAAATCTTTGCAGAACCTTTTCAATGTAGGCATTTTGTGATAATCCAAGTATACCTCGAGAACGATCTCGATGTATTTGAATTCCCAATACAAAAGATGCATCACCAAGATCTTTCATCTCAACGTTCTTAGCTAGAAAGTTCTTGGTTTCATGCAATAAGCCATCATTGTTACTAGCAAGTAAAATGTCATCGATATATAAAACCAGAAACGCAAATTTACTCCCACAAAACTTATGGTATATACATTCATCAACCAAAATTCATCTCGAAGCCAAATGAGATGATAACTTGATGAAACTTAAAATACCATTGTCGAGACGCCTGTTTGAGTCCATAGATGGATTTCTTAAGTTTGCAAACCATATTCTTTGGGTCTCCCGATACAAAGTTCTCTGGTTGCACCATATAAATCTCCCGATCAATGTCCCCGTTAAGAAACGATTTTTTAACATCCATCTAGTGTAACTCAAGGTTGAAATGAGCCACTAATGCCATTACTATCCTGAATGAGTCTTTCGGGGAAACCGAAGATAAAATCTCATTATAATCATTGCCTTCCTTTTGAGTAAAGCCATTAGCGACAAGACGTGCCTTATATCTTTCCACATTACCTTTTGAATCCCTCTTGGTTTTAAATATCCATTTGCAACCAATGGGCCTCACATCTTTAGGTAATGGGACAAGATCCCAAACGTCATTGTCCTTCATCGACTTTATTTCCTCATTCATGGCAGCTATCCATTTTAGAGACTTAGAACCATTTTTGGCTTGATGGAAGTTGATTGGATCATCTTCCATCACACCAATATCAACTTCATGTTTTTGGAGATATGCAATGTAGGCACTTGATATTGCACTTCTCCTCTCCCTAATGGATCTCCTTAATGGCAATGTTTCTTGAGGTGCATGTGTTTGTTCTTCTTGAATGGGAGGAGCAACAACATTGTCTTGAATATTTGTGTCTTGTTCTATAACATGAATAGAATCCTGATCAATAACAAGATCACCTGTGGGAATATCTACATATTCCTCTTCGAAAACAATGTCTCTTTCTAAATCTCCCCCCCGCAAACCCGGTATCCTCAAGGAATCTGGCATTTCCAGTCTCAAAAATACTCTTATCTGTGGGATCGTAAAATTTGTAACCCCTCGATCTTTCAGCATATCCAATAAAATAGCAACTAATTGTCCATGTATCCAGCTTCCTTTCAGCAGGCCTATAAGGCTTTGCCTCAGCTGGACATCCCCATATGTGCATATGCTTTAGACTAGGTGATTTGCCGGTCCAAAGCTCATATGGTGTTTTATTAGTTGCTTTAGTTGGGACCCGGTTTAGGATGTAAGCTACAGTTTTTAATGCTTATCCCCAGAGGCTTTCTAGTAAAGTAGAATGACTAATCATACTTCTTACCATGTCTTTAAGCGTTCTGTTTCGTCTTTCAGCTAAACCATTCATAGTAGGCGAACCCGGCATAGTGTACTGTGGGACAATACCGCATTCTTCTAGGAATTTAGCAAATGGTCCTGGACGTTGTTCACCTGAACCATCATATCTGCCGTAGTATTCACCACTACGGTCATATCTGACAGTTTTAATCCTCTTGCCTAGTTGGAGTTCAACTTCGGCCTTAAAATTTTTGAACGTGTCCAAAGACTGAGATTTTTCATATATGAGATAAATGTAGCCATATCTTGAATAGTCGTCTATAAACGTTATAAAATATTGCTGACCATTCCATGCAGCCGAAGGGAAATGTCCGCAAATATCTGTATGTATGAGTTCCAAGACGCTATTTGACCTTTTGGCTTCAAATCTCCTTTTATTAGTTTGTTTTCCCTTTATACAATTAATACAGACATCAAAATCTGAAAAATCTAAAGGTTTGAGAATATCGTTTGACACAAGTCTCTCAATTCTCCTTTTGGAGATGTGACCTAATCTTTTGTGCCACAACGAACCTGAATTCTCATCAGTTAATTTACGCTTTAAAACCTATGTACCCACATGCAAGGATTCTTTTGCAGCAATTGTATCAAGCATATACAGATTATCATACTCAGACAAACAACCAGAACCAATTAATATGGAATTGAGAGACAGACTGAATTTTCCATTTGCAAAAGAACAAAAATAACCAGACTTGTCCAATGCAGAAATAGAAATTAAGTTACGTCTAAAAGACGGTACAATAAAAGTCTCAAGCAAATCCACATGGTTTCCAGTTCTTAAAGATAATCTGAAATACCCAATTGCAGCAACCCTCGTCTTCTTGCCATCGCCCACAAAGATGAATCTTTCAGCATCATTTGGCTTTCGGCATTTCAGGCAGCCCTGCATAGACACACTGATGTTAGTAGTTGCACCAGAGTCTAACCACCAAGTATCTATATGTACAGAAGTTAAATGAACTTCTGAACAAAGAAAATTGAGAAGAGTACCTTTCTTAGCACGCCAGGCGTGGTAATTAGTGCACTGCTTCTTCACATGCCCTTCAGCACCACAAAAGAAACAACTATCTTTCTTGACAGTCTTAACAGGCTTCTTTTGTTGTTTCCTAGGTGGGACTGAAACTGCAACTTCCTTTCCCTTTTTCCTTTTTTTGTCTTTAGGGGTAAAGGCAACATTTGCACTTTCATTCTTATCCTGCTTCAGTCTTTCCTCTTCCTGAACACAGTGCGAGATGAGCTCATTCAGAGACCAAGTCTCTTTCTGGCAGTTATAGCTCACCTTAAACTGATTGTACTGTGTAGGAAGGGATATTAAAACCAAATGCACAAGCAGGTCCTCAGAGAGTTCAAGCTTTAGTGCTTTCAACCTTGAAGCAAGATGAGACTATTCCAGAATGTATTCCCTTATGTTGCCTTTCCCTTTGTACTTCATTGAGATCATGCTTGCCAGAATCGTACCAATTTCTGCCTTTTCGTTTCTGACAAACCTTTTCTCAATATCTGCAAGGAAACCCTTATCTGTCGTGATCGAATCAGACATAGAGCCCCGCAAAGCTTCACGGATGGCTCTCTTCATGATCATGACACACATGCGATTAGACTTTTACCACTTCTCATACTCTCTCTTTTCTCAGAGGTACTCTTTTCCGTAGTAAGTGGGGGACAGTTAGTTCTAATCGCAAGGTCCAGATCTAGTATCCCAAGAACTATAAGCAAGTTCTCTTTCCAGGATTTAAAATTTGAGCCTTAAGCACCAGAATTGAGTTTAAGCTAGCAGTAAAATTTGCGGGAGTAGCAGCTGAAAATTAGGACAATAAACATAAACAAACATGCTAATATAAGTATTAATTTGTGAAGCAAAATTGTAAATTCAAAATTGCATGTTCCCATCTCAAGATATCCCCAACTAGCTTAACATTTATCTTTGGATAATCTATTAACTGGCAAATGATAGCAGCAATCAAATAAAGACAATAATTAACATGCCAAGATTAAAACTTCCTTTGGGCCGAATTAAAATTGCATACATAAGTCTCAACAATCATCACTTATTTATTGCTACATGTGCGGATAAATTAGCATAGAATGGTAATCTGCCTTTGGGCCGATTTAGCATTCATGATTAAAATATGCGCACAAAATGCCTTTTATATTTAAGAAATGAAATGATGCAAACAACAAAGCCCACTTTGGTGAGATGATGATTGCACTAAGTCATTTCAAAAATACATATAGCAAAATTTGAATTTATTATAGCACAATTAATACCAACTTTATTGTTGAGGAGAAATATAAATGAAAGAAAAAAACTTTTTATTTACTCCTACGATCCATTTAAAATTCATTCAGGCAACTAATCATACAACGTATGTATTTAACAGGTTACATTCCGAAATAATAATAATTTTAACAGTGGAACCCACTTTGGTGGGATTTCACAAAAATTAGAATTATTTTGAAATATATATAAATGAATTTTGTCTAAAGAATTAAAATTGGAATGAACATATTTTAACACAAAAATAAAGCCGAATGAGGAAATATACAAAAGATGGCCTTTTATTTCCTTTGATTATTAGTGTATTAATATAACCGAAATAGGGATTTAAAAGAATAGAAATAGCCCTAAAATAGGGTTCAAAATTACCAAATTATTAATTTTAAGCCCAAAAAATGTGGAGTGGCCAAAACAGGCCCAAAATAAGGCTCATATGCTGAAATTTAAAATAACTTTATTTATTTATTTATTTATTTTGAAAAATAATCTGATTGGGCCCAATTTTGGCCCAAAGCCTGCTAGGGTTACAAACTCTAGCATCATTTTGCCATCCCAAGGGGGTTCGGCCGCCGCCCCCCCTTCCCCTACTTCCGACGCCGGCAAGGGAGCCGGCGCCGTTGCCTTCAACAGGGGCGGCAAGGGCCGCCCCTTTTTCTGCCTCGCAGGCGCCAGGAGGCGCCTGCCTTTCCAGCCAAGGGGCGGGGCGGCGGAGCGCCGCCCCCGCCTTTCGGGTCCTAATGGGGGCGGCCCACCGCTGCCCCTTTCCGGTACTGGGGCAGAAGGCCCCCCCGATGAGGGGGCGTCCTGTTGTTTCGACGCAAAAGGGGGGAGGGGGGGAGAGGGCGGCAGGGCGCCGGCCCCCCCCTCCGAAAACCCTACCGGGGGCGGCAAACGCCGCCCTCTCTGAAGGCCTAACAGGGGCGGCGGGAGCCACCCCCTTTTGTCCCCCAGATCCCGCCGGAGGGGGTGGCTGGAAGCCGCCCCCCCCCCGCTCTGTTCAACCTACAGGGGCGGCTTTGCCGCCCCTTTCTGATCTGCGTCGGCGCCGGCATCGCCGGCGTCGATCTTTCGACAGGGGCGGCAGAGTCGCCCCCGATCAAGTGTTCGTAAAAATAATTTTTTTAAACAGGAAAAAATCAATCAAAACCCCAATTTTTCATAGATCTGAATTCAAAAGCAGATTAAAAATCTAATTTTTATCAGATCTATTACGAGCAGGCAGAAAATTTAAGATCCACAGCATGCAGGCTCTGATACCACTTGTAGAAACTAAAGATCTAGATTTGCGTATAAACCTAATTACACAGATCTAAATAGAACATGTGGAACCTTAAATCATTACCTTCTCTGATAGGAATCATACCTGAATCCATGAGGTTGACGATCTGGATGACGCAGCGGATGATCTTCCAGAATAGCACGAATCAACCGTTGGAGAATCCCTTTAGCTTTCTCCTAGCGACGGGACGTAGAAAAGACGGCTCTCTTGGTTCGTGTATTCTGGGGATCATGACCGCAAGTATATATAGGCTAGCCTCTATAGCCCTAGGGTTTCCAACTCGGCCCATCAACGAGTTGAAGCCCAATAGCCTCTACACATAAAGGCCACACAACCTATTTAACTCATTTAGCCCATTTAATCAATTAAATCAGATCACTAACACATTGGGCTTAATATGACAGCGTAGCACTATATAATTATTTATCACATATTAGCCCAACGTTGGATTAAGATCCAACTTAGTTGGATAAGTTCCAACAAGGACCCCTCAAAGCCATCCTAAATAATCTTTTATTAGAAATACAACACCTATCAAAGCAAACACTAATAAGGGAAAAATGATTAAAATTTATGTTCCAAAACATTTAAATAAAAAATCATTCAATAATTATGTAATTAAATTTAAGCAAGATGTTCATTGGTCACCTAATTACAAGTATATAAAATATGAGAATGCCAAACTCAATTGGATTTGGTTTCCAATGTAATTATCTTAAGTTCATAACCTAAGTGAGATACCCCAACATAATCCTTGGTATCTCACATTAATAGGGTTTATTAACTTGCATGTGTGTGCTTGACTTATTTGTGCATGTAGGATAGCTTAGAAACCCTTAGATTTGATTGGGAGAGATTTAGACTTTTTTAGCTTAAGCTGTAGGACCTGAAACTATGGGGAAATACACTAGGGGGTGAATAGTGTTTTATGAAATAAAAAGGAATTTCTGCCTAATTAAAATCCCTAATGTAACCAAGTGTGCGAAATAGATAAAATGAAGACAACAACTCAAAAATGCAAACGCAAATTGGATGTACCCTGATTTGGATTCCTTGAGTCTAATCCCGACTCTTTGAAATCATACTCCAGCAACCCACTAGTAAATTCCGCTAGTGATTAGTGTTCCACTAATAACCCACATGCCAAATACCGACAAGTGCAAATCCAATACAACCTTTAAATCATCACTTCCCACAATCCGAGAATGATGTACTCTCACAGCCTAAGAGTTAATCTCAACAAAGAAAGATGAGAAATTGAAATACACAATTTGAAATAAATTACACAACCTATGCCTTGAATATGAACGTAATAGAATGAAGCAATGAGGTATGTGTGATGTACTCTAATTAAGAGTGAATGAGCACTTACTACTTGTCTCAAGAAAGAAGCAAAGTTTGCTTGAAGATGAGCTTTGAATACTTTGGAGACAAGTTGTTGAGATGTGGGGTTGAGTGCTTGTATGAGCTTTGAATGCTCTTGAATGCTCTTGAAGAGATGACTTGATGATTCTTAATGAGTGGGAGGGTATTCAAGAAGTTCTGAAGTCAAGCAATTAAAGCCCTATTTATAACATCAAAGAATCCCACCAAAATCGCACCAAAATCCCAAGCATTTAATGCTGGAAACGGCTCTTAACGGGCAAAAAATCCGAGTCACTAGGCTCCTGGAGAAGACCTATCAGACGTCTGATGTACTATGCTAACAAGACAACAGAATGAGTGTAACGGCTAGTAGAAGATGCCTAAATAAGGCTTCCCAGACATCTGGTCTCCTGTACAGACGTCTGGGTTTATAACATCAGACACCTGATTAGTCAGGATGCAGAAAATGAGCTACGAGAAATTTTGGTCATAATTTTCCATCTAAAGGTCATCACCCAGGCGTCTGGCAAGTTGTGCAGACGTCTGATAAGGCAGCTTCTGGCGTCTGTTTGGGTTAGGGTTTTGAGTGAATTCTAAAACATGCACACCAGGCATCTAATGGCCATTCCCCAGGCACCTGGTTGAGGCTGAAAAACTCCATTTTGAGGTTTAATGAATTCAAACCATATGGGATTGACTTATGTTGATAGAGTCAAACCCTTTTGACTACATCATCAATTTGGATGATTCAGCTTCTTGATGCTTGCTCCCACTGACTTTTAGCTCTCTAGCTCGAGTCATAGAAAGATGCGGTAGCAAGAATTATCTGAATGAATTAGCGCATGGTTACAAGTGGTAAAATCGCCAAACCCTTTAGCGATATCCTTTTACCACCAACCTTGCCTAGTAGGTCTCAACCCTTTCCACTTCAGATTTCGTAGTGTTAAGCCATCTTGCAGAGTCCCCACTCTACATAGCTTCTTGGAAAACAGTAGGACCATCATCAATCATAATGTTCGCTAGTTTTCCTAATTGGCTGAATATTGCAATGATGTTTGGTTCAGTCTTTTGATGCTTTATAGTTTGTGTATCTGGAACTCCTTCCAGTTCTATCACATTTCCCACCATCTCTTCACTAAGAGATACCTTCATCAATAAGGTGGCACATTGAGTAAAAAACTCTTTTGTACATCAGATTGACAGAAAATATCCTTAGAAAATTCTTTGGATATCTTACAAACTAAGAACATCAAGTGTCATGCCTCAACCCCAAATCTTAACAACCTTAATATTTGGTCCTTTTTCCATATCTCATATGGAAAGTTAGGCATAGAACCATGACCAACATATGCACTATCTTCTCTAGGGCATAGCCCTTGAATGAAAGAAACAACTCAGTGTCACTAATCAAGGACTGCATCTTATTTGATAAGATGCGATTCGTTTTCCTTGACATTTTGGGAAGAGTAACCTGAGTGAGAATTCTGTTCTCTTTTAAATATGTAAGGAATTTCAGACATGAGTGTTTTCCTCTTCAATCTTATAGAAGAATCTCAACACTATTTCATGCACCCTACTTTCATAAAGTAAGAGTGTCCACTTCTTGCTCATAGAGAAGTTGGACTACATACATCACCATGTTTAAGTTCATAGAGTTAACTAACTCTTTGCCCTTTTTGTCCTACAAAGGTGTTTTAGTCATTAAGATTTACAAGTTCCAACTGATTCGTAATCACAAAGAATTCATAATCCTTTCTTATCCAACTATGATCTTTCTTTCTTTTATGGCTTTGTCTACAATCTCGCAAGAGGTTTTATTTATACTTAAGAGTTCTTTTATTCATCTCATGAATGTATAATGTAATTCATACATTCAAAACATATATGCCTTCATTTAACGTACTGAAATAATTTTATGAAATATGTTCACAACATTCTTCCAATATTTATCCTTCTTTATCCATAAAGAAATAGATACAATATTATATTTGGTACGAAAATAAATGGCGTAAAATCAATCGCCATAAGGCAATTCTTGGTGAGAATATACTTTATAGTAATAGTGGCAACACTTGTCCTAAATTCCAATTAGTATAATTATCCCACAAACTCCCACTCTTCTACTAATTCTCATCTCATGTAACATTTACATTTATGAGAATTAACTTCGTTATCATATACCCAGGTTAGAATTAGGGAGTTTGTTCTGAACGATGAATACACACTATAGATGATGCATCATATGACCCTTCTTTCCAAGAGTTCCAAGACATCCTTGCGATTACTCTTTCAGTGCATGAAAACATACATCTTTTGTAATTATTCATCCTTGTCTTTTCCTTCGAAAAGAAACTCTTTGCCCACCTCAACACATTAAGGAGCTCTAGAAACATTTTCTAGTTTGTTCATATTGACATTCAACACAAACTGAGAGAAGACGATAGAATGAATAAGAATTATATCTCCATATAAATCATTATCCGACCCCAACTATTCCAACTCCTCTTTGAATCCATTTCATCTTGAGGATAAACTCTATAGAACATATCTATATTGTTGGAATTCTCAGTTGGTGGATTAATGTGGTTGCAAATACGATGCATGTTAACTAGTCATATGTCGAAGCATACCAAAATTTTATCAACCAATTACAACATTAAGGTCAAGTGGGTGTGATCAAATAAAGATAAATTCAAGGCTAGACATGATGTTGCATAATAACATAAAAGAGTTATACTGATGTTGCAGATGTTCATAAATAATTATATTGGTTTTTATCTAATAATTTCTCCCACTAATTTTAGCAAATATCTTCAACCCTAAAGATTGACAGAACTTATCAAATAATTTCTTAGTGAGAATTGAGAGCCAAATATCTAGAGTTCGATAACCTTGACATTTGCCAACAAATTATCGCACCATATAGATGGTAGACAAACTCATTTGTCAATTGCAACAACACTTTGCAACTCTCAATATGGTGTTTGCCACTAGCCCTTTATGACTGTGACCTTTGCCAATAAGCCATAAAGTCGAGTTAAGTCCTTCCCATACACTTTGTTTTCAGTAGGATGTGAGCAATATGCCCGTGACCTTCGACAACAAGGACCATCTTCCCATCCCCCGAATTCCTCTTATGGTAGCAAAGATGCATCACTTGAATTGGAACGATGTGGCTTGACCTTCGCCGACAAACACACAGCCAATTACAAAGAACGCTGCATACTTAGAAATGATGGAGGGCTACAGATAATCCTTAAAAGGATTTTGAGCGTAATGGACTTGATATAGTTGGAAAAACTAAGTCATATTGATTTTTTTAATTGGATCAAATCCAATAGCTATCAATTAAGTCCTTTTGTAATCCCAACTTCCTTGGGTTAAGACTTGCTAATTAATCTAATTAAATGGACTTTTGTGCAAAATATAATACATGAACAAACAATTTGCAGACGATCTATTTCACAAGCAACAATAGTATTTAATCACATTAAATGACTGCATAATAATAACTTGAACCACGAGACAACGTCTTACACTGTTAGGTTAGATAACTAATAAGAGAGTGGTTATAGGATCCTTATAATTATTATGCGCAAGCAAAAATAATCTAATAAAATTGCTTAATAATTACTTGGATCACGGGGTGATATCATACACCGTTAGGTTAGATAACTAATGGTAGAGCAATCGCAGCATCATTATAATTATTTAGTCAATAATCATATTATTAAGCTAATTAAGCAAATTAAGCAAGCGATTAATTTTGCGAGCAATCCCTGTAATAAAACACATTATTGTAAACAAATCATGATCATATCATGAAATAAATAAATCCAAGAATTTTATCTAATAAAATTTTTCCAAGACTTATTTTTCATGAAAACAATTTGTTATCATATAACAAATATCATGAAAATAAAATCTTAAATTCAAAATTGATTTTAAGGATCTTTAAAATCATCACATATATGCAATATAATATATTGCATATTAAATGCAAAATATCAAATGTTTGGAACAAATATAATCAAATTATATTCCTCCTTGTGCACAAGATCAACACTTGATCTTTACAATGCATTAGAAAATATTTATGTATGTATCTCAAGATCAAGCGCAACATTTGCACTAATAATAAAAAATTAGAAATTTAAAAAAATCAAAATTAGGGAAAAAAATCCCACTTTAAAAAAATCAAAATTAGGGAAAAAAATCCCACTGTAAATTACGACATTAGTCGACTAGGCGTCATACGCTAGTCGACTAATCTATAATCGCCAAGTTACGCAAATCAATTGATGGTGAGCTAGTCGACCAGCTCTACAAGACTAGTCAACTAGTTCTCTGATTAGTCGGCTAGGGATCACCCATTAGTCAACTAATTTAGTGATATGAATGATTTATGCAATCTCAGTTTTGTGATGATTAAATTCTAATTTTAATTATCTCTGCATGCATATAATTTGCATTATAATTCTAGCACAAATCATATGTACGCATAGTACAACAATTGATTTGTGATGAATAAAATCCAATTTTTAATCAATTTTAAATATTTAAATAGCATAATCTCAAGATTTGCAGCGTGGCTCTGATACCATTGTAAGGAAATATGCTAGATGCGCTAAACTATTTAGCATGCATCGGAAGACTGAAAAAACAAATTTTTCTACGACTAGCATATCATAACCAAGATCTACTTTAAAGCTTGAAATTAATGTTAATAAAAGTTCCATACTTTTGCACGGATATACTTACATGATATCCGCGGATTCAAAAACATTTCTGGTGAGGATCACACGCTGTTGTTCCTCTCTCCATGGTACAATAGAAACCGCACAACCGTGACCACCTCGTCACTATCCACGAGCTCCACCTGAGCCCAAACTCGACTCCCAATTAATGTAGCTAGAGATTGAGAAGAGACGAGGGAAGAACTTGGAGGTGATACAACCATTACGTCGAAAGCACATACATGGGAACCACATGGCATACATGGGAACGAGGCATATATGCCTGACCTGCCTTGTGATTTTCATGCATGAAAACAACATGCATGAAATCAAATAAAACCCACGCATGGTGCTTCTCCTTTTGGTCCACAACAATGAGGAGCATGGCTTTAGATTCCATGTATGAAGACACGTGGACAAAACCCATAGGTCGAAAGTTTAATGGCCATGCATCCGTATTGCCTTTATTTGTGCATGAATATCAATAGGAGAAAAATCCATTGCCCAAGTGATAATAGACGGAGAAGAGGGAGGGAGGGAGGGAGTTCAAGTTGAATCCCAACACATGTTTTCAACTCAGAGGTGTCATACAACTCTTATTCTGTAACTCGTCATTAGAAGAAGTTATATAGAATAGGTTTTCCAATCCCACTACGACTCTTGATTTGAAACCAATTCAAATCCTAAGACAAGGGGAATTGGTCAAACCAAAAACTCATGCTAATTCCCTAACACATAGGAATTAATATTAGAGTCAAACTCTATAAGTCCGGGTCGGTTTTGAATCCAATAATTGAATCAAATCCGCACCAACCAATGAACCAACAACCTCCACGCAGCCCCCTCCAATTAGTGGACTAGTGCTTAAGCACTAGTCGACTAATGCCTAGTTAGTCGACTGGTGCTAAAGCACTATTCAACTAGTAAACTCTCTATTTTTCCTACAGGCTGGTTATTCGACTATTGAAGCACCATTAGTCGACTAACCACATATTAGGGTTTTGGTTTGGAGTTTATGCCTTCTTATTTTTCTTGGATCACTCATAACTCTTTACGAACCTTTCCAATGTGCACTCCAACTCCTTGCAACATACATTCTATCTCTACAAGGCTTGATCACAACACTTGTGATCGGTCCCATACGTCACATGTACATGAAGCCCATTCCTTCATTTCTTGTGAGAGGTCATCACCTGTGTGTGACTCTAATAGCCAGATTCCAACGAGCACGATCATATCGCTTTCAAGGTGCAGTAAAGGCGCTAGCCACGCCTACTATCACACTCGTTAAGGAATCATTGTTGTTTGGTTAGCATGGAGACTAGAGTCTCTTAGAACCAAATCATGTGCCTTACCGTGACAGATTCTGTGTAGTCAGGTCCCTTCATCATCACTATCTCGCTAAGATGTCAGGGTACAACTTTATGTCAAACCCCAATACACCTTATGTCCAGAGCAGAATGCGCATCC
This sequence comes from Scilla litardierei, assembly GCA_030789695.1. Lineage (NCBI taxonomy): Eukaryota > Viridiplantae > Streptophyta > Magnoliopsida > Asparagales > Asparagaceae > Scilla > Scilla litardierei. The sequence goes on from CM061135.1 coordinate 29,442,065, forward strand.
ATATTTTTCGAGTTTAAATACAACTTGTTACCCTTAATAAGTTTATCTGTCCGCCTTGGCCATGGACTTAACTATGGGTCGCATCCGGGTCTGTGCAACAATAACCTTCCATTCTCAGAGGAGACGAATCCCATCTTGATGGCCACTTCTTTCGCACACTTCCAACTATACCCAGCGAGTACCTACGTATTGGGTGTAATACCGATCTTCGGTAAAAGTCAAAGTACAGCCTTCCACGCTCAAGGTCGTGCATCACATCTCAGATAATAAGGACCATGCAGCACCTACTGTCACCTGAGAGCTTTCTGTTGACAGTCAGAGTATGAATACATTACAGAAGCTTCTCGACGAGTTATTCTATGAACTTGTTCTCCCAAACAAGAACATGTGTGTTGTCTCACGATGTTCCCACATCGAGGGAACATCGAGCGGCTATGAGGCTAGCCACTACTATCCAATGATTGAGCTTAACGCACACTGGTCTATTCAGAACACCAATATTTTATTCTCGATATTTCAATGTCCAGTAATATTTTAGGAGATACCATTAGGGCTCATTATCTAATCTCATCATGATCCCAATGTACGTCACACGCATATCCAAAGACTTTATCTATGTAATCATATTGTAACCTCAAAGTTGCACGCTCAAATGCATAAGGATTACATAGATAAAGAGGACCAAATAGCTTACTATCATATTGAACGAGATGTGTCAATTCCTAATTGACGTAAATGTACATATTCCCCAACATCCCTCTTCCCCACCGCCCATTCCAAACCATAGTAAATCGTCGTCAGAGTCTTCATCGTCGGTGGCGAGGGACGATGACAGGGGGGGCTGACGAGGGTAAAAGAGGAATAAGTGGTATGTGCGCAGTAGTAAAACGGTGGGTGCGCAAATCAATTCCCTTAATATTATTTAAATTATGCAGTTAAGGATTTCTGGATAAGAGGTCATGTATCAATTCATAATCTAACAGTGATGTATATCATGTGCTAAATCTAGTAACAAGTCACAAGCTTTACAGTAACATCTGCAAAAAATACCTCTTAACTACGCAATTTAAGTTAATATTAAACTTCTAATAGTGCAAGTACAATCATGGAATAATGTCTCATTTGACTATTTACAAGAATAATGTCAAACATATCATTACTTCGAAGAATTTACACCAAGTAAGACATCCATACCTGAAGTGCTTCAAAACTACAAGTCAATTGGTTGGAAAGAAAAACATAAAAACGTAACATTATTATAAGCTTGAATGTTAAAACTAAACTGAAAAAGTTTTAAAACCAAAATTGGATTCGGTAATTTTATTTTAACACACAACTCCAAAATTTAAATACAAAATGTTGTTTCTTGAGTTCAAGACCAATGTTGTTTTGATGATGATCAACATTATGTTGTGTGCTAATCATCTCATTTGTTTTAGTCTCAGAATTATTAATTGCTTATCTTGATGAGGAGGCAAAACAACAGGTTATGGGATGATGGTGGATGATGCTTCAAGGCTTTGGAGCAAATGAATTCATGAAGATTATTGGACTTCAAAGTATTTTTACATTTTATCTTCATGTATTTTTAATCTTTATTTCTTAGAATATTTGTAGCCTTGAATAGATGCACAACACACTCACATATACATCATTTTCCATCATAGGGTTCCTTAGAACCTTGTAAAACACATCCCATTTGTTCCATTGCTCAAAACACACTTGGGTGTGCTTTTGGAGCTGGACATGCCCCTGGTGAAGGGTCACCAGATGCCTGGCGTGTCAGATTTCTTGATCTACTGACATAGCCTTTCTATCAGTCGCCTGATAGTCATTGACTAGGCGTCTGAATAGTGGTCCATGCGCCTGGTACATGAATTCCAGGTGCCCGATCTGTTGAGCCAAACTTTCAGTGCTCTCTGATTTTCTGCAATCTATTTCTGACTTCAAACCTCTGTCAGTTTGTCTGTGGTTAGAATTTCTCATTCATTCCAAGCCTACTAGATTGAATTCTTTGTTAGCTTTCCAACGCATCTTGAATCACATCAATCGGAGTCCATATGTGGAAGTTATAATTGTTTTGTTGATCAAGTGTTTTCGGGACAGCTTCTGTCTGACGCTGTATAACGTCGGGACAGTCGTCTGAATAGTGCACCAGACGACGGATAGGTCTTCATCAGACGTCTTGTCGCTCTCAAAATCTCATGTTTATATCTATTGGGTCCGAATTTTTAAGGAGCAGTTTTCTTGTCTTTAGTGCAATTTTGTGAGCTTATTTAAGCTAGATTGAGAGGCTGTTTTGGCATCACTCTATCTCATTAAGTACATTTTGTGAGTGCCAAATTTGAGAGTGTTTCATTGAAGATTTTTTCTTTCCCTCTTTCTTCTCCTTCATCTAATGCTAAACTAGTGGTGGTTTAACCCTAGCTCAAGTAGAAGCTTCCAAGTGCATTCATGCTCTACATCATCTAGCACTTGGTGATTTCAATCTTCATGCTTTCACACACACATGTAATATCTACTCAAGGCTTAGTTAAGATTGTCGTTTTCGTTTCTTTTTGTTACGAAACCTACTACTCGGGTTATGAGTACATTGGGGGGAGGGGGGGGGTTACTCCACTTGAAGTGTTACTTCATATCCCGGTTTAGGGATTGTTCTGGTTAGGGATTATACTCGTGAAGAGTTTCCGGTTAGGGATTGTACTCCTGTAGTGGGAGAAGTACAACCAAGCACCGAGTTGTGGTGTTGGTTGTTTGGACCTGGGAAGGGTTGGTGGAAACCACGGAGTGTGATTGCAACGTGGGACTAGAGTAGGATCGTCGGATAGGGATCCAAACCAGGATACGCCTCTTGTGTTTGCGTTTGCTTTGGCGTATTTTCTGTGTGTGGTTGTAGTTGTTGAGCACTTTATTTTTATTTCCGCTGCGTTGTGCGTTTAATTACTAGTAACTTTTTAATTACACACTTTTTCTTGCCATTACACTATTTACGCTTGGTATAGTGTATGTTGTGTAGCTATAGGTCCCAACACAAAATTTGATTTAGAACTGAAATTAAAATAAACTAAACCTATTTAAATGCTGAAATTTTACTGCATGAAATTGACGGTCAAAGGGAATCAAATCGATTTGGGAGTTTCATCATGTCTGGGGGACGGACCTGTGCCCATTATAGGGTCAACAGGATGAAATTGTAAGCCCACGGCAAGGAACAAAAAAATTTGTGGCCCAAACACTCAAACAGTGAACTAAACAGCCCATCAATAGTATACGGATAACTGAAGTTCGAAACAGCAAGGAATAAAGGGCTGAACCCGAAACTGAGAATAGGAACCCAATCAGCAAGCATCAGAGTGAACCGAACCCCCTAACAATCCAGAATACCCTAACAATCCAGACCCCACAACCAGCAAGGGAGCCAAAACCTCACGGCAAAAATCGATCAATCCCCATCTTAATTTTCCCCAAATCATCATATCCAAATAAATAACAAATTACCAACATCTCAAAGAATTATATTCACCGAAGTTTGGATTGAAATGCAAATTCTCCCTCAACTTGTTAAAAGAAAATCTACCATGAATCAACGACGCCAAAAAGAAAAATCTGAAAAGCCCAATTGAAGTCGCCGCTTCGCCAAGGAAGTTGCTGCAAACTGCTCAATCGAAGATTTGAGGAGAAATCAAGCCCCAAATCAAGATCATGAACACCTATGTCCACGAAAGCTAAATTTTTTAAGAGATGAAAATGTAATTTTCACTTAAAAATCCGCGAAGAGAAGAGGGGAGAGATATAGGCGTTGGGGGAGAGCTGTTGGGAGAGAGATCGTTGCAGATTTCCTTTGCAACCGAAAAGAATGGAGTGGCTATGGTTTGGTTTCGAAGAGGCTCGGGTTTCCAGCGGTTAAGGAGCAGTGATTAGGGTTTTGTCGAAGGGGAAAAGGAGCGGCGGCGTTCTACGATGTCGAAGGAAAAAGATGATCCCGATGGTCTCTTCTCTATCGACGGCAGGATTTTTGGGCTTCAAAAGAGGGAAAGATCGGGCCATTGGGTTTGCTGAGTTATTGTTTTTTAGAGAGGGGAATGGGTCTGAAGGAAATAAAATGGGAGCTTGGGCTTTTGTGTTTCGGGTTTTCTTTTGTTCATGTAATGAGTGGATGCGGCCCAAAGTTAAGGAGAGGAAAATGGGCCATGAAGTTGAGCTTATAGGCTTTTAGCAAAAAGAAGGAAATGATAAATGGTATTAAGAAGGGGAAGAGGCCTTGTGCAGCCGTGGCTTTGGGCCTCTTGAGAAAAGAAAAGTTAAATAGAAAAAATTAGGGAATGACAGGAAAGATTAAAGGAATGAGAGAAAGTTAGATAATTTTCCAGATAATGAGAAAAAGATTGGAAAATTACAGAAAATTTTCCAATAGTCCTTTAAAATTTGGAGCATGTTAGAGAAGATTGGAAGAAGAGTAACCATGTCCAATAGCCATGGTTCTTTATTTATAAATTTCATAGGATATCCCAAGAGACTTGGATACCAAAGGTCTCCACCACATTAAGAGTGGTGGTGTAATTGGGGAATAAGTGGTGGGGAGGCCAAAGGCCTCCCCCACTCACAACACTCCCTCTTATCCATCCATTACTTTGGTCTTAGCGTATAAGGCTAAAGGGGTGGATACTTCTGGATCCTGAGTAATCGTGTTTGCCTCGTTAAAACCTTAGCTGTGGAAAACCCAGTGGGAAAAACCAACAGCTTAAGGGAAAAGAGTGCAACACACAAGTTACTCCCCCTCATCCGTACAAGCTTCAGGCTTGTAGGTCTTTCAGCTGTCTCATACCGATTCCTTTTACAAGTTTTACAAAAATACATTTTGGTAAAGATTTGGTAAAAAGATCAGCTAAGTTGTTGCAGGATTGGATCAGCTGAACTTCAATCTGCTTGTCCTCTTTTAGCTCGTGTGTCCAGAAAAACTTGGGAGATATGTGCTTCGTCCTGTCGCCCTTGATGTAGCCCTTTTGAAGTTGAGCAATGCACGCAGCGTTGTCTTCAAACAGGACAATAGGCTCCAAATCACCAGTCTCCAGGCCAGTGGAGTGAAGAATGTGGTGGACGACGGATCGTAGCCAATAACACTCTCTGCTTGCTTCATGGATCACAATGAGCTCTGAATGATTGGATGACGTAGTTGTTGTGGTTTGCTTTACCGATCTCCAGGAGATAGCAGTACCTCCGTAGGTAAACACAAAATCTGTCTGTGATTTTGCCGTGTGATGATCTGAAAGATAACCTGCATCGGCATAACCAAGTAATTGGGGGAGGCACCTCTCTAGTAGTAAAGTCCCAGATCTATTGAACCCTGGAGGTATCGCATAAGATGCTTTACTCCGTTCCAGTGGAGCTTTATAGGTGCTGCACTGTGTCTGGCTAGGAGATTAATTGTAAACGCTATATCGGGACGCATACAGTTAGCCAGATATAGAAGTGCTCCAATGGCACTGAGGTAGGGTACTTCAGGACCCAGTATCTCCTCCCCCTCTTCCAGAGGCCGGAAGGGGTCCTTATGTACATCTAGTGATCTTACGACCATAGGAGTACCTAAAGGATGGCATTTATCCATATGAAACTTACGTTGAGGTTTCTTTGTATAATTTGATTGGTGTAATATGATTCCACCTCGTAGATGTTCAATCTGTAAGCAAAGACAATACTTTGTTTTGCCTAGGTCTTTCATTTCAAAAGTATGTTTTAGGCTTTCAGATATTTCATTGATCTCTGCAGGAGATCCTATGAGATTTAAGTCATCAACATATACTGCTATGATGACGAATCATGTTCCCGTTCTTTTGATAAAGATAAACGGGTAGACTTCATTATTTGTGAATCCTTGTTGTGCAAGAAAATCACTAAGTCTGTTATACCACATTTTAACCGATTGCTTTAGACCATATAATGATCTATGCAGCCTTACAGAGATAGCGTCCCGATGTATCTCTTTCATCTCTGGGGGTAGATTAAACCCATCAAGAAGTCTCATATAGATCTTTTTATCTATATCTCCATATAGATATGCAGTCGCAACGTCCATGAGCTGCATTTCTAGGCTTTCCAGAGAAGTTAAGCTTATTAAAAATCGGAATGTGTTCGCATCCATGACCGGGGAATATGTATCCTCGTAATCAATCCCCGGTTTTTGGGAAAAACCCTGGGCTACAAGGCGTGCCTTGTAGCGAACGATCACATTATCTTCATTTCTTTTTCTCATGAAAACCGACTTATATCCCACAGGCTTTACACCTACTGGTGTTTGGACTACGGGTCCAAAGACTTTGCGTTTCAATAGTGAGTCCAGCTCTACTTTTATTGCCTCATCCCACTTTGGCCAATCATCTCTGTGTTAACATTCCGCTAGAGAACGTGGTTCTACGTCATCGTCGTATTCAGCGACGTGAACGGCAATATCGAACGCAAAATCGTCGATGACGACTGTGCTATGTCTGTCCAGTACCTCTCCAGTACGTACAAAATTTAATGATGTTTCTCCTATTGTTTCCTCTGCAGGGGAAATAAGGAGGGGAGAAGTAGCTGGTCTGAGCTCAGCATCCTGTGGAGGGCCAATCTTATTATCTCCAAGAATCTTCCTCTTTCGAGGAACTTTACCTTTTGAACCTGGTGGGCGTCCTCTTTTCAATTGAGGTACATCCAATTCTGCTGGTGGTGGATTGCATCCATATATGGGGATGTCAATCCTAGCTGGCGTGTTAGCAGCAGGGACGTGTGAACGGGCAATCTTCTGGTTTTCCGTTAACTTATCCAGCAAAAGATGTACTGTATTCTGAATGTGAAGGATCTTCAGGATCTCATCTTCACACAGATTAGTACGCGGATCATATAGGGACAAAGACTGGTCCCAACTAATGGTCTCAGTAACTTCAGGCTTCTTAAACTGTGTGCCTAGTTTAGGAAAAAATTTCTCATCAAATTCACAGTCAGCAAAACGTGCCTTGAATGCGTCCCCCGTGAGGGGTTCAAGGTATTTGATAATAGAGGGCGAATCAAACCTAATATAGATACCTAGACGACGCTGAGGACCCATTTTGATCGTCTGAGATGGTGCTATTGAGACATATACCGCACAGCCAAACACTCTCAAATGAGAGATATCCGGAGGTGCGCCATATGCAAGTTGCATCGGGGATAATGTATGACCTCCAGAGAGTCTTATCCTAATAAGTAATTCGGCATGTAAAATAGCATGCCCCCAAGCATCCACCGGCAACTGGGATTGCATAAGCAATGGACGTGCAATCCATTGGAGTCTCTTTATAAGGGACTCAGCTAATCTGTTCTGGGTGTGAACATGTGCTACTGGATATTCAACTTCAATACATGTTGCCCGGCAATAGTCGTCGAAGACTTGTGAAGTAAATTCACCCGCATTATCAAGACGTAGTTTCTTGATATGGTTATCGGGGAAATGAGCCCCCAACCTTATTATTTGTGCCAATAGCTTTGGAAAAGCTAGGTTGCGAGTGGACAAGAGGCACACATAAGACCATTTAGTTGATGCATCAATCAGTACCATGAAGTACCGAAATGGGCCACTTGCTGGGTGAATAGGCCCGCAAATGTCACCATGAATTCTCTCAAGGAAGCCAGGAGACTCTAATCCCACTTTCAGGAGGGAGGGTCTCGTTATCAGTTTTTCCTTGAAACAAGGGGGGGACAAGGAAATTCACCCTTATGAAGAATCTTCATGTTCTTCCAGTTATGTCCACGGGATTCAGTGATGATGCGTCGCATCATTGCTGATCCAGGGTGACCAAGTCTGTTGTGCCAGAGTTGGAACCCTGGCAATTATGGGCACGTCTGGTGCTCAGTCATATTGGCTTCTATTGGTTGAATGTATGTATGGTAGAGATCCGACGAGAGTCCCTTGAATCGTTCGCAGATGATCTTCTGGCCATCTTTTTGACGAGTTACATACAGATATTCAACTTTATTTTCATCTCTGGTTTCTAAGTGATATTCGTTTAAACGAATGTCCTTGAAACTTACGAGATTCCTATTTGATTTAGGAGAGAATAATGCATTCTTTATCTGAAGTCTTGTGTTATTTGGGAGCAATATTATTGCTTCACCAGATCCTTCGATTATTTTGGACAGTCCTGAAATTGTGATAACAGGACCGTCATATTTATTTATGCTATTAAAATAGCAATGTTCGTGAAGGATTGCGTGCGTCGAGGCACTGTCCACTAGGCACTCATACTTCATTTATATAAGCAAAACGAAATTTTATTTAAGTAAATGTAAAATGACATTCAATATAAAAGTTCGTACAAAAGCAAACTAAAGATGAAGCTACATGTAATTTTAAATGCATAGATAAAGATGGAGCTCACTCGAGCAGGTCGTCATTCTCGAAGTCTTTTGCAGTGAAAATCGTTGGCGGCTGAACAACCACCAAGTTTGTTGCAGGCAGAGACTTCTGGCTCGCCTGATATAGTTCCTGAAGGTGGCGAGGAGTGCGGCAGTTTCTGGACCAATGTCCAGTCATGCCACATCTATGGCATTTATCCTCCCAGTTCTTCTTTGGAATTGACACTTGACCAGTGTTCTTACGCTTCCATGAGAAGTTTCTCTTTCCTTTATTGTTGTTGTTGGACGGGGGTGCTGCTCCTCGTGCTTGATTCATTACAGCTTTCCCTTTGTTATTTTAGCCTTCTTCTTGTTTTTCCACTTCTGGGGAGAAACGTGGTGGGCTTTAGGGATAGGGGCAGTACCATCTGGACGTAAATTATGAGAAGGAAGCAGTAAATCTCTGTTCTGCTCTGCCCTAAGGAGGCAAGAGATCAAATCAGAGAATTTCGTGAAGTTGCGTTCATGATACTGCTGCATGATAATTGCATCTTTATCGTGAAACAAGGTAAATGTCTTTTACAACATGCGTTGCTCTGTCACTTCTTCACCGCACAACTTCAGGCGTGAGGTGATATTATGAAGTGCAGAATTATACTCAGCGACGGACTTATAGTCCTGAAGTCTGAGGTTTTCACACTCATAACTGGAACGCGGTAATATTACATCAATTTGATGTTTATACCGTGCCTCCAGCGCTGTCCATAGCTCCATTGGGTCCTCTACCATTAGGTATTCGGCCTTTAAGGTCCGATCTATATGTCTCCAAATATAGATAATGGCTTTCGCCTTATCCACATTGGAGACAGTGGTAGGAGTGCTGCTAGATGTAGCAGAAGCACCGGCCGCTGCTGGAGCCGATGAAGGAGCCAAAATTGAGCCAAGGAGGGCCATCGAACGCAAGTGAAACTTCATGTCAACTCGCGAACTCAGGTAATTTTTCCCTGCAGCATCAAGGACCTCGAAATCGACGCTTGCCAATTTTGCCATTTATCTATGCAATTTAAAACAAGCATGAATTAATTAAGATGTAAATTCATGCATAAAGAATAAAATAAGTAAAATGTGGGGATCGGCCAGTACCCAAAAACGTACAAAGTCCAAAGTCCGATATACAATTCATAAAGAAAAAAAAATACAAGTTGGAAACCCAGAATGGGTCCCTATATTTTGCAAATTTCACCACCGTCTTCATATGTTGGTACACCGGTCTTTGGCATTAATATATTTAATCCTCACTTACAAATTCTCTCAAAAGAAAATAAAAGTGCAAGGAATATAAAAAGGTATCAAACTGGCCGATCCCAAAAACACATTTTAACTTATATAAACATCCACGCAGTTTATAATATGCTACATGCACAAAAGAAACAACCACGCATATAACTCAGGCATATATAATATGGAAAAAGAGACTATAAAATATAATAATCTCTCGGACCACGGGGAGACGTCATACACTGTTAGGTTAGTTGACTAACGGCAGAGCGGTCGCAGGATCCTTAAGATAATTATATTTTGAAAAATCCTAATAATCCATAAATAATTAACACTGCAAGAGTGATATTTAACATAATTTTAGCAATTTGACAAACTGGGCGTCAGGCCCAAAACAAGAAATTAAAATAAATTAATATTTTGATTGGGGCTGCAGGCCCATAAGTAAAATATTAATCTTTTTAATAACAATTTTATTAACATGGCTTCTAGCCCAATAAGCCAAATTAAATTATTATTAATACTTGGGCTTCAGGCCCATTTGCAAAATCTTAATTAACATATTAAGTTTGTAATCGGATTAACTGGGCTTCTGGCCCAATTTTGGTAGTCAAAATTAATTGTTAATCTAAATGGGGCTGCAGGCCCATATACTGTAATAATCAAAAATTTAATTTAAGGGAATATTAACATGAGTCCTAGATCAAATTTTTTAGTACATTTGTTAGGGGATCTGAAGAGTCCCCAAATCCCAAAATCCAAATAGAGCCCCCTTCTAGGCTGCAGGAATAGTCTCCCCCTCTCTCGCCGATTACAGATGCCACGATTACAGAGTCCCCCCCCCCCCACTGTAGGGGGGGCGGACGAGGGCAGATGCACCCCCCTTCGCGGGGGTGGGGGGGGTGGGGGTGGGGGGTGGCGCGGCAGAGGGCCCCCCCCTGCCGTAGGGGGGGCGGACGAGGGCAGATGCCCCCCCTTCGCGCGGGGGGTGGGGGGTGGCGCGGCAGAGCCCCCCCCCCCCCCCCCCCCCCCCCCCCCCCCCCCCGTCGGGGGGGATCGCCTGAAGCCCCCTCCCCCCGTTGCCGGGGGGGATCGCCGGAGCCCCCCCCCCCCCCCCCGATGGGGGGGAGGGGGGTTGATTCCACCCCGGCGCCGGGGGGGTTTCCGACAGACCCCCCCCCCCCCCCCCCCCCGTATGGGGGGCGGGAGGCGACAGAGCCCCCCGGAGGTGACAGACCCCCCCTGTCCGGGGGCGGGTGGCGACATAGCCCCCCTTCCGGGGTGGTGGTGGCGACAGAGGTTGTATCCGACAGTGGGGGGAGCTGAAGGGTCATGGATTTAATATTTTTTTAATGATAATCCAATTGCTATAGATTTAAACATGCATATAGTATAAGCATTGTGAAATCATAGTTATCTATATATTGTAATTTTCTACAGGTTCACAAGAGTTTACCTCTAGATCAAAGATCTAGGGACGATTGTAAAAAGAGAAGATCCGTAGAAAGAAAAATCCACGCTCCTAATACGCCAAAAAGGATCACCACAACGGATCGCTGCAACGGTACGCCGCAACAATAGATTCTTTCGCGCATTTAGGGGTTTGATTTTTGAGGGGGAGACGGGATGAAAAGCTCAAAAAAGATAAGAGCGTAGGTGCTGCTAACGTGTTGGAGAAGATTTGAAGAAGAGTAACCATGGCCAATAGCCATGGTTCTTTATTTATAAATTTCATAGGATATCCCAAGAGACTTGGATACCAAAGGTCTCCACCACATTAAGAGTGGTGGAGTAATGGGGGGATAAGTGGTGGGGAGGCCAAAGGCCTCCCCCACTCACAACAGAGCATTACTTGTTTTTTCAGAATGTTCATTTTGATCTTCATATTGTAAAATATCGAAACGTCAAATATTGGGTAAATCCAAAGTGCTTTGCTCTTTCATCAATCCGTAGCAAAACGTTCTATTCTTATGAATCTGTTAAATTTGCACTAGGAGGATGACAGAGCAAAACTCAGATCCCCCAATATTTGATGTTTTTGTTGTGAACGGTTAAATACCGGAGTTGGTTAAGATTCTGGGCTATCTTAGACATAGACCCATATCAATGTAGCCCACATTTTGTATTCTCCCCACTTGCCTATAAATAAAGAGCTGGAGGCTCCTTCCCCAGTAGTTGATTCATAACACGTTATCAGCACGAGCCTCTAAAAATTTTTCCACAAAAATTCTTTTCGATCGTTGCGAAGGCGAAGGGAGACGGGAGATCCACGCGCGCGGTGCAAGGCTTCCTCAATTGAGCGTCGTCATCCGCGTAGGGCTTCGTTCAACCGTCGCTATATCCTGTGGACGGATATAGAGGTAAAAATCCGCTAAAAACGATGTTTTTATCATACATATGATTGATCTACCCTTAGATCTCGCAAGATCGATATGGAGATTGTTTGTCACCTGAAAACGACAAATTTATTCACCTAAAAACTTGTCTTTTCCCCCTCCCAAACCCACCCCGCCGCCGCGAACCCCCCCCCCCCCCCCCCCCCCCCCGAAGGGGGGGGGGGGGGCGCGGCTCGCCTTGTCGCCGGGAAAGCAACCCCCCGAAGGGGGGTGCGATGGCCTCCTTCGCCGCGAGGCAAACCACCCCCATGAAGGGGGGTACGGCGGCCTTCGCCGCCGCGATTCAAACCCCCCCGAAGGGGGGGTGCGACAGCCTCCGCCGCCGCGAGGCGATCCCCCCCCCCAACCGCGAGGAGAAACACCCCCCCGAAGGGGGGGTGTGGCGGTTCCTCCGCCGTCGCGAGGCGAACCCCCCTCGATAGGGGGTGCGACGGCCTCCTCCTCCGCGCAGACGCCCCCCCCCCCCCCCCACCCCCAGCGAAGGGGGGCTGCGGCTCTCGCGCTGCCGCGCAGACACCCCCCCCCCCGAAGGGGGGCTGCGGCCCTCGCACCGCCACACGTCGCCGCCCCCCCCCAAGGGGGCGGCCCCGCCCGTTCCCCCCCCCCTCCCCGTCAGCCGCCGCCCGGCAGCTAACCTAGGGGCGGCGGCGGCTAACCCTAGCCACCGCCCCCCTACTTGGGCCGGAAGCCCAAACACCACAGGCAGACTGCGGGCCTGAGGCCCGCATGCAAATCAAAAAAAAAATATTCGAGGGAACAAAGATAAAAGCTACGAAAAAGGCTTTTGGGCTAAAAATTTGAGAAAAATAGGCATTTTTGGCGACCTAAAAGTTAACGTAAAAGGGGGATTTTGGGAACCTTTGGGACTCTTTTAGGGGATAAATTAATAAGGAAAACTTTTTACTTCTCGTAGAACATGTTTAACTGTTTGAGCTCTTTTCCAATTTTTTAGATAAACTCAACTTGCACAACCCTCTATTAAATGATTTCTTCTGAAAATCATTATTTCATACGTTGCATCACTGGCTTATTCTTTATGCATGGTTTTGTATTATATTTAAGCTTAATAATTGAAAGATCTTGCGACCGCTATGCCGTTAGTTACCTAACCTAACGGTGTATAACGTTGCCCAGTGGTCCAATTATTATTAAGTAATTAAATTATTTATCCTCATGCATATATATAACTGCCTGCGATGTCTGTGAATGAAAATGTTGATGAGCGCAATATTTCTGCATGAATGGCTAAATGCGTTTTTTTGGATCGGATGTTCAAGTCCCACATTTTATTTCCCGCACTTTTCTTTTATTTTTGAGAGAAATTGTAGTGAGGAACTTATGTAAATGTCAAAGACAGAAGACCACTTTCCATGGAGACGGAGGCCACAATTGAAGCTGGAGATATTATATGAGACCCACGGGGTTTCCAAAGTTGTATTTTCGTTTTAAAGCTGCAAATTGTGTAATATGGACTGTATGGACTTTGGACTCTTTTTATGTGGGACTGGCCGATCCACGCATTTAGCTTCTCATTAAATATTGCCTCCGCATGAAAATATTTCTCTGATTAAAATATTAATTCATGCATATTTATGCTCTGCTAGATAAATGGCTAAAATTACATGTGTCGATTTCGAAGTGCTGGATGCATCAGGTAGAAACTATCTAAGCTGGCAGCTAAATGTGAAGTTTCACATGCGGGCAAAGTCCCTCATTGCTGCTGTAACAGAAAAAGAAAATGTTAGCGATATAGAAAAGGCGCAAGCCATTATCTATATTCGCCGCCATGTGGACAAGACCTTAAAGGCTGAGTACCTTACAGTCAAAGATCCACTTGAGCTATGGACTGCCTTTGAGGATAGGTATAAACATCAGAAAGATGTTATACTCCCAAGGGCACGATATGAGTGGGATAACATGAGACTGCCGGACTTTAAGTCCATTACTGAGTACAACTCGGCACTTGTTAGCATCAACCCACGCCTGAAGTTGTGTGGTGAGAAAGTCTCAGAAGATCGCATGCTGGAAAAGACGTATACGTCTTTTCATGAAAAAGATGCGATACTTATGCAGCAATACCGTGAACACAAGTTTACTAAGTATTCTGAGCTGCTGTCATGTTTGCTCATGGCCGAACAAAACAGAGAGCTTCTTCTCGCCACTCACAATATGTGCCCTGCTGGCAAAAGAAAGAAAGACCACAGAGAGGGGGACAATAGCAAATGTAAAAGAAAATGAATTACTGTATATAATGTCTCAAGAAAATGGAGTAAAAACCATACTTGAACGTTTTGAGAGCCTTTCTTCGGGCCTCTACCATACAAAGATTCGGAGAGAGGAAGCAAACCTGACGGAGCACCTGAAGTGCCCGACATCAGCCAAATTTTTACTTTGGCATGATAGACTTGGCCACCCTGGATCTGTGATGATGCACCACATTTTATCACAATCGTATGGGCATAACCTGAAGAACCAGAAGATTCTTCTGAAGGGAGAATTCCCTTATGTACCCTACTTCAAGGGTAAATTAATAACAAGGCCATCACCACTTACAGTGGATATCGAGTCTCCAAGCTTCCTCGAAAGAATACACGGAGACATATGTGGACCCATCCACCCCCTAGTGGGCCTTTCCGGTACTTCATGGTACTGATTGATGCATCTTCGAAATATTCGTATGTGTGTCTACTTTCGACCCGCAACTTAGCTTTTCCAAAGCTCCTGGCACAAATTATAAAGTTGCAGGCGCATTTTCCAGACAACCAAAGAAAGAAAATACGTCTGGATAATGCAGGGGAATTCAGCTCCCAGTCATTTCAAGAATACTGCCAGGCAACGGGAATAGAAATTGAACATCCGGTGCCACATGTTCACACCCAGAACGAGTTAGCTGATTCGCTAATTAAAAGACTCCGATGGATTGCACGTCCATTGCTAATGAAATCACAGTTGCCGGTGGATGCATGGGGACATGCAATTCTGCATGCTGCATCATTAATAAGAATAAGACCCTCAGGAGGTCAGAGTCTCTCTCCAATGCAACTTGCATATGGAACGCCGCCGAACATTTCTCACTTGAGAATCTTCGGCTGCGCTGTTTATATCCCCATTGCACCACCCTAGAGGACCAAGATGGGCCCTCAACGTCGCCTAGATATTTATGTAGGGTTTGACTCACCCTCCATTACAAGATACCTAAAACCCCAAACGGGGGACGCTTTTAAGGCACGTCTTAAAGACTGTGACTTTGATGAGACATATTTCCCCAAAATGGGCCTAAACATTGAAAAGTCTAGGCGAAGCAAATGTGAACGTAGGATACAAAAAGCTTGACCCACTATGACCCGGTAACAAAACAATGTGATGATGAGATCCTGAAGATCTTACACATCAAGAACACAGTTCATAGATTACCGGACTCATTTACTGACAACCAGAAGATTGTCAAATCACACATCCCTGCTGCAAATACTCCAGCTAGGATTGACATCCCAAAGGATGGATGCAATCCACCAGCAGCAGAAGTGGCTGCACCTCAACAGAAAAGAGGCAGACCACCAGGCTCTAAGAATAAAAATCCAAGAAAAGGAAAAATATCCGGAGACCTTGGGACGATACCCCCACAGAGAAACGAGCTCGTGTCCATACCCTCTTCCCCCTGGAATCCACTGCAGAGGAACTGCCGGGAGAAACGAAAATATCATTAAATTATGTACATACAGGGGAGGTATTGGACAGAAAGAGTACAGCCGTCGACGATGACTTCGCGTTTCACATTGCTATTCACGTCGCCGGAAGCGACGATGATCATGATCCACATTCTGTTGCTGAATGCAAACGTAGAAATGACTGGCCAAAGTGGAATCAGGCAATAGAAGCCGAGCTGGACTCGCTTCAGAAACGCAAAGTCTTTGGGCAAATAGTCCAGACACCTACTGGTGTCAAACCTGTGGGATACAAATGGGTATTCGTAAGAAAAAGAAATGAAAATAATGAGATCGCACGCTACAAAGCTAGACTTGTAGCACAAGGATTTTTCCAAAGACCGGGTATTGACTATGACGAAACATACTCCCCGGTCATGGATGCGATCACCTTTAGATTCCTGATAAGCTTAACATCAAAGGAATGCCTAGATATGCAGCTAATGGATGTTGTGACTCCATATCTATACGGTAATCTCGACAAGGAGATACATGAAACTTCCTGATGGCTTCTCAATGCCTGCTGAAATAAAAGATAGACCTCGGGACGTCTACTCTGTTAAGCTGCAAAGATCACTGTATGGTTTCAAACAATCAAGGATGTGGTATAACAAACTCAGCGAATTCTTTGTTAAACAAGGATTCAATAACAATGAAGTCTGCCCTTGTATCTTCATAAGAACAAAGGGAAAAGGATTCGTGATAATCGCTGTCTACGTAGACGATCTGAATCTTATTGGATCTTCTGAAGAGATCGCTGAGATATCTGTAAGCCTAACAAAAGAATTTGAAATGAAAGACCTAGTCAAAACGAAATTCTGCCTTGGCTTACAGATTGAACATCTAAAAGATGGAATCCTATTACATCAAACCACATACACAAAGAAAATGTTGCAAAGATTCCATATGGGCCAATGTTATCCACTAAGTACACATATGGTGGTACGATCTCTGGATGCACATAAAGACCCCTTCCGGCCGCTGGAAGAGGGGGAGGATATACTTAGTCCAGAAGTCCCTTATCTAAGTGCCATCGGAGCACTCTTATATCTGGCAAACTGCACGCGTCCCGACATAGCGTTCGCAGTAAATTTGCTAGCCAGATACAGCGCAGCGCCCACACAGCGCCACTGGACCGGAGTTAAGCACCTTCTGTGCTACCTCCAAGGGTCTACAGATTTGGGACTCTTCTACAAAAATGGAATATCCTCTACACTGCTGATTATACTGATGCAGGTTACTTGTATGATCCCCACAACGCGAAGTCACAGACTGTGTACGTGTTTACCTATGGAGGGACATCCATTTCCTGGAGATCCATCAAGCAAACCTTGACGGCGACCTCATCCAATCACTCAGAGATAATTGACATCCATGAAGCAAGCAGCAAATGCGTATGGCTACGCTCAGTTGTCCACCACATTCTGTCAACCACCGGACTGAAGACTGGAGACCTCGAACCTACTACTCAGCTACGAGGTGGCTCATCAAAGGCGACAGAACAAAGTACATTTCACCAAAGTTCTTCTGGACGCACGAGCTACAAAGAGATGGCAAGATCGACATCAGACAAGTGCAATCATGTGACAATTTGGCAGACTTGTTCACTAAAGACCTTCTTACTGCCACTTTTAGGAAGCTTGTACAGAAGATTGGAATGAGACGTCTAAGAGATTTGAAAGCTTAAGAGCTTGTACAGATCAGGGGGAGTTATGGAGAGATTGCACTCTTTTCCCTTAATTATGGTTTTTCCCACAGGGTTTTCAATAGCTAAAGGTTTTAACGAGGCAAATCTCATCAACTCAGGATCCTGAAGTATCCACCCCATGTGAGCTCTTCTATGCTCAAAATCCCGAAGTATTCACGAACAGAGTCCACTCCTATGGTTGGATAAGGAGGAGTGTTGTGAACGGTTAAATACCAGAGTTGGTTAAGATTCTGTGCTATCTTAGAGATAGGCCCATATCAATATAGCCCATATTTTGTATTCTTCCCACTTGCCTATAAATAAAGAGCTGGAGGCTCCTCCCCTAATAGTTGATTCATAACAGTTTTGATGTTTTAGAATATGAAAATCAAAATGAACGATTCTGATCATCCAAAAAAATGCAAACGTGAACTTTTTGAGATTGCATATGAGGCTAGTCCTCGTACATTATATGATACCCAATATTCTCACATACATATCGTACATATGCATACATACAGCAATATAACAGAAAGGATGCGATAAGGTTTTTCTCCAGTCTCTTCAACTTATTCTCCCCAATTCTTTTATTCCAAAACATGTACAACCATGAGCATGAATATCCATATAAACTAGAAAATATTTGAAGTGTCTTATAACTGTAGGTATGCCACATGAAATCACATGAATCGACACGCCTTCTTCGTTCAGTCTTGCAAGATGGGGGAAGAGGGTGTTAAATTGGTGTAGCATGAGACATTCTAACACTAAAGGTTAACCAATTTAACTCACCACGTCCCGGTCATGTTTATCATGTTTTTTCCTAATTTTTTCCGAATGCATGAATATATTTTTTAGATCTAACATGTCATCAAACAATTTCATTTTGCATTAAACAAATCTCAAGCTGGTTAACTATTTAATTCATCTAGTTTATGACCCTCTCTTCCTCTCCATCCTGGGGTCTAGACCCTGGTAATTAATGTTATTCTGCAGAGAGAGACAGGGGTTGGTGTCAAAATTTTCTGATGGGGGTCTCTGATCGAGCCTGTCCATGCATTCCTGCTAGTTGTTGGAGTTCCATCAATCGGGTGTCCAGTGCATCAAAAATTTTCCACCAAGATAATCCGATAACAGAATTTAATAGATTGTGGGGATCAAATGTGTCCAAGAACCAAGAACAGAATAAATACGAAATAATTAAGAACAAGGTTACCGATATGCATGAACTGATGACGAAAATTGTCTGTCAATAAAGACGCCCCCCTGCAGATCTTGTACACATGCTGCAGCCGCTGCCCAACGATGTGTTTTTCTGCTGAACAGTTACGATAACCTCTTCGGAGTGAACAGCCATCATGAAGGTAACCAAGTTCATCTTGTTCGTGTGTCACTGCACCCAACCGTACCCACTGTTTTATCCTCCCAGAAAAGCTGCCAGCTTTCAGCAAAATCCTCAATCGGCCTTGTGCAGCAAGAAATCTTCGTTCAGTGATAGCTTTCTATACTGATCTCCAATAATAATGAGAAGAATTACAGTAGCAATCACCCCATCAAAATCCTTCATGTATCACAACTCCCAATCAACAAAGCTCCAGCAGGCAGACACACTCGATGTGAGGGGTATGAGGGAACATGTCTACTGGTTGCACGCTTTTGAGCTGGTAGCATCCTTCTATCCCTTGATCAGCCTGTATGAGCTTTATCATTAGAGGTCTGAAAGAGCTTCATCCATAAGAAACACCCGTGGAATTGAGAACATACCAAACCGTGACAAAGGTAATCAAGGTCCCGCGCACAGGTTGCTGGATTACAGGAGACATATATAATGCACGGTGCCCGAAGATTAAGTAGGAATTTGATTAGCTTTAAATGCATGCCTGGGCGATTAGGATCTGCAGGATATTAAACAGATTTATATTAGAACCTAAGAGATGATGTGCTCAATAACTTTTGGAGCCTTGTTATATTCAAGAGAGGAGTGACAATTTCACTTAGCCTGCATCTAGAAGGTAAGTGACAATTTCACCAAATCAATAAGGAAAACTTTTCATTAAAATTAAGTACTTGGAATTAAATATGAATGTACAGCCTTGCTTTTTGTGTGCAAGGACAAAACGTGCATGCTCGTGCATGATGCAATAAATATATGGTGTGCAGTGTCCAAGTAAATTTATCTTAATTTTAGAAACTTCGTAAAACTAACATGCATTCCACTGCCAAATTAAAAGTTCACACAAAGGCAATACACACAGACTTAGCCACAATGGATCAAACTGGAGTAGAGATTAACCTGAAATGACAATATCAGGTTTCGGAAAGTCACGCCCAAAGTTATCATCAATTTTATTAAGGTCTCCTTGAACAAACGTAGCATTAGATATTCCATTAAGCTCAGCATTTTGACGGGCATCTGCAATTGCTTCAGCAACTACTTCATAACCATAAACATGCTTCACCCTGAGAGAAGAGGAGATAATGTATCCGTAAAAATTCATTTAAATAGAAAGAAAAGAAAGCCTGCTGGTCAAATAAAATCAATTCAACTAAAAATTACCCTCTTGACAATCTGCTAAACTTTACCTTCTTGCGAGTGTTAAACCAATAGTTCCAGTTCCACAGAAAAGGTCCAGGACAATTTCTGAGCCATCCCCCTTGAGACCGGCACAATCCTCTATAAGCTTATAGAGAACTTCTGCCTAAATAAAATTATTATGTCTTTAAGATACCCTAGGATCTCAAAATGAAAGGACATACAACTGAATGAATAAAGCATGAAATATTGAAGCCCGCATGTGGAGGGAAAAAACGTCAATATTTAAGGTCCATTTTCAGAAAAGAAACAGATGACATGGTCTCAAAATGAAACGACATACAACTGAATGAATAAAAAATGAAATATTGAAGTCCGCATGTGGAGGGAAAAAAAACGTCAATATTTAAGGTCCATTTTCAGAAAAGAAACAGTTGATAGGGTCTCAAAATGAAACGACATACAACAGAATCAATAAAGTGTGATATATTGAAGTCCGCATGCACAGGGAAAACAATGTTAATAAGCAAGGTCCATTCTTGAGAAAAGAAACTGCTGAATACAACTTCACTTGAAAGTCCATTCTTCAGAGGAAGGAAAGCACATAGTGGGATTCTTATTTCACATAGAATGAATAAACTTCGTCGAGTTTTTGGTGATGCAGTTTTAGCTTGTGCAGGTCAAGCACTCTGTTAGTCAAAACTTGTATTATAATTCACATTTTATTCGTGTATTGGATGAATTTAACGAATTCCATAGAGTCTGTTTCAATAGTTCATTAGGATACTCCGTATTTTTTTTTCAATGATATCCATATAAACAAATAATACTCAAACGCCTCCGATAAATAATACTCTTGATTGAAAAATGTAAAGCTGTTAGTAGCTGTAATGATCCCCACCCGTTATGGTATTTTTCTTTCTTTTTTAAATGTATTTTTATTCAAATTAATTTAAATAAAATTTTAGAATTATTTTATGATTTTTGATGAATTTTCGGAAATTATTACTGTTTTATTTAATTAAAACTCATTTAATAAAAAGAAATAAAATAATATTTAATTAAAAATCTAAACCAAAACGATAAGATACTAAATTAATTAATTAATTAAAACATTATCTCTTAACTAGGAATTTAAATTTTAATCAGAAACAAACCGACAGCCTAATACAAAACCCAAAACCCAAACCCTACCCGTTTAAAACTCAACCATATAGACACACACACACACACTAGTCATAACACGTGCCCGCGGGCACTGTTCATTTAAAATTTCCCCCCGCGAAATCTTTGTTCCCCAAAAAATTATTTTCACAGCCAAAATTGAGATGCCCGCCCGTAGGGCCCGGCCTGCTTCCCGCGCGGAACAACAAATTAGCGTAAAAATATTTAGCGGCACGGACGCTTTCGGCGCGGAACAACAAATTCGGCGCAGATGCATTCGACATGCAACAACAAATTCGACGTAGAACAACAAATTTGGCGCGGACGCCTTCGGCGTGGAACAACAAATTAGCGTGAAAAAAATTTAGCGGGCGCCTTCAACGTGGAACAACAAATTCGGCGCAATCACCTTCGGCGCGAAACAACAAATTCGGCGTAGAACAACAAATTCGGGGCAGGCGCCTTCGACGCGGAACAACAAATTCGGCGCAGACACCTTCGGCGAGGAACAACAAATTCGGCGTAGAACAACAAATTCGACGGGGGCGCCTTCGGCGCGTGGAACAAAAAATCAGCGTAAAAAATTTAGCGGGCGCCTTCGGCGTAGAAAATTATTATATTGTTGACCTCATGCGTCGAAAAGACGGTGGGCCCAGCGTTGAGAGAGAGATCATTCGATCTGCGGCAGCATTCGATCTCCAGCATTAAGTACAAGTTAAAGTTTTTTCCAAATACATTAATTGTGTGCACTCTACTATTCCCCAGAAACTTTCATTCCCCAAAAAGTTTCATTTCTATAGAAACTTTCATTTCCCTAGAAATATTTTTTCCCTCCAAAACTTTCCACACAATCTCATCTCAACCATTCATTTCCCAAGATTGAATCTCAGCCGTTCTTTTATCAACCTTTTTGTCCTATTCAGCTTGTCCTAGTCAGCCCTAGAATTCAAAAACAGTCATCAAATGTAATATATATATATAGGAAAGTTAGTATGAATCTTTATTGAGTGTGAAATATACAGAACAATACAATGTGGAAGCTAATGAAGTTGGGATTTGATAGAGAGAGAATAGGGCACAAGCGCCGTTACTCTCTACTATCAATTCCCAAACCCTCTTCTAAAAGTAAGAATACAAATTATACAATAGTTCTCAGCCCGCATCTATGAAACCCCAGTTAGACATCGCTCCATCAGCCTCTGAATCAGTGTGATCTTGATCCTTTAGCGCAATTCTGATGATTGCAGCAATGTCCTTGAACAAAGCAGTTTTAGCCTTCTTAATGTTGTTAAAGATCCTTCTATTCCTTTCCTTCCAGATATGTCAAATCGTGGCTGCAAGGGTAGTTTTGGCAAGCACGCTCATAACATCCTTTTTGTAAAATGTCAGAGATAATAGTTTCCCACTACAAAGAGTAGGAGATCTATACCAATGGTAATCTCCAACTTGAGGCATCTGTGCAAGATATAGCTAGAGTAGCAACATTCAAAGAATAGATGTCTGGCATTCTCCTCTATGTTGTCTTCACAAAGTACACAATGACCTAGTGTATTTAATCCCATCTGATGAGAAAGTCTCTGGTAAGCAGTTTCCCATAGAAAGCTCGTAAGAGGGTAAGAACCATCTTAGGAATGTGATTTGTATACCATATCAGCCTGTAGTAAGGAAATGAGGTACCTTGTCTCCTAGCACCCTCACATGCATTATAAAAATGAAATGCATGTCCTGGAACCCACTCCCAGGAGTCTACTCCATGCCGCAGATTAACTTGCTGAAGGATAGATCATATGTGAAAGATAGTTGGGTCCTCTATCCATCTCGTGGGCCCTCATTAATCTTTGACTCTCTTATAGCTAGCCTCAGGAGGGACGTCATACAGATTCCTGAGTGGCCCGCAGGGGAGCCAATTGTCGTGCCAAAAGAGTGTTGTGCTACCGTCTATCACCTTCCTTTTGATAAGCTTATGGGAGATGTTTCTACAGTGTAGCATAAATTTCCATGTGCCTGAGTGAGTGGTCTTGGCTTTGGCTGCATAGAATGTGTCAGTATCCCCATAGCTTCTCCTCATATGAGCAGCCCACGGTCCCTCTGTAGCTAGCAGTCGCCAAGTCAATCTGACCTCGGCGGCCAAATTGAGATCAGAGAGCAGACGCAGTCCCACACCCCCTCCTCTTTAGGAGTGCTGCCATCCCTCCAAGCCCAAGTGCGGGAAGACCCCCAAATAAATTTTCTGCAAGCTGATGTGATGGTACACAAAATGAAGTATATTGTGCGAAAAGCATGCATCCAGAATCAAACCATGCTATAAATAATTGTTCTTTCCAGCTCAATACGCCCTGCAATGGAAAGCATAGATGACGACCAGCCCATAAGCCTCTTCTTGCACTTGTCTACTAATCTGCCATACATATGGGATTTAGGATATTTTGAGGACAATGGGAGGCACAAATATGTAGTAATAGTAGTCGCCAGCTTAATTCCCAAGGAATCTGCCAGGGCCGAAGGGTATCTACTATCTAGTACCCTTGCTAAAGATAGCTGCACTTTTTTCCCAATTTATCTAGAGCCCTGTGAAATTGAAAAGACTGCTAACAAGTTCTTGAGGCCATTCAAAGAGTGAGAGTTAGTTCGACAAAAGACTAAGAGGTCGTCAACAAAGAGTAGGCGGGATATTGAACCTAAACGCCTCATTGGATGGATGCTACAAACAGCGATGGCCTTGGCAACCAGAAGTGAGAATGCTTCCATTACCATGACAAAAAGATAAGGGGAGAGCGTGCATCCCTGCCTCAGACCTCTATTGCCATCAAAATACTCCACTGAAGTTCCATTGACCATGACCGAAAAAGTTGGGAAAGAGATGCACTCCTTAATCCAATTGGAGAAAGTACTAGAAACCCCAAATTGATGCAATATGAAATAAACAAATTCCCTATTCACGCTATCAAATGACTTCCTCAAGTCCAGTTTGAGACAAGCTTTGGCCCCCATGGGGTTGCTGAAATCTCGGATCTATTCATATGCAAGAAGAGTACAATCAGATAGAAGTCTTCCTTTAAGGAATACCGCTTAATTTGGGGAGATGAGCTCATGAATTACCACTCTAAGCATGTTACATAATACCTTGTTGATCACCTTGTATAACACGTTGCAGCCGGCAATGGGCCTATAATCCCATATGACAGTTGCATTTGAGTTCTTAGGCACTAATGTGAAGAATGTATGATTTATTTGCTTAAGCAAGGAGCCGAAAAGGGAGAAGGATTGGACTGCAGCTGTAACATCTTCCCCCAATCAGTTGCCAATTATGTTGATAGAAAAACCCATTGTAACCATCTGGCCCTGGGGCTTTGTCCACCCTAATTTAGAAGACTGCTTCTTTGATTTCCTCCTTTGATATCCGTCTGTCAAGCCATGCAGCTGCCTCGGTTGTCAATTTGCGCTTAGGAATAAGATTGGGAAAATCCTGCCAATAATGTGATTGGTTGTACAGAGCTTCATAGAATCTACTAGCCTCAAACTTTAAATCATCATACGACCTGTTTTGGTTCCCATTAGCGTCTACAAGATGCCCCAGATTATTGTGCGCCTGTCTTGCTCTCATGGCGGTGTAGAAACAGTTGTCAAATGTTATATATATATATATATATATATATATATATATATATATATATATATAACATTTGACAACTGTTTTTGAATTCTAGGGCTGACTAGAACAAGCTGACTAGGACAAACATGTTGATAGAATGATGGTTGAGATTTAATATGGGAGGAAATCAACGGTCGAGATAAGAGTTTGTGAAAATTTTGAGAGTGAAAACTTTTGTATTTTGGGGGGAACTTTTTGGAAAAATAAATCTTCATTTAATTTTGTGAAATTCGATATCTTTGAATTTAAGAGGTCTTGGAAGTTGAGCAGCCATGCATTTATGTGATTTAATTTACAATATTTATAACTAAAAAAAGAAAAATTATATTATCAATGAATTATATGTTGCCTATTCCGCCCGCACCGAAAGCACCCGCTAAATTTTTGTATGCTAATTTGTTACGCGTCGAAGGCGTCCGCGCCGAATTTGTTACTTTACGCTAATTTGTTGTTCCACTCCGAATTTCTTGTTCCATGTTGAAGGCGTCTGCGCCGAATTTGTTGTTCCGTGCCAAAGATGCATGTGTCGCTAAATATTTTTACGCGAATTTGTTCTTGTAAATTTTGGCTGTGGAAATAATTTTTTGGGAACAAAGATTTCGCGAGGGAAAATTTTAAGTGAACCATGCCCGCGGGCACATGTTATGACTAGTACATATATATAATAAAACCCTAACCTAATTCAAAAACACTAACTATCTCCGGCTCTCCCTAGCAAGCTGCCGCTCTCCCCTTGCCCTTTCTCCCTTCGGCTTTTTTCCAGAGAAGAGAAGGAGAAAAAGAAGAGAGAAGACGTAGTGTAATCAAGTTGGTTTCCAATGTTTCTTTTACTAAAATTTTCGGTTTAATTAATTTTGATTTTAGTTTTAATCAAATTGATAGAAATTTCATATAATTTATGTAGAGAATTTGATATTCTTGTGTGGTTGTTATTGGGAATTAAATATTGGCGTTGTTCCCTATTTTTAAGCTCATGTGCTATGTTCATTTGAGTGCTCCTGAGCACTGGCATTTAGGACATGCCCCCTCCCTAACCCAAGGCCTCTTGGCATGTGCCCTAGCCTCCCTTGGCCTGCGGCTGCCTGCTGCAGCTCTGACACTATTGTTTTCCCCACTACGGCTCTATCGCTGTGTTTCCTCCTTCGTTGGTTGCTCCTGCCGACACAGTAGTCATCGGCTGCTAATGATGATGTCGTTGTTTCTACGGCTGTTCCTTGGGCCGTGACATGCTTCCCAGGCCTTTGGCCGTCCTCCTTATGGCTCATGGACTTTTCGGCCATGACCATGTCTCCCTTGCAGTATGTGGTTGATATTCTGTTGTTTCTCTGTCGCCTACAACTGTGTTCCTACAGCATATACGGTTGTAGTGTTGTCCCCTGCAACTTCAATTGTTGTGTTCTGTTTTCTACAATTTTGGCTCATGTTTTGCTGATATTTTGTGATATTTTGGACTTGTATCTGCCATTCAATTTCCTACATATGCTATGTTTTCTGCACAACCTGCATGATTTGGTGATACAGATTAGTTGATTATTGGGGCTATTTTTACATGCGATGATGGACTAGATTTTGGGCTTTGTTATCCTTGCATGAGGTAAACAAAATTGTGACTTGGTGATGAAAATGAAATTTGAAATAAATGTTTAAAACAAACGAATAAGATATAGATTTGCCTCATCTGTTTTAAAACTAACGCAAATTGACATACATGACACATGGGGTTTAGTGTCTCATTGTCACAAGAGTACAGGAGCAACGAGGGTCCCCTCTATGACCATACTAGTGGTGGATACAGAAAGGTATTAATTGACATTATTGATTGATCTCGACCCATAATCGTTGCCCAGATTGCAACTAAGGGAAAGGCAATACTCATGTTATCAGTCTGATCCCTAATTTTGTGAGAAAGGTTATGATTCACGGATGTAGATCGATAGCTACACCATGTACAAATGTTTTAGTCCAAATTGATCGTTATTCCAAACCAAGAGAACACATAAATTGCATCTTGTATCCTCGAGCAAGAATCGCACTTATATTAGATCAATATGCTATACTTGACACCATATATTGGTGACACCATATCACATTGACATTACAGTTTGAGACTTTAGCAGATTTTGCCTTATATTGATATCCGCATGTGATTTACTATGCCGTCAGTCAGTTGCATGGTTTGAACTTTGATTATTTTATTTACCGCATGATTTTGTTTCTATATGTTTTCCTTTAATCCTTTATATTTATCGCTTGATTTTCCTTAAGGACCTACAGAGATTATCTCAGAGACGACATTCATGTTTTGTTTTGTGAATGTCAGTCACATTTGAAGAATATGTACTTTGAGAGTGAGCCACTTGACCATGTATACGAAGAGGAGCAAGACTTGCCTCATGATTAGGTTTAGTTAATTTCACTCTATTTATTAGTAGATTTGTATGGGCCTATTTTTGTATCAGATTTGGAGCCCTTCTTTTTATTTTCAGTTGTAACAATGTACTCCTATTTTTGGAGAGAATTCTAACTGCAGATTGGGATGTGATCACTTGTAGACATTATTTCTGTTTCTTGTTAAATAGTTTACAGGGAGAAACTACGTGGTTTTATATTGACGCTATGCGAATTTAAATCAAGAGGAAAAAATATTTCGCTTATTTTCGTTTTGATTCAAATACGTCGCAGGCCTGCCATTTTCTTCCCTAGGTATCGTGTGAAGCAGGGTATGACAGTAGCATTGTGACTTATGTAAGATTTATTCTAAATTTGATTCGGGCTATTTTGATTTGTAGTAAATGCGCAAACGTGATAATTATCTTCATGATTTTTCTATTTTAATGAAATAGTGGCTTTTATTTGATTGATACCAGCTTACTTTTAGTTATAACATTATTAATTCTTACTAGTTTTCATTAATACATGTACCAAATTTTAGATCCCGTACTATTTATTGATTGACGAATAATATTGAAATGTATGCTTAATGGAAAATTTAACATTCACGTCTTTTGTTACCGAATTTGTATCCGTTTTATAAAATATATAGACTGTATTATACATGCATGTTTTCAATACCGTACTTTTGTTGTACACCGAATGACTAATAGAGGTCAAGCATTCTTTCCTTATGGGCTGAAACCTGAGTTTGCACAGCGGTTTTTAAAAAGACAGATCTGTTGTTTAACATATCAAATGACAGTTGGACTAGGTTTGCAACAATTCAATCTTAAGTATCTAACACTGCACCAAAACTCCGAATATGTGGTGAGAGTTGAAGATAATAATAATTTTATACGGAAACACGCTTTTGGAAAATTCAATATTCTGATGTACATAATAGCATGACAATTACTCCTTTGTGGGGGGTTGTGAGTTTGAAACCCCACCCCACCCACCCACCCCCCAAAGCAGCGTTCGAGGTGAGTATCTAATTGGGGATATGGGAAGCTGTGTGAGTATCTAATTGGGGATTCTCACTGGAAGCTTGATTGTTAGAGCGAAAAAAAAACTTCTTGGCAACTTGCAGTCAACACACCTATAATTTGTCGAAATACAAATAACTGAAATAACCCAAAACTATAGTTACATTACTATTAGTTCATAACTTCATACTTTGAATTTTGGGATTACCTATGTACTAGGACTTCTTTGCTGCAACACATACATGTGTGTAGGTTAGCCCCTTTTTATCCCACGTAAAATGATGATAATTTCTAAAAACAATTTAATATTAAGAGAAATTGCCACTCACGTGCAAAATGTAACCTTTAAAGCAACTCATGATATAACCCTCTTCTATGTCTTCATCTATCCATCGCTCTCTGTCTCAGCCAATATCATTCTTCTAGTAAACTAATTTCCCTCCATACACTACTCCATGTGCCCCATCTCCCCTTCCCAACAAAAACCTAAAAACAAAACAAACCCCAATTGCCAAATAATAATAATAATAAAACAAAAATTATTTTTATCGAACTCTCTCTAACCCTAAAGGCTTGCTCTAGATTTTTATCGCTTAATTTTTAGAACTTGAAATCATTTAGTGTTTGTTCGAAGTCAGAGAAAAAGTTTGTAAGAATTTGTTAAAAGAGAATTAATTCCTATCGTTATTATCCTCTATATATACACACACACACACACTAGTCATTACCCGTGACCATAGGACACGGTTTATTTAATGGCCGAGTCCCCCCAACAAATTTCAAGTTCCCCCAAATTTCAAGTTTTCCCACAAAATTTCAAGTTTCCCCCCAAATTTAAGTTTTCCCCCAAAATTTAAGTCCCTCCAAAATTGTCATTGCCACCTAGGACAAACTTGCACGTAGGACAAAGCTTTGTCCTAGTAGGATAAGATTCAAAATCTTCAAAGGACGGGAAAAAAATGGTCGAAAGGTGGGAGAATAAAAAGTGTGGGTGGGTGTGTAGGGAGGGTCCAGTGGCAAAAATGCAAAAACCGGGGTTGTATGTGCAAAATTCCCCACATCCTCTCTTATCCCTCAAAATCTAATCTCTTATATTTTCTCTTATCCAAATTCTCTTATCCAATTTCTCCTGTCCAAATTCTCTTATCCAATTTCTCTTGATAAGATCCCTCTTTTATATAATAGATATACAAATTCTCTTATCCAATTGCTCATGTCCAAATTCTCTTATCCAATTTTTCTTGATAATATCCCTCTTTTATATAATAGATATCCAAATTCTCTTATCCAATTTCTTATATCCAAGTTCTCTTATCTAATTTCTCTTGATAACATCCCTCTTTTATATAATAGATGTATATACTCTTGTCCAAATTCTCTTGTCCAATTTTCCTTGTCCAATTTCTCTTATCCAATTTCTCTTGATAACATCCCTATTTTATAGAATATATATGTGTGTGGGTAAACTGTTCCTAGGGTGACTCCTTAGATTTCATCTAAGGAGTCGCCCCCATTTTCCCCCATATCCTACATTTTTTTCTTGGGATTGTTGTTCACCTCATGAATGATCAACATACCAAAAATCAAGCCATTCTAATACTTTTTGAGCCCCCATCTACCCCTTGCAACTTCATAAGATTTTCAGCAGGTTTTGAGACTGTTGAAGTTGCAAGGAGTAGCTGAGAGCTCTAAAAGTATTAGAATGACTTGATTTTTGGTATGTTGATGATGTGAACCCCATGAAAAATAAAATCCAAAAAAATATGGGATATGATGGAAAATGGGGGCGACTCCTTAGATTTCATATAAGGAGTCATCCTAGGAACACTTTACTATATATATATAGAACTAAATGGCAACGATATTACGGTCAATGTACTTGAATACTCGATACTCATACAAGTAGTAATACAAGAAAATATAATATGAATCCTGACACTCCCGTCAAGCTAGAGCAAAAATATCATGCCTAACTAGTCAAATAAAAAAGAAAATACCTTAGATGATACAACCTAGATAACTATATCTTCTAATTACTTAAGTAAATAAATGAGTGTATGTGATGCAGATCCACTTCTTAGTCACTGCATCCGGAATAAAATGACAATCCACCTCTATAAACTTTGTTATCTCATGAAACACTGAATTTTTATCAATATAGCTAGCAGCAAACATAGGCATAGGTTCCTGATATCAGAATCTTCAACCATATTATCTCGCATGCAGTATGTGCAATAACTTGCTGCTCAACCTCGGCACTACATTGTGACACCACGAGTGTTTTTTACTCCTCCAAGTTACTAAATCTGCTCCCACATATATACAATAGGTAGTCGTAGGACTGCAACGGGCCCATTTAATAGGACACATTTATCCCCCCCCCCCCTCTCTTTCCCCCGCTGACCCATTTCGATGAAGCCCACGTGCACGCGGGGCCCATTTCGATGATACCATGCTGAAAGTTAGAGAAAAGGTTTTAAGAATTGGTTAGAGGAGAAATAATTCATCTACATTCTATTATCCAATAAATATCTATATTACAATTGAGAGCTGTTTTTGAACTTATCCTATGTGGCAATGTCACATCAAATTTTGGAGGGAAAATTTTTGGGTTGGAGAAAATTTGTTGGGAGAACAAATTGCTTTTTTGAAATTGAATGCATCAGCCTTTAATACCCACACATTCATCAAAGAGGCAGGATGTGCTTTAATACCCACACGTTTCTCAAAGAGGCGGAATATGCAGAGGCACATTGCAGGTCCCATTGTTTTGTGCGGGCTGAGATTGAAAGCCAGCTGGAAAACCAAGAGACATTTGTCAAGTTGTAATCTGCATACACCTATTTGATGCACTTTCCACCCTTTATAAAACCCCTCCATCGTCACTGTGCTCACATCACACTGAACCTCCATTGTCCCTTGATCATTCATGGCTAAATCCAAGTCTATTTTCGTAATATCTGTGGAGTAATGGTACACACGGTGGAGCCCGCAGCCACCTAAACGTTCCATCGTAACAACACAACATGCTCCTAAAATAATTGTTTAAAAGAATTGTTTCACCATAAGTACGCACACATTTACATGTATGTGTATCCACATTCAATATATATTTTTGAACCAACAGAAGGCGTCTGCGCCGAGGGCGTATTTTTGCCAGTGCCAAAGGCGCCGTCGTCGAATTTGTTGTTCCGCGCCGAAGGCGCCTACGCCGAATTTGTTGTTCCGCGTCGAAGGCGCCCGTATCACTAAATATTTTTACGCTACTTTGTTTTTCTTTTAAATTTTGGCCGTGAAAATATTTTTTTGGGGAACACAGATTTCACGAGGGAAAAATCTTAAATGAACCGTGCCCACCGACACGGGTTATGACTAGTCTATTATACAAATGGGGGATGTTTTTGAATTGGTTTGCAGACTAGAACAAAAGATTTGATAGAAAGAGTTGAGATATAATCTTGGTGAATCAACGGTTACGATGAGAGATGGTGAAAATTTTAGGGAAAAACTTTTGAATTTTGAGGGGGGGAATCTTTGGGGAAACCCAAAGTCCCTTCAAAAACATTTTTTCATCATTTCACATTTTGTTGACGTCTCCATCTTCCATTTGTCATGTTTCCAGCATATACATCACAAAATCAATCGATCGTCGATTGCACCTGAGAAGCATTCGATCGAACCCCAAAGTTCGACCTCCGATCGACCATTTGCAGGTTAAATTCTGGTGTTTGAGCATTCTAGCTCACCTTCTAAATTATTCCTTGTAATTTATCCACATGAAACTATTGATCTAATCAGCTCTTTATATATTCAAATCATTTGCATCCATCTCTGAATTCAGTGCAATTTGCTCGATCTCATCTCCTCTTTTTTTGTAATTTTCCCTCTTTTACTCCATTTTCTTTCACTTTGTAATGGTGACATTAAATCTCTAGATCTAAAATGAGATGGAGTCCTTATACAGTAAGCGAACGAACACGACAATGGTAATGGCGATGTCAAACAATTTCAATTTCAATTTTATGGTGATTTACATCTGATTCCAAGATTTCTTTTTTTCGTTTATTTTGTAAATTAGAGGAATGATGTGGCACCGTCTTCAGAAGAGATGGAGGAGAACATCCAATCCATTCTAGAAAGGATCGAGCACTTCACTCAGCAGGCAACAATTATATACCATCTCCTTTGATTAATCCTTCAAAATTCTCTGATCTGTCTATTTTGATCCGTTGCAACCTTAGATCCGTTATTAATTTTTTGCTTTATTTAATCTAAGGAGCAATAAAGTTGATTTTTTGAGGAAAAACAATGAAGCTGATTGTTGATTGAATCTTCATGTTAATCAATTAAAATTGCTTCCAGAACAAGGACTATAAGTTTAAATGTTGATGAACATTAAAAATTTATATTTGGAACCAAAATCATTGTCAATTAATTTGATGCAATTTAATTGATCTCGAATGATATTTTCCCCTCTTTTTTGCAATTTTCACTCTTTCACTCCATTTTCGTTTGCTTAGCAACGGTGACATTAAATCTCCAGATCTGAAACGTGATGAAGTCCCCACAGAGTAAGTGAATGACGATGACAATGGTAATGGCCATGTCGAACAAAATTGCTTTCAATTTTGAGGCGATTTACATCTGATTCCGGGATTTATTTTTTTCATCTATTTTGTAAATAGGAACACGAGGAACTCGCCAAAGTCGATGAGGAGGAGGAAGTTGTTGAGGAGAGGAACCATGTGGCACCGTCATTATAAAAGACAGAGGCGAACATCCAATCCATTCTTGAAAGGATCAAGTGCTTCACTCGGTGGGAACAACAAATATACACCTCCTCCTTGGTTAATCCTTTGAAATTCTGTCTATTTTGCTCCACTAGGGCCTAAGATCCGTTACTATTTTTTGCTTTATTTAATCGAGGAAGCAATGAAGTTGATTTTTTTAGAACAATGAACTTGATTGTCGATTGAATCTTTGTGTTGATCAATTAAAATTGCTTCCAGAATCAATGACTCTAAGTTTAAAGAAATATTTGTCATGCGTTCGTTGTAACAAACTTATATTCTAGTGATATGAGCTTGAAGAAATGAAGAACATGAGTGGGCAAGAGTTTATTGCTCACGTACGAGGGTACAAACTCATTCTTATTGCATATATCATCATTCTTCCCATTTTTATAATATCTTATTTATTTTTGTCTATACATTTTGCAAAAAAACTATGGATTTTCACAAGGAGCTTCTATTTATTAAAGAGTCACAAGGTAATTATCTTCTTATGTGTTTGTTTATGTCACGGCATGATTTAAGAAGTTATCTAATTTGGTATATCAATTTGCTTATCGAATGTGAGAGTGGTAATTTTGCTTGAAATTTTATTTGTGCTTATGTTTAAGTTGTTTGGTTTTGTTGATATGAGAGAATCCGTGTGTTGTATGTTTGATGTCTTCTTTTGTAGTTTTAGTGAAAGTCAACATGTTGTTCTATTGTAGTTTAGGCCTTTAGCAAAATTCTTGGTATGATATTTTCACTTTTAGATATGGTTGATGAATGCTAAGCCAAATTTAGGAATAATGTTAGGTGTTTTTTAATGTTGGGATGTTAATATATGTAATGTTTTGCATGCTTCTAAGCTTTATTGATAAACATATGATCTTGATGTGTTTCATGATGCTCTAGGATCATTTCCTTTATCAATTTTGTTACCATTGATCGTATTGTTTCTGTTTATTAGCTTTGAATCCGATGATTCATTGGATTTATGAGTCTTTTGGCACGTGTATTATGGGATTTGTCAATGATCAAAATTATGTAGTTTAGATGAGTGATCATAATCACACATGCACAAGTGCATGCATCGTAACCATACCTTATGCCGTAATTTGAATGGGAGAAGATTTTTGAATGTAGGAAATTATGAATGGGGGAAGATTTTGAATGTGTGGAAATTTTCGGAGGAATGATAGATTTTGAACGAGGGGATAATTTTTAATATGGGAAAGATTTTGAGTGGGGGAAAGTTTTGAACGTGATACTGTAAGGGAACGTGTTATGACTATCCATCAATTATACAATTGAGTGATGTTTTTGAATGTGGTTGCTGACTAGAACAGAAGGGTGTGTAGAAAAACAAATGTGATTGAATATTGATGAATTAATGGGTAGGATGAGAGTTGGTGAAATTTTGGGACGAAAACCCTAAAATTTTAGGGTGGACTAAATTTGGAGGGAACTAAATTTTTGCGGGAATTAAAATTTTTGGGTAACTAAATTTTCTTAGTGAACTAATATTTTTGGGGAACTAAATAACAAGTATTGTGCTTTAATTATTGTTGTTCGTTTAAATTAGGGAATCAATGATTTTGCGGGGGATGTTTTAAATGAACCATGCCCTTAGGGCACGGGTTATGACTAGTAGAGAACTAAACAGGTACGGGTTTACCGTCAATATACCCAAACACATGATACTAATTCTAATAGTAATACAAGTAAATATAATATAATTCCTAATAGATGTTTTTCCTTTTCTCCAAACTATAAAAGTGATAGATGTAGGAAAAGGTGTGATCATTTGATACCAAGGATATCCAATTCATATATTTTTCTGATGGAGGGTGGATGATACGTGCTGAAAAAGAAATTATGTGTTATTTATTATTTCAACAAAATGTACTAGAAGTGAATGAAGCTTACCCATGGTTTAAGAAGACCATTGACTAACATATCAGGCATTCCAAACTACATCACCAGTGTTAAGCAAACTAGTTCGAAGATCACATTCAAAAATATGGAACTATCATACAAAACTGGGTAGATCATGTCATCAACTTCAAATTAGGTGGCAAACCTGGTGAGAATTTGTCTGGAAGAAAGAATTTGATGATATTTGAAACGTTAGACCTCTCAACATCTCCGTGATAGTTGGCTTCCCATACAGAGTATATTCCTCCTCCCCGACAGATGTATTACCAACAGAAGAATTCACATTATTCACAATGCTGACCTATTGCCATAAGCAAGAATGAAAAGGTTCGGTTCCAAAGAACAGTTAAAAAGATTCATACTTTGAATTACATGATGAAAGGAGGATTTGCATGAAGAAGTTTAGCTACATGAAAACAGTACTCTACAAATTGTAAATCTACAATGTTTGAACCGCATATTCATATATTATATAATACAGCATAAAGATCCAAGAGACAATTTTTTTAATGTTATTTACTATTTAGATAACAAGGCAAGCACAGAAACCACCTCTTGCTGATATTTTCCATGCCGAACATAGAAGTTCTTTTTTTTTTTTGGGGGGGGGAGGGGATGTACATCAAATATTAGAATTGAGATACTGTAAAACCTAGCAAAATCATTTTCACCTGACTTTTGCCTTACAATTTCCCAACAGTTTCCTTGATTTTCCAAAATGCCAACAAAGATTTGTTCTTTCCTTCTAAATGCTATTCTTTTTGCTACCCAGTTACACCACTACTGATTTCAAGTAAGGTGCACAGAAGAAAGAAGTATATAAATAGTTCACATCATGCATCCAAGTGACAGCAGCTATATGTGAATCATGTGACACAAGAGGCAATGGACGCTACCTACTTGCATATTTTGATAGCTGGTTGTGCTATGGATGAGCAACTATTACTTGTACTACATTGTGAATGCTTGTGTCTCGGTATACATTAGCTAGCGGTACTCCCGAACAACTAATAAAGGCACAAAGACATGGATATAGCATACAAACACAACATATTCTCTATCTCATTTATAGAGAAACTGTGCTTCACAAATCACATGCAAGTTGGTTAAGATGATATGTACATGATATCCGTGGCTAATGTATCGAGATAAGCAGGTAACCGTAACAATATAGTCAACCTATCAAAATGACAGGAGCATTCTTCAGATTTGACTTTCCGCTATCTAACTTTTTTCAGTTATGCAGAATGTTGCTACCAGACTTTCAGAGTTGACAAAGAAAATGATACAACTGAAAGTAGCATAGTATCATCACCACGCCCTGAATATAATGGTTCCTTACTCTATAAATAGTTAGCCATGAAGTACGTCATCATCCAAGCCTCAGTTAAGGTTACGCTTTCAGTTAAAAAGGATTTTATCAAAGATAACTTGTATGTTTACTTTAGCGAAAGGAATTGCACTAACCACTTCAGGGATAGCTGAGATCTTGTTAACTAGAGACTCCAGTAACGAAGGCTTGTAATGTGATGTCACAAAATTAACCATTAATTCTGCAAGGCCCGTTTTGGTATCTCTGAAATACACGAGACAAAGTCCAGATCAGTTGTTAAAACTTCATTCTCACAAGTAAAGGTAGGCTTCCAACTAAGTTGAGTCATGTCAAATTGATATTGAAGATCAAACAAGTAACAACAAATAACAAGAAATTTTGAAAGGGTGTGCATGCACGTGTGTGTGTGCATGCACGCGCATGTGTTATATGACAAAAAACCAAGGAAATTCTAAGAAAAAAGAACTTTCATGGAGAGACACAATTCAATTATTCTAGTCTGGAACTACAAGCATGAACGACCTAAGCCATACGATTCATGGAGTCATTGTCCACATTCATAATATAACAATAGGCATCTCAATCATTTAGGCTTGGAAGTCATTTGAATTCAGACATACTGCAAAGTCATTATGCTCACACCATTTCGATATTCCTTCAGATAAGTCCATTAAAAATGCTTGTAGAAGTAACAATGCATATAACAGTATGCAAGTTTTTAGCTATATGAAATGAACTATTGTGACAAAATCTTTATCAAATTCCCAAAGCCGAAAAAAAAGTTCTTAAGGCTCGAAGTAGGATCAGACTCGACTTGGTAAAAGCTTGTTCATGTTTGACAACTAAACAAACCAATTTTGAACACAAATTCATATTCAATGGATGACAAGCATGAGGTCTGTTTGAACTCGTCTCATGTTTGAGCTTGGCTCAAATAAGGCTGGTTTGGGCTTGGTTTGGGCTTCATTCTTATATGGCTCAATTAGGCTTTGGTTGGACCTTGTGCTCAATCTCAACTCATTTAATAGCAAAGTTAATTTAATCACTAATATACTGTTATTAATATTGGGAGTAAATAAAATTTATCTACCTTTGTTCTTCTCCTCCATTAGTTCAAAAAAAACTTAAGTATAATGGACAAAAAAAGAAAATTATTGAATATCAAAAGAAAAAATATGCTGATCTGTAGATTTTTAGTGTAAATGGTATGCAAAGGCTTGACGGTTGGATTAGGCTCAGTAAAAGTTCACTCAAGCTCATTTATTGAGTTAAACAAAATGAACTTCAACAAAATTATAAGCTCATTTATTAAGTTAACAAAATGAGCTTCAACAAAGTTCACTCAAGCTCACTCAAGCACATCACACACCTTCTTGCCTCATTCTTAAGAGTACTATTCAAGGCATATGTGGTGAAAAGTGTTTCATATTTCGGTCCTATTTTCTCTTGATATTTGAGATATCCTCTCGGGTTGGGAGAGTAGTCCATTCTCAGGTTGTGGAATGTGGAAGAAGAAAGAGTATTGGTTTTTCACTTGTCTGATTTTGGCAAGTGGGTATTAGTGTAACACTAATCACTAACGGGTTTTCTAGTATGTTGCTGGAGTAGGATTCAAAGGAGTCGATGAGACTCAGAGTCGGGGAGACTCGGTGAATCCGAACCAGGGTAAATCCTTTGTTTGTGTTTGCATTCTTGTGTTTGTTACTCTCTCTTTCTATTCCGCACTAAGGTTGCATAAGGGATCTTTAATTTGGCATAATTTCCTTATTACTGTTATAAAGCACTATTCACCCTCCCTCTCGTGTTTTTTCCTATAGTTTCAGATCCTACAAGAGATTGCAGCTCAGCAACACTGGACACTTTGGAGTGATGCTGGGGACATGACAGCTGGCATATATCATCAGGGCGGAATTTCCTTCCTCTAGAGTTGGGGAGCACATATATCATCATGGGCATGAAGTGGCTGCAGACACTGGGGGATACAAGGGTTAATTGGAAGCTTATCAGGCTGGAGTACCAGGAGAGAGGGACAGTTATGCTGCATAGGGATCCCAGTTTATGTCGTTCCATGGTTTCCTACAAAACCAATGCGAGAGCTATCCAAATGGCAGGAGGGGAAAACTTGGTGGATTTCTCGGGGATGTCACTCGAGGAAGTGGATGTAGGTCACGAGCAAGAGATAGCGCCAGAGTTGAAGCAACTGCTGAGTCAGTATGAGGAGGTTTTCCATACCCCCACATGGTCTTCCCACACCACGGGACCATGAGCACGTGATTGTTCTACGGGAGGGGTGTCCCCAATCAGCGTGCACCCCCTACCGGTATCCTCAGGTGCAGAAGGATGAGATTGAGAGGATGGTAGGGGAGATGTTGCAGGCAGTGGTGATTCAGCCGAGTGTGAGCCCATTTTCTAGTCCAGACCTACTCGTGAAGAAAAACTATGCAGTTGGCGCTTCTGTGTGGACTACCGGGCCCTGAATAAGGAGACTGTGCCTGACAAGTTTCATATCCCGGTTATTGATGAGCTGCTTGACAAGCTACATGGGACGGCGATGTTCTCGAAGATAGATCTAAAGTCTGGGTACCATTAGATTCAGATGAGGATGGCTGACGTACCGAAGATGGCATTCAAGACACATAAGGGAAATTATGAGTTCCTTGTCATGCCTTTTGGCTTGACGAATGACCGAACGACGTTTCAAACTTTGATGAACAAGGTCTTTCGGCGCTACTTGTGAGATTTGTGCTAGTGGTTTTGATGATATACTGATCTATAGTCGTAGTTTAGAGTAGCATGTATGGCACTTGCAGGCGGTGTTGTAGGAGTTAAAGAAGCATCAGCTGTTCGCCAACAGGAAGAAGTGCATCTTTAGACAGCCACAAGTGGAGTACTTGGAACATGTGGTGTCAGCTGAGGGGGGTGACGACAGATAAGGCAAAGATTTCGGGGATGTTGGATTGGCCCCATCCTACGACACCGCGAGGCCTACGAGGTTTTCTGGGCCTTACAGATTACTATCGAAAGTTTGTTCAGAGGTATAGCACGATAGCATAGCCCTTGACGGAGCAGCTTAAGAAGAACAGCTTTCACTGTGGAGAGGAGGCGACCAGGGCATTCCAGGTCCTGAAGCAGGCGATGACGACAATACATGTGCTAGCACTGCTAGATTTTAGCAGACCTTTCGTGGTGGAGACGGATACGTCAGGATATGGATTGGGGACAATGCTGATGCAAGACCAGCACTCAGTTGCTTATTTCAGTCGGGTTTTGTCAGCACGAGCAAGGCTGTAGTCTGTGTACGTGAGGGAGTTGATGGCGATAGTGCTCTACATACAGAAGTGGCAGCCATATTTACTTGGAAGGAGATTTATTATACAGACTGACCAGAGGAGCTTGAAGTATCTCTTGGAGCAGCGCATGGTCACAGAGGAGTATCAGAAGTGGCTCGCCAAGCTGGCTCACTACACATTTGAGATTCAGTATACACCAGTATAGGAGAACAAGGCAACGGATGCTTTCTCCCGCAGGGAGAAGGTGGCAGAGGTGGCAGCACTTTCAGTGCATGTCCTACTAGACTAGGAGCCTATAGGGAGGGAGAATAAGGTCGATGATAGGCTGACGCTTATACGGGAGGAGCTTTAGCATGGGTCTGCGGACCATCCAGGCTACACACTGAGTGGACAACGGCTACTTTACTAGGGGCGGTTGGTGATACCGTAGGCTTCTTTCCACATCCCGATGATTTTTCAGGAGTTCCATGTTAGTTCGGTGGAGGGACATTCAGGAGTCCAGAAGACCTACAGGAGGATGGCTATAGAGTTGTAGTTGCCAGGGATGAAGAGAGACATCGCCAGGATGGTAGTGGAGTGTGACGTCTGCCAGTGTCACAAGTACTTAATGATGGCTCCCTAGGGTTGCTTCAGCCAGTGGCACTACCAGAGGGGATGGGATGATATCAGCATGGATTTCATCAAAGGGCTACGATGGTCTGAGGGCTTCACAGTCATATTTGTGGTGGTGAATCGACTCAGCAAATATACTCATTTCATTCCCTTGCGGCGTCCTTTCATGGCAGTGACGGTGGCCACGACATTCATGAAGGAGGTTGTCCGCTTACACGGGTTCACTGCCTCTATTGTATCAGATCGGGATAAAGTCTTCATGAGTAGCTTCTGGAAGGAGTTGTTTAAGGTGCAGTGGACCATATTGAAGAGAAGCATGGTCGATCACTCGCAGACTGATGGCCAGACGGAAATGGTGAATAGGAGCGTGGAGGCATACTTGCATTTCTTTGCTTCAGTCACCGAAGTAGTGTATCAGGTTGTCCGCTTACACGGGTTCACTGCCTCTATTGTATCAGATCGGGATAAAGTCTTCATGAGTAGCTTCTGGAAGGAGTTGTTTACGGTGCAGTGGACCATATTGAAGAGAAGCATGGTCGATCACTCGCAGACTGATGGCCAGACGGAAATGGTGAATAGGAGCGTGGAGGCATACTTGCATTTCTTTGCTTCAGTCACCGAAGTAGTGTATCAGGTGGTTGGCATGGGCGGAATACTGATACAACATGTCTTACCACTCGGCAGCACAGTATACTCCTTTTCGCATCCTCTACGGCGGGATCCACCACACTTGATACATTACAGCCGTGTCACATCCCCAGTGTCCCAGGTGGACGAATACTTGGAGAGGGATGAACTGTTGGAGAAGCTGAAAAGCACTTGTTGCGTGCGCAGCAAATTATGAAGGCCAAGGCCAATGAGCACAGGAGAGATATTCAGTTTGAGGTGGGGGATAGAGTATTTCTTAAATTGAGACCATATAGACAGAAGACATTGGCGCATCGAAGCAATAAGAAGCTGGAGGCCCGTTACTATAGGCCATTTGAGGTGGTTGCTAAGATTGGGACGGTGGCATATTGCCTGAATCTGCCAACTACATCCACCATACACCCCGTGTTCCACTGTCACAGCTACGACGTGCTATTGGAGACCATACTCTTTCACCTACACTTTCACCCACCCTAACCGACGACATGGAGGTATTGCTCGAACCACAGGAGGTCAATGGGGTTTGCCAGAGCACAGCAGGGATCCAGGAGTTGCTTATCAAATGGCGGAGCCTAGCAGACTATGACGCAACATGGAAGTCTTGAGCAGTGATTCGGCAGCAATTTTCAGACTTTCATCTTGAGAACAAGGTGGCTCTTTTTGGAGGGAGTAATGTTGCGGTCATCACATACATGGGGTGGAGGCGCGCGGGGGCATCGACGACAACTTCAGAGGCAAACTTGTAAATTCTAAACTTTGGGGAGATTTTATGTAAAAAAGGTCTAAGTCTGCAATTAGCCTCTTTATATGCTTAGCCGGCCGGCCCTATGGGAGTATGCTTTGATTGTTTGAGAAAACCTTTAGTTAATTTGTCCATGGACATCCTCTGGCGATCTTCGACTTTCATCTCGAATCGAAATTTAGGAGCGTCTCTGTTAGACCCAAGGGGCCGACGCACACAAGGGGGGCGCGCGCAAGGGTGGAGGAGCAGACTTAAGGGCATTTTGGTCTTTCCATATTTTCTATTGTTTAGGAGAGGGTTTTCTTATTTAAACTAGGGCTAGCCACCATTTGTATCCATGCTTGATGATTGATATTTCTCTTGAGCATCCTTAGGTAGATCTAAATTAAACGAGTGCGGACGTCCTCTATTGGCGTCTTGAGAGGTGAATACACCTCTTTTGTATTCACTTATCTAGTTCTTGCTATTATTTCTCTATAAAAACTGCGCCTTTTTGTTAGATCCTAACAATTTGGTATCAGAGCGTGACGATCCATGGCGGCCGCGACGAGATCGAAGGATAAAATCGAGGCGTTGGAGGAAAAGTTCATGGGAGAAATTGAAGGGGTAAAGAAATCGGTGGAATTGGTGGTGGAATCCATCGAGCAATTGAAGGCAAGCCAAGCGAAGAACGACGAGCAATTTGCAAAGATCCTCTCCCTTTTGACGGCTAATTCCCAAGGCGAAGAAAACCCTAATCCGACACCAAAGGCGGCAACTTTGAAGAAGGAAAAGAAAAACGAAGATTTTTACCCAAAATCAACCCTATTTCGTGGAAGAAATTGATGAGGAAAAAGAGGAGGGACCATGGGAGGTCGACTACCGCGAAGAATTGCGACGAAGGGCAGAGGAAAGGCGGAGGGGGAACGGTGGCCCAAACCTCCCCCTCCCGACAACGACGCGAGAAGATCCGGGGGGCCCGGGGGGTTTACGGCTCCACCCCCGGGAGTTCCACCGGGGAGGCGACGGCCCCCCACGGACTCGCCCAGGTCTGGCGAGAGTAGGGGGTCCGGTGACCCCTCCCGAGCCCCGGCGGGAGCGTGGGGAGCGGGCCCTGGCGGTACCCCCGCCGGGCCGCCGGAGCAGGCCGCACGCCTGCGGGTTTTCAGCAGCATCCCGCGGGCCCGGATGGCAGCAGCCGCATGCTCCAGGGCTGATTGGGGGCGGTCGTGACCCTACGGGGTTTCGAGGACATGGGAGGAGAACCGGGGAGATCCGAGGGCGATTTTCGGCCCTATTTGGAGGACCCAGCGCGGGACTTTGGAGGTGGATTTGACCCCGGAGAGGGACAGAAGTACTATGATGGAGGAGGCTATGGGGCTGATTTTGGAGATGACGCTGGTTGGGAGGACTTCGATGGCAGGCGTGGAGGTCACCGAGTGGACTATGGGGGCCGCGGGGGAGTGCTACCTGGGCAGTACGAGACGCATGGTGAGAGGTGACAGCACTATCGCCAGCCGCGTCGTGCAGAGGGGAGGCCCGATCAGTGGCACTTTGGAGGAGACTGCGGGGTGCAAAAGCTGAAAATGCCACTGTTCGGAGGGGAGGATCCGCATACCTGGTTGTTCACCGCGGAGAGATATTTCGCCGCGCACCACATGACAGATGCATAGAAACTGGAGGCGGCAGCGATTTGCATGGAGGGTAGAGCATTAGGGTGGTATCAGTGGACGGAGAGGATGCAACAGATTCGATGCTGGGAGGAGCTGAAGGACATTATCCTGGAGAAGTTCAAAGATCCCCGCAAGAAAATTTGCACGAGCAGTTATACGCTCTCAGGCAATAGGGACCGGTGAGAGAGTACATTGAGAGGTTTAAGACCTTATCCGGGAGAGTACACGGTGTGTCAGATGAGTCTCTAGAAGGCACTTTCCTGAAGGGTCAGAGGCCCAGCCTCCGAGCTGCAGTGAGACTCTACAAGCCCAGTAGACTTTCCTAGGTCATCGAGATGGCACAGCTGGTAGAGGACTCGCGAGAGGAGGACAGGAGAGCCAAGAGTGGCTACAGTGGCCAGGTACAACGGGGCATCTCCTCTGGAGCCGGCGGGGCCAGGGTCACCACTGAGGCAGATCAGACTAGTTTCGAGAAGACGGGGGGAGCAGATTAGCACACCATCGGCTGGGGCCAATTCCGGAGGATGTCCAATGCAGAGATGAGAGAGAAGCGACAAAAAGGGATCTGTTTCAGAGATGATGAGCGCTTCACCCCTGGACACCGCTGTGCGGGTCGCAAGCTGCAAGTGTTGATCGCAGAGGCAGACGATGATAATTATGTGGAGGACGAAAGGATCAGAGGAGATGACGACTCTCCCTCGGAGTAGCACCGCCAGTGATATCATGCACCACCTTGAGGACAAGGTGAAATTTCAGGGGCAGAGTAGTGTTAGACCCAAGGGGCCGACGCACACAAGGGGGGACGCGCGCAAGGGGGGAGGAGCCGACTTAAGGGCATTTTGGTCTTTCCATATTTTTTATTGTTTAGGAGAGGGTTTTCTTATTTAAACTAGGGCTAGCCGTCATTTGTATCCATGCTTGATGATTGATATTTCTCTTGAGTATCCTTAGGTAGATTTAGATTAAACGAGTGCGGACGTCCTCTATTGGCGTCTTGGGAGGAGAATACACCTCTTTTGTATTCACTTATCTAGTTCTTGCTATTATTTCTCTATAAAAATTGCGCCTTTTTGTTAGATCCTAACAATCTCTTCTCGAATTGAGGCAAGTTATCCTTCTATTTCAAATCTGAAATTCAATAAAAATCCTATTTTTCTTTGTTCTTCCATAAAAATCCCACCTTTTGTCCACAAAAAGCCCTAAATCGTATCACCTAGCTCTCTTGAAACGTTGGGAGAGACATTATGCCATTTTTTTAGTTAGAGAATAATAGATTTAATGTCAGGGAAGCTTCACAAAAATCTGGGTTTGGTTTAGAGAATTATAGTTTAACATTTAGGCATGAATGATTCTAAAAGAATTAGGCTTGGGCTAGAGCATGATATATTTAATTCACGGCATAATGGGTTTAAACAACTTTGGGTTTGGAAGAGGTTGAAGACAATTACAAGTGTTTTAGATGAATATGGGCATTAGAGGGAAATACGCAAACTTAAATGTTGGGGGTGTTGATCTTACCCGAACAACATTGAGAATGTGAAAACACATGTATACAAATACAAGCACTTGTTGCATTGCATAACTTCAAGTGACTGAT
The DNA here is from genome assembly GCA_030789695.1 of Scilla litardierei. Lineage (NCBI taxonomy): Eukaryota > Viridiplantae > Streptophyta > Magnoliopsida > Asparagales > Asparagaceae > Scilla > Scilla litardierei. The sequence goes on from CM061135.1 coordinate 29,486,825, forward strand.
GAGTTTAATTGAAATTTTCCTTCCAACTACATGAAATGCATACACTGGTATTTTATCACGCAATTCTTTACACTCATCGACACCCATACCAGACATTGGCACTTCTTGGACACTCCTCGCAAAAGAAGTCAAACGCTTTTCAAATGTGTTCTCAATTATATGGCTTATTTCGTGAAAAACACCTCAAAGTTTATATCGATTTTGAAATTAATGCCTGGTGACACTCCTCGGACAGAAGTCAAAACACTTTTCAAATGTGTTCTCAATTATATGGCTTATTTCATGAAAAATACCTCAAAGTTTACACCAATTTTGAAATTAATACCTGGTACAGTTTTTTATTATAATTAACACCTCAAAGTTTCAAAAAAAATTACAGTTGATACCCTCCGTTGGCATGCGTTAAAATGCTAAAGGAATATTCCCAAATGCATGGCATGTGACTTTTTATAAATTTTTTGCACTTCTAGTTTAACTAATTCACCGGCTTATCCTTTTAACCCTAGTTATATTAAAAATCCCCTCAAAAATTAGGAAGCCCTCTTCTCTAACTTTTCCCATTATGCCAAATGATCCAGCATCCTCTTCCTCTCACCAAAATCCATCCTGCCCAAATTTGTGAAATCAGTGTTGCTCCCAAGTGTCAAAAAAACTCTCCAGGCAATTCTTCTAAGGATCTCCACATCGAAGATCTCACATTTTCCAGATCTCTCTTTCATTTCATTTAATCTCAAATTTTGCCCAATGGAATCTTTCTTTGAAGTAGAAATAAGGGGAGGAGATTTGAGGTTGGTGATGTTTGATTTGATTTTTTCCATGTGAATTGCTTTCTTTGGGAATAACTTAGAAATAAATTTAATTTATATTTGTTTTTTACTGTAGAGGAATAGAAAGGAGGAAAAGAACTTAAAATTTCTAGATAATTGGATGTTGTTCTAGGATTTGAATTGGGTTTGTGACCAACGAATGGTGAAATTGATATATACTAAACAAAAGGAAATTAATTATTTGGAAAATAATCATACTTTCATTTTTTGAGTTGATTTCCTAAGTGTGGGAACATAGATAAAATGTGACCATTTTTCAACCTAGCGTCATGCACCCCAATCAAATGAATTCCTTGAGCAAAGTTGTAGAAAGCGGCTGCGAAAATAGCAACATTTTGCCATGACGCTTACGTGGGGGTTAAGCAGCAAAGAGCAGAGAAAACAACAACAAAATTTGAAGAAAAAAATAGGGCCGGCCTAAGTGAAAAATGCAAGAAATGAAGGAATATTTGTGCTAATTTCTTTTTGATGATTAATACTATTGACTTATAAGATTAATATCAAAAATTCAACATAAGAACATAACCTATAGAATATAACGTGCAAAATCATGAATCAGGGATAAAGCCTCCGCAAAGCAGAAAGTGTAAGCAAAGGCTTAAGCGACACTTTATTGAGCTTTTTACAACAATGTCCGTGATTTAATCAATTATTCTTTGACAAAGGCTTAAGCAACGCTTTATTGAGCTTTTTACAACAATGTCCTTGATTTAATCAATTATTTTAAGTATTGTTCTTTCAGTTAATAGAGTAAAAAAAATTCGGCTTTTCTATTTAAACTCAAAACTTTACTCAGATCGTTTATTTCTAAAGTTAGGGTTTGGGTAACTGGGTTTTTCATCCGCCACCATGGGTGATTTTCCTTGGTTTCATTTGTGGTGTTTTGGAAAAAACCGAGGTTTTTCTTCAAAATCAAAACTTTAAAAGTTCTGAGAGAAGAAAGAAATTGGGAATTTTTTTAAATTTCAGAAAATAAAAATGAAGTTCATAAAAATTACTATTTTCACTATGCTCAAATTGGTAAAGTTATAAAAAACCTTACTTTCATGTGTAAATTATATCAATTTTATATCATCATCATTATGATCATCTTAGCCTTCATCCCAAAAAGTGGGGATCGGCTTCATAAACTCAATAGAAATAAAGAATAGAGTATTATCACTTAAAAATAATTTCACTTAATACTTGCATAAGTTCAAGTCACACCTAAATATGACCTGAAGCCAAGTCTAAATCTGAATTTCTTATCAGATTCGGATTTGGACCTTACATGAATGTGGTCAAAATCCGACCCACTTACACCCCTAGGAAGAAGTACAAAGAGGAGGGTACACCGGTCATTTAAGCTTTCTGTTAACGGATGTTGGTGTGTGCATTAAAAAAGGTATTAATTACAAAAAAGGTACCAGGTAAGAATCTCAAAATCATTGTAAACTTTGAGATATTTTTCACAAAATAAGCATAATTATATGGTATATTTTCTAGTTTAGAACACCTTGCAAAAACATTAATGACATGTCATACATGAATATACACTTCTTTCTTCACATAACATGTTCTTAAAAATCGGGATACATTAGGCTACAGAAGTTGACGAGCTGAATATTATTCTGTTTCATTACACATGAAAATGTGTGATAGGTCATAATAATTGTATGTACTATATCAATAGAAATGTGTTTGCACCTTTGGATGCATGTACATATTTATTTATGAGTGTACATGTGCACACACTCTTATGTTTGTACATATTTTAGTATCTAGTCATCGTATCTCCATGTCATACATTTTAAGGAATTGTCGTGTCATGTGTCCGTATCATGTGTCCCTATCCAAGCTTCCTTGATGAAAAAGTACAAAAATAAGTGCATGCTTGCTCTTCCTGCTTTTCAGACATATTGGTATTTGGCCTATTTGCTTGAAATTTAATTACTTGTTCTCTATTATGACCTCATAGTTACTTAAAGTCTTAAATGCTTTCTATGTTCTTCTCGGATCATTTGCTAGTTATAAAAGCAAAACTGAACAGCACAACATAGAGCACATCACAAAATCTTGTACGTGTTGATATTTCCAAAATGCAAACCATTTGATGTTCGGCAGGTGCTGCGTCTAGGATGAACCCAGAAGTGGACATATTCATCTGCTGCTAATGAGGATTTCAAAATCCAATTCTAGTTTTGAAAATAATGATAGGAAATTGCTGATTTAAATTAAAAAAGTCTCAGCATCCTGCAATATGATTTGGAATTCAACATAAGAAGATTACAGACTAGATATAAATGAAGACTACAAGAGTAAAAAATACAAGGATTCCTCAGAGGAATGTGTACCTTCCACTTCTCAGCATCAGATGCTTAAGAAACCCAGCATGAGAGTGACAATTATACGGAGTCAGGCCTAAATCTGGATCTCGCCAATTATCTTGAACAACTGCAAGAACCTATAAAATTAGCCAACAATTTACTGAATAAATGCCCTAATTTTCAATAACATAGAAAACAATTGATCAAAAAGGGGAAACAATAAAGCTTACTCATAGTAAAAGCAAAAGCAGCAAGAAGCCATGAACACAGCAATGTCCACAGAAAAGTAATGCTCACAGGAAGCAAAAGAAAAGGTAAAATTTCAGCATTGGAGTTTCTGAAATTGAGAGGCAACTGAAGATATCATCCCCTGTCAATGGATAGAGATGTATGGGATATCATAACTGGAGGACAGGACAAGGACTGACATTGAACTGATAGAGAAGTGATATGTAACTCGCGATTGTTGCACCCCCCCCCCCCCCCCCCCCCCCCGCCGCGCCACAAAAAAAAAAACCAAAGCCCCATTTGCAAGAAACTATCAAAATAAACCAAACAGTCATTAAGCCCTATTTTACAGCATTTCAATCTAGAACACAATTGTATTAATAAGAAATTCAAAATGGTATGTGTTATGGGTGGTGGTATATCAAATAATTTTCAGTTTTTGGAACATAAATTCATAAGGCCTATATGGATAGAACTAGATGAGGGTACAATGCCATCAGACACCGAAGGTGGCAATTGCTCATCTCAACAATTTAACAACGGGCTCCCCTTATGATGTTGTAGCACTTTACAACAATCAACCCTCTGTTTCCCCCTCTAATTATGTAATTTGGTCTCACACCTGCAGGCAGACTAGCATCCTGGTTCATGCACATTATCAACTTGAAAAACTTACTATGACCACCACAATATGCTTTGGAACGAAAGCCACTTACTAGGCGCAGGACAAATTAGCAGTCAATCCTGGAAGCTACTTTCTTAAATTCACCTGATTAGTTTACCATGTGGGCATCCCCAACAAAGGGCATACTAGCCGTATGTGCAAAGAGCATCTTCCAGTTTCAACCCCTCTTCTGCCACTTTGAAAAGGAAATATACCTCATACTTATAACTTCTACAGTTCCTGAATTTAACATAATCATAAAAATATTTAGTTTCAAAGAACGTACATGTAGGCCTAACAGGCGTTTTTCAGCAACAGATCATGAAACTAGCCCCCAACCCCCCCCCCCCCCCCCCCCCCCCCCCCCCAACAACCAAAAAAAAAGAAGAAAAAGAAAAAGAAAAAAACCAAAAAACCAAAAAACAATAATAAAAATAAAAATAAAAATAAAAATAACAACAACAAAACCACTCACCCGAACAAAATCAAACAAGCATCTTTGGAAGAAAAGCATGGGGGATCACTCTAGAGTCTAAAACGTACACTTCACTAGAATTTGTGTGCAAATTACGCTTCTAGTACAATTTCAAATATGCACATGATGTTACAGGTGCTTGGCTACCGTCCTTTCAAATTGAAATAAAAGACTTGCCTCCATCCCCTCCCCCAAAAATAGAAAATAGCAAAGAACTGGAACCAAAAAAGGACACATCTTGGCTTCAGCTCTGCCTGGCAGCAACAACAATAAAATAAGAGCTCCAACCGTCATATATCACAACATTACATTACATGAGACTACATAGATTTGCAGCATAGTTCTAAAGGGATAAAGAGCTTAAACCCTATCCGCTATTTTGAAATTATTTTCTACACAATGAGTCCAACTACCATGGTCAATCCTCAATTAAATTTCCAACTTCCATTGGAAGTAAGAAAAATCCACAATGATGCAGAATAGTCATAATAGACACATCATGGAACAAATGTAGATGATATCTGTCCAGATAAGAGGGCTTTAAAGCTGTGGTTGCCGTTAATCTTTCAAATTGCTATGCAAAACTATTTAAGTAACCACACTCAGTTTTTTGTTTTACATAACATATCCAACACCATCCTGAAGACAGCAACAACAGTGGTGGGATCTTCTTATTTAATATAAAAACAGAGAAGCTATGGGAGACTGGAGTCTAGATACCAAATCGTGACTATGATTATTTAGCCGCATGTAACTTTATCTGCATGATCGATTTCCATTGAGGCAAAACATCATATTACATTAATCGTCATTGGAAGAAGTCAAATGTCAACAGACTAGGACTGGCTCACAATTCAATTCTATGACGACTTGTAAAGGCGGACAACAGCTGCATATCTGATGGTTAATGGTTCCTCCATTGAAACATTTATAACAATTCATGAAGGTTTTGATGCATTATTCCTTCAAAAGTTGCAATCAAGAGGCGGAACAAAACTGGAATACTTGACTGGTCACGACCGAAGAAAAGGCCAGAAGCATTTTTTTCTATGGTCAATAAGAATTTAGATCCATCGTTGTGACTGGAAAGAGCTAAGCAATAAATTCGTCGTGATGTTGTCAGTATTTTTGAAGCAATCTGATATTCTTAATGATCCTAGCACGGGATACAAAGAAGGCATTCAGTAGTTGCGGCTTGGATGATGATTTGTCCATCAGCATGCTAGAAATGCAATTATGGTAATACATTGTGATGGAAATCTAACGTGAACTCACATTAGTATTTTAGTGTTTGAGTCAATTTAGTCTTTGTGGTCTTTGAGTCCTTTTATATTTTATTATTTGAGTCCTTTTGAGTTTCTTTTTCTTTTTTGAGTCTATTAGAGTTTCTGGTTTTAAGGGAAGACTCTTTTATTTCATTTACTTTTGTTTAGGTGTTTGAAACATAGTATGAATCTGGGTATGAGTTTAGATAGGAGTTTGTTTCTTCTCCTATAAATATGAATCTATAATCAAACTATTAGATATGACTGATTGAATGAATAAAAGTTGTAAATTTGCTTTAAAATCTTTTGCATGAGAGGTGCGAGAGTGTGAAAAATCGTTTGAGCGATAGGTCCGAAAAAATCTTCACGTGTAAGACATTAAAATCACTAATAGTTCGATTTCCATAGTGAGAGGCATAAAACATATCTATCATTTATCTTTACAGATCCTTAATTAGTTATTCCTCAATTTCTTCCACCGCAACTTTCATCCACGTTTGCTCCACTTCACATTGACAATGGAACGAACATTGCCTCATGTATCTAGTAATCTATCAAGTGAAATAAACTCAAGCACATATTCATGCATTTTCAGAGTTGTAGCTATCCAGTTCATTTGAATCTATATTTAGGATAATGCAAGAAAACGGACCAAGGCCAAATAATTATTCATCCAGACATGATATAGTATCCATCATACTGAAGTTACAAACATGTCTTGAAGTAGCAGGTCCCTGTAATGTGGCTCAGAACAACAATAACAATAATAGGAAAAGAGAGACAACAATATAACATTATTCCAACTCATAGTCCAACAAAAAGTCCAACAACCAGAAATGCCACCAGGCAACAAAAGAGTCAAAAGCAAAAGGCCTAGCATGGCCAACAGAATCTAACAAAACGGTGCTACTCACCGACAACCACAACTAACAAAAGAAGAGTACGGAAGATCTCTAAGATTGATCACCGGTGTCCTCGAACTCCACGTCACCAACAGGTTCGGGCACGAACTCCACGAACTCGTCACCCTCCGCAACTATATCTGGCTCAGCAACTAACATGCGTCACCCAAAGAGAAGGGGCACATGTCAGCAAGTCTAAAAGACTTGTGCAAGGAAGCTATAAAAGTAAAGCAACCTAACAGTTCTAAAGTAAAGTATGACATGGATATAAAATGACAAATGACATGGCATGGCAAGTAAACAAGTAAAAGACAAGTACTGGAATTGTAATCACGTCGTGCACAGAGATTCCGCCCTTTGGCTAGAGTGGCTGTACGGGCCAACTCTTACGCTCAAGTGACCGTTTATCCCTACCCCTCCACGTGTGTCGAGCCAGGGCATTACCCCCGAACACGGAATGCTCGCTTCTGGATCACGAGCCAGGAAGTGTTTTAACACGGATAGCGTAGGGTTATGCCCGCATAACGGGTGCCTAGCCGGTAACACGGAAACATGGATTGTACAAGTAGTGTAGCGTGTGCTACGATGCAAGTTTAACTAGGATGACATGTATGATGCAATGCATGGCAGTTAACAATTCAAATGCGTACAGTTAAGGAATTTAAACATGACAGATATCAATGCATAAATGATATGGCAAGGTGTCGGATCTAGCTTCGTTGTCAAGCTAGATCACAAAGCTGCGCCTAGATCGCTATCATTTCACGATCTAGTCTCTTTCACGCTAGTACGAGGAATTGGCCTAAAGACATGGCCTAAAGAAAAGTTGGCAAGTTTCACTTGCCTGTCTTGACAATTTCGGTGTCCGGGTGGCCGAAGAGGGAGACGCGACGATTTCTGTGTCAATAGATATATATATCAAGCTTAGAGAGTTCTAACTTAACATGATAACATAAGATCCTAACATGAATGTACACTATTTAGCTAATAACACTAACAGTATACTAACAAGCTGCTTACATACATCATGTATTAAGTTAACTCACTACATACTTAAATAGGTTACAGGTCTTTTAGTGTTTTTCGATACCCTAGTATAAAACACTACATGGTTACAACTATCATCAATGTACAACATCTATAATATGATGGTATACCACCAATAAAAGAACATAGCTGAAAGTAGTGCCACTTACTGACGTCAAACACTATTAATAACAACTTAGGTGATTTTCTAACCCCCTGTTGCAATGTGAAGGTACTGTTTATATGCACTAGTTATAAAAATAGCTTAGTGTGAATCAACTTACTTAGTTATAAACTCAACTAATCATATTAAAATAATTAGTGGTATTAAGACTACCCCTAACATCTTATATGTTCTCAGCATTGGTTTAATGTAGAGTGGTACCAACTTCGCATTAACTAAGCAGTACCTTTTAAAAAGTCTTATAATCAAGGTTAATAGCTTTATAGACTACCATACATAAGATTCTGTACTTAATTATATGTGTATTACGGTTCGTGTCATTCAACATATTGCATGCAAGTAAAAAAATACGAATAGATGCACTCACATTTGGTTTGCGGACGACGGTGACAACGGTCGGATGACGGCGAAGGGTGGATGTCGTTGACGACGCGGGTAGTGTAAGGGCGTGGCGCTGCAAAGTGAGGTGGGCACCGTCATTGAGAGATGGTGGCGATGTTGACGGCGCGGGTGGCGAGGAGCTCTGGACGGCGAGGTCAAGGAGAGGGGACCTCGGGCTTGGCAGGGGACCGGAGTCTGCAGGCCACGGGGCTGGCCGGAGGATGAGGGATCCGGCGCTGACGGCGCTGGTCTGGCAGGGCGGAGGTTAGGGGGTGTGTGTGTATGCTACCGGCGGCTGATGGTTTGGCCTAGGAGTTTTCGTGGGGCGCACGGGAGCTTTGCGCGCGGGAGATACAAAATGAATGGCGGCCTGGGTCATTGACATTGTTGAGAGCAGGTGAAGGTTGCGTGACAGGCTATAGGTAGGTCTTCTATTAGGGTTTTATTAGTTTGTTGCATGGGTTACTTTGTGGACAGTGAGTGCACGAAAAAGGCCTTGGGCTATTGTGTAGGCCACTGTAGGGTTGTTAGGGGATGGGAGAAGGCAGTACGTGGGGAGAGAAATGGGGTAGTGGTTGACAGTTGAGATCTTTTTAAATCTATTTGATTTAATTTCCCACAACCACAGGATAATGGGTTAGGTTATTATAATATAAGATTGAATTTGATATCGTTTTTTTTAAAAATAAAAAAAACCAACAGAATTAGTTTTAAGGCAATTAGTTATTATCATAACAATTACCAGTTTGTTTTAAACGCATAGGCTTTTAAGTATTCAAGTTGTATTTAAAAAAAATTTATAATAATTGATAATGTGTTATAGCAGATAGGTCCATAGACATCCAAAAATTACAAATAAAATATCGGGGTGCTCGCGCCTCCGAGAGGGTTATGAATACGAGGTACGGTCGTGCATTTGAGCTACAAAAAGCAATAATAAAAATCAAATACACAAAACGCACACGACACACAGCTACACGCTAAACTACGTACGGTCGGAAAGCGGCTGTTACATTCTACCCACCTTAGAATAAAGTCCGTCCTCGGACTTTCTAACTACAATACATATCTACTAGTCTTCTAGTAACTACCCCAATCTCACTATAATTCAACCAGGTATATAGTCACTCTAAGTGCTAATATTGCACTAGATAGTCAAACATTAATACAACATACATATATACACATGCACCCTCTATATTTATACCTATTAATTTCACACTAGCAAATACAATTATAGCACTCACGTACATATAACTACCTATGAACGAACAAACATGGATATACTACTCCCTATATCTCCTAGTATACATCCAACACCAAACACATCAACACTTATAATCACACCATACCATTATTAGATCAGGTTTTCTATACCTAACATACATTCACCATTACTATAATTTCACAAATACATAGTTACTTAAATGCACGTAGATACTTCACCAAATAATTGCATCATATACAGTCCTATAATTATAATCAAGACCCATCACACGTACCATAATCACAAATACCTATAACTAAGCACATACTTACCCGTGCATGGTGCATACCCACACACGCTAATATACCATTCATACATACTTCTCATGCCATTATATACTTAGCACAACAACACCTAGTTTAGCTAACAGACATATCTCAAACATGGAAAACCTTAATAATTAACTATACCACAAGACTAACACTCATAACTATAATAGAGTATAGTCACCCACAATCATGTGCGTAACACAACCAGACACAAACAATCCTATCACTGTACATACATCATCCATCGCTATATTCATGGTACTACACGCAAACCACATACATATGTAACAATACTTAGAGTATGCCTACTCAAGCTTGAGTAAGACTCAAAACCCACATCAGACTACTCTATATACATATCACGGTATATATATATATATACCAATACCACTCCAATATGTTTATATATATATATATCTACTAACGTAACCACATACATACCATAATAATATTACAATCATCAGCACACGTATATAATCAAATACATTATCCCCTATATACATGCATCGTATAGTCACATACCTATAATATATATTCATATCTTGGCAATATTAAATATAATCAGTACACTACTACCTATACCTATTTATGCATAGTCACGACATACAATAGTCGTGTGTACCTCATGGTACACACGCACACACACAACGTCCCGTAAAGGCAAGCAATACCAAACAAAGTTATAGCCCTATTACCGTAGGTATATCACACGTGTTCATATAATAAGCACATATCTACGTGCGACTGTGCGAGTACACGCCCACACGTACTAACATATAGATCAAATAATAGGCATGCTCATTTAACTATAAGTACCCTATTATCATTACACTAAACTTGCACATAACTTACTAGTATACTATTTCAAGCATCTACAAGTATCTTTAAACTACACACACTACTAGTATATACTCCAATACAATTTCCAATATATATACAGACATTCCTAAAGTCGTATAGCTATCCACACTTATATAACTAATATCATTCATACAACTTTACACATATATTCTGAATAACACTGGGTATTCATACATGACACAAAAGACAATTATTAATATCTTAAGGGTAGCACACTCATACAGATCCGCACACTCTACCTAGACACATGCACCACAATGACACCACACAACAAAATCAGTGGGCCCACTACTAAACTAGAGGTGACACAGGAAACGACAAGCACTAATGGGAGGACTAAGCAAGAGCAAAAGGACTGAAGTCAAAAAGCATAACGAGCCAAAAAAAATCGGAATGAACGGGTTCGGAAGACGCGAGGATAAAGAGACAGCTTGGTTAAGTGAATCAGGGGTATAATTGTGAATGTTTAGGTAGAGGAAAGGAAGATGTAATAATACCCTTATAGGATACAGAAAAATAGTGTAAATGGCATAAGTTAAAATACGAAAAGTATAAAACTGTCGCACTTCAAAAGTTTGAGCTCTCTTTGGCATTAAAAATATTTGGAGGTCGATAAAATGAGTTGCTCGAAACAAGTTTGAGTCGTATATACATAATTAGAGAAAATGGCTTACTGGCTTATTGAGAAATCATTATAAGAAAGAAGTAAAATATTCACACAAACTTTGAAGATATAGATTGGAAAATATTATACGGCAATAATTTAATAATTTCGGCAAAAGTTTCGAAATTCAAAGAATGAATTTAGATCGAATGAAGTCTAGGCAATTTAAGCTCGTGCTAAATGTTTTCAAAATCTTTAAACTGGGGAGAAATTTAAGATAAATAATATTTAAAATACTTTTAGAGAAACCAGGTTTTGCCAAAAGAAACGGATTTATACAAAGATTTTTGAAATACGAGTACGACGAACCTAGAACTGATATATAAAAACTATAATTGAAGTTCTATCTAGCTTGGAAAAATATTCTAAAGGTATGAATGGTAAGCGGTTAAAATAAATTTCGTTGTTTAGAAAAAGATGGTATATCGAATTACCAAAATAGTAATAAAGTTTTAAAACCGAAATGCGAAAAATATAGGTTAGAAAATGGTCTCAAGATTGTAATAAAAATTTACGACTAAGACGACTTCAAAATCTAAGGAAGTATTTTAACTCAACCAGAAGTAAGGAATTTAAATATATAAGAAGGTGTTTAAAAACAAAATTTTAAACTGAGTGAAAACTTTTAGTAAGGAAAATCGAAAATAACTTTGGAAGAATCAAGATTGGCAACGGAGAAGATTCGAAAGATTAACGAAAATTGTCAAAAAGCGATCACGCGTATCGAGGGCAAAGATTATGATCGCATGATGAATACGCCTAGGATATGATTCATGAAAAACTACGATGGGGTTCTACGGTCGATAACACAGTAGCGTAATGATCAGGAAAATGATAGAATCAGGGGGTTCTAATTTTCGGGTTGCCTAAAGGTCAAGAGAAACTTACACTAAGACTCTCTAATAGACTAGACTGTAATAGAGGTCTCGGGGTGGGGTCCTAAGAGTAACAAGATTACGTCCTGCTGGGCCCGAAATCGATGGACTCAACGAACGGCTAAAGTAAAAGCTCTAGAAGCCTAATATGGTCAGGGCTGGGTAAGAGACAACTAAGGCAACCTAAGTCGAGTACAACTAAATCTTAGCGAAGGAACCTGGCGATCAAACCTAGACGTCTACCTAGGTCTTCCTACCATCTAAGACAAGGAAAACCTACGGGTTAGACTCAATTTATGACTCGGATGTCGAACTTTATTTATTGGACATTCTAATATTATTATCGTTGTTCCGATAGTTCACAGTTACAGAAAAGAAGGGACCTGCATGGGCCACCAACAAAACCTGTCACGCCCCGCTTCCCAAAAACATGGAGGCGAAGCGTGAGAAGGTCCGCACGGACTTGAAGCTGCAAAGCTGCAAGTCCGATAAGCGTCAAATAAAACGAAGTAGCAGGTCCCTGTAATGTGGCTCAGAACAACAATAACAATAATAGGAAAAGAGAGACAACAATATAACATTATTCCAACTCATAGTCCAACAAAAAGTCCAACAACCAGAAATGCCACCAGGCAACAAAAGAGTCAAAAGCAAAAGGCCTAGCATGGCCAACAGAATCTAACAAAACGGTGCTACTCACCGACAACCACAACTAACAAAAGAAGAGTACGGAAGATCTCTAAGATTGATCACCGGTGTCCTCGAACTCCACGTCACCAACAGGTTCGGGCACGAACTCCACGAACTCGTCACCCTCCGCAACTATATCTGGCTCAGCAACTAACATGCGTCACCCAAAGAGAAGGGGCACATGTCAGCAAGTCTAAAAGACTTGTGCAAGGAAGCTATAAAAGTAAAGCAACCTAACAGTTCTAAAGTAAAGTATGACATGGATATAAAATGACAAATGACATGGCATGGCAAGTAAACAAGTAAAAGACAAGTACTGGAATTGTAATCACGTCGTGCACAGAGATTCCGCCCTTTGGCTAGAGTGGCTGTACGGGCCAACTCTTACGCTCAAGTGACCGTTTATCCCTACCCCTCCACGTGTGTCGAGCCAGGGCATTACCCCCGAACACGGAATGCTCGCTTCTGGATCACGAGCCAGGAAGTGTTTTAACACGGATAGCGTAGGGTTATGCCCGCATAACGGGTGCCTAGCCGGTAACACGGAAACATGGATTGTACAAGTAGTGTAGCGTGTGCTACGATGCAAGTTTAACTAGGATGACATGTATGATGCAATGCATGGCAGTTAACAATTCAAATGCGTACAGTTAAGGAATTTAAACATGACAGATATCAATGCATAAATGATATGGCAAGGTGTCGGATCTAGCTTCGTTGTCAAGCTAGATCACAAAGCTGCGCCTAGATCGCTATCATTTCACGATCTAGTCTCTTTCACGCTAGTACGAGGAATTGGCCTAAAGACATGGCCTAAAGAAAAGTTGGCAAGTTTCACTTGCCTGTCTTGACAATTTCGGTGTCCGGGTGGCCGAAGAGGGAGACGCGACGATTTCTGTGTCAATAGATATATATATCAAGCTTAGAGAGTTCTAACTTAACATGATAACATAAGATCCTAACATGAATGTACACTATTTAGCTAATAACACTAACAGTATACTAACAAGCTGCTTACATACATCATGTATTAAGTTAACTCACTACATACTTAAATAGGTTACAGGTCTTTTAGTGTTTTTCGATACCCTAGTATAAAACACTACATGGTTACAACTATCATCAATGTACAACATCTATAATATGATGGTATACCACCAATAAAAGAACATAGCTGAAAGTAGTGCCACTTACTGACGTCAAACACTATTAATAACAACTTAGGTGATTTTCTAACCCCCTGTTGCAATGTGAAGGTACTGTTTATATGCACTAGTTATAAAAATAGCTTAGTGTGAATCAACTTACTTAGTTATAAACTCAACTAATCATATTAAAATAATTAGTGGTATTAAGACTACCCCTAACATCTTATATGTTCTCAGCATTGGTTTAATGTAGAGTGGTACCAACTTCGCATTAACTAAGCAGTACCTTTTAAAAAGTCTTATAATCAAGGTTAATAGCTTTATAGACTACCATACATAAGATTCTGTACTTAATTATATGTGTATTACGGTTCGTGTCATTCAACATATTGCATGCAAGTAAAAAAATACGAATAGATGCACTCACATTTGGTTTGCGGACGACGGTGACAACGGTCGGATGACGGCGAAGGGTGGATGTCGTTGACGACGCGGGTAGTGTAAGGGCGTGGCGCTGCAAAGTGAGGTGGGCACCGTCATTGAGAGATGGTGGCGATGTTGACGGCGCGGGTGGCGAGGAGCTCTGGACGGCGAGGTCAAGGAGAGGGGACCTCGGGCTTGGCAGGGGACCGGAGTCTGCAGGCCACGGGGCTGGCCGGAGGATGAGGGATCCGGCGCTGACGGCGCTGGTCTGGCAGGGCGGAGGTTAGGGGGTGTGTGTGTATGCTACCGGCGGCTGATGGTTTGGCCTAGGAGTTTTCGTGGGGCGCACGGGAGCTTTGCGCGCGGGAGATACAAAATGAATGGCGGCCTGGGTCATTGACATTGTTGAGAGCAGGTGAAGGTTGCGTGACAGGCTATAGGTAGGTCTTCTATTAGGGTTTTATTAGTTTGTTGCATGGGTTACTTTGTGGACAGTGAGTGCACGAAAAAGGCCTTGGGCTATTGTGTAGGCCACTGTAGGGTTGTTAGGGGATGGGAGAAGGCAGTACGTGGGGAGAGAAATGGGGTAGTGGTTGACAGTTGAGATCTTTTTAAATCTATTTGATTTAATTTCCCACAACCACAGGATAATGGGTTAGGTTATTATAATATAAGATTGAATTTGATATCATTTTTTTTAAAAATAAAAAAAACCAACAGAATTAGTTTTAAGGCAATTAGTTATTATCATAACAATTACCAGTTTGTTTTAAACGCATAGGCTTTTAAGTATTCAAGTTGTATTTAAAAAAAATTTATAATAATTGATAATGTGTTATAGCAGATAGGTCCATAGACATCCAAAAATTACAAATAAAATATCGGGGTGCTCGCGCCTCCGAGAGGGTTATGAATACGAGGTACGGTCGTGCATTTGAGCTACAAAAAGCAATAATAAAAATCAAATACACAAAACGCACACGACACACAGCTACACGCTAAACTACGTACGGTCGGAAAGCGGCTGTTACATGTCTGGAAGTAGGACTGCAAATAGAGTTATATTTTGTAGGAATATCATGATTTTTTATGTAAATTAATTCCATCGTAGCCTCAAGGTCTAGTGTTTTCATATGTTCCCTTCATGTATCCCTCATGTTTTTCTTTCGTCTCATGTAATAGCATCCAACAAGTCAAGCATCTACAACATTTGTAAGTTCTGGGCATTTCAGAAGACAAATAACATAGTCAATTGCATCGCTGGGACTGCATGGCATAATAGGATTTCTAATGAACGTGTAGTTTCTCTAAAAACTTTTAGAAGTACCTGTATCAGATATTTCTCATTCTATCATGCAGTGTTCCTGAGATGCACATGCAGTGTTCCTGAGATGCACCCATTGCAGTGCTCCACCAGAAACAAGATCCCATTTTTTCTTGAAGAATATTATTATAAACATTATCTTTATAGGAAAATAGTCAAGATATAATGTCTCCTTGAATGGTCATTAAACTTACAATGTCAAAAACATAAGAAGCCACTACATTCACAGAAAAGTATTGCATGATGTATACTTGTGGAACAAAACTAATCACTAGAGTGCTGATGGATCGTAAAGAATCATCAATGGTGATTAAGAGTCTGATGCGATTCGCTAGGGATTTGACAATAAAAAGAGGATTTTTATTGGATCTCGGATCTGAAATTATAGGAAAACCTACTACAAATCAACTACTCGCTAAATAACAACTACAATTTAGAAGGACAACTAGCTAAGGATTAATCTAGGGGATAAACTAATAAAAATAAAATAATCTCTCAATTTTCGCATCCCCTCTAGGGCCGGCTCAACCCCCTTTAAATAGAAAAAACACCCCCCAATTGTTATTTTACCCAAATGCCCCTCTTGTTATTTCCAGCCGCATCACTACTCCACCCCTGAAAGACCACCTTGTCCTCAAAGTGGTGCACGATGTCCGTGGGCCATCCGTTCCACCAGGTCGATTGCAAGCCTCCTCCCGGGTCAAATGGATGAGAGTGGTCCCCACCGCTTTCAACGAAGTCCGGAAAAATATCGTCGGGCCAAAGCGGGATCCAAAAAACGTCGTCGGGCCCCCACAAATACTTAGGATGGTCGTCGTCATCGTTGCACTGCTGGAATCCTTCTGGGCGGGGCCCCCGGGGGCCCGAAAACGCTCGGAAAAGTCTGTCGGGCGTACTGGAAGGTCGGTGGACCCCCCAGGGGTCCGTCGGACCTCGGGACCCCCTTCTGGGGTCGGACGAGGCTCCCCAGGCCGTCTCCGGGGGCGGCCGGCCCTGAAATTGGGCCGGCGGCCCCCAGGCGGCGGCGCCTGGGCCCGCCGAAGCCGCAGGGGGGGCGGCAGGTGCGGCCGCCCCTCTGGGGGTTCGCCGGCCCCCCAGAGATCCATGGGGGGTCGGCGGCCACCCAGGGGGCTGCCAGGGTGCCGGAGACCCCCCTCCGGTACCTTTGTCCTCGCGGCGTGGAGGCGCGTGGTCTTGGTGAGTCCCCCACACGTTGTCTCCGTGATCGAAGCATCCGTCTTCTTCTAAACCCGGATCATCTTCAAAAGAAACTGTCTTTTTCGGATCTGAATCTGGAATTTTCAGATCTGGATCTGAAATTTCCAGATCTGGATCTGAAATTTCCAGATCTGGCTCCGGATCTGGTGGATCTACGCCTGAAAGCTCCAGATCTGGCTCCGGATCTGGTGGATCTACGCCTGGAAGCTCCAGAATTGGCTCCGGATCTGATGGCTCTGGATCTGAAATTTCCAGATCTGGATCTGAAAATTTCAGATCTGGATCGCCGACAGCCGCAGGCTTCAGATCTATCTTTGTCTTTGCAGCGGAAAGATAGCGACGGTCGATCTCCGCCACTTTCTCCTTGTAGCGACGATTGATCTCCGCCAAATCCTCCACTATTTGACGGTACACCCTTTCCTTTCTCTCTACCCATGCGTCGATCAGATCCATGAATCGGGTGCTCGCCCTGGATCTAGTGCTCTGATACCAATTGATGCGATTCGCTAGGGATTTGACAATAAAAAGAGGATTTTTATTGGATCTCGGATCTGAAATTATAGGAAAACCTACTACAAATCAACTACTCGCTAAATAACAACTACAATTTAGAAGG
Organism: Scilla litardierei; assembly: GCA_030789695.1. Lineage (NCBI taxonomy): Eukaryota > Viridiplantae > Streptophyta > Magnoliopsida > Asparagales > Asparagaceae > Scilla > Scilla litardierei. Next base: position 29,504,438 of record CM061135.1, read on the forward strand.
ACGATTAGCTAAGGATTAATCTAGGGGATAAACTAATAAAAATAAAATACTCTCTCAATTTTCGCATCCCCTCTAGGGCCGGCTCAACCCCCTTTAAATAGAAAAAACACCCCCAATTGTTATTTTACCCAAATGCCCCTCTTGTTATTTCCAGCCGCATCAGAGTCATGTCTATGTGTCAGCAAGTTATAGACAATGGACAATGAAAGACTTAAAAGTGCACAAGCATCTTCAGTATGGTATGAACTCCATACTTCTCCATCCTTTATTTTATCTTGTGTTTTATCAGTTGTTCCCTAATTCCTTCCTACTCTTCTCCAGCTTTGGTTTCTGTATTCGTACTTATTTCATGAACCTTTCATCAGATAACTTCTACTAGATTTGAGTGATTTGCTTTTAGCAGCACCATATTTTGTAGTTTGTACTACCCTGCAACCTTGAATAATGTTTCCGTCATCAGATAACTTCTACTAGATTTGAGTGATTTGCTTTTAGCAGCACCATATTTTGTAGTTTGTACTACCCTGCAACCTTGAATCATGTTTCCCCTCTGAAAACCCAATGCCCCAATTATGCCATGCAGGAAAGTTCTTCAAGATTTCCTGTCATCGGGTTCACTGCAATGGTAATGCATGAAGGTCAAATAAATGCTAACATATCTAATCCTGCTTCAAAATAGTATATCATCATATTAATCTTGCATCTCATCAACTATCTCAACAGCTCAAAGCGAAAGAAAGCACATATCTATTATACAATTGAGAGATGGTTTCGAATGGGTTGCTCACTAGGACAAAAGGGTCGGTATGTAATGCCCTCAAATTTCATTGGGTTTTTTTCCTGTAATTTATGGGTAATTTTCCTTTCCTTTTCCTTTCGTTTCTTTATCCTAGCAGCCCAGCTCCCTTTCTTTTCTATCTTCTTTTTCTTTTTCTTTCGTTACCCCAAGCCCGCACGTCCAAGCCCAGCTTCTCCATTCTTTCCTTTTTCACTTCTTTTTGATTGAAGGCCCAACCCCCGAGCCCAAAACCCGCAAGCCACCTCCCCGCTCTGTCTTATCCTCAGCCCCCAAGCACGCACACGCGCGTGCCCCTCAGCCCCACTCGACGAGAACTCTCTCGACTCTCTCCCTCTTTCATCCCTTCACCCGACCAGATGCACGATGATAAGTGAATCTTTCACCTCTCATCATTAATTCGAGCCCCACACCCTTCCGGCGTCTTTCCCTCAAACCCCCGAGGCCCCCTCCAACTGCCTCCCCTATCCAACACATTGCCGCCGTCTATTTACTTCATTCGGTGAAGTCCTCACAGAGCCCAACTACCCGTCATTAAAGCTAAGTGGTCTCATCCCCCTTGCAGGCTTGATGTAACCCCACTTTTCTCTCTGTGAGTTTCATGTAAAATTTAGTTTCTCCTCTCAAATAATTCTGATTTTGATTTTAGGTGTTTCGACGAAGTTTGAGTTTTTTAGATTTGGCTCGAGGCTTCTCTTCGCAGTCCCCCACTGTCGAAGCAGTTGCAACCGCTCGATGACACGACGGCGAGCCTCTAACGAGCCCCCTAACGCTCTTCGTGTTTGGTAAATCACTTTAATTCTTATTTTTGGTTTTAAGAATCATGCGTTTCTCTTCTCCGTGCAATGATGCGTGAACTGAGCTCACGTTGGGGTTACTTGGGGCTTGGCTTGCCGTGTTTTGCGGATGTGCTTTTGGGGTTATCCTGATGCGGGTCTCTGTTTGGGCTTCTGCACGTTGGACTTAGGCCGTGAGCATTGCCACATGACCTCTTGGGCCTGTGGGCTGTTGGGATGCTTTGTGAGTATTGGCTTTCGCCCTTGCGTGGGTGGTGGTGGTGGGTGATGGACCTGATGGTGTTGGTCATTGGTGTTAGATTTGTTAGGTGTTGGTGTTTGAGGATTGGTGGTGGACTTGTTGGGTGTTGGTGATTGGACTTGTTGTTGGAGTTGGTGATAAGTGTTGTTGGAGTTGGTGTTGGGTGTTGTTGTTGGACACAGTGTTGTGTGTTGGACTTGGTGTTGCATTGGTTGTTGGGTGTTGGTGTGGACTTTAGTGATGAGTTTGGTGTTGGATGTGGGTGTTGGTGTTGGGTGTTGGGCTTAGTGTTGGTTATAGGTGTTGGTGTTGGCTATAGGTGTTTGGATTGGTGTTGTATGTGGGTGTTCAATGTGTGTGTTGGTGTTGGGTGTTGGGCTTGGTGTTGGCCATTGATGTTAGGTTTTGATGATGGACTTGTGTTGGACTTGGGCTTTGCCCTTTGGTGTTGGATTTGAGCTTTGCCCTTTGACTTGCGAGACCCATGGTCTTTTGTCCAGTTTCGTGAGGCCATGAGCCACTGTTGGTTGGATTGCAGGCTTCTGCCCTAGTGTTGGCTTGACATTTGGATACAAGCTTAGCTTTATTTCATGCTTATATTATACTGGAATCATCCATGATAATAATGTTGGCTGATGACATAAAAAGCATGAACATATAGATTAGACCTTTAAATGATCGATGATGAGACTTCTCTGATATCAATACAGTTGTCACTCCCCAATTTTTATATTGTTATCACCTGATGCTTGCAATGATCAAACTAGAAATCTCATAACATCAAAACAAAATGATATGATTGGATGTGTTATGCTTAAAGATGATCTTGGAACAAACTATTATTATTCACGTGCATGACATGATGGACTTGTTATTGATGTCACCTTACAAGTGGCATATTATTGGAATTGGGCATGTTGACATAATAACTTTTGAAATTGCTAGAATCATGAAACATGAATGGATTTAGCTCACATAACACACCATCCATATTAACTAATTTTGATGTGACCCCTGGACTTGTCACATATCTTGTCTCATGATGCATGCGTGATTAAACAAATACTGATGCTTAGAAACATCTCTTGATCAATATCACTTGACACTGAGAAGCTGTACACCTTAAACAACACTTGGCACTTCAAACTCACTAAGTTATAAAGTAACTCATATTAGCAAAAGTGTGGAAGCGACTGGAGCCATTCTTCTAATTACATGACGGCATCATGTGTTCCAATCGGATCTCATCATGCATCCTATGTGACTTTTCTAGTATTGTTAGACATAATTGTGAGTCCATCCCGTTTCAATTATGTACTCAGAGCCCCTCATGTTTCTATTTTTTGGGATCGGCCCGAGTAAGCGCTTCCGTGATACATGGTGGACTCCTAGTTACTTACTATACTCTCTAATATGAGCCACAACATAGGTTTGGTATAACTGCTAGAATACTGATAGCATAATTTTAAAATGAAACTGTTTTGCATGACGGTCTTTAGTCACTTATTTTCATGTCTTACCATATTTTCAGTTATGCTCATATATCATATTTTAATTCCAAATTCTAGAATTATTGAGATTTACTCTAATTGCTAGCGGCTCTTCGTTGCATCATTAGATGCTAAACAGAAATACGAGGAGACCCCGTCTTTGAGCACTCTGAATTTGCTACCTAGGACGTAGATCTCTGAGTGTAAGGTCCTGAGCATATGCTTACTTATTTTTCATTATGTATTTTGAGAGCATGTATCAATATGTTTACTGTATCAGATTATTGTACTCTAATGTATTAATGAAAATTTCCATATGAGTATTTTGATACATCTCTACTCGTGGCATATATGTTTTCACTGATAAACGACACGACGTGGCATACATTGTTTTCACATGTGAAAAAACAGTAACGTTCCCCAGGAAGCAGTGCGTGATAGTGTAGAAGGATGGTTGGATTGAATCTTGAGAAATCAATGACTATGATAAGAGTTTGTGAAATTTTAGGAGGAAAAATCCTAATTTTGGAGAGTTTGGAGAAAAATCTTAAAACTTTAAGGAAACTAAACCGGGAGGGAATTAAATTTTGAGAGAACTTTGAATGGGGTTGCTTACTAGACAAAATAAAGAGTAGAAGCACGGTTGAAATTGAATCTTGAGAAATCAATCGATGTGATTAGTATTTTGAAAATTTTAGAGGCAAATTCCTAAAATTGTGGGGGAAGGGGAATTTTGGAGGAAAATCCCAAAATTTTGGGGGGTAACTAAATCTGGCGGGAATTAAATTATGATAAAACTAAAATTTTAAATTAGGGGTGCTAAATTTGGAGAGAACAAAATTTTGGGGTAAATAAAATTTTGGGGGAACTAAATTGTATGGGAAAACTAAATTTTAATTTAAAATTTTGAGGTGAACTAAAATTTTAATTTTTGCGAGGAACTAAATCTAGAGAGAACTAAAGTTTGAGGGGGAACTAAAATTTTTTGGTAGAACTAAATTCTCTGGACTGAACTAAATTTTAGTTTGAATGTGATTAAAAAATTTTGCTGCGAGGAAATACTTTGAAGGTGAAGTAAATTTTTTTGGAGTGATTTTTCATAGGGTGCAAGTTTTTTGGGGGAGAGATTTTGAATAGTTTGAATTTTTAGCAGGGGAATATATGGGAATATTTTGAATGCCACGTGACATATGGTCACGGGTTATGACTAGGCATCAACAAAAGAGTAATCATAAAATGTTCCAAACTTACAAACAGACCAAGCTAAAATGAAAAGATCCATTTCGAAATGACAATCCAGTGAATACCTTATTAGCAGCTTCACTCTGTAATAAGCATTTATTGACATGGAGGACCTTATCGAAAAATCCAGGAGCATGTAACCCCAATGCATAACCCCTCTCGACAGGAGCCTGCTCTCCCGTAACCACATCTCTTGGTACCCACCGCTGAGCTCCAAATGAAAATTCCATCTGGATATAAGAAATAAGTTGCCAGCTTAAACACACCGACAAATGTGTAATGGAAGAAAAGGATTCATGTCGCCGACCCAAACGTTAGGGATAAAGGCTCTGTTCTTAGGTGATCGTCGTCTCAACCAAATAAAACAGGAATGCACACCTTGTTCCGGTAGTGAAATTGTATATCGCAGGCTACAATGGGCTTCAAAACAGTAGTATCTTTGACAGAAAACCTTCCAATATGCACGATCAGATCATAGACTTGCTGCTCCTTGGCTCTCACCTGCGCCTCATACAAAAGGTTTTGTGTCTTGCAACCTCCGCAGTCAGTAGCATACTCACAGGGTGCATCGACATAGTCCTGGTGCGGAGTTATTGTCTTCAACTTTGTCACCTGCAGTTACATCAGATAAAAAGATTAAGCACTGTAGGCAAACTGCAAATTGCGTACATGCACATGTGCAGATGTGCTCGCACGCACACACATAGATTACCTGCATGGAGTCATCCTCAAATTAAAGGTCATCTGAAATTTTCTATTACTCGGTCCTCAGTTGAAATCATAGCAAATAGAACTTTTAAACACTGATTTCAGATCCGACAAAATTTTACTGCGACGATCACCAAAACATGTTAACTAAATACAACATAAATCAAGTTATACACACACACACAAAAGATCTTAATCAACATTTGATGAGTGTTACTCCCATTTAACTCAATGCTACAACACATCAGTTACTAATCTAGAATACAAGTTGCAGAATCAGTTGTTGAACTAAAACACATTTGCGCTACTCATTTTCAAGCTTTAGCTTCACTGGCTGCTTCCCATTCCACTGCAAGTAACTTTTTGATGTAGAACACGAACGATTTGGGGATTTTGGGGGGAAATAATTGGCTTCACACCAAGAGATCCAGGGCTTCACACCAAGGATTGGGACCTTTCACAGGTTTTGAGAGAGAATTTCTTTCAAGTTTTCATTGATCTCCAGAGTACCAAGATACACGTCTTTAAATAGGAAAACAAACCCTCAACTCTCACGTCCTACCCAATGTGGGACTAAACAAAAAGAAAGAAAAATACATTCAAATCTCAAAATGGGCTTGGGCCCATCCACAATGAACTGGGCTGAATCCGATGCTTCCTGCGCGTGTAAACCCTGATGTTGTCCCCATCAACTCTCCCCGGGTGGGAAGAACTCGGCTCCGACGAGTGTAGGGCCTGCTGGCTGTCATGGTACTCAAGCAAATCTGGATCTAGCCTTTGGAGTTCTGTTCTGGTAATCCAAGTACAGTCTGATTCTGGCCGGCCTTTCCAACTCACCAAGTAACGCTGGTAACCACCATGCCTGGTTGAGATAACCTGTTCATCTAATATGCGGTCAATCTGCTCTCTATGTGGGTGTATGGGCGGTAAAGGAGTAGGCGAAGGAATAGCAGGGACACTCAAGTCATCTTGGGAGGGCTCAAAGAATGGGTCTGTAGGTATAGTTGCTGGACCTTTATAAGCCACTAGATCTTCAATATTAAAAGTTGAGCTTATCCCATAATCAGCAGGGAGATCTATCACATATGCATTAGAACCAATTTTCTTTAAGACTTTGAATGGGCCAGCACTACGAGCTTGCAGTTTCTTCAAGGTTCCAGGAGGAAACCTTTCAGATCTGAGTCGCACCATAACATAGTCACCCTCATTAAACTCTTTGAAGCGCCTGTGAGTATCTGCAATGGCCTTATATTTTTCATTGCTAGAATGAATTCTCCTGCTGATATCTTTATGCAAGTCATGAATGTGTTGTGCAAATGACTCAGCTGACTCAGACACTCTATGATGATGCGACATGGGAATGAGGTCTATAGGCTTTCTAGGTTTGTAACCATGAACTACCTCAAATGGACTCATGCCAATGGACCTATTTATTGACCCATTATATGCAAACTCGGCAGTGGACAATATCAGATCCCAATTCCTAGGATTTTCACCCACTAAGCACCTGAGAAGATTCCCTAAACTACGGTTCACTACCTCAGTCTGACCATCAGTCTGTGGGTGGTAAGCAGTGGAGAACTTGAGCTTAGTGCCCATCATATGCCATAGGGTTTTCCAGAAGTAGCTCATGAATTTTACATCCCTATCAGACACTATGCTCTTGGGCAGACCATGGAGACGAACAACCCCATCAAAGTACAGCTTGGCAATGTGTGAGGCGTCTAAAGTTTTGGAGCATGGTATGAAGTGTGCCATCTTCGAGAATCGGTCCACAATGACAAAAATTGAATCGTGCTTTTTAGGAGTGCGTGGGAGTCCTAGCACGAAATCCATACTAACGTCTTGCCAGGGACAATCTGGCACAGGTAAAGGTGTGTAGAGGCCAGTATTCTGCTTCCTATGCTTAGCCATCTGACAAACTCGACATTGCCCTACCAAGGTGGCAACATCCCTCTTAAGGCTCGGCCAATAAAACTGACTCTCTACTGACTCAATCGTCTTATCTCTCCCAAAGTGCCCTGATAACCCTCCAGCATGTATCTCCCAGACAATAAAATCTCTCACGGAAGTACGTGGGATACATAACTGTGTGGCCCTAAAAAGATACCCATCCTGCAGGAAATAACTATCGTGCTCACGTACTAGCTCATCCTGAAGGATAGCAAAAATCTCGCTAAAATCTGGGCACGACATGTAATCTTCCTTAATCCTCTCGAACCCTATCACCTGAACACTCATGGCAGATAGTAGAGCTACCCTGCGACTGAGTGCATCAGCGGCCCTATTCTCAACCCCCGCTTTATGGTTGAGGACGAATGTGTACTCCTGAAGAAAACCAACCCACCGAGCGTGCCTAGAGTTTAGTTTCTTCTGGGAATTGAGATATTTCAAGGCCTCATGATCCGAGTACAACACAAATTCTTGCCATAGGAGATAGTGTCTCCAATATCGTAATGCCTGCACTACCGCATAGAATTCTTTATCGTAGGTGGAGTATCGTAGTTTGGCATCACTAAGTTTCTCACTAAAGTATGCCACAGGATGCCCTTCTTGACTTAAAACTCCGCCTATACCTATACCTAACGCATCACATGCAACCTCAAATGCTTTCATGAAATCCGGGAGGCGCATTACAGGTGCTTTAGTCATGCTTTTCTTTATATCCTCAAACGCCTTGGCGGCAGACTTGGTCCACATAAAGTCCCCTTTTTTCATACAATCAGTGATTGGGGACATGATGGTGCTGAACCCAGCTATAAACCGACGGTAGAATGTGGCTAACCCATGAAAACTCCTAACCTCGTGTAGGTTGCGGGGTTCAGGCCAATCTACTATCGCTTGGATCTTTTGGGGATCCGCACGCACTCCCTCTGAGGAGACAACAAAACCTAAGAAGATGACGCTATCAGTCAGGAAGGAACACTTCTTAAGGTTTGCATAAAGGCTCTCCTTCCTCAGGGTAATGCACACCTGCCGCAGATGGTCTATGTGTTGCCCCCTAGATTGGCTGTAAATAAGGATGTCATCAAAGTATACGACTAGAAATTTCCCCATGAATGGTCGTAGTACTTGAGTCATCATTCTCATGAACGTGCTAGGGGCGTTGGATAGGCCAAAAGGCATGACCATCCACTCATATAAACCATCCTTCGTTTTGAAGGCCGTTTTTCATTCGTCCCCTAGGCGAACTCTAATCTGGTGATAGCCACTCTTAAGATCAATCTTGGAAAATATTGTGGCGCCAGTCATCATATCAAGCATGTCGTCAAGCCTAGGGATAGGAAAACGATACTTAACCGTGATCTTATTAATTGCACGGCTATCTACACACATTCTCCATTATCCATCCTTTTTGGGTGTGAGGAGAGCTGGCACGGCACATGAGCTCATACTTTCCCTGATAAAACCTTTGGCTAACAATTCGTCAACTTGCCTTTTCAGCTCGGCATGCTCAGTGGGGTTCATTCGGTAATGAAGCAAGTTGGGAAGTGTAGCTCCTGGGACTAAGTCTATGGCGTGCTGAATATCACGCATGGGTGGAAGACAGTCTGGGAGGTTTTCAGGAAAAATATCACGGAATTCCTCCATTATAGGCGTTATCTCTTCTGGGATCTCCTTCTGACTAGTCTCACAAATCTCCCTTGCAACTAAGGCATACATGACTGAGTCCTTTCTAACTTCTCGCTTCAGCTCCTTAGGACTAATAATATGTAAACTCTTGCCCTTATTTGCTTCCTTCTTTTCAGGAGCGGTCATCTTGGGTTGTATGGGATTCAGCTTGATTTTCTTGCCTTCATGTGTGAACGTACACGAGTTTGAGCGACCAAAAATCGTGACATCCATGTCAAAAAGCCAAGGTCTTCCCAAGATGATATGACCAACATCCATGGGCAGTACATCGCACCAAATCTTGTCCTTATATGATCCGAACTGAATAGGGACAAGACATCTTTCTTTGATGCCAATGGATGAAGCATCCACCCATGATACCTTATAAGGACTAGGGTGTGGGACTGGCTGTAAACCTATGCGGGTAACGAGCTTAGATGACACAGCATTTATGCAACTTCCGCTATCAATGATCACTTTACTATGCTTGTCACCATGCGTCACAAAAGTGTGAAAAATCGCAGTCCTACGCCAGTCATCACTCTCTTTGGCCTGAGCCAGTGCACAACGTACCACACCAAGTCTAGGGTTTTCAGAGCGTGTATCGATAAGCTCAACTCTCGTGGGTACACTCTGAATACAGCCTAGTCTAGCCGATTCCTCATCGGTCTCATAGCATGCCTCAACTGGCTCATAAACTTCTTCTTCCTCATCTATGTGGTCATCTCCCTCGGGATCGTGTACTAACAAGGCCTTGGAAGGGCAGCTTCCCGCAAAGTGACCAAAGCCTTGACACTTATAGCATTGGGTACGAGGACCAGCTCTAGAAGACTCACCCATAATCCCTTTTCCTTTGTCATTCATATGGTGGGGTGTCTCTGGTCAGATCTTGGCTGGGATTGACTCTGGGGTGGTTTGCTACCATTTGGTGCTGGGCGACGTGACAAATCTCGTGAGTCGTAACGCCTAGCAACCGGAGCATGATGGAAGCTATCAATATCCAATACAATCTGATAAGCATGCTCTAGTGTATGGACATCACGAAGGATGAGCTCCTTTCATAGGTCAGGTCTAAGGCCAGCCCTAAACCTAGACAATGTCACACTCACATCTTCCCTCACATCACATCTCATCATATACTCGTCAAACTTATCGACGTATGTGCGAACCGACCCACTATCCTGGATGAGATTCTGCCACTGGTCTAGGAGTCGCTGGTGATATGACGTGGGTAGATATTTCTCCTTCAGCTTCTCTTTCATCTCATCCCACATACCTATGGGCTCTTGCCTACTCTGGGCTAACATGCGCTCAATATTCTGCCAATACAACTTGGCAGGCCCAATAAGCTTCATCCTCGCAAACCTCACTTTTCTCTCCTCAGACATATCATACCATCCAAAATAATGGTCCATATCGGCCATCCAATCGATAAAAGTCTGGGGATTCAGACGACCATCAAAAGTGGGTGCATCTACCTTAATGCACCTAATCACACTATCGTCTCTGTCACGTCGGTCGTGACGGGGTCTCTCTCTAGATTGCCTAGGTGGACTAGGCGTGTGTCTGTCATGACGGTGCCTCTCTCTAGAATGCCTGGGTGGACTAGGCCCTCGTCTCTCATGATGGGGTCTCTCTCTATTTCGCCTAGGTGGGCTAGGCGTACTATGTGCATGTGAAACCTCATCTGAAGCCCTCTGTCTAGTGTGCTCTAGGCGTAGCACCCGATCAAGACACTCACGAGACTCTGATCTACCTTCACGGACTTGGGTTTCTAATGCAGCTAACCGGTTAATGACATCCCTCAAGGTTGGTTGGTCAGCATCCATGGTATTTGAGATCTGATAAATCCTGCCACTACGTGTGGACATGCAATGCAAATTCTGCTAAATACACTTGACTAATGTGTGTGTTTTTTTTGCTTTTTTTTTTGTAATGAGATGTAAACTAATGAAAATTCCTATATGATGCATGTGAATGGTGGAGAGATCAACTAGCAGAAGTCATTCAGCAATTCAAATTTCAAGTCATGTGCAGCTATCAGAGCAAATTCAAATGTTTAATTTGGGGATTTGTAATGACGACTTGTGAGCTGTAATGTAACTATTCAAATATCTTAATGAGAATAATTCTTATTGCAGTATGACAGTAAATGAGAGCTCCTCTTTTAATATCGAAGTTTATGGCTCTAAGCAAAAATGTGGTCCTATGGTTGTTTTCATTGGCAATGAATGTCTAGCAGCAATCGACAAGTGGCTAAGGAGAACTCACATCAGATCTTCCTGCAAGGAAGATGAACAGGTCCAAGTGGGGTGGTGTCGCGTCCCCGAATGAATTCTCAAAGCACTGGCACGAATCGTTGTGAATTTGGACTCCGAACGAACTGTGGAACAGCTGTAGCAGACGTGGGGCTGACTTTTGGCGGCGATCTGCAAGAATCCGCAGGCAGCTGAAAGGCGGCGTCGAGATCTGAGAACTGCAGGATCTGTGGTACTTCAACGGGAGAGCTTCTTGGAAGGAGGTGTGAGATCTGTGGCGAGAGATTTGGGGCAGCGTGGCCTCCGGCGTGAGATCCGGGGGTGGCGTGATCTCCGGCGTGAGATCTGTTGGTGCCGTTGGGGCCGTGATCTCCGGCGTGAGCTGGGGTCGCGAGATCTCAGGGAAACGGAGATCTGAGAGGGGGTGATGCTATCAGCGGTCGAAGAAGGTGGTGATAATAGCAGGCGGCGGTCTTCGGATCTGAGAGGGCGCGCGGGCGTTGGATCTGAGCGGGCGTGTGGGCGTCGGATCTGAAAGGCGGCGACCGGAGGAGGCGGCGGCGGCGGCGAGATCTCGAAGGCGGCGGCTCCGATCTTCTGGAAGGTGCTCGTTGTCGAAGCGAAGCCACAGAGGCGTGTGGCTGAACCGTGCGAACGATCGATGTGAGGGAGAACGGTGAGATCTGAGGCGGCGGCGGAAGGAGGCGGGCGGATCTGAGGATGGCCTCGGCGAGATCGGAGATCGGAGAGCACCCACGGCGAGCTTCCGAGATCTGAGATCGTTCGCTCTCTCGCCCGAAGCTCGAACAGATGTGAGAGCCACGAGATCTGAGATCTGCGTGAGGCGTGAATAGGTTTTAGGTTTTTTTTTTAGAATGACGGCTGTGGGGTTTGGGAAACTAGGGTTTTTGTGGAGAAAGAAGAATCGTTCGGCTCTGATACCAATTTGATGTAGAACACGAACGATTTGGGGATTTTGGGGGAAAATAATTGGCTTCACACCAAGAGACCCAGGGCTTCACACCAAGGATTGGGACCTTTCACAGGTTTTGAGAGAGAATTTCTTTCAAGTTTTCATTGATCTCCAGAGTACCAAGATACACGTCTTTAAATAGGAAAACAAACCCTCAACTCTCACGTCCTACCCAATGTGGGACTAAACAAAAAGAAAGAAAAATACATTCAAATCTCAAAATGGGCTTGGGCCCATCCACAATGAACTGGGCTGAATCCGATGCTTCCTGCGCGTGTAAACCCTGATGTTGTCCCCATCACTTTTGCATAGGTCAAAGTAAATTTCTTAATGTGCATTGCCCTCAAGCAGTAATTTTCAGCAGCAAAGAGACGAATGAATGATAATATATCCCCCCCAAAAAAAACAAAAAACAAAAAACAAAAAAACACACACACGCAAACCTGTTAATTAAAAATAAAGAAACATTGACTTTGCCAATTTTGTTGTCTCTTTGCACAAAACAATTTACCCTTTCTTTCCATTAACTAAACATGAAAAATGGAAATGTAGCGCCATGTTCCCCTTTCCCTTCACTTTCCATTCTGTTTCCAGCTTGTCAATAAGATTACCAGTAGCAACAGGATCTCCCATAATTAAACTTGCACATAGCTCTCAGCCTTAAATACTGTCCCATGCAGCAGCCTCCATCTGGTTAGGTAGCACTGGCTAAAAAAATTCAGAGACATGGAATTTTGAAGAGACATGGAATTTTGAAGAAAAGTGATGCGGCATGGATTTAGGGACCCAGGGGCAGTTTGGTAAATTGAGATGTTCTGTGACTTTTCTATTTAAAGGCTAGAGCCGGCCCTAATGGGGGGATACGAAAATTGTTGAAGAAAACCTTTTATTAGATTATTCCTTAGATAATTTGTATTAGGGCTTTTCTTATTCACTTAGATTAATCGTTAGGTAATTGTTTCGTCGATTCGTAGTTATTTAGGAATTAATTGAATTGTAGTAGTTCTTTGGTATTTTCATATCTAAATTTCCAGATTTAGATCCGAATCGCATCATTTGGTATCAGAGCACTAGATCCTAAGGCGGCGTCAAGAAATATCGACTCTTTCGAGAAAGAATTGTCGGCGGTGTTCGAAAGATGGGGAGACGAATTGGAGCAAGGGAGGAAGAAAATAATTGAGTAGACGCGCCGTCAAATAACGGAGGATTTTGCGGTGATCTATCACCGCTACCCTTCCATTGCGAGGACAAAGACAGATCTAAAGACCACAAGTCTAGATCTATCAAATCCGGAGCCGGTTCTGAAACTTTCAAGCGTAGATCTATCAGATCCGGGGCCAGATCTAAAGCTTTCAAGAGTAGATCTACCAGATCCGAAGCCAATTCTGAAGCTTTCAAGCGTAGATCTACCCGATCCGGGGCCAGGTCGGAAGCTTTCAAGCATATATCTACTAGATCTGGGGGCCAGAAGCTTTCAAGAATAGATCTACCAGATACAGGACCATCTTTGGTAAAAGGGAAGGAGAAAGAAGACGTTTTTATCGAAGGATTACTTAATGACGCCGATACGTACTCTGCGGAAGTCGAAGAGGACGCCGCGAAGGAGGAAAACCAGATCTGAGGCTTCAACACCTCTCGACACCGTCGTCCAAAGTCACCACCACCTCTGGAAGGTGCTCCGGCCCAAGGAGGGGGCCCCCGACCCCCCAGCAGCAGCCGAGAGTTCCGTCGCAGCCGCAGGGAGACCTACAGGCCTCGCTGACCCAATTCTGGGGCCGACAGGCCCTGCCGACCCCAACAGAAGCTTTGCCGAGCCTCTGAGGGAGCCGACGGGCCCTGCCCGACAGATCTGGGGGCCCGCCCCCCTTTCGGGAACTCACCGAGCTTTCGGGGGGCGACAGGCCCTGCCCGACATACCTGGGGGCCCGTTGACCCCAATGGGGGGGCCGACAGCCCCCGCCACACCTTCCTGAGACTTCGTGGGCCCAGCAGGGGCCCGACAGACACCGTCACCACCGTTCCAGCCCCAGAATGGCCACATAGGGGGGATATCAGCACACAGGAGTACATCAACAATCTTTTGGAGGGTCGTCGACCCATTCTCCATCCTTTGGGGGAGTAACGAGAGATGACGAAGACCTCGAGTGGCCTTTTGACCCGGGAGGGGATGAATACGTTCATTCGGAATAGCACGACCCATTGATTGGATGCATCACCTTGAGGACAAGATAAATTTTCGGAGGCGAAGTAATGATGCGGCTTGTATTTAGGGCCCCAGGGGCATTTTAGTAAATTGACATATTCTGTAACTTTTCTATTAAAAGGCTAGAGCCGGCCCTAATGAGGGATGCGAAAATTGTTGAAGAAAACCTTTTATTAGATTATTCCTTCGATAATTTGTATTAGGGCTTTTCCTAGTCCCTTAGATTAATCTCTAGTTAATTTTTCGTCGATTCGTGGTTGTTATTTAGGAATTAATTGAATAGTAGTTCTTTTGCTATTTTTAGATCTGAATGTCCAGATTTAGATCCGAATCGCATCAAAAAGTTAAGGAGAGTTGGTTGATCTCTCCTCTTTTTAAGATCTATTATTTATAGTATTACTATAAATAACCCGTGCACAAATTGCACGACACGGGAAAAAAACTGCACGAGAAAGATGTGACGCACACACGCAACCGTAAAGGAGAGAGAAGTGTGGGTGGGTGGGTGTCAGTAGCGTCGGGGTAAAATGATCCCAAAACCAAACCCATGCTGACTGGGCTGCTGACTGGGATTGGGCGATGTGACGTTTGTCCCAGTCAGCTTGTGACTGGGACAAACGTCACATCACCAGCCCTATTTTGTATAATAAATATTGACACTTTTACAGAAAATACTCTTAACATTATATGTATAACATCTCAACACTTCCCCTCAAGTTGGAGCACATATGCCCATCTTGTTACAAATAAATTGAACTCGAACTCTTCACGGCATATGTCAATAATGTGTCAATAGTCTTGTATTTCCGAATCTCTTGAAACTACTGAATGTCTATTTGAACCAACTACATCACCTATCTTCGCTTGAACATTTTGATCCATTATAATCTCAAAAATTGTGTACATCTAGAAACATTGTAGCTCCATCTTCAAATCCACTACCATCATGCCCAAAAATCTTTCATTCGATCATGACCTCTCAACATCCACCTTATCATTTGATCAAATCCCAAAAATCCAACTAAACAAATTCCTAAAACCCAAAGTAAACTCATTTTCCTAAAAAAAATAACTTTGTTCTATTGAACCAAATACCAAAACCAAATCAAATTTCTAAAATCCAAACTCTCAAAACCAAACATGCTCTCCTAACTCCAAACTCCATAACCTTGAAGAGCAAACCAATCTCACGAAGATAAAAACTCCTAAAGAAACCAAACTTTAAGCTGTCGAAAACAAAATGAAGCTGACCAAATTTTCGAAAAGTAAAGCTAAACTCACTCTCTGTATTATCAAACCCAAACTCAACTCTAAAAATCTCATGACTAACGTCACTATCCCAGGTACTGGTATCAAAACAAACCAAACTTGTTTCTCTTCAGAATCTTAAAGCAAATCGAACTTTGAAACCAACCAAAAATCAATAATAACTTCCAACTAACGAAAACTATCAACCAACCATAATAACTTCATGAAGACAACGTCGAAGGAGTCAGTGAAAGCGGGTGGCTATTGCAGGAATAACTATTCAAATCTCAAAAATTAAATCAAACTTTCTTGCCAAAATCTATGTTGACTAAGATTTATCATCAAAATTCGTCAAATGCCAAACATCAGAAACTGCCAAATGCCAAACCTCAAAAACAGTCAGAAATCACCAACGCCAAACTTCAGAAATGGCTAATCGCCAAACATCAGAATCAAACCAAACACCAAAAATAGTCAAACGCCTAATGTCAGACATCACCAAATAACCAATTCCCAAATCCCAGAAATCATTGAATGCCAAACTCCCAGCATCAGAAATTGTAAAGCGTCAAACTCTCAAACACCATATAAATCATCAAACATCAAACCATCAAATACCAAAATCACCAAATGCTAAACTCTCAAACACCATAAATCGCCAAACGTCAAACTCACAAATACCAAATAACTAGTCCAAACTGTCAACCATCATCTAAAATATACTCTTTAATACATTAAAAAGAGCACAAGAAACAGAATTTTACCATATTTTTACTCTATACCGTATTTTACATCCCATAGTTTTTTAGATCAAATAATCAAGCTATCGTATCCTTTCACTTCATTCCTCAAATCATGCTTTATGGTTGAGTGATCACTTGTTAAGTAGGGGCATATTAGTAAATACATAAACATTTGTTAATTAAATTCAAAACATAGAATATATAAGGTATGTAAAACAAACCACTTCATCTTCTCCTACCTTTATACATCGACTATGCCTAATTAAA
Organism: Scilla litardierei; assembly: GCA_030789695.1. Taxonomy (NCBI): domain Eukaryota; kingdom Viridiplantae; phylum Streptophyta; class Magnoliopsida; order Asparagales; family Asparagaceae; genus Scilla; species Scilla litardierei. The sequence goes on from CM061135.1 coordinate 29,521,016, forward strand.
AGCATCAAACAGTGTTGGAGCTTGGTGAAAACTCATCAGGACAGGGTCAAATTATGCACATCGACATCTGATCCCACTAGATCTGCTCAAACTTCGTCAGATCGAATGAGATCTGAGGAAATAAAGCCAATAGAAGATATGTGGATGATGCCGAATGCCAAAGCTTGTTGGTGACGTGATCAAAGGTGGGAAGCACATGGAATCATGTTGAAGTAGTTACGTTCATTGCCAAGAATGTCAGGTGTCATCGGTTGATTAGAATTATGTTAGAAATTAGGATTATGGTTATGATGAAGATATTAGGGGATATCAGCAAGGATTCGGGTGATGAATTTGATTGATCGAAGGTCATGGAGCTCGAATCAAAGATGAACAGTTAAGATTGAACTGTGGCGAGTTTGAATTCAGGATGAACAATGAAGATTGAAGGTCGGTGAGGTTTGTTTAACATCTGGAAGCATCATCAAGCTTGAACGGATGTTGGAAGGCAATGGCAAGAGTGACCCACAGTGAAAATTTATCAATAAGTTTTTGTTAATTTGATTGATGATGATTCTGAAGGATTTTCAAAGATGACAGTCGGAAGTTATAGATTTTTAGGGCTAGGGTCAACAATGTTAGATCCGACCCACTTGGGGTGACTATTTTATTGTGTTTTGTGTTATTTTATTATTGTAAGGGCATTTGAGTAATTAGACTTTTAGTTAGGATTATTATAAATAAGAGAGGAGGCTAGCCGACCCTAGTATGCGAAAATTGTGTAGCTTGATTATTGAATTTTGTGGGAGAATCCTTAGAAAGAGTGCGGACGTCCTCTTTATTGGCGTCTTGGGAGGGTGGTTGCCCCTATAATTGTAGCCACAGTTATCCTTTTTATTCCTATTCTCATCAATATATTTTCAGATTTGCTTGGGATCTATCATTTTGGTATCAGGGCAACGATCCATGGCGGAGTGGAGGAGATCCGTGCAGGAAAGGTTGGAGGTCGTCATGCAATTAGTCCTACATACCCAACAATTGAATTAACAGATGAGGCAATCAAATCAACAACTCATACAACATATATCAGGGCTTGGGGCCGCAACTAAGACGGCGAAAATTTTAGATCTGAAATCGACGGAAGTTTCAGATCTGAAGGCGGCAGAGGTTTCAGATCTGGGAAAAAACCCAGATCTTGGGCAAAAGGCATCAACTTTGGACGATGAAGAGGAAAAAGTCGACGGCTTTGACACGGATATGCAACCAGATGACGAATGGCTACTTTTCAACGCCGACGAGTACTTCGAGGAGCCGATGTCGGAAATCAGCGAACCCCAAAACCATAAAGGGACCCATCAGTGGTGCCAGCCCCCTCTGGGCACCCCACGGGGGGCCGCCGCCCCTCCAGAAGGGGCACCAGCCCCTCCTGGGCACCCGAGGGGGTTGCTCCCGGGCGCCCCAGGAGGGATGCCACCCCTCCAGAAGGGGCACCAGCCCCTCCTGGACGCCCAGGGAAGGCTGCCGTCCCTCCAGCATGGGAGTCAGCTCCTTTGGAGCGCTGGACAACGTTTTTTCGACTTTCTGGATCCAAAACAGCGGAAATTCGAGCTTCTGAGAGGCCGACGAGGGCCCCAATACTATTGGTTTACAGTTCGAAGTTCTTTCTAGCATCAGCGTTTCAGTTTTAGGCAGGGAGAACCTTCAGATCTGACTGGCGACGACCGTGGCTTTCTTCTGGACGTCGTTGAAGGCGGTGGAGACCAATAGTACCTTTTTAACCCGTGAGGAGGCTTGCAATCTACTTGGAAAGGATGGCCCACGAACTTCATGCACCGCCTTGAGGACAATGTGGATTTTTGGGGACGGAGTAATATTAGATCCGGCCCACTTGGGGACTATTTTATTGTGTTTTGTGTTATTTTATTATTGTAAGGGCATTTGGTTAATTAGACTTTTAGTTATGATTATTATAAATAAGAGCTAGCCGGCCCTAGTATGCGAAACTTGTGAGTGGCTTGATTATTGAATTTTGTGGGAGAATCCTTAGGAAGAGTGCGAACGTCCTCTCTATTGGCGTCTTGAGAGGGTGGTTGCCCCCTATAATTGTAGCCAAAGTTATCCTTTTTATTCCTATTTTCGTCAATATATTTTCAGATTTGCTTGGGATCTATCAAACACCTGCCAACTATAAAAGCCCTTCTTCAAATTTTCTCCAATCTAGAAACACAGCATATGCTCTAGATATCAACTCCATCAGAAAAAGCATTTATGCCACTGCCATTATCAACTACAACACTTTGCATAGGAACACAGACCCTAATGTCTCCAGTATTTTGGAGATTAGTATGTGGATATAAAGCTTCAAGTAGGCCCAATCTGCTCTTTATCACTCGGTTGTATGGATTAAGCTTTCGGCTCTTTGGGTTAGTTTGAATTTAGGGTGTTGCTCTCTTTGCGATCCCTGCCTTGGTTGCCTTCGAGTTTGGTCTTGTTGCCCTTGCGGCTCCCTCTTTTGATTGTCTGTGGCTTTCAGTCTCTTATTCTTGTGACCGGGGCTCTTCGGCTCCCTGCTTTGGTTGATTGGAGCTTTTGACTCACTATTTCCTTACCGCAGTTGGGGATTTTAGGTGTTCTTATCAAAGTTTTAAAACGCGAAGGTGCGACGCGAGGCGTTTTTTAGGTCCGTGAGGCGAGGCGTAAGCCTTAAGCCTTCTGCGTGTTGTGAGGCGTAACAATTTATAATCATATAATTATAAAATATGATGAGTTACATGAAAGTTTAAACGTTATACCCATTTCAATTATTCAGTCAAAAATGATGGGCACGTGGAGGCACGTGATAAGAAGTGGATGAAAATACCCTCCCTCAACAACTAATTATTCCCATGGTTCAGCACTAAAGTTCCCGCCAGTTCACTTTCTCCTTTGTCTCTTAGGGCAGGGGAGCAGCGAGGGGTGAGGGAGAAGGAGCTTGGAGCAACGACAGGAGAGCAAAACGGCCGGAGAAGAAGAAGACGCTACGAGCAGCAATGGTGGGAGTGGAAGCAGAGTACTGGTAAGCATGAATTTATTACGCCTTTTACGCCTTTTTACGCCTTTTACGCCTTTAGGAGCAACGCCTTTTACGCCTTTTTGCGCTTTTGGTGAATGGCCACCTCCGGAGGCACGCCTCAAGGCGCTGAGGGTGCGCCTTGCCCTGAGGCACGCCTCAAGGCGTAAGCCTTTACAGCCTTTCAAAACTTTGGTTCTTATTTATTGGTTGAAGTTTCATACCCATGTTTACTACTATTGGTATTGGGTAATCTCAGGTTGCTCTTTTCCTGTTAGTCGCGACAACCGATCCCTATAATCTGATCCACTAACGTATTATTCTCATGCACAAGTCTCAGAAACATTAAACTACAATTTATTTAAGTTTCAGTTTAAAAAAGAGTATCTTGTTTATGTTTCCATGCTCATTTTAATATCTATCCAAATTGATTTTGTGTTAATTTACTTTTAGCCTTAAAACTGAAATTTTGTAAGAGGAAAATATTTTTGATGAGCTTTTGAACTGAAATTTAATGGCGATGAATTTGGCTCTCTCAACCAAGGAGGCATTTTCTTCGAGGTCAGTATTTTATCATGTTCTTTAATTGTTGCAGAAATTATCTGCTTAAGCATGTAATGACTAGAATGTTTCGTATCCTCTTTAAATTTCTCATAGTTAAGGGGCAAGTATGCAGCGATACTGAAATGCTTGTCCCTCGTTATTGGAATCTCTTTCGATACATATTAATGTTGGAACATGAATTGGAACCTGAGTGTTATTTTCGAAACCCTTAACTGCATAATTTAAAAGATGTGAAACATAGACATTTCCGAGAATTACACCACCTAACATTGACACGGTTGACATGCGAACATAGAAAACAACTAAACAACTAGAAAACATCACATCACATGTACATGACACATGACAATCACTCTCACCTTAAACAACTTCACACATGACTCATTGGGGTTTGGAAAACCCATAATAGAGAGTGCAAGAGCGACTAGAACCACCTTCATCACAGATCACGGTTTCATGGAAGTTTCTATCACAGTTTCTTGATTTAGTCCCTTTCGCAGTTTCAAGTTCAGACTCGGGCCGAGTAGCTCAACATGGCATTACGTAGTCTTCGAGTTGCACTGTGCTCTCTATTATGAGTCACAGCTTAGATATACAGCTTAGATATGTTAACTAAACTTTTAGTGACACTTTAGAAATTCATAACCTATTACTTTAAGTTCAGTAGATTACTTTGCATATTTCTGCTTAAGCTGATCATATCATGTTACTTTTCTGTAAGAAGTATATTGTTGCATGTCAGTTCTATTTTGGTACCTAATTGAATGCTTGGTTTAGATATAGTCTACTTTACGAAAATAGTGGAACAATTATTGGTGTCTCCACTAGGTGTTGAGCAGTAATTTGTGGCGGCATCTGAGTATGAGGAGATAGAGTTCCTTGTCCAGGACGCGGAGTTTTGAGTTTAGGTCGAGTGTTGAGTGCTACTTGTAGTTACCTTTTTTATGTATTCATTTCAGTCGAGCGTTTGTACTTTTATTTCTATGCATTAGGTCTTGCATTCCTCGTTATGAAGGAAAATGACATAAAATGAGTATTTGTTTTTCGATACATTATCTATTCTAGTCTATTCTGTTTTTACTGCATAACATGCTTTGCATGAAAACAGACACGTCTTCGGAAAGTGGGGCACAACATAATCCAACCACTTTGGTTTATTTCTAAATGACCGGTGTTGTCAATGCTAGAAGGGTTGGCAACCCCATTGCCGAGTTTACCAACCCCGTTCGTTTTGTAGCCATCTTATACAGCAAAAAAAGGCAGGCGTAGTAATGCATGACCAAATTTGGTCGCTTTGTGTTTTTCTTTTCAGAATTGGTCATTTCTTTAAAAAATATTTTAAATAATTAGCCTAGATTGAAAAATTGTCCAAACTACGAAGTTGTAATATCTTAGCATCTTATACTTCCACGGTTTCAAGCTTCCAACTTTAACTGTAAATTTTGATATTTTTACTAACATGAAACCAGGTTAGCCAAAAAAATTAAATTTGCCAACGAGCCTTCGCTCGATTGGCGTCCTCAGCGGGCGCTTTAAAATGCTTTCCATTGTATCAAAAATAATAATAAATTGAATAACAAATAACAATACCTCGGCGTAATTTCCTTTCTTGCGGGAGACGCGGCCGATGAATCGCTCGCCGGGGAGAGCGCGATCGCACATGAGGATGAATCCCGTGTCGGCGACCTTGCAAACGCCCTTACCTTTGAAAGCGATGGACTCGCACACCAGCTCGAGCGTCTGGTTGCGTTTCGGGAAGAAGGGGCCCGATTTCGCGAGTTTCGGATGTGCTTCATGTGTGTCGGTCTCGGGAGTAGGACAGGATGGGCATGGAGAGGATGATGCGGAGCAGCGTACCACTCGGAAGAGTGGGAGCCTCGGGAGGCGGCGAGCGCCGCAGCCAGGAAAGGCGGAGACAGACATTTTTGCTATGTGAGCGAGGGAGAGGGGACGGCGTGGATAATGGGTATAGGCCATAGGGTGTAGGGTATTTTTGGAGTTGTGGGGTGTAATTTTGCTAAATACCCTCGTTATCTTCCATTACCTTCCACTATTAAGTAGTGTGTGTCTTTTGGTCTTCTTATCCCTCATCGAGCCTTTTGGTCTTCTTATCCCTCGTTGAGGAAGAATATATAGAGAGTTATGACTTATACCATGTCTACTAAACATTTCAAGATTGGTATCATCTTATGAGTTTATAACACGTTATCAGCACGTGAGCTCTCGTTCTTGAGCTTCTCCTTTTATCCTCTCAAATCACCCTTATCGTGTTTAGGAATCTTGGTTGCTGCGATCCGTTGCTGCGATTTCTGCTCGTTGAAGCTCGATCCCTTGGAATCTTTGGTTGCAGCGATCCGTTGCGACGATTTCCACGGTACATCGGGAGCGGGAATATATTCTACAGATTTAATCTTTTTCGACGATCGTCCCTAGATCTAACGGATCTAGAGGTAAACAATACAAACTCCTAGATCTAAACTTTATATCCATGCAAAATGTTTAGGTCATACATATTATGGACAAAGTATTTCACATGATACAAATCATTTTTTAAAAAAAATTGTTTTTCATCATCAAAGCCCTTGCAGTTTTTCTTCATCGGCCGACCCCGAAGGCCAAACGGCCTCGCCGGCCCCGAATGCCAAACGGCCTCGCCGCCTCGATGGCCGTGACGGCCGCGAAAAAAAAGGTCGCCGCCTCGATCACCGACGAAGGGGAGCCTGCTCCGGCATCCCCCCTCATGGCTGATCCCAGACGAAGAGGGGGGGCTCTACTCCGGCATCCCCCTCCCCATGTCCGATCCGATGAAGATGGGGGGCGGCGCTGCTCCGTCCGTCTCCCCCATGGCCGATCACTGAAGAGGGGGACGGCGCTGCTCCGGCCACCACCCTAGGCCGCGATCGGATGGGTTGAGGGGGGGCTGTTTAGCTTCTTAAACAAACCTTAACCCTAATTTAAGGGTTAGGTTTCTGTTTAGGGGTATTTTTAACCCCCCTCTAAGTGGTAATTGGGCAAACTATTTAGCTCATTGGCCTGCATCACAATACTACAATATTAAAGTTTTTATTGGCTGTTTGGGCCTGAAGCCCTCACATAAACCCAATAGGTTTTAAAAATACTTACAATCTGATTTATAATCATTTTTTATAAATTCCTTAAATTTAATAGAAACATCCAGAAAAATCTTGGAAAATTCTGTAAAAATTAGGAAACATCAAAATGATTATTTTTGGCAACATTGGTTTGATTTGTTCATGATTGTAGTTATTTAGTTCATATTATGTTAATCTCAACATCATGCAAATTATATAAAAATTGGATTAATTAAATTTTTTCCTTCACGTATTAATAATTACAGGGACCCTGAGACCGCTCTGTCGTTAGTTACCTAACCTAACGGGTAATGACGTGATTTTTAAACATAATTTTTATATAATATGCTTGCTATGCTGAATATGCATCTTATGCATGTGTGTTTGTGTGGTTGATTTTTATATTGCATGCAACATATATAAACTGCGTGGATGTTGTAAATAATTCGGTCTTGTGGTTTGGGATCGGCCATTTCGAGATACACCTTTTTATATTCCTCGCTTTCTTTTTCTGTTTTGAGAGATATTATAGTGAGGTTATAATGTAAAATGCCAAAGACCAGAGCTCAGCCAAATTGAAGACGGAGATGAAATCTGCATTATGCTGGGACCCAAAATTGATTTCCAAGTTGTACTTTTCATTTCTTATTGTATTTCATTTTTTGGACTATATTCGGACATTTTTGGACATTTTGTTTCTAAAGGTATCTGGCCGATCCCCACATGACTGTTTATTTACTTTGCGTGAATTTATTTTTTACAAATTTACTTCATGCTTATTTAATTGCAAAATAAATGGGAAAATTAGTGAGCGTTGATTTTGATGTGATGGATGCGACAGGAAAGAACTATCTGAGTTGGCTGGTGAATCTGAAGTTCCACATGCGCTCAATGGCTCTTATGAGTACGATTCTGGCTCCTACTACTGTGCCTGCGGCCCCAACAGCGGCCTAGGCTACTTCAACCGCAACCCCTAAAGCGACGCAATCATCTGTCTCTGATATAGATAAGGCAAAAGTCATTATCTACGTTAAGAGGCACATAGATCGGACCTTAGAAGCCGAATATCTAACAGTAGATGATCCACTTGAGTTATGGACGACATTGTAGGCACGTTATAAACATCATATTGATGTTATACTGCCCCGTGCTAGTTCTGAGTAGGAAAACCTCCGACTTTATGATATAGTATAACTCAGCACTCCATAATATCACCTCACGCCTGAAGTTGTGCGGTGAAGAATTCTCGGACCAATGCATGTTGGAAAAGACTTTCACGTCTTTCCATGAAAAGGATGCAATCCTCATGCAACAGTACCGTAAAAGAAACTTCACGAAATTCTCTGACTTACTCTCCTGCCTCCTAATGGCGGAGCAGAATAGAGTCTTGTTACTGGCCACTCACAACCTTTGCCCTGCTGGGACTGATCCACTCCCTGAAGCCCATCTTGTTTCTTCACAGAAGATGAAGAACAAGAAGGAGGCCAGAAATTACAAGGGTAAAGCTGTGATGAAACCGGTTAGAGGACCTCCACAGAACAATAACTACAACCATGAGAAGAAAAAGAATACGTGGACGAGTAACAACAATGGCCAACCATCTATTCCCAAGAAAAACTGGGTGGACAAGTGCCATAGAGGTGGCATGACTGGACATTGGTTTAAGAACTGTCGCACTCCACGTAATCTACATGATCTTTAGCAGGCGAGCCTGCAGCCTCATCCTGAAATAAATCTGGTTGAATCTCATCCTTCAACCAAGCTGACTGCAAAAAACTTCCATCACGACGAATTGCTTGACTGAGCCTTATCTTAGTTTGATTTTATCTTTGCATTTTAACTTCTAGTTTCCTTCATTGTATTTCCTTTTTGGAACTTTATGAATGCATATTTAGCTTTATTTTATAAAGTCTATTCATTTATATAGATGAAGCGTGATATATTGTGGACAGTGCATCGATACACTTGTGAAGCATTAAAATTGCTCCCACATACAACGAGACTAAAAGATGCATATTTCTCTCCTAAATCATAGAGTAATCTCTCAAGTTTCAAGGATATTTCGTTTAAACAAACATATCTTGGAAACTACGGATAATAAATAGTGAATATCTTTATGTAACTCGTCAAGGGGATGGCCAGAAGACCATCTACACACGATTCGTTGGACCCACGTCGGGTCCCTACGTTATAGATATTCATCATATATAAAGCCAACTTGATTGAGCACCAGAAGTGCCTTTCATTGCTAGAGTTTTCAACTCTAGCACAATAGACTTGGTCATCCTGGATCAGCGATGATGGACGCATCATCAAATGAATCCCTTAGTGAACCTAAAGATTCTTCAAAATGTTGAGTTTACTTGTCACCCCTTGTCACAAGGGAAAACTTATAGAGAGACCTTCCCTCCTGAAAGTGGGATTAGAGTCTTCTGGCTTCATTGAGAGAATATATGGTGACCTTTGCGGGCTTATTCATCCCGCAAGTGGCCCATTTCGGTACTTCATTGTAATGATAGATGCATCTATTAAATGGTCTTATATGTGCCTTTTTGTCCACCCGCAACCTAGCTTTCTCAAAAGCTGATAATGTGGGTGAATTCATTACACATTTCTTTCAAGACTACTGCCAAGCAACTGGCATTGAAATTGAACATCATGTAGCATGTTCATGCTCAGAATGGGTTATCAGAGTCTCTGATAAAGAGACTCCAATGGATTTCACGTCCATTGTTAAATCCTAGCTGCCTGTGGATGTTTAGGGATACTCCATACTGCATTCTGCATCGCTTATCACGATACGGCCCTCTTGTGGCCATATCGTATTGCTGATGACGCTTGCTTATGGTTCACCACCAAACATATCTCATGTGAGAGTGTTTGGATGTGCTAATATATGTCCTAATAGCACCACCTCATAGGACCAAAATGGGTCCTCATCAAAACTAGTTATCGTTATAAGGTTTGATTCGCCATATATTATTATATACCTAGAACCACTGACAAGCGATGCATTAAAGGCACGTCTTGATAACTGTGAATTTGATGAGCAAAGTCTCATTAAAATAGGCACGCAGCCTAAAGAAGCCTGAAGCTTATGAGACCATATCATGGGACACAAAAGTCCTAAGCTCATTATGATCCGCATACTATTTCTATGTGACGATAAGATCCTGAAGATCCTTCACATTCAGACTAAAGTACATCAATTGCCGGATAAATTCACGGACAAACCATAAGATTGTTCGTTCACACGTCCCTGCTGCCAACACGTCAGCTAGGATTGACATCCCCAAAGATGGATGCAATCCACCGGCATCAGAATTGGTTGTACCTCAATTGAAAAGAGGACGCCCGACAGGTTCAATAGATACAGTTCCTCGAAAGAGGAAAGTTCCTGGGGATATTAAAATGATCCCTCCGCATGATGCTGAGCTCAGACCAGCGACCTCTCCCCTCCTGAATTCCCCTGCAGAGGAAACAATATGAGAAACATCATTATATTATGTATGTACTGGAGTGGTACTGGACAGATATAGCACGGTCATGGACGACGATTTTGCTTTCGCTATTGTCGTTCACGTCGCTGAATACGACGATGACGTCAACCCACTTTTCTATAGCGTAAATGCATAGATTGGCCAAAGTAGGACGACTCAATAAGAGTAGAGCTGGACTCACTCTTGAAACACAAAGTCTTTGGACCAGTTGTCCAAACATCGGAATGTGTAAAACCTGTGGAATATAAGTTGGTTTTCATAAGAAAAAGAAATGAAGGAAATGTGATCATTTTCCTATTTCATACTAAGCCTAACCGTCTCTGGAAAAGCCAAGAAATGCAGCTCATGGACGTTGTAACTGCATATCTATATGGCAATATAGATATCGAGATCTATATGAAACTTCCAAAAGGGTATACTCTACCCCCCAGAGATGAAAGAGAGACGTAGGAACGTCTTCTCTATAAAGGCTTCAAAGATCATTATATGATCTTAAGCAATCAAGAAAAATGTGGTATAACAGATTTATCAAATTCCTTGCGGAACAAGGATTCATTAATAAAGAAGTCTGCCCGTATATCTTTATCAAAAGAACGGGGACAGGATTTGTAATAGTCGCCGTGGACGACTTAAATCTAATAGGATCTCCTACAGAGACCATTGAGATATCTGATAGCCTTAAAGTATACCTTCGTAATGAAATACATAGGTATTACAAGGTATTGTCTCGACTTACAGATTAAACACCTTCGTGGTGGAATCCTTTTATACCTATCATATTCTTCATACACCTGGAGTTTATGAAGAAAGATGTCTATTTGCAATCTATTAAAAATGGATGCTTTTTTATGACGCCTTTTCATCGCTGGAAGAGGGGGAGGACATCCTAAGTCCTGAAGAGCCTAACTCTAGTGTACTAGTTACACTCTTTTATCTGGCCAACTGCACGTGTCTCCAGTAGAACGTCTGCAGTAAAGCTGTTAGCCAGATACAGTGCTGCCCTGGAGAGCACCACTGGACCAAGGATAAGATGCTTCTGCGCAACTTCCAAGGGTCAAGGATCATCATCCAAGGAATATATATCGCATGTGCATGTTTACAGATCATCGCAATGACTAAGCACAAATGTCTGGCCACCTCCTAACGATCTACACGTCATCCTCCAAAGTCTACATCTTCTGAGAAGCTCATCATCCAAGAAGCAAGTCTAGAATACGCTCAGCCAGGTCCAGTAGTAATTTGCAGACACAATGAAGACTGAGTAAAAGAATACATATGTGGAGTCATCTACCAACTTCAAAGAGCGTACCACTCCAGAGCGCCACTGTTTTTCAGTAGCCGCTAGTATGAGTGAAACTTGTATAGATGAGTGATGATTGTATTTGCTTTCAGAACATGATGGATGTATAGACGAATAGGAAATGATTGTATAGATACATAGGAGATCTGCAAGTCTGAAGCTTGTACAGATGAGGGGAAGTTGAGAGTATAGTTGTATTCTTTTCCCTTAGCTATGTGTTTTCCCACTGGGTTTTCCATAGCCAAAGGTTTTAATGAGGCAACCTCATTTAACTCTGGACCCTGAAGTGTCTACCCCAAATGAAAGCTGAAAGGCCTACAAGGATAAGGCTTGTATGGATCAGGGGGAGTCACCAGTTGGTTGTACTCTTTTCCCTTAAAGCTGCTGGTTTTTCCCATTGGGTTTTCCACAGCTACGGTTTTAACGATGCAACCACAGTGGCTCTGGATCCAGAAGTATCTACCTCATTAGCATATTGAATCCTGAAATATTCATATGATTAATCCAAGGTAATGGAGAGATAAAGGAGAGTGTTGTGAGTTGAGGGAGGCCTTTGGCCTCCATCCCCTCGTTATCTTCCATTACACCCCACTACTAAGTAGTGGGGGTCCCTTGGGCTTCTAACCCCCCCATTGTGGAAGAATATATAAAGAGCCATGGCTTATGCAATGTCTACTCGACATTTCAAGATTGGTATCATCTTATGAGTTTATAACACATACTTAATTATGAAATTAACTGGATTTTTTGACAAGTTAATTTTGCTTTCTGTAATTTATTTCAGGAGAAGCATCATCCTCAGAATGGGCTAGGTCTAGTCTGATACCCAATCAGGCCGGTCCAAAATGCCCTGATCTAACCATGTCTATAATGCGTATTGGGTTGGCAAGGGCCTGAAAGATTAGCCCAAATGGATTTCAGTCGAGATAAAGGCGATCCGTCTGTCCGGCCTAACTGCTACTGCTAGTGACCCGTCTAAATCATAATTCCTCTCGATAGCACTGTAAATTAGTAAATGTGGTACATTGATCAAGAGAAGTAATAGTATGTATAATCTTTAAACATTACTGTCTTATGTGAGATCAGATTTACGAATAGGGCTCAAATTCATAGTTGTCGATGCAGCGGTCTTGGGGTGCGGTTTGGCAGCTGAATGTGAGCAGGACCGTGGAAGCTCGGTTTTCGCTTCGATTGCATACGCGATTCCGGCACAGTAGTAGGCTGGCGCTACTAGCATGTCTCTTGTTGGTTACGTCTCATTTTAAGCACACCCTCATGCAGCAAAAAAATTTAAAAAATTGGTAGTTGACACAGCCCTCCCAAGATGGACCCAGACCGAATGGCCCAAGCCCGTGTTGCAAGCATATGGCCTGTGAAAAACGAGGCCCCCACAAAGACTCAGAGTCAGGCCGACCTCAAACCGAAGTGTGCGCAACTACTGACCCACGCCAGTAGGAGTTAACCACTCCCCTTAAAAGCATGCCCCCTTAATCACCATTAAAAGGCCACATTACGCCTACCTTCATGACCCATGAGGCACCATCAAAGTGGCAGAGAATCGGGGCGAAATAGGGGGAAGGCGAGGGGATGTGGCCTGGGAAGACTCCTATAAAGCAATTCGAAGAACAACGTAGAAAAGGACCACTTTCTGGATACCCAAAAGACCGAGGTATTCTTCTTGAACGACCTTATCTCATATCTGATAATTCTCCTCTATAGCTCGGCCCTAGGACTCTCGTATCGGCCTCCCCGTGAACCATACCGATCCCACCGAGCATCCTTCAGATCCGTTCTGACTTAGGCATCAGAGGGGACTTGGTCGGAACCAATGTTCGATCCCCCTGACGAGCTTCTCGTATGTTCAGGTTAAAGAGATCCAGCTGTGCCGAGGCTACCCTTCGGCGCCCAATCAACCCGGAGCCGAACGCGTTCGCCCCCGAGCCCGTTCATCTCCATCCCTACAGAGGACGTCGCACTGCTGAGGACCCCCTTTGGTACACCGACACTCAGACCCGAACACTCTTCGCCAAGCTGAACGAGCTGCATCCCGCTCTTGGAGGCCATACGTGGCATGCGTGATCGCATTGACCTCCGGCCCTTCAGTCAACCAAACTGCGGTGAGAAAACACCATGAAACATCTGGTGTCATCTGTAGGATCCGAAGAAGCACCCACGTCAAACAACCACATCTTCGAGATGGAATCAGCTTGCAATGGAATTAGACGCATGTCCCCCATACATGAGGAGGGTGACTATGTCCCGCTCGAATACGGGCACAACCACACCACCGAGGGCATCAGCGACTCACGCTCGGTGACCCAAGAGAACCTCCGTCTCTTCGTCCAAGAGACTAACGCTCACTTTCGAACACTGGCAGTAGCCATCCAATAACTCGCGAGCCATCCACGCCTCCCGGAGGTGGGCTCAGCAGCCATCCCCGACCATCAGGAGCTCTGCCTCTCGCTACACTCAGCCCTGGTTGCCGAACACGGCGGCGAGGGTGCCAACCCTAAACGACGGTTCACCATGTCGAACATCTTCCTGGTGAGATCACTCACACCCACCTCGCTCCAGGATGAGGAAAATGGAAGGGCCGAATGGACAAGGGGCGAGTCAACTACCGCCTCTTCCTGGCGACCTCACTCAACGCGTCGACGGTGACCCAGCCATCGAGCCGCTGGGAATCGGCGGGATCAGAGCGAGATCCCCCGTCAGAGGAGGCACAGAGATCAGGAGGACCGCCACGAAAGGAGGAGTACTCGGCAACTAATGCCTATCCCCAGTTGGGATGGCTGCCGAGCGGACTCTCCCCGCACCCTCGTCAACCCGCCAGGGCAAACCTGTCGTCACGTCGAAGTGCATGCAAGCCAAAGAGACCTGGGAGGCCCCATAGACGACCATTGCCCAGTAGTAAGGAGCATCATCGACACACAGGTACCATCCAGGTTCAATGTGCTGACCTTAGAGAAATATGACGGTACATGAGACCCAAAGGATCATGTGATTGACTACGAAGGAGTCATGGCATTCCGGGGGCCGACGACGCCCTAATTTGCAACGGCTTCTACTCCACCCTCCGAAAATCCGCCATGACTTGGTACAACAGCCTCCCCAACCGGTCCATCGGCAACTTTCAAGACCTCACCCAGAAATTCTTCAAGCAATTTATGACCGGCTAACAGATAATTCTAGACTTGGAGCTCCTGTTCAATGTGATACAGAGGCCGGGAGAACCCCTAAGGAGCTACATGCAGCACTTCAAAGCCGAGAGGCTAAATATGGATAGTTGTCCAAAGATGGTCGTGAAAACGGCCCTGGAGAAAGGGCTGCGATACAGTGGCCTAAAGAAGTCGATGCACAACGAGCCCGCGAAGGACCTTGCTGATGTAATAGCCCGAGCGGAGAATTACATGCTGACGAAAGAGGCTTTAGCCACAGAAGAAGGGGTCACCCCATGGGAGCCAAGCGGGGCTCCAAACGGGACGAAAGCGAGTGCCGCCAGCCGGAAGACCACAAGCGGGAGAAGAAGGCAAGGGCAAAGCAGCATAAGGAGGAAGTGCGATCACCCAGGCTGAATGCGACTCAGGACGCCGTCCTAACGCGGGCCTAGAAAGAGGGCCACATCGGCAAGGTGCCCCCGAAGATGAAGGCTGGAAGAAGGGAAGAGGAAAAGTACCGCTGGTACCACAAGGACAATGGTCACAACACTGACAAATACTGACACCTAAAGAAATACATCGACCAGCTGATCAGTCGCAGTCACCTGAAGAGCTTTGTCGACACCTCAAAGGCAAACCCCGGAGAAGGGACGTCCAAACAGATAGACAAAGGAAAGAAGGTGAACATCGTCCAAACCGCTCTGTGCATCATCGAGTGAGAAGGCGGGACAATCAGCCGCAACTCCTCCCCCAGGCGAGACTAGCTCGCCATTATCTTTCCTGCCTTTTCTTTCGAATGTGTTCCTAGTTCAGAAAATGAAATGCAAGTTCACACTTAGCAACTGTGTTTCTTCCCATTCCACCTTGCCAAACCTCATGATCAGCCGTAAAGTTGGGGGCACCTCTCCTAGTAGGCCGACCGTTGCGATCGACCGTAAGGATGGGGGCAACTCCCCCAGCAGGTCGATCATTACGATTGACCGTAAGGCTGGGCAACTCCCCAGCAAGCCGACTGTTCCGATCGACCGTAAGGCTAGGGGCAACTCCCCCAGCAGGCCGACCGTTCCGATCGACCGTAAGGCTGGGGGCAACTCCCCCAGCAGGCCGACCGTTCCGATCGATCGTAAGGCTGGGCAACTCCCCCAGCAGGTCGACCGTGGGTCAACTTCCCCAGCAGGCCGATACCCACGATCGACCGGAAGGCTGGGTGCAACTCCCCCAGCAGGCCGATCATCACAATCGAATGTAAAGCTGTGGGTAACTCCCCCAGCAGGATAATCACTAGGACTGTCTGTAATGCTGGGGCAACTCCCCCAGCAGGCCGATCAGTACGATCGACTGTAAGGCTGGGGGCAACTCCCCCAGCAGGCCGATCACTACAATCGATCGTAAGGCTTGGGGCAATTCCCCCTGTAGGCCGATCACTACGATCGACCGTAAGGCTATGGGCAACTCCGCCAGTAGGCCGATCACTACAATGCAGGAAGACGTATGCCCTTGAGGCATATATCCTCAGATAATCATCTCGTTCTTATTACTATGGTATTAATTATCCTAAGTATGTATTCGTAGAATAATATACTTAGACAATTTCCTTAGACTTATAGTTAGGTCACTACGTATCCAGATGTAGATCTCAATTATGAGAAGTTAGTGACCGATTAGAAACTTAAGTCTTACATGGTTCATGGTCATAAATGTGTCGAGAATAGGATATCGACACATCGGTTAGACCATTGTGTCTTAGTTTGTCTTACCTTATGGTAATGATGATCTCATAGTCATTCGACTTGGCGAAGTTGGAGACGAGACACCGGTGCTCATAAGAGAATGAGTTCACTGAACGACCAACTTAGAGTTATTAAATGGTTAAGCTTTAACTAGACTGTCATTAATAACTCTAGAGTGATGATATGCCAGCTGGTCCTTAAGACCTAAAGTCATCAGTACGAACCTGTGAATGGATAGTGTCACTTAGATCTATGATCTAGCTTCGAGGCTCAGCCTGCTGAAAGATCTTATGTTGGGTGACACATGAAGCTTACGAGGGAAGTAGATGACTAAGATGGGATTCGTCTCTTCCATTAAAGGGAAGTTAGTGTCACTGGATCAGTATGATCTTTGTGTTAATCCTCGGCCGGGGTACATTGTAGGATGTACAACGTGAATATAACAAAGACCGATGTATACTGACCGATGCTGACTAGCGGGGTTGATGGTATACCATACCCCGGGCCATGCAGAGACACAGTCTTGACAAAGGACTAAAACTGCGGTATTCATCACGGACACAGTCAAAGTGATCCCGTCGACACATTCGTTAATGGGTCGATCACGTAAGTATGATTCTTAAACAAGGACAACACCTGCTGCTCGTAGTTACAGTCGTCTAGGTGTTTCGAGCCCCAACCTGTAGTAGAGTCAGGCTGTATGGTCTCACACCTAGTAATATCCACGTCTTAGTAATAGGAAGAACTTTAAGAGGAATTCATTCGATGAAAAGGAATAATTAAGTTCATAAACTAGTTGTGAGTTCAAGTTTAATAGGGGACAAATTTTGTATGTGATGCAAACTAGATTAAATATTTCGTAAGTTATTTACGACTATATTTAATGGAAAAAACGCATCGAAAAGGTTACCAAGATGACGGGATCGTTTCGCTCTAATCGCAGGATCAAACCGCGTCGAAAACGGAGCTCAAACCAGCCCAAAAACGCAAAAACAGTCAAAGGCAAAAGTGGGTTAGACCCACTTGGGCAAGCGGGTCCACCTGTAGAAGTGATCGGGCGCGGCCCACTGAACCAATGGGTACGACCTGCTGAACCAGCGGGCGCACCCGCTGTGTTCAGTGGGCCACGGGCCCTCTCTAGGCGCACCCAATGCAGGCGTGCCCATAGCCTTTGGCGGGCGCGCCCGCTAAGCTTAGCGAGCGCGCACCTAATGCGAGCGTGCCCATAGCCCTTGGCGGGCGCGCCCGCTAAGCTTAGCGGGTGCACCCCCAACTTAAGTTGACTAGGGTTTTTTGGAACCATTGTGACGGCTACGAAATTGTGACTTTTTATCCATCTTTGGGCAATTGTTTTAGAGGTCAAATGAAGTCGAAATTCGTCACCGTTCATTCCTACGCGTTCATCATTTGAAGCCCTACAAAATGATAACTTGTATCGTCTTTAAAGCTCAATGGTGAGGGAGAATTAATTGGTTGAAGTTGGCTTTTGTGAAAGGCTTACTAACTTCTTTAACACAATTAAAATCTCTTTTATTTACTTTTGTCCCACATTGCTCGTAACGAAAAAGGAGGGGCCGACTCACTATATAAATGGGGGTGCCCTCACATCGTTGAAAAATTTACCAAGTTAACGATTCGAGAAGCTCCTGAATTTTGAACACGCTCGATCGTAAACTTAAATATTCCTCTCCACTTTCTCTTCCTATCCTCTCGTCGGGTCCTAGCAAGACTACGAGGAGGTTTGGATTGGATCCAGACGTCTTTGACGCGGGTCTGCTCAAGTGAAACTTTCTTCGGCAAGTGATCGGCTCAGAGGCAGCTTGGGTAGATCGGCTCGGAGGCAGCTCAGCTACGAGAAGCGTGGTGCGGTACATCTTGCCTGTCCCAAGGCCAATATTCCAGGTATGTTATTTAGTAGCTTTTTAGAATAATTTTAATAATATTGCAGTAGGCTAGATCCCTCTTGGGTTATCAGACCCTAACCAAGTTGGCATAGATCTTGGCAATGTTCTGGCTCGCCTTAGGGTCGCTAAAATGTTTAGATTTATGTTTTCATTTCCGCTACGATTTTTTAAATCCATCTGTTGTCCGTCCGACGCAGGACGGGCACGAATTTGAGCCATAAGGGTCTGCCAAAATCCTTCATTGGTATCAGAGCCTAGGTTTGCTTGATCTTAAGCCTGCGACGTTATTTTAATTATTAAAATTGCTTACTTTTGAAAATATAGTTTTTTAACCTGATCTGGTAATGTTAAAAATTAGTTTCAACATTTTTTAAATTGTTTTAAAAATGTTTTAAAGCGTATGTAAATTTAAGAAATTTTTAATTTCATGAGATGTTATCAAAATTTGATTTCTTATGATTACATAAAGTTTTAAGATTGTTTTATGTGATAAAGTAATCTTAAAATGTTTTAATTAGTTTTAACATTTTTTAAAATTGTTTTAAAAATGTTCTAACGCGTTTGTAACTTTAAGAAATTATTAATTTCATGAGATGTTATTAAAATTTGATTTCTTATGATTACATAAAGTTTTAAAGAATGTTCATGTTATAATATAATTTTAAAAATGTTTTAATTATTCTAAATGCTTAGGTTTATAATTAAAAATTATTTGATAATTTTTATGAAACTGTTGTGAAGGGAAAAGTAGAGCAATAGGTGTAAGGGGTTAGTAGCCCCCTATCCTCATAATATATATATATATATATATATATATATATATATATATATATATATATATATATATATATATATATATCTCTCTCTCTCTCTCTCTCTCTCTCTCTCTCTCTCTCTCTCTCTCTCTCTCTCTCACTCAATGAATGAGTGGATAACCAATAGACCTCATGGGCCTATTCATAACACTTTCCTTTATCCAACCAACATTAAATAAGAGGTGGATTCTTCAAGATCCGAGTTAGGATAACTTCCTTGTTAAATAAAGAACAGTTTCCCTTGTTTTAGGGATGTGTCTATGGATGGATACTTCATGATACAGAGTCAACGAGGTTGTCTCGTCAAAACCTTGACTGGAAAACTATGTGGAAAAAACCATAGCTAAGGGAAAAGTGTACAACTCTGCGGTTGACTCCCCCTCATTTGACCAAGCTTCAGGTTTGCAGATTTCCTATGAATCTATACATCAGTCTCCTATGTATCTATACATTCGTAGTCCTCTCATCCTGACCCACTTTACATTTTCTCACTCTTTTCATCCCAATCTCATTTACAAGTTTCTCAAAGGTACTAGTAGGGACGGATTTGGTAAGCAAATCCGCTAAGTTATAACATGATTGGATCTTCTGTACATCAATCTGTTTTTGCTTCTGAAGGTCACGCGTCCAGAAGAACTTAGAGGAGATATGCTTCGTCTTGTCGCCTTTGATGTAGACGTCCTGTAGCTGGGGTATACATGCTGCATTGTCTTCATGGAGTGGAGTGGGCTCAAGAAGGCTAGTCATCAAGCCGGTAGAGGTGAGGATGTGCTGGATCATAGAACGTAGCTAAAAACTCTCTGTGCTTGCTTCGTGGATTGCTCGAAGTTCTGAATGTGTGGATGAGATGGTCGTCATGGTCTGCTTCACAGATCTCCAAGATATGGTAGTGCTGCCATAGGTGAACTTGTATCCAGTCTGAGACTTCTCTGTGTAAGGATCAAATCCGTAACATGCGTCAGCATAACCAACTAAACCTGTTGTTGCCCCTTTCCTGTAGAATAGACCTAAGTATATGGACCCTTAGAGGTAGCGCAAAAGACGCTTAACTCCGGCCCAGTACCGCTGTTAGGTGCAGCACTATATCTGTGACGCCCCGCTTCCCTAATATGGAATATGAGACGTGAGGAGGTCCGCTCAGACGTGAAGCTGTGAAACTGCGGTCTGATAAGCGTCAGAAAAAGAATTCAAATGATAGCAGGTCCTTTGCATTGCGACGAAACAACAACAATAATAACATCTCAGATAAAGAAACATCCACCAGCTCAAAAACATCCAACAATTTATTCAACATCGCAGAAAGTCACAGAAGTATAAGTCTGAACAATAGGCCTAAAACATGGCCGAAACAAAAGTAAAGAAAGTCAGGTGCTACGCACCGGAAACTAACTGCAACTACTAAAAGAAGTGACAACTAAAAGACTCCAGGCGAGCCTAGGACTGGTCACCAGTGTCCTCGAACTCGGTCTCTGCAGGCACCTCGTACTCAGCATCCACGAACTGCTCGTCCTCAGCGGGTAACTCTAACTCAGAACCTGACATGTGACACCCAAAGAGAAAAGGGCACATGTCAGCAAAAGTCTCCCAAAAGAAAGCGGAGAGCTTTTGTGCAAGGATACAAATAACAAAAGACGACTAGCAGTTCTAAAATAATGCAATGAGTTGAAATGACAATTAAGAATGCAACAATTAAAAATGACATGATGACATGCATTACAAGAACATTAATTCACAATCACGATCACTATCCTATCACATTGTGCACAGGGTTTCCCCCTTACAGCTGAAGGAGCGGATCAGGCATCCTTCTATACTGCGTGGCAGCTTAACCCTACCCCTCCACGTGTATCGAGCCAGGGTTTCCCAAGTACATGAGCTCGCTTCTGGATCACGAGCCAGGAAGTGTTTTTGGCATAGGGTTGTGCCCGCAAAAGCAAGTGCCTAGCCTCAATCATTACAATAGGTGTGGCGTGTGCTACTCAATCACGATGAAAATTAGATGCATGTAATGACATGTCAATGAATAGATAATTTGCGTACCGTTAATTGAAATTAAACATGGCATAGTAGTATGAATGCAAGCATGATTAAAGTGTTGGATCTAGCTTCGTTATCAAGCTAGATCTAAAAGTTTCATCTAGACAGCTATCATTTCACTGCCTAGTCTCTTGTACGCTACTGTACAAAATGGCCTAAGACGTGGCCTAAACAGAAAGCTGGCAAGTTTCACTTGCCTGAAAAACAACCAAGTCACGATCCTGCTCAATCAGTCCGAGTCTACTCACGTGTTCAGTTCGCAGTCCAGCCTACAGTCCCAATTTTATTATCTTGATTAGTGAGTTACAAAATAATCGGAAGCTATGATTTTTAAGTTGATTAACAGGCGTGGTGTGTGGTTCTTACGGATATAGACTTACCTCAACACGACGTGAGAGCTACTCTGACGTAGGGTAGCGACGTCAGGGGTTTGATTCCGGTCCCGCGAACGGTACGGAACTTCCGGTTCTCTGTCAATAAAATACGTGTACGAATAAGTTTGTGACGACGGCTAGAATTATTAGACAAATCCTAAAACGTCTAGTAACCCAATTTTAATTAAGTTTTCTGTCCTACGTGGTGTCACATCATTAATAACGTTATAGGCTCGCTAATGGTGTTAAGTAGCTAGTTCGAAGATTTACAACATACAACATAGGGTTAATCAATCACTGGCTTAAAATTAACATAAGTTTATAAGGTTAACATGTGGCATTATCATGGTATTAAACAAACACAACATGATACCCTAATATACCCTAAGGTTTTACACAGTTAAAACAACAGAGTACAGCTTGTTTTATTAAACTCTAACTGGAGCAACAATGATAAGAAGTAACATATCATTAACATGGCCTCTAAAAGAAATACACAGTTACTTAAACTCAATACCAGCTAGCCAAATATATAAAAAGCTAACCCTAATATATATTCAATGGCAACTACCTTAACAATTTATATGCTTAAACCAACCTTTAAAACTTATAGCTAAAGTATAAAGATTAAACCATCAACTCCCTAACATATTATTAGCAACTGACCCTCAGTTTTATTTACTAAAACAAAGCTAATCTCTAATAGCGTAAGTATAACATTATACTAACACCCCTGACTTAACAAATAATACACTAAGTGCTTGCAAGTTAACATATTTAACGATGGTCTAATATATAACTTCTGTAACCAATGTTCATAAAAGAAACACCCGCATGCCACAACTCACGCCCACAAGAGTGTACTCACCGTGATGTATTGCAGGCGGGGGCACGGACGGAGGAAGGTCGGACGGGAGGCCTGGGGGTCTACGCGATGCGGGCGGCACTGCAGTCGTATGGGGCAGCGGCAGCTGTCGTGCCTGGCATCGCAGCTCGCTGGGTCGCTGCTCACGGTGCCTGGGGGCGCTACGCTCCTGGGCGGCTATCGAGCGCTGGAGAGAAGGGTCGAAGGGGCTGTCGTGAGGGCTCAACAGTGGGGAGATGCCGTGGGGAGGAGATCGGAGTGTACGACGGGGAAGGGTCGCCGCGAAGAGCGTCGAAAACGGCTTGAAAAGGCCGGAGAGCGAGGAAAAATATGTGGCACTGTTAATTGCGCGAGGGGAGAAGATTTGCGGCACCTGGGAAAATTTCGCGTGGAGAAAAAACGAGGCTGGGGCGGCGCTTAGGAGAGAGAGCCCTAGGTGGCTGCGGTGCGGTTCGAATAGGGCTTAAGGGGTTAAGACGTGAAGAGAGATAGGGGATCATGGGTTGGCCGTTGGGATTCGCAGGGTAAAGGGTTATGATTCGTTCTCAGTTTTGCTTTGTTTCTTTATAAAAAAACAAGGCATTTGATTTTTTCCTAGCAACATGCGTAAGTCCAAAAGGAGAAGGGTTGGTCAATGTTTTAAAAGAGTGATTAATTAAGCCCCCCTCCCTTTTGTTTTAAACAAGGGAGAAAACCGTACAGGTTATTATATTTCAAAAATGTTTATTAACAAAAGTTTTTAGTGATTAATAATGAGTTGTTAGCAAGTAGGTCAATCGACGTCCTAAAATTACAACGAAAATCAAATACCGGGGTAATCGCGCCTCCAAGAGGATCGTGAATACGTGGTTCAGTCGCGCGTCGGAACTACGGATGTACAATAATAAAACCAAATATGGAAATACGCACACGGATCAACCTACGCACAAAAATACGTACGACCAGAAGTGGCCGTTACAATATCTGACTAGTAGGTTGACTGCAACTGCTATGCCAGGACGAGTGCAGTTAGCCAGGTAAAGGAGTGCACCGATTGCACTTAGACAAGGCACTTCAGGGCCTATTACTTCCTCCCCCTCTTCCAGCGGTCGAACAGGGTCTTTATGCACATCCAATGATCTAACAATCATTGAGGTACTGAGGGGCTGGCATTTATCCATTTGGAACTTTTTCAACAAGTTTGATGTATAAGTTGACTGATGTAATAGGATCTCATCGTTAATATGCTCTATTTGAAGACCTAAACAGAATTTCGACTTTCTGATGTCTTTCATCTCGAAAGTTTCTGTCAGGCTTCTAGAAATCTCAGTGATCTCTCCAGGAGATCCGATGAGGTTCAAATCGTCCACATAGACGGCTATAATGACAAATTATGTTGCCTTTGCTCTTATAAAGATGCAAGGGCAGAGTGCGTCATTTGCAAATCCTTGATTTGCGAGGAATTCGCTCAGTCTATTATACCACATCCTTCCAGATTGTTTTAGACCATATAATGATCTTTGCAGTTTCACTGAGTGGATGTCACGTTGTCTCTCTTTTAGTGCTGCAGGCAAAGAATAACCGTCAGACAATCTCATATATGTCTCTGTCTAAATTTCCATATAGGTATGCAGTCACGACGTCCATAATCTGTATATCTAATTCCTCTTGAGCTGTCAAGCCAATGAGGAATCAGAAGGTGATCGCATCCATGACCGGGGAGTATGTGGCTTCAAAATCCACTCCTGGACGTTGGGTAAAACCCTGCGCTACAAGCCTTGCTTTGTAGCGAACGATCTCATTCTGTTCATTTCTTTTTCTAACAAATACTCATTTATAACCCACATGTTTTACACCTTTTGGTGTATGGACAATAGGTCTGAAGACCTTGCGTTTTGTGAGTGAATCCAACTCCACTCCTATTGTTGCTTTCCACTTTGGCCAATCATATCTGCTTTGAATTCTGTCAGAGAGTGTGGTTCAATATCATCGTTGCAGTACGCGACGTTGATGGCAAAATTACACACAAATGTGGCATCTATAATTGTGCTCTTTCTGTCCCAATACTCCCTAGTTCGTACATAATGTATCAAAACTTCATTTTCTCTCGGTTTTTCCTCTGTTTGAGAGTTTAGAAGAGATGGGGGAGCAGGGCTTATAGTAGCATCATGTGGTGATATTGTTTTACCATTGCCAAGGGTCCTACTCTTTCGAGGGACTTGGTCCTTGGATCCCGGTGGTCGTCCTCTCTTTTTAAGAGGTCCAACCATCTCTGCTGCAGGCAGATTGCATCCATTTTGCGGTATGTTAATCCTAGCTGGAGTGTTAGCAGCAGGGACGTGTGATGTGATAATCTTCTGGTTGTCAGTAAATTTGTCCGGTAAGAGATGGACAGTGTTTTGGATATGGAGAACTTCAGGATCTCCTCCTCACATTGGCTTGTGGGAGGATCAAAGTGACTTAGTGTCTTTGTATTTCAAGTGATACTCTCTGACGCTTCAGGCTTCTTGGTTTGTAAGCCTAGTTTTGAAAATGATGCTTCATCAAATTCATAGCCTTCTAGACGTGCCTTAAAAACGTCTCCCGTAAGGGGTTCTACGAATCTTATTATGGAGGGCGTGTCAAACCCAACATAAATGCCTAGATGACATTGTGGACCCATCTTTGTCCTTTGTGGTGGTGCTATGGGGACGTATACTGCACAACCAAATATTTTCAAGTGTGAGACAATTGGTGGAACTCCAAGTGCTAATTGCATAGGAGAAGATGACTGACCTCCAGAAGGTCTAATTTTATTAAGGATGCAGCATGCAATATTGCATGACCATATGCATTCACTGGCAACTGGGATTGAAGTAATAATGGACGAGCAATCCATTGCAGTCTCTTAATTAGAGATTTTGCTAACCTATTTTGGGTGTAAACATGTGCTACAGGATGTTCGACTTCAATGCCATGTGCTTGGCAATAGTCTAGAAATACTTGTGATGTAAACTCCCCCGTATTTACCAGATGAAGTTTGTTTATCTGGTAGTCAGGGAAGTGGGCCCGCAACCTGATTATCTGAGCTAAAAGATTAGACAATGCTAAGTTATGGGTGGACAGTAGACACACATGTGACCATCTAGTAGATGCGTCTATCAGGACCATAAAGTACCTGAAAAGACCACTTGATGAGTGTATAGGCCCACAAATGTCTCCATGGATTCTTTCCAGAAATCTTGGAGACTCCAAGTCCATTTTAAGTGGAGAGGGTCTCGTAATTAGTTTACTCTTGTAACATGGTGGACATGTGAATTTACCTTTTTGAAGAATCTTCAGGTTCTTCAAACTTATACCCCTTGAGCTTTTTATGATGCAGTACATCATAACAGATCCAAAGTGTCCCAGTCTACTATGCCAGAGTTTGAATTCTGGTGTAAGGGGGCACTGCAGGTGCTCTGTTAATTATGCTTCTGGAGAGTGAATACTTGTTTGGTAGAGTCCCGTGGGGAGTCCCTCGAAACGTTCCACAATGGTTTTTGTACCATTTGTAAGATACGTTATGTGCAAGTATTCCGTTTTATTATCCTCGACCGTCTCTAAGTGATACCCATTTAAACGGATATCTTTAAAGCTTAGGAGGTTTCGGATTGATTTAGGTGAGTATAACGCATCTTTAATTTTGATGAGTGTGTTATTGGGGAGCAATATGATTGCTTCCCCTGATCCTTCTATTATATCAGTTAGTCCTGAGATTGTTCTCAATGGACCAGAATAGCTACTAATGCTCGTAAAGTAGTTAGTATTTTGAAGGATTGAGTGAGTTGATGCACTGTCCACCAGGCATATGGATTCCATATCTATATATAAAAAACATTCAAGCAAGAAATAATACAAAAAGAAACTACTTTCATTTATATTAAGATGCTGAATAATAAGAATAGTTGACATGGAATTTGAAAACATAACGTAAGATACATTGCAGGAAAGGAAGATGCATAGCTAGAAAATAAAAAAATGCAGATGATCCATGACTAAAGAGTGTCGTCTCCCATGAAATCTTCTAGATTCCATGTAGTCTCTGGTAACGCTGCGCTATCTATCAGGTTTGTCTCAGCATGAGGCTTGAGACTTTCCTGGTAGAGGTCCTGTAGGTGTTTGGGAGTGCGACAGATTCTGGACCAATGTCCAGTCATTCCGCATTTAGAGCACTTATACTCCTAGTCTTTCCTGGGAGTAACACCTTTATTAGGCGTCTACTTTTGCTTCTTTGCCGCGAACTTCCGGTTCTGGGGAGGAGCTTGAGGAGTAGCCTCTTTCCGCTGCTTCTGTTCTTTTCATTTTTGGAACTTTGTCTTATTATCCATCTTCTTCTTTTGGGAAGATTGGAAATGCGCATCTGCAGGAGGTGGAGGTGGAGCGGAGCCAGGAGGGCATAGTTTGTGAGTGGCAACCAGTAAATCTCTATTCTGTTCAGCCATTAGGAGGCATGAAAGTAGATCAGAGTACTTAGTGAACTTTCTCTCACGGTACTGTTGCATGAGGATCATGTCCGTCTCATGAAAAGATGTAAACGTCTTCTCTAGCAACATTTTCTCAGGCACATTCTTACCACACAACTTCAAGCGTGAGGTGATTTGGAATAGTGCTGAGTTGTACTCTGCTACGGATTTGTAATCCTGTTTGCGGAGGTGAGTCCATTCGTACTGTGCACGAGGGAGTATGACATCCTTTTGATGTCTGTACCTCTCCTCACGTGCATCCCACAGTTCATAAGGATCATCTACAGTAAGATACTCGTCCTTCAGGGTCGAGTCTAAGTGTTTCCTGATATAAATAATAGCTTTCACCTTAAGTATATCGGAAACTTCTTCTGTATTAAGGGCTTCTTTAGAAGCATCCTTTTCAGCTGCGGCAGTAGTTGTTGCCTTTTCTGTGGGTGTTAGACTGAACACATGAGAGCGCAAGTGGAACTTCAGGTCCAACTGCCAACTCAAGTAGTTCGACCCATTAGCCTTCAGGACCGAGAAATCGACATTCGCAAGTCTGGCCATTTGTGCAATCTAGCAACTTAAACAAAAGATAGCATGAATTATTTAACTATTTAAAGTAAACATCCACGCATGTAATTTCACAACATTAAAATATCATGAAATATTTAACTATTTAAAGTAAACATCCACGCATTTTAATGTATAGGCAAAGAAAATAAATTAGAGCAATGAGGATTAGCCAGTCGATACTGGAAAAAAAAGTCCAAAAGGTTACATCCCATAAATAAAAAAGTGCATAAAAATAAAGAAGAATATGGAACTTTTAAGAAAAAGCCCCTTTCTCTTTATGCTAGCGCCTTCGCCTCGATGGGGTGGTCCTTCATCTTTGACTTTTTACATTTATAACCTCACTTACAGATTTCTCTCAAAAAGAAAAAATTGCAGGAAAGTAAGAGTATCGGAAACCTGGCTGATCCCTAAAAACATAGCCTAATTTTGCATCGACACAGATATTATATGTTATACAATCACGCAGATATTATATGTTATACAACCACACATATATTAGATGTCACATGCATATAAAAATATTAATAAATAATCTAGAAAGAAAATGACGTGCTAAAATAATTTTAAAAACTTTTAATCCTGATCCATTTCATTTTTATTTATCTTTCCGCTTAACCCTATCACAATTAAAAAAATTTATTTAATTATTGGGCTTTAGAGGCCTAAATAATTAAAGAAAAAATTATGTGGAAATGAGCTAATTTTCAGGCTTGTGGGCAATAAAAACAACCCAATAGGGTTAATTGGCCCCCCCCCCAAAAAATAGCCCATTAGGGATATTGTTTGAAAAATCGAAACCCTCGGGAAGGTTTACTGCGACGGCCGGCCCTGACGGCTGGCCGCGGCTGCTGGCCGCTGGTCGGCAGCCAGTTGGCCAGTTGACCAACGGCTGCTGGCCGCTGGAGCTAGCCACGGCCCGCTTGCCGACAGCCAGGTGGCCAGGGGCTGCTGGCCGCGGCCTGTTGGCCGTCGGCCGTCGGCGCTTGCAGGGCACCGACGTCGTCGTCGTTGCCGCACCCTTAGAGCGCGGCGGGCCATGGATCACGATAAAAAATATATAGGTGAAAAAACTGAATTTTGGACATGCAGATCTCTAGAAAAATTCGATTTTTACATTTTATTTTAGACATTCAGATCTAAAAAGAATCGATTTTTACTGATAATAGACATGCAGATCTAAATAAAAATTCGATTTTTACCATGTTTATAAACTATTTTGATCTTAAAACATACAGATCTACTGGACAAGCAAGTTTAGATCTAAAAATTTCAGTATTTACCTCTAGATTCGACTAAGGAATCTAGACGACGGTTGATGAAGGATGCTCTTTACGCTCCCCGTTGAGAAGAATATAATCGTCTTAAGACTGAGCGTTGGATGAAATCCTTCCTTGAGCGTCGTCGTCTTTTCCTATGAGTGTGATCGTGCTGATAACGTGTTGTGAAGGGAAAAGTAGAGTAATAGGTGTAAGGGGTTAGGAGCCCCCTACCCTCGTATATATAGCTTTCAATGAATGGGTGGATACCCAATGGGCCTCGTGGGCCTATTCATAGCAGAAACCTATTTTTTATGAGATAAAAGGTTTCAAGTTTTTTAAAATCATATCTTTCAATTTAAATGTTAAATTTTAGGATTGGCAAGTTAATGTTTTATTTGGTAGATATTTTAGCTTGCATGTTCTCTTTAAATGTCACATAGTTGAACCTTATTTTATGTGATAAAATGTTAGTTGATGTTAACAGACTTGTTGTATAATTTAAATAATTCATGAACCTCTTTAGGTTAGCCATTAACTCTTTAAAATTTTATAAGATAATTTTAAATTGTGACAGGCTATGTTTTAATGAAAACTTACAACTTTTAATCCTAATTCCCGATTAGGGTAGTCCTCTTTTATTGAAAATTATTATTTTAAATCAGTTTTAATAATAATTCTCTTTTAATGATTACTATCTAAAATGTTGTAAGTAATTTATTAAAATCCTAAAAAAGATTTGGGTAGAACGATGAACGAACAAACCTTATAGTTAATAAGGATCTAATAAAAGCTATTAAACAAATCCATAAAATTTTGAATTTTAGGATCCACTAGTTGATAAGGATTAACTAGTATTAATAAAAGCGTTTAGTTGATGGATGAACATAAGATTGATAAGTCTCCTTCAATGGATCATGATGTCGGTCAATGTGCTTGGCTAAGTTTGCTGGATCACCTAAGCTAGACTATGGGCTAAGTGGTCCTGTCTTAGTCAATTTCCTGGCCGCGTCTGCTGGGCCGCAAGGAGTCGAATCATGACTGTGTAAGTCCATCGACTATAACTAAGTCAAATACGATAATAATCTTGTTCGAGATAAATCGTAACACTCCTTGTTTTAGGAGTTGGTAACTGTAGGACCCATGTTCCAGCTGTTGAGCTACACTCAAGCTGTGACATTGCAACCTTATAGAAACTGACTTCCTAAATACATATGACGAGATCTTGACTTGACCCAAATCGTCGTGTCGTGAATACACCGAGCACCGTCGCAAGTTGAGCCAATGATGTCTTCAAGACTTAAACCCAAACCGTCTTGTCGTGAATACACCAAGCGCCGGTGTAAATTGAGTCATGAATGTAAGTTTAGTTCTGACCCAAACCGACACATCGTGCATACACCAAGCGGCGGCATAAGACATGCTGGACGCGAAAACAAGGGTCTGACTAGGCCAGTCATTGTGATTTGGATGAGCAAACTCATGATCATAAATGACTAGGGGTAAGACTTATAGTGAATCATATTTTATATGATTGATAAAGAGTTCGTCTACCGACTGCAGAGTCGGATAACTTGTTGAGCTACACTCAAGGTTGTCAGACTCGGGGTAGTCGGATCCCTCTCCCACAAATATTTTATATAAGAAATTGTTTATTATTGTGGCTTTAATTCTTAAAATTAGTGGGAGAATATAATTTAGTAAAAACCATTTAAACTATACAACGTACATATGCTAATTAAATATCTACGTAAATGCAGAATGGATTCGGGCCTTAAGTACATGATTGAAAAGAACATGCTTGACAGGACAAACTATAAAGATTGGCTAAGGAATATTAAGTTAGTCCTCTCACTAGCTGGGATAGGATACGTGTTGTTCGAGGACGCCCCGGAGAATACTGACGAAGATGCAACCCACGAACAAAAGGAAGCCTATAAGATGTACCGGAGTGATGCCGAGAAGGCCAGGTGCCTTACTCTCGCTTCAATGAACAACGACCTGCAAAGGAAGCACAAATATTTGGATGTTCAAAGCATGCTTTTGAATGCAGAGGAGTTGTACAGCAAGCGGTCAAGAGCTACCAAGTTTGAAGCCACGAGCAACCTCTGGGGAACTAAGATGGAGACGGGCCTCGTGCAAGATCATGTCATTAAGATGATCGGGTACGTGCAAGATGCTGCCCAGTTGGGTTTTGTCCTTGACAATGAGATGGCCGTGGACATCATCCTAGAATCTTTAACCACTGACTTCAAACAATTCATTACTGGTTTCATCATGAACAGTATTGAAACGGATTTCCTGGTCTCCTCAACATGCTTAAGCATTGAAGAGATTGAAAAGAAACTGACTGTGTTGGTTGTTGGCTCTACTTCTTCAAACCAGCCGAAATGCAAATGTAAGAAGAGGCAGGTCTCACAACTAGCCAAGGTGAAGAAGGGAAGAAGACAAAGGGGGCTCCTATGAAATCTGAATGCTTTCACTGCCACGAGATAGGCCATTGGAAGAGGAACTGCAGGTGTACTTGCAAAAAAGTAAAAGGGGCATTCTGATGCCTCTACCTCAGGTACAATAATTCCTTTTAATAAAGCATAAAATTTCCATAAATGCTCTGTTACATAGCATGAGATACTAAGACATCTGTGTATTGTATACAGGTGCCTAAAGCAAAGTATATGATGGAAGAAGTTCCGTGGACGGTCGGCATCGGAGTAATCGTTGCTGCTGGGACCGTACAATGACTTCAAGAGATATGAAGAAGAAGCCATCAATATTTTTCCTTGTTTTGAATAAAATGTATCGATGCTTTGTTAAAACAATGATTCAGTGACCGTCACTTAATGTTTATCTTGATAAACAAGTTTGGTTCATTTTTAAAGAATCCATTGTTAAATGATATCTTGGAAAATATGCTTTGTTAAAAATTGAGATTTATTGTGAATGGCTGATTGTTGTGGATAAGACTGTCTGTGTTGATGTGCATAAATTCTTGAGTTGTCATGCAGAGCTTCTAACTCAATCTGATTGTTTTGGAGTTGACGTAATATATTATAGCCAATCTAAAGTTACTTGTAGGTTCCAGGAGCGTAAAATTGGATATGATCCAAAATATACGCAAGTTAAGATTAATTGTTAATCAAACTACATTTGATACATTAAAAGAAATAGATTAAAATGTAGCTAAAGGAAAGAACAGTGTAGAGTGTTTGATTGAGTAAGTCAGCATCAAGACTCCTATAAACAGGTCTTGACATGACTCATTCGTCAAACCAACATGACACAGGAATGTTCGTATTCATCACTTCTAAATGGTTATACTTAATAAATATTCTAAATATGATTTAGATATTTAAGTCGCAGTATTTAACCAGACAGTTCTCAAAGTCAGTGGGAGCTGTCATGTAACTTAGTTCCGTCTCGGACTAAGTAAAAGGTTTCCAAACTTATTAAATCATATATATGCGACATTAAATCAAAATAGTTTTGATTGTCTCAAGCATATAGAGACTTATGGTGTCACGTATATACAAGACATAATTGACGCAAAAATAATTGGAATGAGACATGACTGACTTGGAGAAACGACTAAGACTACATCATATTGTATGAGCTAAATTGTTAGCCATACAAAAGGAAAAAAATTGTTGGATAGGATCCAAAGCAATTTCGAAGGATCAACATGGTATGATCAAAGATGATGTATATATAAAACTCCATTAAAAAACCAAATAGATACACGTTAGAGGATCCATTCTTAGGTTTGACATATGAATGTCCAGTGTGACTGATATGCTATAGTAGTATAAGATACTGAGATAAATAGCCTAAGTGCAAGTGGGAGATGTAGGAAGATGTATACTCTTGATGCATTTATCCTAAGATAATCATCTCGTTCTTATTATTATGGTATTAATTATCCTAAGCATGTATTCGTAGAATAATATACTTAGTTAATTTCCTTAGACTTATAGGCAGGTCACTACGTATCCAGATGTAGATCTCAATTATTAGAAGTTAGTGACAGATTAGAAACTTAAGTCTTAAACGGTTCATGGTCATAGATGTGTCGAGAATAGGATATTGGTACATCGGTTAGAACATTGTGTCTTTGTCTTACCTTAGGATAATGATGATCTCATAGTCATTCGACTTGACAAAGTTGAAAACGAGACACATGTGCTCATTAGAGAATGAGTTCACTGAACGACCAACTTAGAGTTATTAAATAGTTAGGCTTTAACTAAACTGTCAATAATAACTCTAGAGTGATGATAGGCCAGCTGGTCCTTAAGACATGAAGTCATCAGTACGAACCTGTGAATGGATAGTGTCACTTATATCTATGATCTAGCTTCGAGGCTCGGCCTGCTGAAAGATCTTAGGTTGGGTGACACATGAAGCGTACGAGGGAAGTAGATGATTAATATGGGATTCATCTTTTCCATTAAAGGAAAGTTCGTGTCACTGGATCAGTACGGTCTTTGTGTTATTCCTTGGCTGGGGTACGTTGTAGGATGTACAACGTGAATACAACAAAAACTGATATATACTGACCGATGCTGACTAGCGATGTTGATAGTATACCATACCCCGGGCTATGTAGAGACACAGTCTTGACGAATGAACTAAAACAGCGGTATTCATCACTGACGCAATCAGAGTGATCTCGTTGACACATTCGTCAGTGGGTCGATCACGTAAGTATGATTCTGAAACTGGGACGATGCTTGCTGCTCGTGGTTACCGTTGTCTAGGGGTTTCGAGCCCTAACCTATAGTAGGGTCAGGCTGTAGGGTCTCACACCAAGCAGTATCCACGTCTTAGCAATATGAAGAACGTTAAGAGGAATTCAATCGATGAAAAGGAATAATTAAGTTCACAAACTAGTTGTGAGTTCAAGTTTAATAAGAGACAAATTTTGCATGTGATGTAGACTAGATTAAATGTTCCGTAAATTGTTTACAACTATATTTAATGGAACAAACGTGTCGGAAAGGTTGCTGGATGACGGGATCGTCTCGGTCTAATCGCAGGTTCAAACTGCGTCGAAAATGGAGCTCAAACAAGCCCAGAAACGCAAAAACAGTCAAAGGCAAAGTGGGTTTGACTCACTTGGGCAAGCGGGAACACCCGCAAAAGTGATCGGGCGTGGCCCGTGGAACCAGCGGGTGCGGCCCGCTGTACCAGCGGGCCGGCTGCCCGCTGTGTTCAGCCAGCCGTGCGCCCACTCTGGGCATGCCCAATGTGGGCGCGCCTGCTAAGCTTAGCGGGTGCGCCCACAACTTAAGTTAACTAGGGTTTTTTGGAACCCTTGTGACGGCTACGAAATTGTGACTTTTTCCCCGTCTTTGGGCAATTGTTTAAGGGATCAAATGAAGTCGGAATTCATCGCCGTTTATTCTTACGCATTCACCATTCGAAGCCCTCCAAAATGATAACTTGTATCATCCCTAAAGCTCAATAATGAGGGAGAATTAATTGGTTGAAGTTGGCCTTTGTGAAAGGCTTACTAACTTCTTTAACACAATTAAAATCTCTTTTATTTACTTTTGTCCCACATTGCTCGTAACGAAAAAGGAGGGGCCGAATCCCTATATAAATCGGGGTGCACTCTCTTCGTTGAAAAATGTACCAAATGAACAATTCGAGAAGCTCCTCACTTTTGAACACGCTCGATCGTAAACCTATATATTCTTCTCCACTTTCTCTTCCTATCCTCCCGTCGGGTCCTAGTAAGACTATGAGGAGGTTTGGATTGGATCTAGACGTCTTTGACGCAGGTCTGCTCAAGTGAAACTTTCATCGACAAGTGATCGGCTCAGAGGCGGCTTGTGTAGATCGGCTGGGAGGCGGCTCGGGTGGTTCGGTTCGAGGGCACAATGCGGCTCGGCTACGAGGAGCGTGGTGCGGTACATCTTGCTTGTCCCAAAGCTAATATTCCGGGTATGTTATTTAGTAGCTTTTAAGAATAATTTTAATAATATTGCAGCAGGCTTGATCCCTCTTGGGGTGGTCAGACCCACCCCAAGTTGGCATAGATCTTGGAGAGGTTCTGGCTGGCCTTAGGGCTCGCTAAAATGTTTAGCTTTATGTTTTTATTTTCGCTGATTTTTTAAATCCCTTTGTTGTCTGTCCGACGTAGGTTGGACATGGATTTGAGCCCTAAGGGTCTGCCAAAACCCTTCATACAATTGGTGGGCTCCGAAAGGTGCTTCTCTCAAGCGCAAGAGTCCGTACAAGTAGTAAAATCTGGGAGTCCAGATGTCGAATCCACGGGAAGAAATCTGTTGCAACCACAGCTCAAATCAAATAGAAATCCAACGAAGAGAAACTAAACACTTTTAATGGTGATGATGGTGTGAAAGTGCGTGATGGTGATGTGCGAACAAAGAAATTCGTGTATGAAAATACCTATAAAAAGTTTGCACATGGTATGGGTTCGTTAGGATCAATGATTCGTATTAATTTGGTTGATGAATATATCACAATGAATTCTCTTTTTGAGAGCAATTCACCGGGAAAAATATCCAATATAACTCAATGAATTCTCCTTTTGGGAGCAATTCATCGGAAGATGCCCTTTTGGGGGTTCAAACACAATATTCAAAAAGATCGTCGCTAAAGTTATAATACGATATGAAACTCTCTTTTGGAGAGATCAAAACTACGGTATGAAACTCCCTTTTGGGGAGATCAAAACTCACCCTTTTGGGGCGATCATCAACTAAATCAATTCTTTTGGAATCTGAAAAAGTCGATTTACGAACAAAGATTACAATTTTAGCGACGTTTAACAATTTAGCACAAGGAATTTCAACCAAACTAACACAAATTACATCCCCTAACTACTCCATACCAAGCACAATTAAGTTTTAGCTACTCATAATATCAGAATAAACAAGTTCCATAGCCAAATACATCAAGAATATAGCAAAATACGGTAGAAAAAGCACTAAATAAGGAGTTTAAGTTAAGAATTCATCACTGAATATCCTTGAAAAGACATCAAAACTCTCTGGAAATAAGAAAATAGCCTCTGGAATTTTACAGAATTTTTCAGAGGGGAAATACGGCTTCTAAAGCCTCCAATACGCTCAAAATACGCCCCAAAATTTGCTTGAATACGCCCAAAAAACCCTAAATACGCTTATATAATAAGATTGCGGGTTTGGGTTGCTTAACGGGTTCCAAATCCGCTTCAAAATCGCACCGGAACACATCTCAACCGTAGATCTGGAGCGGGGCAATTCTCATCCGTTGATCCATGCGGGATTAAATGTGACGCTGCCACGTGTGCGCTAAAATTTGCGCTCCGCCCGTTAAGCTCCGCGCCCGCTTCGTATTCGAATCGGAGTTAATCAGAAGCCGTTGGATCGTCTTCGAACGGTCGAGATTTACTCCGCATCGTTCGCTCGCTGCTCAGATGCGGGGACGAGATCGTCCGTTGGATCCAAATCCAATGCTGCGGAAACCGCCACGTAGCCGCTTATTCGAATACGAGTCAGAGAAGGTGTGAACCGTCCGATCTTGAAGCAACGGCGGGGATGACGCCACGTCGCCCTATTATTTTGAAAACGAATTCGGCAGCTCGAAACATTGTGCGCCGTTGGATTGGGCAGTCGGGTGTTAGATGGATGCCACGTGTCCCAGATTTCGAATACGAGGGGCTTTTTTGTGAGCCGTTGGATATTAATCCAACGGTGAAGAGATTTTCACTCGCGAGTTGTTGAGAGCCGTTGGATGAAGCAGGAAAGCCCAGATCTGCGCCACGTGTCGGTCTCTCATTGGCTGTCGACCGTATTTATCGTATTTCCTCCGTATTTCTCCATTTAAATTGTATTCTGCATTCAAAAATTCATAGAAATTAGCACAGATCTCAGAAAAATACAAATAAATAGTCGTTGGAATCGTGAGATTGAGACCAAGCCATGAAAAATATAAAATGTGCAAAATTGCATCGTTAAATGCTGTTTTGTGCTCAAATAGTGTGTTTTCTCTAATAAATAATTGTGTATAAAATACGTATGAATTAGAGAACAATGTAGCATCACATGAGCACAAAATAGGGCTAAATGGGGGGTTAAATATGTAATATTGAACCCGAATCACACCCCCCAACTAGCGATTTGCTAGTCTCTAGCAAAAATAGCGATAACTACGGATGAGTAATAAAACAATAAGTTCTTTCAAATTGCTCATGGCGTGGCTCAATAATACGCATTCCAACATGGTCTTGACCATCAATATACACATCCATGAACAAAATCAATCACATGATATTTTCTCTAATTTAGTATGAATAAATAACATGCACACATCGTTTTGCGCAAGCGAAAGTATAACACGTCGTTATATTCCAATTTTCTTGTTTCCACGGAATTGGCCTATCAAAATAATCATTCAAGACATGGGTATTGAAGTTGCTTAGTATATTCACCATTTCTTTTTTTATTCGTTCCGCGTAACGCGCATCAAGCAACATTCGCAGAAAAAAGTATACCTTGGATCGCTCCATCAAATGAGTGAGTTTCCGGTCAATGGCTCCCAAATCAGACGATCATAGGGCATTAGGCCAAGAAGGACCCCTCGGACTGTACTACTCAAGCCGACCAAGTTATGTATTAGTGACATACTTATTCATTCATTTTTCTTCATTCCTCATTTTTCATTCTTTTCCTTTCTTTTTTTTTCTTTGTAAGCAACTCAACACCCATATTTGAATATAAACATTAGAATCAAAGGCCACAGTCCTCTTCAACTTGAAGACTATTCCAATAAATCGTGTATACTTAAGCTTTTTCATCACATTAGCATGCATGAAATAAATTCAAACTATTTCGAGATATTAATCATGGAAATTGAAAATTTTCAGGTATAGCATATTAACGGCAATTCCATGAAGGAAAAATATTTAATCAAGCCATAAACAATTTTTAGAACTCAATTAACGCGCAATCATCCGAATTTGAGGCATATGAATGAGTTTTTAAAAAGATGAGATTTGGTGATTTATTCTTCTCAAAAAAAATCCTAAGGTCTTATACACACCCCCCAACTAAAGATGGACATTGTCCTCAATGTCGAAAGGGGTACGAGTTTATTCAAGCAAGCAACCTAGAAAGCATATAAAAACTACACTACTGGAAAGAACACACCGTGATCAAATGGCGGATCCTGAATCTTTGATGGTGGAGGAAGTTGTTCAATTTGCTCCTTGCGCTCCTCGGCGCTTATTTTTCCTCCAGAGTCTAATTTGGACTCCAGCAACACAACTCCGAGCATCTCTGTAACTTGTTTACCAATATCCTGCAAGAGATGAGTTATGTCAGTCCAAATTAATTTAAGATTCCTTTCAATAAAATTATTCCAAACGTAGTCATCAAAATAAGTGAAATGAATTAAAGCAAGTTGACGACTACTCCCTGAAAGATTTGCACTACTCTCTGTACGATGCTCGTTCATTGTGGAGAGGGATAAATGATTTTGGGACAAAACTTGAGGAGGGCATGGTTCTGACTCCATGGCGATAATCTCAAAACCCTTGTCCCTAGCTGTCTCCTCCTCTCGTTCATCCAAAATTGCTAGCTCG
The DNA here is from genome assembly GCA_030789695.1 of Scilla litardierei. Taxonomy (NCBI): domain Eukaryota; kingdom Viridiplantae; phylum Streptophyta; class Magnoliopsida; order Asparagales; family Asparagaceae; genus Scilla; species Scilla litardierei. The sequence goes on from CM061135.1 coordinate 29,559,252, forward strand.
TCCTCTCTCTTGCACACATTTTCTGCCATGTAGATATTATTTTTCGTGTCATCAACGTGACATGGCTCGCTCGATATTCTCCGAGCAAGGAAATTCTCCTGGAATTGATGGGATGTGGCCTCCTGTGTCTGAATAGTCTGGTAAGCTTCCTCTTTCAAGGATTGCAAAGGTACGTCTACACTTTGCTCTTCTTGATCAAGGCACGAAGGCTCCGTTGAATCGCTCTCTGAAGTCTCTTCCATGGTTTCTTCGTTTTCTTGCAGAGACTCTATGTATTCCCACGCCACTGTCGGCGTCATGCCTCCCAATAATTCCTGCAGCTGCGGTTGTAGTCCATCTTGGAAGAACGCCATAAGCTCTTCATTTGTGTACCCATACTGCGGATAGCTCGATATAATGTCTGTGAACCTCCCCAGGCCTGAAAGAAAGTTTCACAGTCAGTTTGATTAAAATTGACAATTTTGAGCTTCTCCATTCTATGTTTGTGTGCATTAGCATATCGTGCATCATAAAGATTGTTTGTGCAATAGAAGTTCATATATTCCATTTTTTAAAAATTAAAATAAAATAATAAAAAAAAAGTTTATGTACAGTAAAGTGGAAAGATGTCACCGAAGGTCCTCTAAATGAAATAAACCGTAGTCACAAACCATTCCTCCCCGGCAACGGCGCCAAAAACTTGGTGGGCTCCGAAAGGTGCTTCTCTCAAGCGCAAGAGTCCGTACAAGTAGTAAAATCTGGGAGTCCAGATGTCGAATCCACGGGAAGAAATCTGTTGCAACCACAGCTCAAATCAAATAGAAATCCAACGAAGAGAAACTAAACACTTTTAATGGTGATGATGGTGTGAAAGTGCGTGATGGTGATGTGCGAACAAAGAAATTCGTGTATGAAAATACCTATAAAAAGTTTGCGCATGGTATGGGTTCGTTAGGATCAATGATTCGTATTAATTTGGTTGATGAATATATCACAATGAATTCTCTTTTTGAGAGCAATTCACCGGGAAAAATATCCAATATAACTCAATGAATTCTCCTTTTGGGAGCAATTCATCGGAAGATGCCCTTTTGGGGGTTCAAACACAATATTCAAAAAGATCGTCGCTAAAGTTATAATACGATATGAAACTCTCTTTTGGAGAGATCAAAACTACGGTATGAAACTCCCTTTTGGGGAGATCAAAACTCACCCTTTTGGGGCGATCATCAACTAAATCAATTCTTTTGGAATCTGAAAAAGTCGATTTACGAAAAAAGATTACAATTTTAGCGACGTTTAACAATTTAGCACAAGGAATTTCAACCAAACTAACACAAATTACATCCCCTAACTACTCCATACCAAGCACAATTAAGTTTTAGCTACTCATAATATCAGAATAAACAAGTTCCATAGCAAAATACATCAAGAATATAGCAAAATACGGTAGAAAAAGCACTAAATAAGGAGTTTAAGTTAAGAATTCATCACCAAATATCCTTGAAAAGACATCAAAACTCTCTGGAAATAAGAAAATAGCCTCTGGAATTTTACAGAATTTTTCAGAGGGGAAATACGGCTTCTAGAGCCTCCAATACGCTCAAAATACGCCCCAAATCTGCTTGAATACGCCCAAAAAACCCTAAATACGCTTATATAATAAGATTGCGGGTTTGGGTTGCTTAACGGGTTCCAAATCCGCTTCAAAATCGCACCCGAACACATCTCAACCGTAGATCTGGAGCGGGGCAATTCTCATCCGTTGATCCATGCGGGATTAAATGTGACGCTGCCATGTGTGCGCTAAAATTCGCGCTCCGCCCGTTAAGCTCCGCGCCCGCTTCGTATTCGAATCGGAGTTAATCAGCAGCCGTTGGATCGTCTTCGAACGGTCGAGATTTACTCCGCATCGTTCGCTCGCTGCTCAGATGCGGGGACGAGATCGTCCGTTGGATCCAAATCCAACGCTGCGGAAACCGCCACGTAGCCGCTTATTCGAATACGAGTCGGAGAAGGTGTGAACCGTCCGATCTTGAAGCAACGGCGGGGATGACGCCACGTCGCCCTATTATTTTGAAAACGAATTCGACAGCTCGAAACATTGTGCGCCGTTGGATTGGGCGGTCGGGTGTTAGATGGATGCCACGTGTCCCATATTTTCGAATACGAGGGGCTTTTTTGTGAGCCGTTGGATATTAATCCAACGGTGAAGAGATTTTCACTCCCGAGTTGCTGAGAGCCGTTGGATGAAGCGGGAAAGCCCATATCTGCGCCACGTGTCGGTCTCTCATTGGCTGTCGACCGTATTTATCGTATTTCCTCCGTATTTCTCCATTTAAATTGTATTCTGCATTCAAAAATTCATAGAAATTAGCACAGATCTCAGAAAAATACAAATAAATAGTCGTTGGAATCATGAGATCGAGACCAAGATATGAAAAATATAAAATGTGCAAAATTGCATCGTTAAATGCTGTTTTGTGCTCAAATAGTGTGTTTTCTCTAATAAATAATTGTGTATAAAATACGTATGAATTAGAGAACAATGTAGCATCACATGAGCACAAAATAGGGCTAAATGGGGGGGTTAAATATGTAATATTGAACCCGAATCAACAATCCCATGTAAGGCTGGGGCAACTCCCCCAGCAGGTCGATCGTTTCGATCAACCGTGAGGCTGGGGGCAACTCCTCCAGAGGGCCGATCAATCCGATCATCCGTATGGCTGGGGAAACTCCCTAAGTAGGCCGATCGCTCCGATCGACCGTAAGGCTGGGGGCAACTCCCCCAGCAGGTCGATCACTCCAATCGGCCATGAGGCTGGGGCAACTCCCCCAGCTGGCCGATCAATCCGATCATCCGTAAGGCTGGGGCAACCCCCCGGCAGGCCAATCGTTTCGATCGACTGTAAAAGTGGGGGCAACTCCTCCAGCAGGTCGATCACTCCGATTGGCCGTAAGGCTGGGGGCAACTCTCCCAGCAGGCCGATCGTTCCAATCGACTGTAAGCATGGGGGCAACTCCCCCAGCAGACCAATCGTTCATATCCAACCATAAGTCTAGGGGCAACTCTCCCAGTGGATCAATCATTCCGACCGTAAGGCTAGGGGCAACTCCTCCAGCAGGCCAATCACTCCGATTGGCTGTGAGGCTGGGGGCAACTCCCCTAGCAGGCCGATCAATACGGTCGATCGAGAGGCTGGGGGCAACCCCCCAGCAGGCCGATCAATACGGTCGACCGAGAGGCCGGAGGCTACTCCCCCAGCAGTACGACCATTCTGATCGACCGAGAAGCTGGAGGCAACTCCCCCGGCAGGCCGACCATTCTGATCGATAAGCAGTACGATCACCTCGATACGCCAATGACTTTGTCGACAAAAAGAAAACATCCCGCTACTCAAACCAGTGAACCACCTTGGCATGAACAGCAGGAGGGGGCAACACCGGGTCAAAGACACAACCCCAGAAAACACTTGATAAAAGTACAGCAGCGCACAAAAAGGTAAAAGATTCAAAAAAGAAGGATTGTCTCTTGCATTCAAAAAAGGTTCTTTTTTACAAGGGGAGGGACAAAAAAGGGAACACTGCCTACGATGCTGGGGCCCGAGCGGATGCATCCCCGGGGGCCTTGCCTTGCCCCGATCGAATGGGCTCCTCGGGACCGGCCAGAGGATGGGGAAGCGTTTGACGGACCTGCTCCTCGAACCTCAGGAACCCATCCCGAAAGGCCCCCACGATCCTCGGGGCCAGGTTGTCCTTATATGACAGGAACGCCCCCCGGAGGGATTCCGTGATCCTCGGCACCAGGACCTCCTTGTAACCCCTCTCTACCTCCTCGGCGAGTTGAGCAGGGTTCACTTGCTGCAGGGTGCCCATATCGGCCCACAGCCTGTTCCTCTCCCAATGGAATGCCTCCTCTGCCTCCTGAGCAGACCTCTTGGCGACCGCCCGAGCCTCCCTCAAGCTCCTCACCTCCGAGGTGAGCTCGTCGACCCGACGTCGCGAATGACAAGCCTCCGAACGGGCGTCTTCGACTGCCTTTCGGCTGCCTAAGATCTTAGGCGTTCATGTGCCAGGGCCACCTCGAGACCGTTCGCCCGCTCCGAGCAGCGATGTGCCTCCACGACCATCATGGCAGCCTGCAGGACAGATGGGATATGCAAAGACAACAGCAACTTCATCGTGTTGAAGGCAAGAAAGAGACCGACCTACTGGATCTGCCACACCAGGCCGTCTGCCAAACCCTTGGATCGGACCCCCTCTAACAAAGAGCGATCCCTCGGAAGGACAGAGCTCTGCGCCAGCTGGACGGCCACTTCACGGTCGGTGAAGACCGATCCTCCAGATTGGACCTCCGGGCCGGCCCCAAGCATGGACGGGGTGCCCCCCACGCCAACCGGAGCCTCCTCAGTACGGCGAGTCATGCACCATCGAGGGTCTGTCCTCCCCCTTCCTCCTACTCTTCTTTTCGGGCCTTTCAGGCTCCAAATATGGGTGTTTCTTCACTCCGCTTGGCTCTTGGCTGGTGCTCGATAACCTTGCCTAGCGCCCTCTGCGGGCCCCTTGCTACGGGCGGAACTGGGGTCAACATCGGTCAAGTCCCTACCGCAGAGGGATCGACAACGACCTGGGGCGGTGGCATGGGAATGATCGTCGGCTCTAATGTCCCCACCGTGACGTTGGCCACGCGGATCTCTTCTCCTACCGTGCGTCGAGGCACGTAGCCAGAAGGATTTCCATGCCTACTAGAGGCTCCCCAACGAATGAGCGTGCGCACGTCATGGCTGAATTCCTGACCCGCCATCTCTGCAGAAGGAAGGAAGATCAGGGTAAGCAAAGGAGAAAGGGTAGAAGGAAAAAAGTGCCTACCTGGGGACCACATGACATTCTCAAGAAGAAGGTCATCCAGCAAGGGCCAGACCGACATCTCCACCAGCGGCAACACCGACAAAAACCTGACAGCAGCCTGATCGGTCCAGAAAGGGATAGTGTCAAGTCATACCGATACAGGCTCCCCCAACCGGTTAGAATCACAGCGTCTTCCAGAAAGGTGACAAAAACGTAGCTTCTACTCCAATCGCCAACCCAGTGGGGCAGACTCAGCAAACACTCCCTCCCTGCCCAGGCACGGATGTGCTACCATGACCCATGGCCTACCAACTGAACCCTGAAACAATAGAAGAATGGGTGCATGGTCGGCTCCAACCTATGTGCATTGCAAATCATGATGAATCCGACCAATGCTGGGGTCAAGTAGGGGGGTCAGTTGACACATGGCTACCATCAAAAAATCCAGAACTTGGATAACAAAGGGGTGGAGAGGAAAGCGGAGCCCCATACGGAACATTTCAACATACACGCCGACCTCACAACTCCCTGGAAAGCAAATCTTCTCGTCGACAAAGGGAACTCGAACATCATATGGGTGGCAAAAGTACTTTGCCCTGATCTCCTCGACCGTGGAATAAGGAACGATGGATGTCGATCTAAGGATCACTGGAGGGACTCGAACTACTCCGCCACAAGGGCATCATCCCACCGAATAGGATCCTCAAACAACAGACCATGCCCTTTATCGAAGACCTGCCGAGGCTCAGGAGGACCACCAGACACATAAGAGAGAGCTCATATCCTCAACGCAGCCATTGGACAAATCAAATAACAGAGAAGAAAGAAGGAGATTACCTTGAAAGGGTTTGAAGACGGAAGACAAAGAGGAATTCGTTAACAGTTGGGGGAGTGAGATCAGATTAGGAAGAGCAAAGGAAAAATTTGAAAAGGCGGCAATTTTATATGAGAGACAACTTCGAATCTAGGCCATTCAAGAAAGGATGCGTGGCGACATCCTACAACCAATGACACTTCGAGTTATACTCCCAATGGCAGTAGAAGTCCAACCAGGCAGTGTCATGATGACCTTCATTCAATACCACTGCCTCGACTGACGCACCTGTCAACTCCACACGGATCACATCTCTCGAACCGAACCGTCAGAATCCGAACGGCCCGAGCAATATGGACAATTGATACGGCCCTCCCAGTATTGGCCCAGACCGAATGGCCCAAGCCCGTGTCGCAAGCCTACGGGCCTGTGGAAAACAAGGCCCCCCCATAAAGACTTAAAGTCAGGCCAGCCTCGGACCGAAGCAGGCACAACCGCTGACCCACGCCAACAGGAGGTAACCACTCCCCTTAAAGCGCGTCCCTTTAATCACGATTAAGGGGCCCCATTACGTCCACCTTCATGACCCATGAAGGCGCCATCAAAGTGGCAGAGGATCGGGGCGAAATAGGAGGAAGTCGAGGGGACGTGGCCGGGGAAGACTCCAATAAAGCAACTCGAAGAACAACGTTGAAAAGGACCACTTTCTGGATACCTAAAAGGCCGAGGTATTTTCTTGAACGGCCATATCTCCCACCTCATAATTCTCCTCCATAGCTCGGCCTGAGGACTCGCGTATTGGACTCCTTGTGAGCCATACCGATCCCTCCGAGCATCCTTCATATCCGTTCTGACTTAGGCATCGGAGGGGACTTGGTCGGAATCAAGGTCCGACCCCACTGACGAGCTTTCTTGTCTGTTCAGGTCAAGGAGATCCACCTGTGCCGAGGCTACCCTTCGGCGCCCAATCAAACCGGAACTGAACACGTTCGCCCTTGAGCCCGTTCATCTCAATCCCTACGGAGGACGTCGCACTGTCGATGACACCCTTCGGTACACCGACGCTCGGACCCGCACACTCTTCGCCAAGCCGAACGAGATGCATCCTTCTCCTGGAGGCCACACGTGTCCGGTGTGATCGCATTGACCTTCAGTCCTCCAGTCAATCAAACTACGGTGAGAAAACACCCTGAAGCAGTAGTGTTACTGCATGGAATTCACAATAGTAAGATCAGTCAAGATTTCACCGGACTAAGCTCCTTCTCAATTGCCTGAAAAAAGAGACAGAAGAGTGTGAGTGGATCGGATGGTTGACAACTGATCCGACTAATTAAGATGCTTAAGTATGTTCAAGCAGTGGGAAGGAGGTGTGTAGACTTGGTTCTAAGTGTTTGTGTGCCTGAGATGAGGTTTATCTGATGTTTATATAGGGCTGGGGCTTGTGGTGTCATGTTGGGGGGGGGGTATGGAGATCCCTAATTCCCTGTCATGGTTGGTTCCCTAAGATTAGGCCTGCGTTTATGCACGTTGTGAGTCGGCATTGACTGTTATTCGTTTGTACCGGCTTGGAGAGTGGGTTGGTCATCCACCAATGATTGAGCTGCCTTGATTACGTGAGTTAACCTTGCCAAATGAGCAGGCTCTTGAGTAATGAAGCTAAAGCTACCGACCTCATGTGCCTACCATTAAGGTCTGTCCCGTGGAGTGCTATTGTTAAGGAGCTGACCTCGGGTGTGTACCACTAAGGTTGTCTTGGTAGAATGTCGTTGTTAAGGAGCTGACTTCAGGTGTGCACCGCTAAGGTCGTCCTTGTAGAGGCACGCTTACCGACTTGAGTCGACGAGTGCAGGTTTGACTCGCAGAGCTGTGCCTGCAGCTTGGCCGAGCTCCCCCCCAAGCTGCTCTCGGGTCATCCCTGTAGCTTTTAGGTCTGGGCACGATGGGCCCCTACTGGCAAGCTTGACTAGGTTTAAGCTGCGATGGGCCCCAGCCTAGATATTATTTATCATGGGCCATCATCTTCTGGCTTGACAGTACCGACCTAAGCTGAACTATCAAAGTCGGACGTGGAGAGGTGGGAAGATGATACCAAAGATTCAAAGATCATTGGCTAACCCCATCTGACTGGCCTAGCTTGTCTCCAGAATGTGATGCCTATGGCGGTGCCTTGGAAAGACATCCCTCGTCATGCCTTGCTGGCATGGCCGTCTCCTCTCGTAAACCGAAAAGGTAGATCTAACGTGAGATTCGAGTGTAATATTGCATGTTTTATCATGTTATTTATGTGTATTTTGTGCACATATTATGTTCATTTTTGCTCTGATCTGTGCATTTTCTCATTACCATATAATATCAATTATTATTGTCTTTTATGTGCAAAATGTGTTTTTAATTTCCTAATTCTGTATCCTCTTATTTTTGAAATGAAATATGGATTTTTTTAAATTTACTGGAATTTTTTTTGAATTTAATAGAGCTTGGATCAATTTTGAGAGAATTAAAAGGCTAGAAATTATTTTAAAAAGGAAACAAAAGGGATGAGTGTGCAACGCACGCGCGTCGCATGCACCAGCTTTTAGAGCAGTCGCAAGCCAGGCAGATAGTGAATCTGGAGCATCAAGCGCAACCCGCCCTGGATCCAATTTTCTTATATGCATCCATGCTGCAACGAAGCGGATTACGAGTCGGGTGTTCAGCGCCCGACCTGCACAATTTGAACGACCACCCCTTTTTTGTGTTAGTCTAGCGGGTTTTTGGGATTTTACCCGCAGAGTTTGGACCCGGTACGGGTTTTAGAGAATTTCCAGTGTTTTGGCCTCCTCTCTCCCTTATTCTTCCTCCACTATCAAATTTCTAGAGATTGGCAGCCATTATTCCAGTGACTATTGTATATTTAGCCAACAAAACGAGGGTTCGGGGAGGTTTTGTGTAGACGGCCAAGGTAAGATCAAGAAGGAGGCTATTTTGGTGACAAAAACTTCAACTTTGCTGTTGATTTTGTTCATTCGTATCTAATTTTGTATTGAACTGTTGGTACTATTGATGAAAGTTGATATTATTACCATAAGCGGCTAAAACCCTTGTGTGTATGCTATGTATTAGGTAGGGCTTATGATTACTATGCTTTCATTCATTTTAGCATTATTATATGATTATATCATTAGATTGATGTGTCTCTATGTTTGATTGAATCATGCACCACCTGTAGATGGGTCCAAGGAGGATGATGTACCGCGAGGCACTATCTACGTGCATAAAACCTGTAGAGGAGCTCTAGTAGGGTGATGAACCGCGAGGTTCATCTATTAACATGTTTATGTTATGAAATCAATGAATCCGGTGATTACACACCATGCTAATTTTATTGTTTTTGAGTGTTTGACTTTCTTATCTTACATTGGCCTGAATGTGAGATTGCACAATCCAAGGGAGATTGGATGACATAGTAGACTATAGTCCTAACAAAAGCACAACACACACACTTCTCTTATTACACATTCACATTGCTCTTTTTAGCGGTGTTTTAGGATAATTTTGATGGTTAAACCTTTGAATCAACAAGTCGGCTTCGAAAGGTGGTTCTTCTCTTATCAAATCATTTTCTTGTCTAATATCAGATTGTAGATTTGCAAGAATGCTTGTCCTTGTGAAATACGACGCTGAACTTACCAGCAGTATGGTTACGGTTGAATATTGTGACGACCTGTATCCATCAGTACATGTATTTCGGTATTTAGCGTATTTCCATTTCAAAAGGATTTCAAATACATTTGAAGGGGTTTAAATAGTTTATACGATTTTTGAAATATAATTTTAAGTTTAAATATTTTATACGAGTTATCGTATTTAGTTTATACGATTATACGCGTATATGATTTATTAGTTCAAAAAATAGTTTTACAAATTATGTAATATATGTTAGTAATTTAAAGTGTAATCATATAGTTATAACTTAATTCCATACTTTTGAGAATCATAAAGTATTTATGGATAATTTTTATAATATGTTTATATAAGTTATTTTAAAATGGTTTGTTAGGAGTTTAATATCAAAAATGGTTTCAAAATCCTTTATAAAAAATATTTTGAATCATCAAAATAGTTATAGCATGTTTTAGTGATTTCAAGTGTCATCAAATACCTTTAAATAATTTATATAATATTTTCTATTCAATTATTATTCATATAGTCGTATCAATTATTTTCCTATATAACCGATATCAAAATGGTTCCTAACTTTTACAACGTGATTATATAGTCATTTAGTACTCCTCACATTATTTTCGTATTTTTCTGGAGTCAAATCGACCTAGAACCCGCAAACCAGCACCACAAATGTTTTGGCCCAAAACTCATATCTCCGTAGCTCAAACTCTGAAATGGCCTTCGTATTCATGAGCCTCGCAACGATACAAACCCGTGGTTATCTTTTGGTAATTTTTCGGAGTCGTGTGCGAAAAACGACATAGTATTACATCGTTTTTACTAATTACATCCCCTAGTTACTATTACTAGTTACTTTTACCTTAACCCTTAATTTAATTCCCTAACCCACTCCATTAATTGACCTCCCAAAGTTGGTCAGATCCGAATTAATTCGGATCTCAACCATCAATTTAATATAGTTTACTATTAAACATTATATTTATATTTTTCCTAAAACCCTATATAACTCACTTTTCCCTCCCCGAATATAACGAAACCAGTAATACCTTGTGTATGATATACTTGTATATTTGTATATGTAAGTATACGTGTATGTATTGATGCATATAGTAGTGTATATTTGTATGGAAATATTATTGGAATATATTTTATGATTATGTGAATTAGTTTATGTATGACTATTTATATATATGGTTGTGTGTATACCTAGCTAAATTTGTACGTGTATTTTGGATGAAGGATAATTGTAGTTGTCTATTTATAGTACTTTGGAATATAATTGTATATTTATATTTACATATTTATGTAGTTCCTTATGTTGGATAAAAATTAAGATATCAGAAGGATGGTGCTATTAAACAGAAAGAGAAAGGAGGGACTTATCGGTTTGCCGAGGCGTGCTAGGCACTATCCTTAAGAGTAGATTTCCGCCCCTCAGAGTATGAACTCGGTGCAAGGCAGGTCAAGCGGCACCCTCCAGGATTCAACGGCAACGGCCTTGTAAGTGTGCACTCACAATACAAGGCTCCAGCGAGCAGCAACTGTTCTTCGATCTCGAACGAAGAGGAGGAAGAGCAAGGGGGACGCAGCAGGCCGTAGGAACAAGGAACTGCTGAAGGAGAAGATCGGCTCGGGTCTGTGGAGGCCGAGACGAACAGAACAAAGCAGCGGAGACTTTTGTTGAGGAAGAATTGAGTTTTTCGCAATACCAAACGCTTGAGATTTTCGAGTTTATATAGAGAAGAGAAATGGCTGTTGGAATTCCGTAATTAAGAGCGAGATTTAATTCTGCCATTTAATGAAAATATAGCTGTTGCGAAATTAAATGAGAAAATAGCTGTTGGGCCATTAAACAGCGCAATAAAAGAAATATGGCTGTTGGGGAAAATTAAAACCGTAATGGGCCTTTCAAATTCTGCCAATCAAGCGGGCCAAAAATTTAACGCAAAACTCGGGCACTCCGCGCGCGCACCCGTGAACCCCCCCCTGCACAGGCGCGATGCCAGCGCACACACGCTAATGTTTTCCGGATCCGACGCCCAGATTTTCCATTCGGCTCAACCTGATTTGGGCTCGGTTCCGGTGTGGGCTCATGCGCCCGCGAGATACCCCCAAGTCCTAGCCCATTAACAAGTCCAATAGCCCATTAGGAGGAAGTCTATAATATACCCATTGAAGGTTTATATCCCATCCAATGTGGGACTATTTTGCCTTTGAAATTTCAAGAAATACCCAACAATCCCCCACTATTTCAAAATTTCAAGAGGTAAGGGAAAAAGAATCCAAGATGAGGAAAAGGAAAGATTTCGAGATCGAATACGACAATTCAATACATTAGCAATGGTGACTTTCGGTCTATGAACCATTACTTAGGGAATGGAAGTGTGTTCTACAAGAAGTTGGTGAAACATATAGTTTCTATGAACCAATCCCCTTTATTGTAAAACATTGACTTACAACCCATATCGAATCATCAATGAATAGTTGCTTGCTCTTTCGGGTTGGCACGTTTTCGGCCATGCGCCATACCTGGATTTTCATGAGTGCTCTAGCGAATGTACCCAAATTCGCATAGGAAGCGGCCCCACTTCCACACCCATATAGGTGGACCCATCAAGTGTGCTCGACGATTATGCACACCACCTAACAAGGGCTATGGTTTCCATTAAGAGTCATATACTCACCCTTTCTCATCGTCGATAGCACTATCTACACCATAGGAAGGGACATGAACTTAATGATAGTGCTCCCCCACGATCAACAAGTGACTTGTTGTTACCCATATGAACCTACTTCATGAGATCATCAATCACATAGGTTGGGTTACCATCACTCTCGACCTATGTTTTAGGTATAAGTCCCATTCCCCTCGATGTACTTTCCACTAACTTCCTATTTAGTGGTTTTGTCAGAGGATCTGCCAAATTCATCTCTGACCTCACATAATCAAGGGATACTATCCCATGATCTAGCAGCTGCCTCACAATAGAGTGCCTTAGGCGTATATGCCTACTCTTCCCATTAAAAACTTTATTTTTGGCTTTTGCAATTGCAGCTTGGCTATCACAATGGATAGACACAGACGGTACCGGTTTTTCACAAATGGGAAGATCACCAAGAAGGTTCTTAAGCCACTCGGCTTCACTACATGCCTTCTCTAAGGCAATAAACTCGGATTTCATAGTAGACCGAGCAATACATGTTTGTTTGGAAGATTTCCAAGACACAGCACCTCCACCAAGTGTAAAAATATAACCACTTGTGGATTTAAGCTCATCTGAATCAGAGATCCAGTTCGCATCAGTAAAACCTTCTAAAACTGATGGATCACCACTAAAATATAATCCATATTCAAGAGTTCCTTTCAAGTATCTCATAACTCTTGACAAAGCATTCCAATGATCACTATTAGGATTTTGAGTGTAACGACTCAATCTACTAATAGCATATGCAATATCAGGGCGAGTACAATTCATCAAATACATCAAGCTACCAATGATCTGAGCATATTTAATTTGTGAAACAGATTCACCAAAATTTTTAGCTAAATGTAAACTAGCATCATATGGAGTAGCTACAGGTTTTTGATCATGATATCCAAACTTTTCAAGCACTTTACTAACATAATGTTTTTGAGAAAGCATAATCCCACTAGGTGTCTTAGTTAACTTAATACCCAAAATCACATCAGCCTCACCCATGTCTTTCATATCAAATTTAGAAGACAAGAATGACTTTGTTGCATTTACTACATCTAGGTTGGTGCCGAGAATAAGCATGTCATCAACATATAAGCAAATAATAACACCAACACCATTATCAAACTTTGTGTAAATACATTTATCAGCATCATTTATATGATAACCATTTGCAAGCAAGACAGAGTCAAATTTATCATGCCATTGTTTTGGAGCTTGTTTTAAACCATAAAGAGATTTAACAAGTTTGCATACTTTATGTTCATTTCCAGGAGTGATACAACCTTCAGGTTGTTCCATATAAATCTCTTCTTCCAAATCTCCATTCAAAAAAGCAGTCTTTACATCCATTTGATGGATAACAAGACTATGAATAGAAGCTAAGGCAACCAAGACACGGATAGAAGCTATCCTAGTAACAGGGGCAAAAGTGTCAAAGTAATCAATGTCTTTCTTTTGGTTGAAACCTTTAGCAACTAATCTAGCTTTGAACTTGTCAATAGAACCATCATGTTTTAGCTTCCTTTTAAATATCCACTTGCAACCTATAGTTTTAGCTCCTGGAGGCAATGTAACAAGTTCCCATGTGTGATTTGACATAATGGATTCTAATTCACTGTTTATTGCTTCTTTCCAAAAAGTGGAATCGGGAGATGTGATGGCTTCATGGTATGTAAGAGGATCATCATCAATAAGAAAGGTAAAAAAGCCATCACCTAGATTAGTCTCCCTCCTAACTCTTTTACTCCTTCTTACTTCTATCTCATCATCATTATCAAGTGAATGAACATCAGAAGTTTGCGATGATGGAGGAGCAGAAGTCAACCTAATATTATCCATTTTCATTGGAAATATATGCTCAAAGAAATCAGCATTCTTGGTTTCAACAATAGTGTTAGGCTCCATTATGTTTTGCTCACTTTTAACAACTAGGAATCTATATGAAGCACTATTTTGAGCATATCCAATAAACATGCAATCACAAGTTTTAGGACCTAACTTTCTTTTCTTGGGTTCAGGTAAAAGAACTTTAGCTAAGCACCCCCACACTTTGAGGTAACTAAGGTTTGGAGAATGACCTACCCAAAGTTCATAAGGAGTCTTACCTAATTTCTTATAGGGAATTCTATTCTGAATATGACAAGCAGAGAGAATAGCTTCTCCCCAAAGGTTAAGAGGTGCACCTGAACTAATTAGTAACGCATTCATCATCTCTTTTAAGGTCCTATTTTTCCTTTCTGCTATGCCATTTGATTCAGGTGAATAAGGAGGTGTGGTCTCATGAATAATCCCATGTTCTTCACAATACTCATTAAAAGATGTAAATTCCCCTCCTCTATCTGATCTAACCCTTTTTATCTTCTTATTAAGTTGATTCTCTACTTTCGTCTTATACTTCAAAAACATATCAAAAGCTTCATCCTTAGATCTAAGCAAATATACTTCAGTGTATCTAGAGAAGTCATCCACAAAGGTGATATAGAATTTCTTACCACCTCTAGTTATATTGCTTTTCAAATCTCCAAGGTCACTATGAATTAAAGCAAGTAGTTCACTTCCTCTGTGTACAGATCTACATGTTTTCTTAGTGGCTTTTGATTCAACACAAATTTCACATTTATCATTAGAGGAAGATGAGGCATTCAACAATCCAATTTCTTTCATTTTCTTAATATATGAATAATTAACATGCCCTAATCTATAGTGCCAGATATCAAAAGAGTCAATCAAGTAAGCAGAACATGATGATGCATTATTATTCATGACATCAAGCACATTCAGAATGAAAAGACCCTGGTTACAATATCCCTTTCCCACAAACTGACCATTCTTGGTCATTACAATTTTATCAGACTCAAAAGTAACCTTAACCCCCACTTTTCCCAGAAGAGAGACAGAAACCAGATTCCAACGGATATCTGGGACATGGAGCACTTCACTAAGCGAAAGGGTTTTTCCTGAGGTTAATTTGAGAAGAACCTTCCCTTTCCCGATTACGGGTGAGGGTCTTGAATCCCCCATGTACACATTTTCCTCGCCAGAGCTGATAGGAACATAGGAGGTAAAAGCTCCTCTATCAGCGCAGATATGCCGGGTTGCCCCGGAGTCAATTACCCAGTCCTTAGCATGTGCCACCATGTTAACCTCTGAGATCACCGCAGCAATTATATCTCCTTCTACCAGGTTCGCACTTGGTTTAGGAGTATCTTTCCGGAAGCGACATTGAGCTGCATGGTGTCCAGGTTTCTTGCAAATAAAACAGTCTCCTTTCTTCTTGAAAGTAGTATGGTTTTGGCCCTTTTGAAATCTCTGGTTTGGTTTGTGATTGGGTCTAAATTTCTTGAAAGGTTTCTTAGGATGAGAAGGAGGAAAGGAAGAATTAGCTTCAATTAGATTGGCTTTAGAAACAATTTCTTTAACAGAATTGGCTTTTTCTCTTTCCCTATTCTTTTCTTCAATCCTAATATGGATGATAACATCTTCAAGGGACATTTGCTTTCGTTTGTGTTTACGGCTGTTTTTATAATCTTTCCAAGACTCAGGAAGTTTTTCAATAAGAGAGCCAGAAACAAATGGTTCAGGGAGAGTTATATTTTCATTTTTAAGATCATCAATAAGGACATGGAAATCATGGATTTGGGTGGAAACAGATTTGTCTTCAGTCATGGCAAAGTGAAGGAAATTGCCTACAGCAAATTTTTGGGTACCAGCATCTTCTAGGATGTATTTTTTGGTTAGGCTAGTCCAAATTTTTGAAGCAATTTTAGTAGGACAGTACACATCAAATAATTCATTAGAGAGGGTATGAAGAATTGTATGGCGACAAATTTTGTTGGCACGGTCCCAGGCAGGAAGTTCTTTTTCATCGGTTGGTTTAGGATCTGTGAGTGCGAAGGCAAAACCAGTGACATCAAGTGTACTAAAGACTTTTTCTTGCCAACGTTTAAAGAATGAACCAGAAAAAGGCTCGATTTTAGACAGATCAGGCAGATGTTTGGCAGTCACAATAGCAGCATCCATATCTACTCTTAAGATTGTTGGATAAAAATTAAGATATCAGAAGGATGGTGCTATTAAACAGAAAGAGAAAGGAGGGACTTATCGGTTTGCCGAGGCGTGCTAGGCACTGTCCTTAAGAGTAGATTTCCGCCCCTCAGAGTATGAACTCAATGCAAGGCAGGTCAAGCGGCTACCCTCCAGGATTCAACGGCAACGGCCTTGTAAGTGTGCACTCACAATACAAGGCTCCAGCGAGCAGCAACTGTTCTTCGATCTCGAACGAAGAGGAGGAAGAGCAAGGGGGACGTAGCAGGCCGCAGGAACAAGGAACTGCTGAAGGAGAAGATCGGCTCGGGTCTGTGGAGGCCGAGACGAACAGAACAAAGCAGCGGAGACTTTTGTTGAGGAAGAATTGAGTTTTTCGCAATACCAAACGCTTGAGATTTTCGAGTTTATATAGAGAAGAGAAATGGCTGTTGGAATTCCGTAATTAAGAGCGAGATTTAATTCTGCCATTTAATGAAAATATAGCTGTTGCGAAATTAAATGAGAAAATAGCTGTTGGGCCATTAAACAGCGCAATAAAAGAAATATGGCTGTTGGGGAAAATTAAAACCGTAATGGGCCTTTCAAATTCTGCCAATCAAGCGGGCCAAAAATTTAACGCAAAACTCGGGCACTCCGCGCGCGCACCCGTGAACCCCCCCTGCGCAGGCGCGACGCCAGCGCACACACGCTAAGGTTTTCCGGATCCGACGCCCAGATTTTCCATTCGGCTCAACCCGATTTGGGCTCGGTTCCGGTGTGGGCTCATGCGCCCGCGAGATACCCCCAAGTCCTAGCCCATTAACAAGTCCAATAGCCCATTAGGAGGAAGTCTATAATATACCCATTGAAGGTTTATATCCCATCCAATGTGGGACTATTTTGCCTTTGAAATTTCAAGAAATACCCTACACCTTAGCGTGTATGTTGGTTTGTAAGTATATGTGCAAATATGTAGTGTATGCATGTATAAAGTGGTTTTGTATATATGTTTAGTAAAGATGGTTATTATGCATATGACATAAGTGTTATATTACTGTTATTATTGGTTTTAGGGGGGTTTTTTGTGTAAAGTTGGGTTTAGGACATGTATGGTATTCTTGGGTAGGTGACGGGTATTAGTGTCATTTTACCTTTTTTATGGTAATTAGTTATTTTCATAAGTCCTAATTATCCTAAGATGACACCTAAATGGACAGTGAGCAAGGTGTTGGGTGAGTCATGACAACATGTGTCCTCTTCTTGGATTTTTGGATTTAAGGAATTAAGAAAAGGAAATTGAAATGGAAAGGATGAAGAGAATGACATTTATTTATTTTTTCATTTCTATTTCCATCTTTCTTCTCTTTCTCATTTTTTCCTCTCCATTATCTCCTCTCCCCCCTTGAAAAATTCGGCCAAATCACATATGACCCATTTTCCTTCATATTTTTAGCCTAAAACACCCATTTTCTTTCCCTTTTGAGCCGTGGTGATAGATAGATGGATGTGGGTGAGTTTGGGAGCTATATGTGGTGTTTTCTTGTCTAACGATGGTGTCTTTTGGAAGGATGAAGTGTGAAAATGTGGATTCACGGAGCTAGGTTGGATCTTGGGGATTTCATAGAGGAAGCTTCCAATTTCATGGTAGGATTCCCTCTCCTAATGGTATATTAATTCCTTATTTTCTCTAGTTGCTAAAGTTGGTAACTTTATTAATTACCATGCATTTTCATGCCATGCCAATAATCATCATGCCACAAAGTTCCATCTTTAGTTGTAAATTGTATACTTCATGCCATGTTGGAATTTGTTGTAAATTATTCTTGTGGTTATGTTTAAATGATTGCTCTCTTTAAACCCTTTTATACGACTATATATGCTTGTACTTTATGTAATCCAAATAAATGAGAAATGACGCACTTGCACAATATGGCCATGGGTCAAAATCTGTGATTGTGAAATTCTTGTGTTGGCATGAATAAAATATGAAATGTGAAATGTTGGAAACATGTGAGTGATGGGAATTTGGTAATTGAATCATGAAGCATTGAGTATGATGTTAGCGCCTTGCATACTTGTGTAATGGTGACATTGATGGCATGGGTTCATGTGTTGTGTTGTGATATAAATATGGTTGCACAAGGAGATGCATGACCCTAAGAGAATGAGAAATGGAATGAAAGAAATAAACAAATTATGAAGCCATGTCATAATGATCTCACATCCTATCTACGTATGACACTAATGTTCCCTAACCATGCCTTAATGCAGTTTGTAGTGACCAATGTAATACATTAACCATGTGAAACCACAATGTTCATTTGTTGTAGTTTCTTTCATTCTTTAATGTGCATACCATTATGCTTTTAATTTCATATGCTATTGTAGCTTGCATTGTACATAATATCCCCATGTTTCCTTTTATGCTTAAATGTCATGATGCACCTTTATGTTACATTACAAAATGCCATGTCATGCCAACCATTGTAGCTTTATGTTCACTCTTATATTTCATTTCATAATGTCATGACATGTCACTCATTATAGCTTGCATTACATTGTTGAATAATATGTCACACATGATAGACACATCAAGCATTGAATAATATGCCATATGGAGATGGGCAAATCATACTTGGACACGCCGTAACGTGCTCCTCCATGTTGTTTTTCATGTGGTTGTGGATTCTCCCAGGAGGGTGTGAGCATGGAGCTGGGGTGTGGGGTAGTTTGGGGAGTGAGTTGTTGATGTAAAGATGGGTATGAGGTTGATGTATGGTGAACATGATGATGTATAGATAGTATTCTTTAGCTGTCTCTGTGGTTGCTCTTGTCTTTGCTTGTTGTGTCGTCTGGTTGGTTGTTGTTGTTTGGTTTGGAACACTACAAGTACTACTCCAGCAGTGCGCAATGGACCTGCTACGTGTACTTTCTCATCCCCACCCTAAACTCCCTAGGTATTCTGGGGAGCGGGGAGTGACAAAACCCACAGCCCAACCCCAACGTCCACCTCTCACTTTCCTCTCCCTATCGCCACCCCCTCCCAATTCTCCAGCGCCACGGCCGTACGACAGTCGCCCCCGACGACCCCCGCTCATCTGCCACCTCTGCCAGCACCCCACTCACCGGCAATGCTCCCGACAACTGCAACCCTGACGACAACAACCCACAGCAGCGTGGGCTGTTCATGCTGCCACGTCGCTGCTGCCACAGCCTACCACCCTGCCCCAAGCCCCTCTTCCTCCGATGCTGACCACCCAGCCCGATGCCACCGCAGTCGTCGCCACAGCTCGTCGCAAGCTCCAGCAACCCACGGCAGCACTGGACCCCTCCTCCCTCCGAGCTTCCGCTCGCCCCTACCGTACGCCCACTAGCTCGGTCGTATCATTGGCCTCCGACTGCACCCCACCTCCACCTCCTTCGCCACCGCCCAGACGTCATTGAAAGCCCCCGTCGCGAAAAACCAACGGAAGCCACCCTGAGCTTCCGTCGTTCCTTGCTGCCGCTGCCGCCGCTATGAGCGCCGACACTGGTCACCACTGTCTCTGTAGCAACCCCCTCCACCGGTCCATCGCCTCCCCCGCCGCTGCAAACGACGCCGGCGAGCACGAGGAAACCAACCCCCAGCGCGTGCGTTGCAACAACGATAAGAGAGTGAGTGAGAAAGAGGTACGTATACGAATACGTGTATATATACACATTATTTAAAGGGACAGTGGTTAAATTGATAACAAATTCTATAAATTTCAAAAAAATACACGGGAAGAGCCAGAAAATCCAGTTCGACGAAACTGACGCATTGGAGCTAGTTTCATTTCCAACAAGCAAGTATATTTCACACAGTAAAATTTTGAAGATATAACCCATTTAAGGAATTATCACTTAAAGATGTATATCGTAAAATTTTCTCTTACATTGAGTACGAGAATAAATATATGTTATAGTACTAAACGAGACGATCACTTTGACTCCTTGTTGGAAGAATTCCGATGTATGGTTTGCCCTAAATAAATCTTTGAATATATCTCGTAAAAATCAATTCTTGATTTAAAGTTAGTTTTTGGCCCTTTTAAATTATTTTTAAATGTGCTTATTATTAATTTTAAAATCTTGAAAAATACCTACTAGCATTAGAAAAATATTTTAAGTTTAATTAGACTCATTTGCTCAGTTGGAATCATTTCTGTGCTCATTTCTTTATACTATTGCATGTTTCCATGTTTCGTTTAATTGTTAAATTGAGGTGTAAAGTTGTGAAATTTTGTGAGACTATCATATGGACTATTGAGACAACATGGAACAAATGTAAGCATCTGATAAGATGCAAATGAACAGAACAGACTGAGCAACTAATGTACCCGTACTTTGATCCGACATTTGACTTGACCCTGGGATTGGGTAGTCCACTGTAGTAGAGGTTGTTGATTGACTAATCCTCCATATTGATAAATCTTGATGGTCGTCCTAATGGAGTCGGTAAGTAGAGAACTAAGTGTAGCTCCCAATGGTTTTGGGACATCTTAGTTACATCCTTCCTCGTACATTGGGCTTTACAATAGAATAAATGTTAGTAAGTATCCACTTCATAGTTTTATACAGTCGTTTCCTTACAGGTTGCAAATTGCTATCAATCGTTTAACTACTACAGGTTGCAAATCACTCTTTTTATTTCACATTTCTAATGATATTAAATGTTTTAACTACTAGCTAATATCGTTTCAGACCTTATATATCTCATCATGCATGTCCTTACACCACTTTCATATGATGTAGTTTTACAAATTAAACTCGTTAAATGTTCATACGATACTTATAACATGCTCTTAATTACTATGACATGTTAGTATAACAGTTCCTACCACGTTTTAACATAACATGCTCATACTCAAGATATTCTTTTAACTCATGACTCTCTTATACTTATATTCTTACATTTTTATTTATTATGAGATTACTTGCCAGTAACCCTCGCTGACAGGCATTTCATTTTATTGACTTATGAAATGTCCGTTAGGACTTGAGAGTGACTTTACAGAGGATCCTACTACAGAAATCGAGTCAGTGCTTGAGGATCACGTAAAGTTCTAGCCCACGGAAGACTAGGGTGTTTTCATTTACCTTCGCATTAGCACTTTATATTTGAATAATATAATTTGATGTATTGTGTTGTATGGGCCATGCTAGGCCCAAGATGTATCTTAATTCCAGTATGCTTGACATGTAATGATGTCATTTGAGCTTGTCTTAAAATCCGCATGCAAGGACCTGTAGTTTTTACACAGACGCTTAGTGTGTTTAAACCAAGGAGGAAGAAAGAAACGAAAAAAGTACTCTTCTTTGTTTTAAGCACAAAGCAGACCCGCTCGCGTCCTTACTCCCTAGCATAATGGGAAGCGGGGCGTGAAAAATATTGTATATACAACCCCATAATTCATATGATTTTGTGCATAATATCTGAATAAACGAGCTCGAGTACACCCATTTTGAGAATATCATCGTTTGTTATGAGCTAAGCATTTTCTGTTCACCAATACTCTTCTCATTGCTTAACTATGTGTTAAATATCTTTCAGGAATTTTTTGGGATTTTTTGGGATTTTTGGCGTTCAATTGGAAGGTGTAAAGAGAGATGCAACACAGTCGTGTGTTACAATCCACACGATCGTGTGGAGTGTAACCACATTAGTCTTCAAAGGGGCCAAGCAAGGAAGAAAAACAAGGTTGCTACACGATCGCTCAATAAGATCGTGTAGAAATTAAATAGCCCAGACCATGGAGAGACTCGAAACGACGCAATCACGTCGAATTCGACGTGATCACGTAGTTACATGAACAAAGAAACCGTAACTCTTTTGGTTTTTGACCCTGTGGCTAAACAGTCGCATCGATTTGACATACCCGTGTCGAAGATGGAGATTATGGTGAGCACACGATCGTGTCGATTCAACACAGTGGTGTCGATCAGGTTAATATTAGGCTTCTGCTACTCTACCCGAACTCGTGTCGAGTTCTTTTTGGGTCTGCGATGAGGAAACTAGAAAGAGCTAGAATTTGGGATCTACTGTGAGGATTCATGGAGAATTATTGTATACAAGAGAGTAGTGAGTGTAAATTGTAACAAAATTCAGTTAGAGATTAGAATTTCTCTTTTTCTCAAAAAACGAAGGTTGTAGCTCTTCTTCTTCCCCTCACTCTTGTGCGAGGAACAAAGCTAGGATTTAGCTGTTTTGATTTCAAATTCCAGACGAATTTGGTGATAAAATTCTATTCTCTTATTCAATTGGTTCGTCGTACAATTTCGGCGATTACAAAAAGAAAGTCTCCGTCGAACTCCACCCTCTCCCTGTTTGTCTTTCCACTTCCGTCGTTCAGGAACATCACCAAATTCTTTTGAGTCCCGGCCCGGTTTTTCCCCACTAACCAATTACGTTACGACCACACAACAAACTTGGTTGTTAATTCTGTGACTACTCTGCTCCCGAAAAGATCAAAGAGACTAATAGAGACGTCGGCGTTGGTTTTTCCAACAAAACGAGGGGAGAATGGAATGCAATGTCGATAGCTTTCGCATGAGCGGTAGACTAAACGCCCACCCAATCTCGAAGAAAAGAAAACGACACAGCTGACGCTCCGTCGAACTCTGCCCTGTAGCTCCGTAGCTACAGCCCGCCTTAGGTCAGTACTGGAAGTTCCGAAAGCACAGGTCTCTCTACGAAATTTCGACAGATGCGAGGACCTCTTCGAGTCTCAGAATCGGAGCCTCACTCAGCTACATCTGCTTCAAAGGTAGTGGATGTAGGCAAAGTTGCCGGTAGAAATGATGGGTTGGTTGAGTCGGTCAACTATTGTCGTGTCTATTGTTTACAGAAGCGTTACTTTACTTTTTGCTATTCCTATTGCTACGCACCTTTTACTTCTCTATTTCATTTGATCAGTCGAGATGATGATTTTTTATAATTCTTGTGTCAATTTCTTCGTTATGAGTAGCTAGATTCTTGGTGTGTGGATGTGGTCTAATGTGGATTGATGTTGACAGAGATTTGGATCTTCTCTAATCCTTAGATTTTAGATCCATCATTCATATTGGGTTTTTATGTTGAAATGATATGAATTTGCTTTAAGATATGGAATTGATGGTAGAAGGTGTTTGATTTAATGCTCGAGAGAGGGAAATCTGTACTTATGATTATAAAACCTAGTGGATGATGATCTAAACTAATACTCTTGAATAATTTTGTCATTTGTTTGGATCCAAGAGGATGGTTGAATGATTTAATTGATTTAGGGAATTGAATTTGTTATCTATGTGTGCAATAGCTTGTTTAGATCTGAGAGAATGAATGAGTAATTGAATATCTTAAAATAAGTCCAAGTTGACTTGATTATGATAATTAGAACTCACTGAAACAACAACTCACACTTACCTTCTCATTGCTTGTGCAAAATTGACTTGATTATGATAATTAGAACTCACTGAAACAACAACCTTTACCATCACAATGTGGTTTTTATTCCAATCAAATTTGTTCCTATTTCGATATCACATTACACATAATTTTAAGTGTTGTCCATGTGGTTCGACCCTGAGCTCATCATGTTATATTGCATTGTCAACTCCTATACTTGGGATTTGAGTTCAAGCATTTTGGCATCGTTGCCGGGGACAACTGTGAAATATTTATAGTGTGATTGACGTTGTTGGAATTTTTTTTTGGGAGATTACCATCTTCGTGTGCATAAATTTTGTTTTCATTTTTGTAAAGAAATACTTAAAACCATAAAAATTAGCGTAGTGTTGGAAAGAGAAGCCTAAACTTGTGCATGTGGATTAGGACTCCTAATGCACATCGATTATCTAAAGCGATTGATATGGATGAATTTCCACTTAATAACATGGATGGAGATAATGGTAATAATACGGATAATGGTTCACAGCACTGGAGATGAACATTCAATGATGATTTAAGGCCAACAAGATTTAGTTCAGCTTCATGTTTCAGTCTACCTGTGGATGCTAATTCTTTTAATTTTAAACAGGGGGTTTTCCTACTCTTACCCTCATTCTATGGGTTAGAGCGAGAAAATCATTATACACTTATTAAAGAATCAGAGGAGGTGTGGATGGAAAAACTAGGGCCGATACAATCTGTTGCAGGTCAGATCCGCGCACAATGAAATTTATTTGAAGTGGGAATCACGGGTACAATGATTTCCAAGTTTTTGGTTGATGGAGAGGTAAGCACGACTCGGAACTCACTTCAGAGGTGAAGGATCCAAGGTCGCCTGGAGGTCGCCTGGAGGTCGCCTTCTCCCGGTAGCTGAGGCGAGCTTCCTGCGAGGATCAACAACTGGTGTCAGTCCATAGCCTCTCCAATGCATAAGTCGGCTGGTGACATAAAATAAAGGTGTCGGGCACGCTTGGAGATTTTAAGGCAGATCGACGAACCGTGGCGAGCTTATGAGGAAGGCATAGATATGTGGAAGATATCTGACCTTGTGAATTGAAATGAGTTGGAAGATTTCACTGACCAACCCCCTCTATGGAGGCATGATGGGGGTATTTATAGGGCTAAGAGGCAGTTGGTCGCCATCCTGTCACCTGTCGAATCAACCCTGCAGGCACTAGAGTGCTGAAGTGATAGGTTAGCGAGCCTGTCAGGGATATTTATGCTCGGTCACCCTCGGGGGCGAGCTACAGATCGACGATTAAGCTCGGCTCCTTCGGACGACGCCTCTTGTTGGAGGAAAGGCAAGCTTGTCAAGCCAGGACCCGGGGCGCTGCCGACCTTCTTCTTAAGCGGCTCCAGGGTGCACTTGTTCGCTGCTTCGACGAGGCTGTTGCATTGCAGATGCACCATGGAGGTGAAATGAAGGTTGATGCCCCAATCAGAGCAGAAGCTCCTAAAGTTCGCGGAGTCGAATTGCTTCCCGTTGTCCGTCACTATGGAGGGAGGTATCCCGAAGCGGCATATAATGGACTTCCAGACAAAGTTCTTCATGTCCACCCAGGTGATGCATGCCAACGGCTCTGCTTTGATCCACTGTGTGAAATAGTCGACGGTGATGACGAGAAACTTCCTCCCTCCCGCGACCATAGGAAACGGGCCGAGGATGTCGAGCCCCCACTTGGCGAATGGGACCGAGCTGAGGATCGGGATCAGATCAGTCGGTGGGGCCGTTGTATGTTTGAAGAATCTTTGGCACTCCCCGCGCCGCCTGACATAGTTGTTGACATCCTTCGCCATGGTCGGCCAATAATAGCCTTGTCGAATCTCCTTGTGCACCAGGGTGTGGCCTTCGTAGTAGTTCCCACAAAGCCCTTCATGGATCTCACGGACGACCTCCTCTGCCCTTCTTGGCCCAAGGCACTTCAGATAGGACAAGACGTCGTATCTCGCGTGGTGCTTCTGGTAGAGCACGCCGCTGAAGATCACAAACGTCAAGGCCTGCCACTCGATCTTTCATGCCTCAGTCTGTCCTCTGGTAGGGCTCTGCTCTCCAGGTAGGCAACGATCAGGCTCATCCACGACTGCTCCCGGTCGATGCATATCAGCTCGCTCTTCCTTAAGCTGGTTATCAGTAGGTTCTCGATGTAGATGGCTTTTCCAATCTCGGCCAGAGAAAAGGATGCCAGTTTGGAGAGGGCGTCGGCACAGAGGTTGTTCGAACTCGAGAGGTGCTGACTACAACCTTCTAGAATTTGAGTAGCTCGAGACGGGCGCACTTCGAATACAGCTTCATGAGATCTTCCCTTGCTTCGAAGCTGCCCTTAATTTACTGGACGACGAGCCTCGAGTCGCTGATCAACAGCACATTCGTCGCCCCTAGCGCTCTGCAGAGCTTAAGCCCATTGATAGCGGCCTCGTATTCCGCGACATTGTTGGTCGTCGAAAAGTAGAAGCGGAGTGCGTACTCCAGCAGGCTTCTCTCCGGGGTCTCGATCACGATGCCGGCTCCCCTTCCTGACCCCATGGTCGATCCATCGACATGGACAATCCATAGCCCGCCTCCGGATTGCATGGAAGTAGATGGAGAATTCTCGTCGACGAGCTGTTGCCATGGTGCGATCGATGGGGCTTCGGGCGCTGCATCACCAATCTCTTCGATGGTGCACTCTACCATGAAGTCTGCCAATGCTTGACCTGTCACGACCCGCTTCCCAAAATATGGAGGCGATGCGTGAGTAGGTCCGCACAGACTTGAAGCTGCGAAGCTACAAGCCTGATAAGCGTCAATAAAACTTCAAATGGCAGGTCCTTGCAAATGCGATACGAAACAAAGATAATAAGACAAAGGCAAACTCAGAATATCCATAAAATAAATTCCAACATCACAGAAAAGCCACCAGGCTAAAAAGAAGAGTCTAAAAGTAGAGTACAAGAGTCTGAAAGGAGGCCTAAGGCGTGGCCGACATAATACATAGAATCAACAAGAAAAGAGAGGTGCTACGCACCGACAGCCTAACAACGACTAAGTAGAAAACAACAACAGCAAGAAGGAGCTCTACGACTGGTCTCCAATTTCCTCAAACTCGACACCTGCAACATGTTCGTCCTCGACGACCAACTCTGGCTCACACTCTAATATGTGACACCCAAAAGAGAAAGGGGCACATGTCAGCAAGTCTACAAGAGACTTGTGCAAGGAAACTGAAAGTAAAAGTAAAACAACC
The DNA here is from genome assembly GCA_030789695.1 of Scilla litardierei. NCBI lineage: Eukaryota > Viridiplantae > Streptophyta > Magnoliopsida > Asparagales > Asparagaceae > Scilla > Scilla litardierei. Next base: position 29,585,958 of record CM061135.1, read on the forward strand.
TAGCAGTTCTAGCATGATGCAATGACATGGCAGATATAGCATGAGTGCAACAAGTGAAGTAAAGTACGAGCATGGCATGAAAAACTGGCATTTAAATCATGACATGGATATCAAGTTTGCAAGAACAATCACAAGGACAAGGACAAGTCTAGTAAGCACGTCGTGCACAGGGATTACGCCTTTTGGCTAGAGTGGCTGCACGGCCAACTCCTAGCTCAAGTGATCGCTTATCCCTACCCCTCCACGTGTATCGAGCCAGTGCATTACCCCCGAACACGAAATGCTCGCTTCTGGATCACAAGCCAGGAAGTGTATTTGGCATAGGATTGTGCCTGCAAAAGCAGGTGCCTAGCCTCAACAAGGAAATCGGGCATTTGCTTTTGACCAACACATGTAGACCGCTTCTGGATCACGAGCCAGGAAGTACAAGTAGTGTGTGCTACAAATGAAACATTCAAGCATGGGATGACAAGTTTAGAATGCATGGCATGGCAAGAGTAAGTGCGTACAGATATGGAAATTTAAACGTGGCAGGCAGAGTACAAGTAAGAGCATGCAGTTACAAAAAATTAAACGTGACAGGCAGATATGCATGAATGACATGGCAGGGTGACAGATCTAGCTTCGTTGCCAAGCTAGATCTTAAAATTACGTCTAGGCAAGTATCATTTCGTCGCCTAGTCTCTTTTACACCTAAAACAAGAAATGGCCTAAGACATGGCCTAAAACACTAATTGGCAAGTTTCACTTGCCTGAAATACGTGCTGGTATCACAATTCTCAAAGCCCAAACACGAATTCACAACGTCCAGAGCTCCCACGATCGGTCCAACAATCAGCCTACAGTCCCGTATTATTAAGTTGGATTAGTGAGTTACAAAGCAGTAAAAATAATCGTTTTTAATCTTGATTAGCATGCAAAATTGGTGGGGGTTCCTACGGTTTAGAATTATACCCTCACACGACGCGAGAGCTACACTGACGTCGGGTAGCGACGTCGGGGGTTGAATTAGCAAAAGCATGCGACGATCCACTGTCCAGCAGCGATCAGCGACAACGGCAGACGATAGTGACAGCGAACGACGACCAGCCGGGTAGCGGCACGATCACCGAACAGCAACTTTGAGGGGGAGGATGACCGTTCGATGTTCTATGGTGTCGGAAGGACACGTACAGCGGCATCGTGATCTACGGCGTCGGGAACAGCCGTGAGTTGGGGCAAACGGTAGATTTTGTAGAGACTATGGATGTTTTTGGGGGTTGTTGGTGTTGCCAAGGGGAGTTGCAGCCATTAGGGGGGTTGCACGCAAAGGGGGCCGGAGTTGTCGAGGCAAGGGGGAACAGCAGCTAGGTGGTGGTGATTTCAGAGGCCGTCGGAAGTTGGCAAGTCGAAGGAATAGCAGCCATGGGGAGTTAGGCGTGGCAACTTGGGTGATTGCAGCTGCCAATGGCAAGGGAAGGTGCCGGAGTTGTGTGGCAGCAAGGGGGTTGATGCTCTGGCGATTTGCAGATGGGAGGAGAAGATCGCCGGCCATGGGAGATTGAAGGAGAAGGCCGGAGTTCGTTCATTCTAGGGAGTTGCCGCAGGGTGGTCGGAAACAGGGCAGCTCCGGTGCTTCAAGATGATGCACGGCAGCGTTTGTGGCAGGGGAAAGGAGATCAACAGCATGTCGAGGGAGAGGAGGTATTCGTGGAGGAGGCGGTTGAAGACGAGATGGCGGCTACCTTTTGGGGGTTGCGGTTGTACAACGACAATAACCCTAGGCTGTGCAGCAAACGTGGAGAGGGTGTGGAGTGTTTCCGACGAAGAGATAGCCGGAGATGTCCGCCAGAGATGGTGAGGATAGGTGGCCGCGAGAGGGGGTTGATGCGTGTGGAAAATTAAGGGAGGGGGCGGTGGCTGTACAACAACCCTAGGGCTTGCATGGGAGGTGAAAAGTTGGGGGGTTTGTTTTGATATAAATGTTTTGAGAAAGGGTATAGTTAAGGGAAGTGGGAGAGATAATGTGAGAGGGGATGGTGTGCACTTAGGATGATATATGGTGGTGATTAGTTAGGAGCAATTATTGATCCTATGGTCACGATTGAATCAGATTTAATTAAGCTTGAAAGGGGATGAGCTTGACTAATTACAAGTTGAAGGTGATTAGTGTGAAAGGCCAACTATACGGTGTCCGAAAAATATAATAAAAATACCGGGACGACCATGTCGACGAGAGAAAGAAGACAAAGAAGACGTATCACAATTTCGATGACGAGAAGCGAAACTAAAAATAAAAAGGCCTCACGACAAAAGTGAAATTCGCGACGTCTCATCAAATAAGATCAAATCGTGGGAGAACGACCCGTGAAATGACGTTCCCAATTAACACCACAATTTTAATACTCTCAGAGAGGGTCACAACGGCATATCGCACTATAGGGTTCGGATACAGACAAGATCTAAACTAATTACGTGCACGAACAAGACTACGTGCACGAAAAGCGTACATAGGATACGGGGTCCAAAGGCGACGGTAATTCTAAGTTGGGCACACGCCGGGGTTGGCTTGCTAAGGATGCAACCAAGGTGCTACGGCCCTATCGACTCAACAACACGACTCTCATACAAAGCAACAAAACCAATCAGGTACCCGATATTGCTATACGCACAGCCGTATAACGAATAGTGTGTACCGGCCGTTACATCCTACCCACCTTAGAATAAAGTCCGTCCTCGGACTTTCTAACATATCTAGTCGCTCTAGTAACTACCCCAATCATATCACATTATAATTCAAACCAGGTATAGTCATTACAAGTGCTTATATATGCATTAGGTAGTCAAACAATAACTCTGCTAACATGTATATATTCACGCACATTACACACTTACACCTATCATAGCCAGTCAAATTCATACACATATTTCAATCATTCATATAGTCACGTACATCCCTATATAAATATTAAACACTAATTACATACCATGGTGCACATACTCACAACCAATTAAATAGTTCACACCAGCAGATACCATCATACTACACCACGTTAGATAGCTACCTATGTACAAAACAATAAGGATACACTACTCCCTATATCTCCTAGTGTACATCCAATGCCAACATATCAACACAAGTAATCACACCATACCATTATTAAATCAAGTTTACTATATCTAATATATATTCACCACTACTATAATTTCACAGTCATTCAAATGCATGCAAATATTCCACCATATATTCATATCACATACGGTCCTATAACTATATTCGCGACACGCCACTCATACCATAGTCACCAATACCTTTAACTAAGCACATACTTACCCGTATATGGTGCACACCAACACACGCTAACATTTCCTACATACATACCAATCACACCACTATATACTCAGCACATCTACACACCTAGTTTAGCTAGCACACATACGTTCACACAGGCACGTCCTTAGCAAATAACTATACCACAACCAACACCTATAACTATATACAGGTATAGTGACCCACAATCATGCGCGTAACACAACCAGGTACAACAATCCTATCACTATACATACATCATCCATCGCTACATTTATAGTACTACACGCAATCCATAGACATATGTATCTATATACTTAGAGTATACCCACTCAAGCTTGAGTGAGACTCAAAACACATATCAGAATACTCTATATACTCAACACGGTATCTATACCTATACCAATACCGCCCCATTGTATACACATGTACCATCATAACCTTATACATACCAAAATGTCAACCACACTTAATATTTAGTCAGGTAACACCCACATAGTCCAATCACTTCATATACCATAATAATATTACAGACATCAGCACACATATAATTATAATACACTCCCTAATACATGTATTCACTGTATAGTCACACACATGTAACACATACATTCACACCATATCCTTCTACCTATAACTAGTATACTAACACATCTACTTATCCATACCTAGTTACGACATTCAAAAATCGTGTATACCTCGAGGCATACACACGCACACACAACATCTCGTAGAGGCAAACAATACCAAACAATTTATAATCTTACTACCACACGTATATCACAGATATACTCATACAGCAAATACATAACTACTTACGTCTAAGCACAATACATATCTACGTGCAAGCACACACTCATACGTACTAACATATAGGTCATATAATAGGCTTACTCACTTAACTATACGTACACCTATTATCATCACACCTAATATACACATAACTTTACCAACATATTATTTCAACCATTATAAGTATCTCCAACTACATACACCCCATTAGATATTCCAACACTGATTCTTATATACACAGATGTCCCTAGAGTGGTATAGCTATCCACACACATATCTATAAATACTAACACACATACAACTTCATAACATCATGAATAACTCTGAGTATGTATATATCACACAATAGGCAAACATTAATATAATATAGGGGAGTACACTCATTCAAGCCCACACACTCAACTTAGGTACATGCACCACGACAACATCACAAGGTCCAAGGGCCTTCTAACAAATTAGAGTTGACACAGTCATTGACGAGCACTAATGCCTAAGTAATGGAGAGAGACCGAGGTCGATAGCGTAACGAGGGAAGGATCGATAAGCACGGGTTCAGATAGGAGCACCCGGCTTGTATAATAGATCGGCCTCTAGATCCCTCATTCCTCTTTGATCAGGACCGAGCTAACAGTTTCTTCGGTGGCGGCGAGATAGAGACCGAGCTACTCTTATTCCTCCGACTTGGCGAGCAGTGGCATGCTCTGCAAATAGGCTTTAAGCTCACCGAAGGCTTGGGCACAACTGTCATCCCATTCCAATCAATTCCTCACGCCCTTCCTGGCGTCGAGGGCCTTCCGCAAGATTTTGAAGAGAGGGAGAGATCTCTCGACGGATTTTGACAAGAATCTCCCCAGTGCGACGATCCGGCCATTCATATTTTACAAATCTCTGATTGTCTTTGGCTCATTCATGTTGATGAGGGCGGATATCTTATCGGGGTTAGCCTCGATTCCTCGCTTCGTGATCATGAGGTCGAGGAACTTTCGAGACTGAATGCCAAAGATGCACTTCGTCGGATTGAGCCGCAGATTGTAGCGCCGCACTTTCTGGAAGGTCTCCTCAAGATCGACGAGATGGTCCACGGCCTTCTTGGACTTCACAAGCATATCATCAACGTAGACCTCCAGGTTCATGCCGACCTGGTGGTGAAAGATCTTGTCCACCATCTGCTGATAGGTCGCCCCGGCGTTCTTCAAGCCAAAAGGCATCTTGGTGTAGCAGAACGTCCCTCGATCAGTGATGAACGACGTCTTCTCCTCGTCGTGGGGCGCCATTTGGATCTGGTTGCAGCCGGAAAGGCGTCGATGAAGGTCAGTAACTCATAACCGGAGGCGTTGTCCACCAAATGGTTGATCATGCGCAGCGGGAAGCTATCTTTCAGGCATGCCTTGTCGAGGTCAGTGAAGTCCACGCACATCTGTCATTTGCAGCTAGGCTTCTTCACCATGACCACATTGGTGAGCCACTCTGGGTAGCTCACCACTCTAATGAATTTGGCCTTCAAGAGTCGCTCCTCCTCCTCCTCCATTACTTGCTTCTTCTCGCCTCCTACCCCGCTCTTCTTTCGTCGGATTGGGCGCGCTTCGGGTCGACATGTAGCTCATGGGCAATCATCTCTGGGTCTACTCGGGGTATGTCTAAGGGCGACCATGCAAAGATGTCTACATTTGCCCTGAAGAGTTCAATTAGATTCGCCCTCAGCTCCCCGGCGAGCTTCGTGCCGATCGATAATGTCCTGTCCGCTTCCTCCGCCACCGATACCTCCTCTACATCCTCCACTTGAGCAGGTTGTTGATGAGCAAAGTCCTTCTGAACATCGAGGAGGTCGATTGGCAAGGCTTGCTTGGACCCCTTGTGCTTGGTGGAGCCAATGCAACAGCTTCGGGAGATCTTTTGTGATCCCTGCACCAGTCCAACCCCTTGCGGAGTCTGAAACTTCACCATCTGATGCAGGAGTAAGGGGAGATTTTTAACGGCTGTCATGTAAGGTCACCTTATGGTGCAATTGTACATCGAGGTGACGTCGACAACAACAAACTACGTCATTCAAGTGACAAACCTGGGCCTCTCCCCCAATGTGACCGGCAGTGTAATTACCCCAACAATGAGCATCGAATATCCGTTGAAGCTGACAATCGGGCCTAAGCATGGTTTCAGCTACGCCCGGTCCAGCCTCATCTTCAGAATCGTGGATAATAACAGGATGTCGCACGAGCTGCCTGTGTCAACCAGGAGCCTGCTCATAATCTCCGGCCCGATGATAGCTTCAATGACAATGTCATCTTCATGCGGCAGCTCGAACCCTCCAAGTCGTCATCAAAGAAGGAGATAGGGGGACGAGCCATTATCCTCCGCTTTACCCCCGCACCAATGTCGGCCGTCAGGACTTGTCGAGTGTACGCCTTCCTCGCCGATATTGATGTGCCACCCTGGGCCGGCCTGTCGCATATTACATCCACACGCACAACCGGCTCGGGCCTGTGGTGGGCCACTTGCTCGGTGTCGTGGGTCAGTTGATCAGGCCATGTTGTTGCTCCCACGGTCGGGTCTTTCTGGGTTGACAAACCTCCGGAGATGCCCGCCTTGGATCAGCTGCTCGATATCCCTCTTCAGGGCGAAGTAGTCATCGGTGTCGTGGCTATGGTTGCGGTGGAACCGACAATATTTCTGCATATTCTTCCCGCTGGCTCTGGTTCTTATCTTTGGGGGCGGGTATCTGAGAAGCCTGCCAAACAGGGCCGCTGCCATCACTTCGGTCAGGGAGCGTGGAGCCGGATGTAGTGTACCACCTCCTGCGCTCTCTCTGGCCCGCCTCGCGGAGCAGGGTTTCTGGGAGCGAAGAACCCCATCACAGGTCCGGGGTGATCTTTTGCTTTGGGAGCCCCCTGGTCATGCCCTCAGGGGCGATCTTGGTCACGACCCCTGTTGCGGTCCTGGTCATGCCCTTAGGGGTGTTCATCCTGCCTCGGCCGCTCATTGGGCCTAGCTTCAGCACGGGGAGCTATGGCGGTCGGGGCCTTTTGGACCGTTCCCAAGGCCTCCTCGCTCAACATAAACTTCTCTGCCTATGTAAAGAGGGTAGGGAGATCGACGGGCAGTTTTCAGAGCAGCGACTTTTGAAGACTTCTGTTTGCCGGTCCCTTCTTGAAGGCTGACATGAGGAGATCATCTTCGTAGCTCGTCACGCTGAGTCTCTCTTTGTTGAAGCGCTGCAGGAAGTTGTGGACGGTCTATCCCTCCTTCTGGACCACCGTGAACAGGTAGTCTGACGCCTTCTTCTTCCTCTGCTTCGCCAGGAATTGGTGGTAAAACTTCCGAGAGAGGTCGCCAAACGAATCAATGGAGCCACCGGGCAAGCCGTTATACCACTTCACCACCGCCTTCTTCAAGATGGTTTGGAAAGCTCGACAAAGGATGGCGTCACCTGCCACATGGATCTCCATGACTCCATGGTATAGGTGCGCGTGCTCCAGGGAATCGCCTGAACTGTCATAAAGTTCAAGCTGAGGTAGCTTGAACCTATGGGGTACCGGGGTTGATATCACCCTGTAAGACAGTGGATTGGCTTCTTCGGGGCTGGGGGAGGTGCCGGCTCTCCATCCCATCGGTTTGGAATTGCCGAATGAGCCACCTCAGCGCTCAGAGGCATTCCTCCCTCTCTCCCGAGGGATAGGACTGCGGTCGCGGCTCCCCCGCCTTCCATCTCCATGTCTAGGAGAGCGGTGATCTCGTTGGGGCTCCTACTATGAAATTCGCGCCTCTTGCCTTGGGCTAGGTGATCTCTGACGCATCTGCAATCTATACCTAGGATCTACCTGGCGGTGTCACGATCGCCAGGCGTGAATGGCTCCTAGGCTATGACTTCGGGCTCAATCCGCAAGCGGACGGTGTCGAGTTATAGTATAAAAGATAATCGAATCCCACAGAGACGGTGATAGTGTCTGTGGTAATCTCAGTCTATTTCTAAATTTAGAAGTAATGTAGAGATCGGAGGGAAAGGGTTGGGTTGATAGTTGTTGTTGTGCAATATAATAAAAGGAACTAGGGCTTTAGGGATCGCCTCTAGGATCGTTGGGGTTGATGTTGGATAGGTTCCTCACATCGCATTAGGGATAGGGAATTAATCCCCCAATTCGTACCACTCTCGTGGGTTAGAATTGCGGGGTATTTCGGTGACTCTCATCGATGCAATGGCGATAGCCATCGACGTAGAGATCTAGTTCATCGATGGATCCCCTCAAGGCACGAGCCGGGCATGGTCACGTGCCTTGATTGGATCCACCGATTTCCTATTCGAATCCCTAGATGCCCCTTAAGAACATAAATTCCACAGACCGTGGGCATGATCTCAGTACGGGTTATCTACGGATTCGGTAGGATCTACCAAAATACAACCCTAAATCCCCAATTCGATGTAGGGATCAAGATCTACATTTTCCCCAAAAATCCTAGGGTTCACCCATCAGCCCTAGAATGGATCTACTCACTCATGGTAATAGGAACACACAAAGATATCAATTTCGCTTAGGAAAACATTTTTTGCAATAAAAGAAATTAGGGCTAAAAATTACTTACAGCGAGAACGAACGAAGAACAAATCCAGAGAAGAATAAAAGGCACAAATCTTCAAAATCGATCCAGAAATTTTCTCTAAGAATTAATCCAAAAATCCGTACAAAAAGAATTCGCTCTCGCTCTCCCAAAGATTCTCAAAACAAAAGCTCCAAATGGAACTCCTGAAATGCTGCTCAAAATTGCCTACTTCAGCTCCCCAAATCGCGCGCATCATGCCTTTCAAAATCGTCCCGAAAATGCACTGGGAAGTGCAGACCGAGTATGCGACTCAGCCCGAGTCGGTGCTGCTCGGGCAGTGGCTTGGCCCGCGTCTTATGTCGCTCGATTTTGGTATGGATCTACCCGGGCCGAGTAGGGTCTTGCTCGGCCCGAGTAAGATTGACTCGGTCAACTGCTCGGGGTGTGCTCGGGGGCCTACACGGAGCGTGCAATCTGTGGCTGCTCGGCCGAGTAGATGAGCTGCTCGGCCCGAGTTAGCCCGTATCTGCTGTATTTCTAATATGGCACAGCTCGAGCCGAGCAGCAAGCAGCTCGGGCCGAGCAGCAAGCTGCTCGGGCCGAGCATTTTCTGAGAAAGCTCTGATGCTGCAGCAACTCTCTCTCTGTCTGCTCTCTTTCTCCTTCTTCTCTTCCTTCTCTCCTCCAACAGCTCCGAGAACACGACGAACTCCTCCAGAGCCCTGCCATCAGGCTCATAAGCACGTCAGATGTGTCCATACCCAGGCGGGGGTCCAAATTGCTCCAAAATACCTGAAAACTCAAAATATACTACGAAACTCGAAATATCGTCAGAAATACCAAAATCGCAGTAAAAAGTGGGATTTGGACGCGGGGATGACATGCAATGCGATGGAAATATGATATGAAAATGATGTAAAATATGGACACATCAATCTCCCGAGATGGTAGCTCTCAACAGGACGGTCCAGCAGGGCGTCTCTCTGCACCATCGAGGCCGACGCCAATGGGACTCCTCGGCACCCCTCTTGAAGCCTCTCCCTCTCAGCATCAAGGAGGTGAATCCGTCCAAGGGACGCTTCCTCTTGTGATCGCCTCTGCTGGGCGGCCTCCTCCTCTCTATTGATCTTCCTCAGCAGAGCGGCTACCTCCGCGCCCTTGACCTGCATCTGTTGTGTTGCTGCTTCCTTATCAAATTGGGGGAGGAGGTCTCTCCTTATGTTGTAGAGCTCGGGGGGCTTTCTTCCCGAGATGGTCCTGCTTGCCACCCAACGGTCCACTCGTCCATCATTCTGGTGAAGCTCTGGAAGCTCTTGTAGATGCCAAGGGCCGTGTCCTTAATGGCCACGGTCGACCCCTCAAGGGGTTGATTCATTCGAGAAGGCCTTCTTGGAGGGCAAAGCTCCTCGGCCAGGAGTGACCTCGGAGTGTCGTCAATGACGGTCTCAAGTCAACCTGGTCTCCTCAGAGGCGAAGGGGGTGTGATCTCGGGTGACTTGCCATGGAGAGGATTGCGATGAGGATGTATGGAGCCTGACATGGGTGTAACCCTCGTTCCCATAGACGGCACCAACTGTTGCGGGTCATATCCTCACACAATGAAATTTATTTGAAGTGGGAATCACGGGTACAATGATTTACAAGTTTTGGGTAATGGAGAGGTAATTACGACTTGGAACTCGCTTTAGAGGTGAAGGATCCAAGGTCGCCTGGAGGTCGCCTGGAGGTCGCCTTCTTTCGGTAGCCGAGGCGAGCTTCCTGCAAGATTAACAACTGGTCAGAGAGACGGGGCTAGCTGTCTGTCATAACCTCTCCGATGCCTAAGTCAGCTAGTGATGTAAAATATTGGCGTCGGGCACGCTTGGCGATCTTAAGGCAGATCGGCGAAGTGTTGCGAGTTTATGAGGAAGGCGTAGATATATGGAAGATAAATGACCTTGTGTATTGAAATGAGTTAGAAGATTTCACTGACCAACCCCCTCTATGGAGGCATGATGGGGGTATTTATAGGGCTAAGAGGCGGTTGTTCGCCATCCCGTTAGTGTCGAATCAACCCTGCAGTCACTCGAGTGCTGAAGCGATAGGTCAGCGAGCCTGTGAGGGATATTTATGCTTGGTCGCCCTCGGGGGTGAGCTACAGATCGGCGATTAAGCTCGGCTCCTTGCATCTTGTTGGAGGGTAGTCGAGCTTGTCCTCGGCATGACGAGCTTGTAGGTCGGACAGGCGAGATTCTTAGTTGACCTTAAAGGCAAGCTTGTGACGGGGCGAGGCAAGCTTTTTTGGATGAGGCGATCTTCAGCTCGACTACTGTCCCAACAGGAGAGTCGGTGAGGTGTTTGCTTGGGCCTCTAGTGCACAAGTGCCTTAATCTCATGGGCTGGTCGTCAGGGCATAACACAATCTATATCAAGTTATTCCTATTTTCTTTAAAAGACAAAGCTAAAATTAGTTGAATACTTTACCACCTTCGCTCTATATCTTCATGGTTAGAATTACAATCTAAGTTTCTAAGAAAGTTTTTTCCATTGAACAGGACTTAAGGCTTGAGAATGCAAATAATGAATTTCACTCAAAAGGGGGAACGAAATCTTCTACCAAACTTGGGAAGCTTCAATGAATTGTTGCTTGCTTGCCGCATAATGGATTTGACAAGAGCGAGATAATTGGAGTTTTCTATGATGGTCTACAATCTCAGATGAAACAATTTGTTGAAATGATGTGCAATGGAGGATTCTTTGATAAAGAACCGGATTAGACCTGGGAATACTTGGAGTCAATTGCTGAAAATGCTCAAACATGGGATATGCCATCCGAATATGAGAGGGGAGATACAACCTCATCATCCCAACCATCCCAAGGAGGTCCTTTCGCATTGAAACCTGAAGTTTTATTTCTCCCTTTGGGGTCTACTGCTCCAAGGTTTTGCAATATTTTGATTGTCTCTTTTATTATTAAAGTTTGAATCTATTATCTTTCTCTTGTTAGCATTGCTCTTAATCTTCATTCTTTGTTATCTTGTGATGTGTTTTTCTATGGTTTGTTTGTTGTTTTTCTTCAAGTTAATTGAGTATATTTTCTTGTCTAGGACAAGATGCAACCATACTGTAGATCATTCATGTGTGTTGATCGTCCCAAATATCATTTTGTTAGATGATTGCTGGGGCATTACTTGGATGTGTGCTTACATCAACCTTACCATTAGGATGCTTTGCAACCCTTGGCACTGACGAGAAATCGGGCTTTGACGGCCATACGACATTAGCCATCGACGAAAAATCGGGGTTTTGGTTTGATGCTCGTAGTATTAGATTGATTTTCTAGTAATATGGTTACGACGAAGCATCATGCCTAGGTTATTAGAGCAACCAGAATAGGGACTTCTGACGAGACATCGGAGTCCTGATAGAGATCCAAGCCATGCTCCGAGTTCTCTCCTACGTATATACAGGAGAGGACAAGGAATGAGACCAAACCCTCATCGACAGCTTTATTTCTATAGACCGAGAAGCTAGATCAACCACATGTTCGATTTGAACTAGAAGTGATACCTAGCACTGGCATTGTTCTTCTTTTCGGTATTCTCAGTATAATTCCCACATCTCTGTTATAATTCGCATAGCTAATTTAATCCACGATTAATCGGTACTTAACCATTGCCTCCATGTGTTCGAACTGTAGGCTACCACAACACAGTACGCTTGTAGTAATATATAACTTCCCCCATCAAATTTTTGGCACCGTTGCTTGGGAGGCCATCTGCTTGATATCAATTTGATTGTGTATTTGTTAGACTACACATTAAAAATAAATAAAAGAAAATTTTACCCACACGCCTGTTTACTACTCATTTGTTTTACTAACAATCTCTTTCTAGCTCTTCTATTTGTATAAACAGGTGAATTTAGAGTTGTGATGTGGATGCCAGACGAAACATACACTGATGATTTTGATGTCTCGGCATACCAAGTGCTCAGATGTGAGTATATAACCACTTTCCACATGTTGCAGAGAGGTGCATGATTTGCGGTCTTCAGATACATACAGGATGTGTCCTCGTTGATCTGCTCATAGACATCTTCTCAATGGTTCTGGACATTCATCAATCGAAGGTCTATGCTGAAAGATATGACTTCTTGAACTTTCAGGGGCCTTTTCACAATTTTCCATTTCTTTGAGACTTTTCTGCAAAAAGTGCATTATGTATTCTCGTTTCCATGCATTGCTTGAGCATCTGACCGTACCCTTTTAATTGATCCTTCCCGTTTCTTGCACAAGAGAGGTTATGTTAAGATTATCAATTTCTAAACTTTGTATGTATAAACACTAGAAGGGTATTAGGATTAAACAACTAATAATTAAGGGTAATGAAAAGGAATCTCCCTTTTGTTTTTGTATGCTTGCGTTTGATGATAGCCCTCTACTCCAATGAATCTCTGTCACCCGTACAAAGCCTGCACTTTTCTCCTCAGGGCATGTTCCAACGTGGTTTCTTTTGTTGCTTTGGGACGAGAAAGTGCGAAATACGCACTGTAGCGGGGTCTTGTCGGCTTCTATTTGGAGGAATCCTCATGCATTTTCTCCTCGTGTGTTCCTTTGCTCCGCTACTCGTCTCCGCTGCTTTCTTCCCTCCGACGACTCCTCTCTCCTAGCTGGCAACCCCAACTCCTCCATCTGAAATCGCCGGATTTCGCGGGGATTTCACCCTTTCCCTATGATTTTAGGGCCCCACCAGCTGTGCTCACCCCTCCTCTCTCCTTCTTTCTGCGGGTTTCAGTTGGGTTCAGGAAAAACCCTAGGTATGGCTGCGGGTTTGTGTTGGAATCGGTTGCTCCACCAGAATTGTTGGTCGCAGTTGAAGGGGGTGTACCGAGCTTGGTCGGATTTCAGTGCCAGCAATGCTACGAGTAGAACCCTAACTCTGATTTATTCCCAAATTTCTCGCTAGAGTCGGAGCCACCTCGTGTGTGCCTCGATTGACTGCGAGGGACTGGAATCTGAGGTAATCGGCAGGATCTGTGAGCTTTACCTTATTATTACTAAGATATTAGCACCGAGGTATATTTTCTTCATCTCTAAATTAATTTTTGATGACATTTGATACTGCCATGTGTTCCTATATGCGATGATCTTTGCTGCCTTGGTGTTATTGCCTTGCTACCTTGTTGTCGTATTGTGCATGCGGCCATGGTTTCAAATTTGGCCCCTAGGGCATATGTGGATATTATTGTGAAATTGGGGGTATTTAGTTGCATGAACTCTTTGTATGATGATTTATTTGTATGATGAATGTAAAGAATTGTGCATTCTAAAAAAGCCCAATGCTGATAAAAAAGTAGGAATGACGGAAGGGATTTTTGATGGAATGGATTTGTGATGACATTCGCACACGGTGGATGGCTTGTTAAGATTTTTCCCTTGAAGCACCATTTTGATTTTTAAAATGTCGGATCCCCATGTCAGCTGAAAGTTTATGATTTTATTTCTGTTAGATAAAAAATATGTAATCTTAAATTTTCATTGAGTTTTTGTGTTTTTGTGGAGTTAAATGAGGATCATTGTATCAGATTTATGTGGCAGGTCTCCTTGTTGTAGTATGGGTTTTTGTTGATGTTATGTTTGGCTCAGTGTATAATTTTTTGGGGCATGGCTCCTTCAGTCTTTTGTTGATGTTTTGGGATGGGAATGTCATGGATACTTGAAGCAGATTTTTGAGGCATGGCTCCTTGTCGCAGTTTGTGATTTTTTGGTTATCATTTTTGGTGCATTGTATCAGATTTATGTGGCAGGTCTCCTTGTTGCAGTTTGGGTTTTTATTGATGTTATGTTTGGCTCAGTGTATAATTTTTTGGGGCATGGCTCCTTCAGTCTTTTGTTGCTGTTTTGGGATGGGAAGGTCATGGATACTTGAATCAGATTTTTGGGGCATGGCTCCTTGTTGTAGTTTGTGATTTTTTGGTTATCATTTTTGATGCATTGTATCAGATCTTTTGGGCATGGCTCCTTGTTGCAGGTTGGATTTATGGGTGTTATTTATGGTAACAGTGCAAATTTTGAACTTTCTCGGACCAAATCAACAAAAGAAACCACAATGGAACATGCCCTTAGTTTTTGGGGGCGTGGATCCTTGTTGTATGGGATTAAGTGGTTTTCTTTTTGGCTCATTGTAGCATATTTTGGGGGTAATACAAAAATTCAGATTTATGGGGCATGTCTCTTTGTTGCAGTTTTGGTTTATGAGGTGTTATTTTTGGGGTATGGATCCTTGGTGCAGTATTGGTATCTGTGGTTTTCTTTTTGGCACATTGTAGCATTTTTTTCCTAATACAATTTAAATTTTATTTGTAAGTATTAAAAATGTTTATTTACTTCAAACGCTTGAGTCGGCTGTTATTTTCAATGTTTGCATTTAAATTGATTTACAGATGTGGTATTTATGGGGTGAAAATGCAGGAGCAACGACAAAGCAACCGCGTGTGTGACTATGATTACACATTATAACTGAGGACTAATGATTTGGATATGCACAATTTTATCTGAAATGTATTATGGATATGTATTATTTTATGTATATAATTAACATTAAATATATGTGTTATTCAATTAAGGGTGATATGGATACACAAGGAGACCATTCGGCTTGTAAGTTATGTACCGCTGCAGCGGCTGCAATAACGTTTGTCGTAGTAGCCTTACAACTTGACAATAATGATAGGGCCGAACCTATACCAAGAGAGCCCTCAGCTATGCGGGATCTGCATGAAAATCCCACATGCGGAGAATTCTGTGGGGTTCTGAAAGTAGATGTTTGGACTACTTACGGATGCGAAGACATGCTTTCATGAATCTTGCACCAATAATGTGTTAGCGTGATCTTCTCAAGGACACTATACAAGGATCCATCGAGGAGCAGTTGGCCATGTTCCTGCATATTGTAGGGCACAAGTCAAATAATAGGCCATGCAAGTGGTTATTAGGGGAGGGGGACAGTGAGCCGGTATTTTAACAAAGTTATGGGGGCAGTGTGTGCAATTCGGGATATGTACATGAAGCAAGCTACTAATGAGACGCCACCAGAGATAGTCAATAATCCTAATTGGTTCCCATTTTTTAAGGTATGTGTGATTATCTGTATATGTGTCAGTCTAATAAGTATCATCGTGTTGATTGAAAATTGGGCTCATTGATTACGTTGTAGGACTGCATTGGTCTCATTGATGGGACTCACATAGATGCCATGCTTCCAGCCAGTCTCGTATCCCACTTTAGAGGTCGTAAAGGGGTTACGCAAAATGTGCGAGCATCTGTTACTCCAAATAAAAGATTCACATACGTGCTGGCCGGGTGGGAAGGATCCGCAAATGATTTTACGGTCCTGAAAGATGCATTGTCTAAACCACCCCCTGGGGCTGCGAGTGTATGAAGGTAATATGCATAAATTTACATTTACATATGAAATACTTCTCTCAGAGATCGTTGGCTCATAAACTAGGTTTACTTTTCGAATGTAGGTAAAAATTACCTTTGCGATGCTGGGTATACTACAATGCCAGGGTTCATATCTCCATACCGGGGCGTTAGATACCATTTGAAGGACCATACTGATCGGGTTCCTAGAAACCGAACAGAGCTATTCAACCTATGCCATTCTACTTTACGATCAAAGATCGAGTCGATATTTGGTATCCTAAAGAACAAGTTTAAAATAATGACAACCAAGCCTCACTACTCATTCAAATGTCAGGTAGAAATCGTACTTGCTTGCAGTGTTTTGCATAATTACATCCAAATAGAAGATCCGCATGACCCCTATTTAATTGAAGATGGAGATGGGGTTGAGGATGATGTAGATGGTATCGATGACCATGATGATGATGTTATGGAGCTGTCCCAACAGGTGCCCGTTCGTGAACAAACCGAACGTGATCAATGGAAAATGCGTAGGGAGCAGATAGCTTGGGATATGTGGGTGGACTTCTGTAACAAAAATAATAATGGGAACACAATAGAGCATGGGCTATGAGGGGGTCGGCGTATAAATTGCCTCCTATGGCTGAACATTTTATTCTTGTATCAGACATATTGCATTATTTTTGCTTTGTTGCTTGTGCCAAAAATTTTCATGCCTTTGCTTTTCCACTATTTGCTTTACACTCATGCAATTTTATACCCGAATGCGGTATAGGTTCATGTTATATGATGGCTGGATGTTTATAGCCACAACGTTGCATTTTCAATTTAATTTGATTGATGTTGTAGGGATGGAAGGCTCGTCAAACTCTGGTCAGGGGATGAACCATACTGGGATGGGAGTGATCCCATGCTCCACAGCTATGATAATGTATATGGGTCCCAATGGGTAGAAGCTGACAGAAGGGTTGATCACATTGTCAACCGACCAATGCCCATGAGGATGCCAACGATGCCATATCACATGCATGGCTTCCAATCAGGTGGGCATGTGTACCAATCAGGTAGGCATGGCATGTGATATCCCCAATATCCAAATTTCAACATTCCTATGCACATGCCAATGCAGATGCCATCGTCGCCTAGAATGGGGTTTATGAATATGCTGCAAGGGGGAGAGCCAACCTCTTACAGAAGCCCAGCTTTTCCAGGTGCATTTGCTATGCCTACGCCACCAAGTGGCAATGAACGAACACCTGGCAGCGACTCATCTAGGAAGTCGAACCGGCGTAGCGAAGATGCTGACGGGTCTGTTTCAAGCCCACGGAAGAAGTCTAAGCAGCCTTCATCTTCTGCACAACAGAACAAACTTTGGACGAGTGCTTACGATGAAACCCTCATTCCATTCCTAGCTGAGCTTGCATGTCATGGGTATAAAGCCAATAAGACTTTTAAAAATACAGCCTTCAATGTTGTTGCAGCCGAAATAAATAACATCCATGGGACTTCATTCACAAGTGTTAATGTGAAGAATCACATGAAATCGTTGAGGAGACGTCTCAAAGACGTAAAGGAGTGCATGGAGCTTAGTGGAGCTGGCTGGGATGAGGAGAGTAAGGTTATTGAGCTTGAGCCCGAAACGTATGCTACGTGGGCGGCGGTAATTACTTCTACCTTATAGATATGCTATGTGATACTACATTAAATATATCATTGCATACCCTTTATCATATTTGATATTCTAATCGTTCAGGCTAACCATCGGCTGCGGGCTTATGTGAACCATCCACTTCCATGGTATGACGATCTTGTTATCGTCATTAGTGATGACGCTGCTAAGGGGGATTTAGCAATGTGCATTTTTGAAAAGTTTGGTGGAAAGAATCATGAAGGCGAAGGCGAAGGAGAGCCCGTAAGTCAAGAGCCGATACATATAGAATCGCCACCACACAATGTCCCGGAAGAAAGTCCCACCCAAGCTTCGACCGGGCCTGTTAATCAGTGAGGGCCAAGACAGGGCATACAGAAGATCCCGACATCATGCGGGAAATATCAGAAAATATGAAAGAGGTCGAAGATGCTATAAGGTATGCACACTCTCATTGGACTAAACCACTTGACCAGCTTGTCTACAAGTTTACTGAGTATACGCCAGGTATATTGTTTAAGGTCTTTAAGGCCCTACGCAAGGATGAGATGGAGGCACGAAGCTTTTTGGCTTTGCCTCAATCGGCTAGGAAAATGATGATTGAAGAGATAGTAGTGGGGTTGGATTTGGACTAGTAGTATAGAAGGCTGGGAGGTGAAGATGCTTGTAAGGTGAAGATGTCATGTTGGTGGAGATATAGTCACGGGGTTGGATTTGGATTCAGTTTGTGTTTATGGGGGGTTTTGGTGCATGGATCATTGTATCAATTTTTGGGGCATTGCTACTTGCTTCAGTATGTGTTTATGGGGGGTTTTGGGGTATGGCTCAATGTATCAGCTTTTGTGTCATGTCTCCATGTTGCAGTTTGTGTTTTTGTGGTGTTCTTGTTTGATCATTGTTTCAAATTCTTGGGGCATGGCGCCATGTTGCTGTAAGTGTTTATGGGGTGTTATATTTGGATCATTATTTCAGATTTTTGGGGCATGGCTCCATGGTGCAGTTTGTGTTTATGGGGTGTTAATTTTGGATCATTGTTTCATATTTTTGGGGCATTGCTCCATGTTGCAGTTTGTGTTAAGGGGTGTTATATTTGGATCATTGTTTCAGATTTTTGGGGCATGGCTCCATGGTACAGTTTGTGTTTATGGGGTGTTAATTTTGGATTATTGTTTCAGATTTTTGGGGCATTGCTCCCTATTGCAGTTTGTATTTATGGGGTGTTATATTTGGATCATTGTTTCAGATTTTTGGGGCATGGCTCCATGGTGCATTTTGTGTTTATGGGTTGTTAATTTTGGATCATTATTTCAGATTTTTGGGGCATTGCTCCATGTTGCAGTTTGTGTTTATGGGGTGTTATATTTGGATCATTGTTTCAGATTTTTCGGGCATGGCTCCATGGTGCAGATTGTGTTTATAGGGTGTTAATTTTGGATCATTGTTTCAGATTTTGGAGCATTGCTCCATGTTGCAGTTTGTGTTTAAGGGGTGTTATATTTGGATCATTGTTTCAAATTTTTGGGGTATTGCTCCATGTTGCAGTTCGTGTTTAAGGGGTGTTATATTTGGATCATTGTTTCAGTTTTTTGGGGTATGGCTCCATGGTGCAGTTTGTGTTTATGGGTTGTTAATTTTGAATCATTGTTTCAGATTTTTGGGGCATGTCTCCATGTTGCTATAAGTGTTTATGGGGTGTTATTTCTGACTCACTGTATCAGAATTTTGGGGCATGGCACCATGATGCAGTTTGTGTTTGTGGGGTGTTATTTCTGGCTCATTGTATCAAATTTGTGGGGCATGGCTCCATGTTCCAGTTTGTGTTTATGGGATGTTAATTTTGGCTAATTGGAACAGATTTTTGGGACATGGCTCCATGTAGCTGTAAGTGTTTATGAGGTGTTATTTCTGGCTTAATGTATTAGATTTTTGGGGCATATCTCATCGTATCAGATTTTTGGGGCATGGAGCCTTGTTGCAGTTGTGATATTGTGGTGTTCTTTGTGGATAATTGTACCAGAATTTTGGGGCATGGATCTTTGTTGCAGTAGGTGTTTTTGGGTTGTTATGTTTGGCTGATTGTATCAGATTGTTTGGCATGGCTCCTTGTAATGGTTTACTTATATCCCAATGATGAAGATGATTATTTGATCCATATGTCCATTGGTTATGCATAAATAGTTGGTATTAGGCTTGATGGTTCCATTACTCCCCGATGATGTATATTCGTGACATACATTGAAAATCATATGAAATGATATGGACTGTATGGATCGGTATATGAGATGGGAGAATGTTAAATGAGGGGGTGATATGTGATGGAGCAACTACCTGAGCAACTGCCTATTACCAACTTTTTATCATGATAAAATTTATTTCTTTCTGATGGCTTATGTATATGTTGCATACAACCAACAATAAGGAGCCATGCCACAAAAATCTGATACAATTATCCAAAAATAACACCACATAAACACATACTGCAACAATGAGCCATGCCCCCAAAAACCAACTTATGCCCGATGATGATGAACAATAAATAAGAAAATTGACCCCTATGAAAAGAAGATACAAGGGTATTTGGCTGGAAGGTTCATTTATAATGAGCAACCGTCATATACATTCTGATGTTCACGCCACAAAACATGTTTACCTGAGGGCACAAGTCAAATAATTTTTATTTAACTTGGGTATGGACCAAGTTGGTATGGTGCAATTTCAATGTGGGGATTGTTTGGTTTTAGCAAATGATAATTTTTTTCCATTTTCTTTCTTGGTTTTATGGATGTATCCGTTTCTTTTTTGGGTTCTTTTTTTGTATGTATCAGTTTGAGGTGTTGCTTCTTGATGCAATTCTGTATGTAGCCTTGAGACTTAAAATTGTTTTTTGTAATATTTATTTGTATATATAGTGCATGCCTCCGTTGTCACTCTTTATTTCATGCAAGGTACACATGAGCACCGGGTCCGACCAGTCTATTCAATCTAGACCCAAAGTTCCTACAGGTTCTGAGTTGGATGCAGATGAAGCTGACAGCAGGTTTTGCCATTGTCAGATACGGGTTCCCAGGAGGACATCATGGACCAGAAATAATCCTGGCCGTCGCTTTTGGAGCTGTCCAATGCGAGGTAATAATAAATACAACTACTACGAATGGAAGGATCCACCTCACTCAGAGTGGTCCACATATGTGATACTACAATTGCTTGATGAGCTTGCAAGAAGCCCGACTCATGCATCCTCTTCCACAGCGGTATCTGATAGGCAGCTTTTGGAGATTGAGGGCGGTTGGCGTAGAAAATGGACACCATTCTCTCCGAATACAAAACCATTAAGTTGGTTTTGTATTCGATCATAGGCTTACTGGTTTCTTTGTTAATGTTGTTTATTATCGTGATGAAAAGGTAAAACTTTATTACTGCATGTTGGGATGTCAGATGATACTTGTATTATTATATTATATGTATTTTGATTATGTTGGCATATTATGGTTTGTGACATGTGTTTGTGCTATCTGATATGCGCTCACTAACGTGCATTTAATATTTTAATATTTTTTTTGCTTCCAGTTCATTAAATTGTATTTTGATTTCTGTTGATTGTGTTGCTTGTCGTTCTTGCGTTACTAATTATTCGGCCATATTCAAATAAATATTCCTTTTTTTAAATTCGTTCTTTTAAAATTTATTTATGTGAATTGGATATCCCTGGGTCGTGTCATAGCCATGGACCGTATCCATTTTTCATACAAAGCTCGTTTCTTTTTCTTTTTAGGAGGCGTGGGCCACAGGTCGCACATAAGCCACCGGGTCGCACGACAGAAGAACGCCCAACATTATGTTCTTTCCCTTATAGGTTCAGTTCTGTTGTTCTCCTTTACAAGTTCAGTTCTTTTCTTATAAGTTTAGTTTTGTTGTTTCCCCTTTTCAAGTTCAGTTCAGTTCTTTTCTTATAAGTTCCAATTCTGTTGGTTTTCATTACAAGTTTATTCTCCTGTTCATAATGTTGCCATGACTTTTTTTGCTAATTAGACTTTTCCCATGTAAATCCAAAAGGCCTCATCACCCCCAGTGTCTAATTAGAATTTTTTGCTTTTGATATCAGATTACATTTACAGTACAAATCTTTCATTTGAGTTTGCACAATATTAGTTGTTAGTTTTCCATGTGTCAGGATACATATTCAAATTTGGTCTACATGATCAACATTTTTTCATAACATGCATTGTTTTTCTTTTCTTTTTCAGTATTTTTTTAAATGAGCTTTGTTTTTCATCCAAGGCATGACACTACATATCCTATCAAGTAACATACTTTTTTCAATCCGCCTTCAACCACTTACAATATTCATGAAAACAACACCATATAGCTATAGCAATTGATATAGTGAAAGTGTAAGGTGAAGACGTAGAAATCTAGATATTCGTTATCGAACATGTCTTAACTATTCATAAAGTCAATCATACAAACATAGTCATACTCAAGAAAATAATACTAAAATTCTACACATAATATGATTTTTGCTATGGGTGGGGGAGACCAGGGGAGACTTATGGTCTCCCCCCTCATTTATCCACCATTACACACCACTACATAATAGTGGGGTGGACCTTTCATATACTTGAGACCATTGGTCTCCCCTCTTTAACATGATGATATAATATTATGGGACTATGGCTATGGCTATAGTTGTTCATCTCCAATACGGTATCAGCACGATCAAGCTCTAGAAAAAAAATTTAACCACAAATTTCATCCCCACAAATTTTTTTCGCTCTTGCAAAGAAATCTTGTAGTTGCGGTAAAGCTTTTGCGACGACGAGTGATTGATTTCTTTAACGGCATTGTGGGAGTGGGGATTTTTATCTACGGATTTTATTTGTTCTTCCCTAGATCTTTGATCTAGAGATATATTTCTAATCCCGTAGATATAATCAATGGACCAGAAATTAATTTTTTTTAAATACATATGTTGATTGTATTTATCAAATCAACATATCATCAATAAAAAACAAAAAACAAAATAAAAAAATAAACCCCAAACCACCCGAAGGGGGGCTCCTCCCGTCCCCGTGCTGCCGCCCTCTAGTCGGGGGGCTCCGTCGTCCTACCGCCCCCTCCCCAAGTCGGGGGGGGCTTTGTACCCGTGCCAATGCCCCCCAGTTGGGGGGCCTCTGATGCCCCGTCGCCCCCCAGTCGGGGGGCTCATCTCTGCCACCCCCTCCCCTGTCGGGAGGGGGGCTTTTCTATGCGTCTCCCCCCAGTCAAGGGCGGGGGGCTCTTCGACTGCGCGCAGGAGGGGGGCTTTCTGCCGCTGGAGTGCCCTGCCCCCCATCGGAGGTGGATTTGTGGGAGCGCCGTCACCCTGTCGGGGGCCTTCGATCCGGCAATACACCCCCATCGGGGGTTTGGGGGCCCTCCCCTCATGAACCTTTGAGCAAAATCAATTTGGCCTTGTGAAAGCCTTTGAGCAAACTGGCAAATGTCTTGGGATTTCAAAGGTTCACCTATCGATTTCTGGGGTTTTTATAAGCAAGTGGCAAATGTCCATAAGAACATTTCTCGGTGACTCCAGAAGCCCTTAAACGAACGCCCCCCAATTCTTAACATCACATGGATTTCAGAGGGGTCTATATGCGGTGGGGGCCTTCTGGACCGTCAACCCCCCCCCCCCCCCGCCCCCCCCCCCCCCCCCCCCCCCCGCGCGTCGGAAGGGGATTCGAACGCCAAAATTTTTGAAATTGGGCATGTTGTGCGGATTGGGGATTTGAAAGCTAGAGTTTTAAAATCAAATTGGGAATTTGAAAGCAGATTTGGGGAGATGATGAAATTATTTTCAATTTCATTTGTTTTTGGGGCTGGATCTGATCCTAAACCAAATGGTTAGGATTAGGAATATTATTTTTGCAACACTAAACATATGGGCCATTAGCCCATTAACCCATTGATTATATATATAAATATACATTTTTTGCCTGTTGGGCCTGAAGCCCGCAGCAAGCCTAAGAGCTTTTAATGAAATAATTGTTTTATGTTATTTTTGTATTTTAAATATAATTTAAACTCAGAAAAATTCAATAAAATCTAGAAAAATATCAAAAACTACCAGAAAATTACTAGAAATTCTGAAAATTTTAGATAAATTGATGTGTTGCATTGATATTCTTTTTGGGATGTTATTTGTTTTTAGTCCATATAATATCAATAACATCACTATCTACATAATTTGGATTAATTAGATTTTTATTTAATAATTATGAAAGGTCCTGAGATCACTCTGTCGTTAGTTATCTAACCTAATGGTGCATGATATGTCTCCACGTGGCCCAAGTAATTATTAAATATTTTATATTTCTTTAATATATTGCGTGCGATGTTGATGAAATGAAATTTGATATGCATGTGATGTTGCGCAATTATTTATGCTTGTGTTTGTTGCATACTTTATATATTGCGTGGATGTTTAATAAATTACGTTGTGGTTTTGGATCGGCCATTTTGTTACCATTTTATATTACTTGCGTTTTCTTTTCTTTTTTGAGAGAAATTGTAGTGAGGATATATTTGTATAAAACCAAAGGCCGGAGTTTCTTTCCTTGAAGACGGAGACCAAATTGCAAATTTGTTGGGACCCCAATGGGTTTCCAAGTTGTACTTTTTCATTTTAGTCTTTTGTACTTCCTGGACTGTATAATTTTGGACTTTGGACTTTATTATATGGTGACTGGCCGATCCACGCAACTAATTTATTAAATTTACATCAATTTTAAATATATATTTTATTAATTCATTTCATTTTAAATGTATAGATAAAATGGCAAAAATAGCGAGTGTCGACTTTGAATTTCTCGATGCTACTGGAAAAAATTATCTGAGCTGGCATGTGGACCTGAAGTTCCACTTGCGCGCACAGGGCCCTAATGGCCACAATCTCTACTCCAGTGCCCACGGCAACAGGTATTGCTGAGGCAGCTTCTACTCCAAAATTCTCTGATGTAGACAAGGCGAAAGCCATAATCTATATCAGACGACATATTAATCGGACCCTGAAGGCCAAGTATCTCACTGTAGAAGACCCACTAGAGTTGTGGACTGCATTGGAGGACAGTTATAAGCATCAGAAAGATGTGATCCTCCCACGTGCATGTTATGAGTGGGAAAATCTCCGTCTACAGGACTTCAAGTCCATTGCTGAGTATAACTCAGCACTTCACAATATCACCTCACTCCTGAAGTTGTGTGGTGAACAAGTGACGGAATAACGCATGTTGAAAAAGACTTACACATCCTTCCATGCGAAGGATGCAATCCGCATGCAACAATATCGTGAACGCAAGTTCACTAAGTACTCTAACATGCACTCCTGTCTTCTCATGGCGGAGCAGAACAGAGACTTACTACTGGGCACTCATAATCTACGCCTTGCTGGCTCTGCTCCTCTCTCTGAAGGTTACACAGTTTCTTCCCAGAAGATGAAGAAAAAGCACGGAGGGAGATTCAACAAGGGGAAAGTTGCAAAAAAGCAGACCAGAGCTCCTCCCCAGAACAACAATAATGAGGGGAAGAAAAAAATTACGTGGAAGATGAATACCTCTGACCAGACGTATGCTCCCAAGAAAAACTGGGAAAACAAATGCCACAGTTGTGGCATGACTGGACATTGGTCCAGGGTCTGTCGTACTCCACGCCACCTCCAAGATTTGTATATGGCAAGCCTGAAGCCTTCCGCAGAAACAAATCTGGTGGACATACAGCCTCCAACTCAGTTCAAAACCGAGGATTTCGAGAATAACGACCTCCTTGACTAAAGCAAATTTAGTCATCTTTTCGACATGTATCATTAATGTTTTAAATGTATCTTCAATTATGTCCTTCTTTATCTTGATTATGAATCGAATGTAGTTTTACTTTTCAATAAAACCTTTTACATTCTAGAGATAGAGATGAATTGTGACTGCCGAATGGATAGTGCCTCCGCGCATAAGATCTTTCTTGATAGATGCTATAGCATCTTACTTATTATGGTCCAGTCACTACAATTTCGGGACTAAATAATATAATAAGAGGATCAGGTGAAGCAATTTTATTGCTCCCAAACCAAACACAAATTATAATAAAAGATGTTTTATTTTCTCCATAATCAAACATAAATCTATTAAGTTTCAAGGACATCCGTTTAAACGGCTATTACTTGGAAACTGATGATTTCAATAGTGTTGAATAATTGTATGTTATTCGTCATAAAGATGGTATTGAAACCATCCAAGAACGTTTTAAAGGACTCCCGTCGTGCCTTTATCAAACATACATCCAACATTTGGAAGCTAATCTGATAGAGTACCAACAATGTTCTACATCACCAGAGTGCAGTCTCTGGCTATTATAGACTAGGTCACCCAGGATCGGTAATGATGTACCACATCATAACCCACTCATGTGGACATAATTTGAGGAACCTGAAGATTCTTCAAAAGGGTGATTTTCCTTGTCCCCCCCTGTTATAAGGGTAAAACTAATCAGGAGACCGTCCCACCTGATAATGGAGTTTTGAATCTCCTAGCTTCTTGGAGAAAAAGCAAGGAGACATTTGTGGGCCAATTCACCCATCAAGTTCTCCATTTTGGTACTTTATGTTACTGATAGATGCATCTTCATAAGATTATTTTCCATATTAGGCACACAAAACAAAAGCCTGAAGCTTCTGAGACCATTTCTTGGGACACTAAGTCTTTGTCTCCATTTGATCCGCGTACTAATCTCTGTGAAAATGAGATCCTGAAGATCCTTCACATTCAGAATACTTTTACTACCGGACAAATTTACTGATAACCAAAAAAATTTCAGATCACGCGTCCATGCTGCTAATACGCCAGCTAGGATTAACATCCCCTAAAATGGGTGCAATCCATCGGCAGCAGAATCGGTCGTATCTCAAATAAAAATAGGACGACTGCCTGGCTCCAAGAATAAATTCCCTCGTAAGAGGAATATACATGGAAAAATAAAGAATATCCCACCACAGGATGCTGAGCTCGGACCAATAACCTCTCCCCTCCTTCAGTCCCCCGAAGATGATAATACATGAGAAATATAATAAAAATTCGTACGTACTGTGGAGGTACTGGACATAAAAAGCACTGTCGTCATCGATGACTTCGCGTTCGATATTGCTATTTACGTCGCTAAAGGCGACAATGATATCGATCCACTATCTCTGGCTGAATACAAACACAGAGATGATTGGCCAAATTGGAACGAAGCAATATGAGTAGAGTTGGACTCACTCTTGAAACACAAATTCTTTGGACCAGTAGTCCGGACACCAAGAGGTATAAAACCTGTGAGATACAAGTGGGTATTCATAAGGAAAATAAATGAGAATAATTAGATCGTACGCTACAAAGCCCGGCTTGTAGCTCGGGGATTTTTCCAACGACCGAGGATAGATTATGCATATACTTCCCCGGGTTATGGATGTGATCATATTTTCGATTCATAATAAGCTTAACATCAATGGAAGGCCTAGAAATACAGCTCATTTAAAATACCAACAAAAATAAAATATGGACCTCGGGACGTCTATTCTGTTAAGCTGCAAAGATCATTATATGATCTTAAGCAATCGAAAAAAATGTGATATAAAAGACTGAGTGAATTCCTTGTTCAACAAGGTTTCACCAATAATAAAGTCTGCCCGTGTATTTTCATTAAAACCACGGGAACAGGATTCATATTAATAGTCTTCTATGTAGACGACTTAAACCTCATCGGATCTCCTGCAGAGATTGATGATATATCTGCAAGCTTCAAACTAACGTTGAAATGAAAGACCTAGGCAAGACTAAATATAGTCTTGGCTTATAGATAGAACATCTTAGCAGAGGAATCCTGTTACACCAATCCACATACATAAGGAAATTACTTAAAAATTTTCATATGGATAAGTGTCATCCTCTAAGTACACAAATGGTCATTAGATCATTGGATGTACGTAAAGACCCCTTCCGGCCGCTGGAAGAGGGGGAGGAAACATTAGGTCATGACGTACCTTACCTTAGTGCCATTGGATTACTACTATATCTGGTAAACTGCATGCATCCCGACATAGCGTTCGCAGTCTTCCTAATAGCCAGATACAGTTTCAGCGCCAGCAGCGCCACTGAAACTGAGTAAAGCAGCTTCTGTGCTACCTCCAAGGGTCAGTTGACCAGTGATTATACATCCCGAAAGGTGGATCTTCCATTTTGATGGGTTATGCAATGCAGATTACATGTCTGATCCACACACCGAGAAATCACAGACTGGCTTTGTGTTCACCCTCGGTGGTACGACCATCTCCTGAAAATCTGTGACACAGACCACCACAGCAGTCTCATCCAACCACTAAGAGCTCATGGTGTTCCATGACGCTAGCAGAGTATGTTTCTGGCTTCGTTCAGTCATTCATCACATTCTATTGACGACCGGCCTGAAGATGGATGACCTTGAGCCAACCATATTATTTGAAGATAATGCAGCTTGTAGCTGGTTACATCAAGGACGACAGGATGAAGCACATCTCTCCCAAGTTCTTTTGGACACACGAGTTACAGGAGCAAAAGCAGATTGAAGTACGTCAAATTAAGTCTTGTAATAATTTAGCTGATCTGTTTACTAAGGCATTACCGAGATGTACTTTTAGAAAGCTTGTATAGGGATGCGATAGCTAAGAGACCTACAAGCCTGAAGCTTGTACGGATCAGGGATAGTAACATGTGGGTTGTACTCTTTTTTCCTCAAGACTGTTGGTTGTTTCCTCTGGGTTTTCTACAGCTAAGGTTTTTAATGAGGTAAACTGTTTACTCTGGATCCAGAAGTATCCACCCCATTAGTATCACGAATCCTTAAGTGTTCATATGCTAGGTCAAAGGTAATGGATGGATAAGGAGGAGTGTTATGAGTGGGGGTGACTTATGGTCTCCCCCCTCATTTATCCACCATTACAACCCACTACATAGTAGTGGGGTGGACCTTTCATATACTTGAGACCATTGGTCTCCCCTCTTTAACATGATATGATATAAGGAGACTATGACTATGGCTATAGTTGTTCATCTCTAATAATTTTCATCCAAAGTGGCTTTTCCAATGAACAAAAGAAAGATATCCATTAAGCTCAATTTTTATAATTTTCACATTTTCAATTTTATTTTATTTTCTATTTTTCGAACACAAAAAAATCACACAATGAAAAAAAAGAAAAAATCACCCACAAGAAAAAAACTGAAAAGGCATACCAAAAAAGGAAAAAAAACACCAAACTATTTTATGAAGGTAAACAATAAGATCAAACAAAAAATCACACCTTCGCGTCATCGTTTGGCCAAGTAACTCCATTGATATCCAATGCCAAAACCATGGTTCCTTATCCCTCCATCTAACGTACCTATAGAAAAGATTTTATGTGTGGCCTAGTAACCCACATAGGTCAACCAATGTTAATGAAAAGTGCCTTTAAGAACCTAAATTTGTTTAAACTTTTTGGTCTTGGTCATATTCGAACAATGAATAAAAGTATGCCAATTTTATCACATCTAATGCATTTAGGAAAAACACGTTTTTCCTTACCAAAAAGATTTTTCTCATGTTCAATTTTTCCAAAGCCAAGTCCTTTTCTATTGTTTGCAAATAGTTTATTATTAAGAAGCATCTTCAATGACTTATCACTAATTGCAACCTTTTTCACCATGTTTCAAGCTCTTGAACTTTAGATTTTAGGAATAAATCCTCATTCACAAGCATAAAACAAAGGGTTATAAAACTATCATCTTTTTCTTATATGTTTTTATTTAAGGCATCACAATTTTTTTCAAGCTTTTCACTTTCAGTTTTTAGACCATGCAAACATTTTCCTAAAATCATGCAATCATCGAAAGTCTTATTAACTTCTTTAGTCAAGTGATCACATATTCTAGCTAAATCTTTATAAGATAGTTCAGGTACCCCATCACTTGAATCCTCACAGCTAGAATCTGTGTGTGCCATCAAATAGAGAGTTGTCACTACATGGCTTTCATCGTCATCGCTATCATCATCCCATGTAGTCACTATAGATTTCTTCTGTTCCTTCACTTTTCCATTCTTCAACAATGGACACTCTGATTTAATATGCCACTGCTTTCTGCAATTGTAGAAAATCACATCATCCTCTGATTCATCATCATTAGAGGAAGACTTGCCCCTTTCCTTTTCATCATTCAGACGTGGGCAATTAGCTTCAATGTGTCCGGATTTCATGCAATTATGACAAATAATTTCATTATCAGAATCACCAGACATATTTTTAGACATAGAAGCATTACGTTTATTTAAAAGAAATTGCCTTCACTGTCAAGTCTTCATATATTTCTTGAAGCCTTTTACCACTAATGCTACATCATCATTGCTATCGTGTTAACTCATTAATGCAATGGACTTCTTCTTTGGTTCTACGTCATCTTTAGCATCTCTTGCTTCCCTTGCCTTAAGATTAAGCTCATATGTCATCAAGTTTTCGATTAGCTCCTCCATACTATATGTGCTAAGATCTTTAGACTCTTGGATCATAGTAACTTTGACATCAAATCTCTTTGGTATTACTCCTAAAATCTTCCTCAATAAATCCTTAGTTGAATAGACCTTCCCAAGTACCATGGAGTGGTAGATGAGAGCATTGAATCTTGTGCACATCTCCTTGATTGCCTCATCATTTTCCATCTTGAAGCTCTCATACTCATGGTTCAGCAAAGTGAGGCAAGTTTCTTTTACATGCGATGTTCTGTAGAACAACGAGGACCACGATTATATTCATTTTATCCAAGGCACAAATAAGTGCATTCATATCTTTAGCGTTCAAAGTATACAATTTTTTATTATTAAGATCACACTTGTCTCTAAGCTTATGAACATATACTCTCTCTGTTTTAACCATATAAGGTGTAAAACCAAATTCAACCATATTCCAAACATCGTAGTCCACCGAGCTTAAATAAGTTTTCATGCAAGCTTTCAATAAGCATAATCAGTTCCATTAAATAATGGTGGCCTAACTACAGACATTCCCTCAGCAAAATCACTATCTGAATGCCCATGACTGTGTGTGAGATCCTAACCTATAGGTCTGAATCTGGTTAACCTATGCTTTGATACCACTTGTAGGATCGAAAGGCACACCTTCGGTTGGGGGGGTGGGCTGAATATGGTGATTAACAAATTAAAAAAACGTGCAACACACATGTAGATAAAAGCACAGAAATCACAGCCAATCACAGAAAACACCCGATGTATCCAGGTGCGGTTGAACCTCGACCTACTATAGCAACCCCCAAAATCCACTAATAGATCAATTAGTCTCAATACACATACTGACACTCAAAACTTGCAAATTCCATGCTCCTTGCTCACAAGCTCTATAGACTCACAACTCTCATGCTCGACAGAATTAATCTAAATAGCTGGACTATGCCTCAATCCAAATCTCATGAATCAAGCCACATAGCTCTCTCACCACAAAAATAATATAAAATAATACAAGGATCAAATCGCACACCAGAAAAATATTAACAAAAAATTTCAGAGTGCTCAGTTTGTAGTGTAGATGTGTCTCCGTCGATACACTTGTTGACAGCTCCACAATGTTTCTGATAGTTCATCAATCGGAGGTCTATACTGAAAGATATGGCTTCTCGAACTTTCAAGGGCCTTTTCCGCAATTTTCTATTTCTTCAGGAATTTTCTACAAAAAGTGCACTCTGTATTGATTTTGGTTTCCCAATGTTGCTTGAGATGCTAGCCGTACCCTTTTAATTGACCATTCTCGTTTCTTATGCAAGCGAGGTTATGATTAAGATTATCAATTTCTGAACTTTATATGCATAAACACCAAAAGGGTATTATGATTAAACAAATAATAATTACGGGTAATGAAAAGAAATCTACCTTTTGTTTCTGTCTGCTTGCATTTGATGATAGCCCTTTGCTCATATGAATCTCTTTCACATGTGCACAATATACACGTTTTATACTCAAAGAACTTTGGCTTGCAATTGAGATTTCTCCATGAATGTATGTGCACCAAAAAAACAAGTCCTTTCAATTATTTCTCTTCAGCACTCAATAATCTCTTCTGTTACAGATAAAATATGTTCAGCCAACCTACATCCCAAAGTTTCGTAGTTGAATGAGTCAACTCCCACCTCGCTCATAAGGAGCCATCAATGGCGGGCCGTTAATGTGCCATTACGCACCATTAATGGCAGGCCATTATTCGCCATCAATGGTGGGTAGTTAATGTGCCATTACGCACCATCAATGGCGGGACATTATTCGCCATCAATGGTGGGTAGTTAATGTGCCATTACGCACCATCAATGGCGGGCCATTATTCACCATCAATGAGATGGAATTAGGACCTCCTCCTTACAAAGAAACGTGTGAACAATAAGGAAAAGGACTCTGGATCTTCTTCCACGCTAGACCAAAGATCTTCTTCGAGACTATACATGGGAGGTCTTCTGCGTGGAATGGTGGCAAGATCTTCTTATTATTCCTCATCATCCGGATTGTCCTCATACGATCACCTACAATAGTTGGGTCAGATCCCACATCTGACCTCAGCTATTCACTAAACAAGATCTCATCTGGCCTAACTATTTCCTCTCTTAGCTCGACGACAACTACTGACGATCTCCCAATAGATCGGCCATAGCTGTCACGAGCCATCTTGAGTCTTTTACTAACTTAAGCATCTGAGGGGCTTAGGCCGGACCCCAGATCCGGCTCACTCTCACGAGTTATTCATGTTTCAGACAGCTTACAGGACGGAGTCCATAGCTCGGAGGTTGGAACATGGCGATAGCTTGGATCCGGCTCGGGGATAGCTTGATCTTGCCGACGATAGCTCGGACTAAGATAGCTCGACTAAAATCTCTTCAACCAGGGGGCTAGCTCGCCCAATCTTCCTACAACCGTCGTCATCTTCCGACCTCAGCTACTGCTACGTCATCTCCTCCACCATCGTCTCTAAACGATCCTTCATTATTGAAGGGTCAAAAAATACCCCACAACAATTGGCGTCGTCTGTGGGAACGAGTCACCACCCATGTCATCAACCACATGGACAAGGATTCGTTTTGCTAATCATATACCATCAACTTCCGACGATCACGAAGGGGTACGCCTTTCTCTTTGGATCCGACCGCCCTATCTCTCAGTCGGTTTCTGTCGGCCAAAGATTTCACATTGGGAGCCCGACTGAATTCGATGCATCGTTCTTATCTTGATCTCGAAGCACCCACAAAATAAAAGTCAAGGAGATGATATCCCAATCCTTATCTCCCCCCTGCCGGAGCTCTGCATTTCCAGCAACACCTCCAAGTTTCATTCGTCAACTGACAAGGCCACCGCTCCACCGTCCGGACCCCCCACCTTGTCTCCAAGACTCTTTACCTCGGCCTCCCAGAAGTCAGGTGGATCGTGATGGGTGACGGTGACACCGCCTTCTTCCCTAATAATCTCGGTCGCGTTCTGGACAAGCACGACCAGCTCTAGCGAGCTCGGCTCGCTTCGTCCGAGCTAGGTGCTCTGGAGACCTGTCGTTCCTCTCAAACAATGGCTCGGATCTTCCATTCGGGCTCTTTTACCGTTCTGCAGATTCGCTGACCAGATCTGGGATGCTCGGCTCACTTCGGTTGAGCTAGGGGCTCCGGAGATCTGTCGTTTCTCCTCGAGCGATTTCCGTCAAATCCTCTCAGCTGATCGTCGGGTTCCCCATCTCTCACCGGCTTCGCCAAGATCCGGGGCGTCATCGCCATCTGCAATTGAGCCAAAGGAGTTAGCCACTTTCAAATGGGAGGCCATGCTTATGAAACCTCGATGGTGGCTGATCTCATTACTGCATCCGTTACTTTTACAGCAGTAGATGGCATTTAATCAAAGTAGCAGGTTTCAGAGTCTAGGGCTATCCTACCAGCCTAGGAGGCCGCTACCGGCTGCCAGGAGTCACGGCAACCGACGGCCGTCATCGACCCTCTACTAAATGTGTCGATCTGATATATCGAACAGCACCGTGCCGATCCGCCACCTTGCGGAGCTGACGCCGATGACGCCACCTCCTCCAGCAAGGCCGCCGGCAGCAGAGGCGGCTGGAATCTACTCGACATCACCGATGAAGAGGAGGAATTTCGTGTTCAATGGCGCTGGCAGGAGCTCCAGGCGGAGGGACTGGACATGATCCACAGTGAGCAGCTGCTTCCTCGATGATGGGCCTCAGATGGATAGGAGTTCGAGGACGACAGTGGGGATCTGGCCTTGGGCCCGCTCCTTGATGGCGCACTTCTCGATCTTAGACTTGAGATCCTAACGCTCGGCATGAATCGCCAGGCCGGAGAACTTCGGTCCCTCGATGCTACCGACGTCATCGTCGAATCTGCCAGCATCATCACCGACTGTGACCACCGATCCTCCCCTTAGGCCTTGCTGTGTCCTCAGTCACGACGAAAACCCAAAACACTATGAATTGAGGCTGCTGTATACAAGGCGATCAACGTAAGGAAGCAAATCAGAGAGGACGATGGAGTACTTTCGCTTGTGGCAGGATCCCCTCATGAGGACCAGCGTGTACCCCCCGTCAGTATGGAGAAGGATGAAGTCCATGGCAGTTTATTGGGGCTTCCTCCACTGATTGTCAGGTTCTTTCTTGCCAACGATGCCGAACACCAAGCGAACAAGGCTCCAACCAACTTCAACAACTGGAGGTCTCCGCTCCGACGAGACGATCCCGACCTACCTCGTCCTAGCTGATGATTGAGTCTAAGAATCGATACCCCCCAAGCAGCGATCGACAGAGATCAGGGCTCCCCAACGTCGTCCCCCACCTCTTCCTCGACATCGTGCACACCACCTGATCCCTCAGCTCATACGAACCGACTGCTTCTCCCCACCGCGGCTGCCATCTCTGAATGCAATCTCGACGCCACCCCGACCAGCATCGTTGTCTTCAAGCTGGCAGCCGATCAGCGAGGCGATCCAAATCAGAGACATGCCACAATCATGATGCGGTGCAAGATCTCTCCTTACTTCAAGCTCGGCCTCTGCATGCCCATTGGACTCCTCGTTCGGGCCTACAGAGGGGAGATCTTGATGGGCGAGGTCATCCTGTCAAGCGGCTAAGGGAGACAGTCTGCTCATGCCTCCCTCTCAACCTGCCGAAGACATCGATCCGCTACCACCCAGACCTACGACACCGCCTTCAAGCACTACATCTACCTGCTCTACAGCACAGTGCTTCTTGTGCTCTTCGGGGCCGTCTACATGCCTCCATCTAGACCGCGGTGTTGTCTACATAGGTGGCATCCCTCACGGAAGCATCTTTATGGAGCCACATCTGCGTCATGTCACGGATCCTGCCGTTCGCATAGGTGCTCGGCTGACTTCCCATAGGGGTAGGGATCCTTGTCGTTCAGCAGATGGTTGATTTGTTGGCGATTGTCGATCCCGAGGATGGGAAGCATGATGTTGCAGAGGGGTGAGAAAGTATGAGGAGCGAAGCATTAAGCAGGTTTCACATCAAGCGGGGTTGAGACGATCTAAGGGAGTACCATATCCATCGAAATTGGACCCAAGAATCTCCCCTCGGTGGCGATCTCCAGACTCATCCCTCTACTCACCTCCAACAACTCATACATAAGTGGGAGTGTTCGTACGGGAAGTCTTGAGCTGGAAGATACAAAGATTGCAAACTATCACCTTCCGAGCCGACGACAAAGCTCAGCTTCTCCCCAGATGTCGGCATGTCCCATCACGCCACACCTTGGAGCTCGATAGTATTCTCCCAAAGCACGGCTTAGTTCTTAGAACTCAGCCTCAAAACTCAGCTGTGATACGGCTTCTCAAACTCTGCAAGACCACTATCAAGCTTGGCTCATGTGCTCAAGAAGCTTGGATCAGACGTTTCGGTTATGGACCCATCCAGGAGGATGCTGACCGACCCAGGAGGGAGCCGACCAGTCCAGGCCGACCAAGACGAGGCCGACCCCCTCCAGGAAGAAGCCGACCAGCAGAAGCTCTCCCCGCTACATCCCCTTGGACGATCTTTCGACCAGACAAGGTCACTCGATGAGAGGAGGCCGATCCATACAACTGACCTGCTCTGACATGATTTTTAGCATCTCGAATTTGCCATCTGCCTAGGCGAACCCGAGATATGGAGGGGGCAATGATAACGTACATGGGAGGACACCTACTACCTCCACCTTCCAAGCTTCCCCGACGGTACAGAAACTCAGGCAATGGCACAGAACATCCGCTGACTAGACTGGATCTTGAGCTAAAACTGGGATCCAGACAAGAGCCAGGATCAGTTGTGAGGCTGGGGCAATCCCTAAGCAGTCCGACCCGTACGGTTTGCCGTAAGACTGGGGGAAACTCCTCCAGCAGGTTGACCCATCGGTTTGACATAAGGCTGGGGCAACTCCCCCAGCAGGTCGACTAAACTTGGATCGGTCGTAAGGATGGGGCAACTCCCCCAGCAGGCCGATCAGTCAATCGACCGTAAGACTAGGGGTCACCCCCAGCAGGCCTATCGACCCATCGATCGTAATGCTGGGGCAACTCTCCCAGCAGACCAACCACATCAACTGTAAGATTGGGGGCAACTCCCCGAGCATGCTGATTGTAATGTCCTGATAGCTACTGCACAAGTACTAAAGGGGGGGTGAATAGTACTTTAAAATAATCAAGAGTATAATTCCTAATTATCTTGCAAACTCAACCAACAATGCGGAAATGAAAATTGACAACAATAAAAGACAATCGCAAACAAACGATATAACAGGTTCGGATCCACCCAAGTCACCCCGACTTGTTCCTGGTGATCCTACGTCCCAAACACCCGGATCACCTCCGGCTACTTGAGTTAGAAACCTCTAACTCAAATTTGCACTATGAAATTCTTGTAGAAAACCTCTACAAGATCAAATCATACACAAATTAAAATGTGACTCCCACAAACCGGGATCACACACTTCTCTCACAAACCGAGAGAAAAACTTACAATAGCAATGTAAATGAAATATGAAATGCTTACCAACAAAATCCTATACCTTGAGTAAACTTACGATTTTAGGGCAAGGAGGATTTTGGAGGAGAATAAGTCACCAAACCCTAGCTCCAAGAAGATGATCAGCAATAGAAGCCTAGGGTGGAGTTGGTGACCTTGAATCAAGCCCTTGGCTTGAATGGCTCACAATCAATGAGAATCTCTCTTGAGGAATAAGAGTGAGGGAGAGATTCTTGTGAGAAATGAAGCTTGAGAAATGGAGTTTAATGCTTCTCTTTGATTCTCTAAAAATGCAACAAATATCAGCCTTGAATGCTATGAAGAAGCATCTCAAGATTATATAGGATAGAGAAGAGAGAGAGAGAGAAAATTCGTGCATTTAATGCTCCAACGGATCTATTTCTGAAGCAGTCTAATCGGTCTAAGAAGGATCACTGACGACTAGATTCACAACTAGTCGGTCGGTGATTCAACATGGACCGACTAAAAGGTTCACAGCCAATATAGAAAGTTCAGGGAGTAAATAACTAGTCGGTCTAAGAAGACTTGCCAACCGACTAGTTTGACAACTAGTCGGTTGGTTAGTGTTATTTGACCGACTAAGAGTTGAAATAAAATAGGCTGAATTCAAAGAGAGCTAGTCGGTCTAAGAACAAAGTCCAACCGACTAGTTTCAGAACTAGTCGGTCGATGAATGTTCTTGGACCGACTAATTGTAAACAGAACTCGGGCTGGAAAATAAAGTCTTAACTAGTCGGTCTAAGAAGGATTC
Source organism: Scilla litardierei (assembly GCA_030789695.1). Classification (NCBI taxonomy): domain Eukaryota; kingdom Viridiplantae; phylum Streptophyta; class Magnoliopsida; order Asparagales; family Asparagaceae; genus Scilla; species Scilla litardierei. The sequence continues at coordinate 29,623,472 of CM061135.1, forward strand.
CTAACCGACTAGTTTGACAACTAGTCGGTCGGTGAACCTTCTTGGACCGACTAATTGATAAACAGTGTCTAGGCTGAATTGAGCAAGGTGATCTAGTCGGTTCAAGAAGGATTGCCGACCGACTAGATTGTCATCTAGTCGGTTGGTTCTTCTTCTTGAACCAACTAAGATGCACAAGAAGCCGCGAAATGACGCGCGAAGCTTCGGGAAAGTTTCTATGGGCTTCTAAGATAATCCTAGCTCTAAGATATGAGCGTTAAGAAGATAAACAAGTAAGACCTACTCAAGGCTTAACATTCTACGAAAAGAAGCTAGAAGACTATAAATAAAACTTGACGAACCGTCTTCAAAAGCTTCAATCCGAATCTCTTGACTTCAATAATGCTCCTAGAGCTTCAACGAAGCTTCAGGCACACGATCACGCGCTTTGAGAAGTCTTAAGACGTCGCTTTTGATGTTCAAGTCTTAAGCACTTCATACAACAAAATGTATCACAAAACATGTATACATCAAAATACATCATAAAACATCAAAACATACATCAAAAATCCATCAGCACCCAACTATCCTACCCCACTCTCTCACAACAGATAAATCATCCAAATGCACATGGGAGAGTCCTCCAACGCAAGCTCAGGAGGCAGAGGGAGGATCAGCAGCAGCAGCAGGCTCTGCAGAAGGGGTGGTGGGAACGACCAGAGTGTCAACTGAATGGAGAGTGGCAATAGGAGTGGTCTCGGGAGCACCAGCAGACGAAGTATCCACCGAAGGAATGGTGGCAGCAGGTGTGCTCTCCGGAGCACCAGCAGAAGTAGCAGCAGCAGACGTACCCTCGGGGGCACGAGGAGGAGAACCAGCAAGCTCCTGGAGATCAGCCTCATCCATTTCCTTCTCGTCAGAAACAGAAGAAGGAACCTCAAGGCCCAAGTGAGAACAGATGCGAGCTAGCATCTCCTCAGAACGAGAAACACGAGGCTCCACACGTTGCAGGGAAACTGCAAACTCAGCGAGTGACGGAGTAGGAGAAGGAGCAGTAGCAGCTGAAGCAGAGGGGGTAGTCCTCTGAATGTGACGAAGCGCCGCAAGAGACTTCTTGACGGCCGTCGCATTCAGGGGAGGACCCAGAGGACGCTGATCATTGGGGGGGAGAGGGACGCCGAAATGACGGAAAACGAGAGTCAATAGGCACGGATATGGAATGTGAGCAGATTTGGTGGACTTTCGGATGCATTCAAAAGAGTCCATCTTATCTAAGATAATACGAGCCCAATTGAACTCGCTCCCCATGAAAAGAGCGTAGATCAGCTTGAGGAACGGCTGGGAGGGCATGCTAGAAGAGCTGTACTTCGGAAGGAGGCACGACTTCAAGATAAGATTGAGGACCCAAGCGTTAGGGTTAAATGATTTGGAGGGAACTCCAATCATGGCGGGAGGGATGACATGAAACATCTCAGAAAGCATCGCCTGGTCAAGATTGTGGATGTCATCCACGGAGATATCAGCAGGAAGCAGGCCAGAGGATGAGACACCTATCAAATCCCCTAAGATCTCTGCCGTGAGGACAATAGGTGTCCCCAAGACAGTGGTCTCAATGGAGTGGGTATCATCATACTCACCCCGTACTCGATTTGCATAGAATAATTTGACGAGTCGGGGGTACGGGTGAGGGTTCGCCTTGGGGTCATGGCGAAGATAGTCTAAAAGGCCGCTATCGGAAAGAAGATCGGCGAGATGTGGAAAATCTGAGAACTGAACGAAGTGCTCCAATATCAATGGACAGTGCTCGATACAATTGTATGCCGCGAGACACATCGAGTCATTGCGACAAAACGAAATATCGACACCACCCAAAGGCATGGGAGCCTTCCCCTTAGACAGACGAGAGCTAGATCGAGGAGGAGGAGTAGGAGCCCTAGCGGTAGGCTCAGACTCAGGAATGTACTCTGCGTCAGAGTCATCGGGAGGAGTGGGAGCACGGAAAGAGCCAGGCTTAGATTCTGAAGATCAGGCTCTAGGCTTAGCAGTTGCCGTCCTCTTCTTCTTAAGAGGAGGCGAGAGGATGATGGATGAGTCGATTTGGCGCGGCGTTTGGGTTGAGGGAGGTCCGTAGGAGGAGACTCGACGGTCATGTGAGACGGACTCAAGGGACGGATAGGGATACGTGTCTTGCCATACTCGAGACGAGACAACACAAACCAACGCACGAGATCGACACAAACGAAATCGAAAGATAAACCCTAATACAAACCCTAAAACGAAATGGAATAAAAGTTTGACCTAGATTGAAACCCTAAGAGCTGAAGTCAAACCCTAAAAATGAGAAGGAGAGATGAAGCTATACCCTAGGACGGAGAGAGACGATCGGCACCGACTGAGGGTGGCCGGAGACGGCGGAGCACGGCTGAAACGACGGAGGGAGGAGACAGGTTGCGGGGGTTAGGGGGGTTGAGAAGAGGGAACACACCGATTAGAGTGAGATCTAATCGGTGCCCAAGGAATATAAGTCGACAGAAGAGGAAAAGACCAACGTGCCCTAACGCATTTAGTCGGTCTAAGTACAAGTGCTGACCGACTAGAATGCAATCTAGTCGACCGTCCAATGTGCTTGGACCGACTAAGAGCAAACAACAAGCAAAGTCAAAAACTAGGGCATGAGTTAGTCGGTCTAAGTTCAGTAGCTGACCGACTAGAACTCAATCTAGTCGGTCGTCCAATGAACTAGGACCGACTAAAAGAGTCCAAAAATTTGAAATGTCGCAATTTTGAGTTCTCTCCTACGCGCACTTGGACGAAACATCAAAATACTCTCAAACATCATTAATCTACCCCATAAAACATCGAAAATCTTAAATACGACGTTCATGAATATTTCTGGCGTAAATTACAAAAATTCAAACATAAATCGAAAAATCCCAACACATCTAGCATGAGTATATATAAAAGAAATTTATTATCATGCAAGATTATTAAAAAATATGAATCCTAAATCTCAGATTCACCCATAATCCCCAATTCTCGACGTAACCGCACCAAGGAGTCTTCCTTGAGTGGTTTCATGAAAATAACGGCGATTTGCTTCTGGGTTTCAACGTACACTAAAATGATGTCCTTTTTAGCAACATGATCATCTAGGAAATGGTGACAGACATCTATGTGTTCAGAGCGGGAATGGTGTACCGGATTCTTAGAGAGACATATTGCACTCTGGTTGTCCACCATAATAGGGCAAGTATCACAGTGTATACTAAAGTCTTTAAGAGTGTGTCTCATCCAAAGAACCTGAGCACACGCAGCACCGGCGGCAATATATTCCGCCTCGGTGGTTGAAAGTGATACGGAATTCTGCTTCTTGGAAAACCAAGAGACAAGAGAATTTCCTATAAAATGGCAAGTGCCACTAGTACTTTTCCTGTCGGATTTACATCCCGCATAATCTGCGTCACTATATGAGATTAACTCATATACGCTAGACTTTGGATAAAGTAATCCGAAGTCGAGTGTGTAACTTAAATAACGGAAAATACGTTTTACCGCTACTAAGTGAGATTCCTTAGGTTGAGACTGATAACGAACACATACACATACGACAAACATAATATCGGGCCTACTGGCAGTAAGATATAGTAAACTACCTATCATACCTTGATATAGACGAATGTCTACATCTTTGCCGCCCGAATCTTTATCAAGATGTGTAGTAGTGCTCATTGGATTCTTCTTCCCAGAGGCATTATCCATTCCAAATCGCTTTAGCAACTCCACCGTGTACTTGGTTTGGTGGATGAAGATTGCATCGTTCATTAGGCGAATTTGGAGACCTAAGAAATATTTGAGCTTACCCATGTGGCTCATCTAAATTGGTCCTTCATGACATTAGAAAACTCTTCGCAAAGAGTGAAGTTATTAGCACCGAAAATGATATCATCAACATAAATTTGAACTAAAATAATATCATGATTCGAATACTTAACAAATAATGTAGAATCAACTTCACCCATTTTAAAACCCAAATCCAAAAGAATGTTCTTTATGCGGTCATACCAAGCTCGAGGAGCTTGTCTCAAACCATAAAGTGCTTTCTTAAGTTTGAAAACGTGATTTGAAAATTTTTCATTTATAAAACCCAGAGGTTGAGAAACATAAACTTCCTCAACGACATCTCCGTTTAAAAACGCACTTTTTACATCCATTTGAAAGCGTTTAAAATCTTTATGGCATGCAAAAGATAACAACAACCTAATAGATTCTAATCTAGCTACCGGAGCAAAGGATTCTTCGAAATCTATACCTTCCTCTTGCCGGTAGCCTTGAGCTACTAACCAAGCTTTGTTCCGGACGACGTTTTGGTTCTCGTCGGTCTTGTTCTTGAAAATCTACTTCGTTCCTATAACGGTGTGGTTCTTCGAAGGCAATGGAACAAGCTCCCAAACCTCAGTCCTCTCAAATTGAATGAGTTCTTCCTCCATGGCTAGGATCCAAGCACTATCTTCGCACGCTTCGTTAATATTCTTTGGCCCTATTGAGGAGGCAAAGGCACAATGAGCGAAGTAGTTGACTTGAGATCTCGTTTTGACACTATCAAGTATGTTGACAATGACTTGCTCATGGGGATGGTCACGAACTGTATGAAGCTGTTTGGAAACTCCCTGATCAATAGGAACATTCTCAAAAAGATTCATCAGTAGGGTTAGTATCAATAGAATCAATAGAATTAGAATTACCAATAGAATCACATAAAACATCCATGGAGTCATCATCATTAGTAATTCTAGACGGGACAAAATTTTCATTGAATGAAACATGAAGTGATTCCTCGTTCGTTGAGGTTCTTTTGTTGTATATCAGGTAGGCTTTGCTACGGGAGGAATATCCAACAAATATCCCCTCATCGGATCTTGGATCAAATTTGTCCAAACTTCCATACGTGTTTTTAATAAAACATTTTGCACCGAAAACTCGAAAATGTTTAACTTGAGGCAATCTACCAAACAACAATTCATAACAAGTTTGTTTGGTGCCGGGCCTCAAAAGTATACTATTAAAAACATAGCAAGCGGTATGTACCGATTCCGCCCAAAATTGATGGCCAAGTTGGATATCATCAAGCATAGTGCGAGCACATTCCACTAGCGTCCTATTCTTTCTCTCAACAACACCATTTTGAGGAGGTGCGCGAGGGAAGGAAAAGGTGTGAGTAATACCAACTTCATCACAAAAATTTGAGAAAGACTCATTCTCAAATTCCCCTCCATGATCACTACGAATAGTGACAATGGTGGTTCCAATGAGATTTTGTACTTTCTTAACAAATATTGTGAAGTTTTCAAAAGCATCATTTTTATTACTTAATGGAAATGCCCAAGTAAATCTAGAAAAGTCATCAACGATGACAAGTCCATATCGTGCATTTCCTAATGAAGCAACTCTAGTTGGCCCAAAAAGATCTAGATGTAATAGCTCTAGAGGCCGCTTAGATGAAATGCTTTTCTTAGGTTTAAATGACGATTTTGGAAGCTTGCCTCGTTGACACGAGTCACAAAAGCTTTTCTTTTGAAAGACAAGCTTATGAAATCCTTTAATAGAATTTAACTTGGAAAGTTTGAAAAGTGTTCCAAAGTTCACATGACCAAAACGTCGATGCCATAAGTGTTGTTCACTTGTGTTGGCAATGAGACATTGTTCATGTGATTTTGGAAGATCTAATATATAAATATCCTTATGGCGTGTGCCAGAGAATAACACATTATTAGTATCTTTATTCAAAATATGACACATTCCTTTCGCAAAGCTAACTTTGTAACCTTTGTCACAAAGTTGGCTTATTGAAATAAGATTGTGATTTAATCCTTTAACAAGGTAAACATCACTTATTAGTGGTTTAGAAGGATTACCAACTTTACCAACACCAATGATGGTTCCGCTCTCGTTGCCTCCAAAGACTAGTCGGTTCCCATTTGCAATGGGCACCACTCCGGAGAGCAATTGAGCTTCACCCGTCATGTGTTTTGAGCACCCGCTATCGAGTATCCAATTATTCTTGGAGTTAAATTTGGATTTGTTGTTCCGTTTCTTTTTCTTGAGTATATAAAGATAGAAATATCATTCCATGGTACCCAAGGTCATTGGGTCCTAAAAGATTAGACCTTTGGAAGCCAAGTCCAATTGGACTTAGACTTCCCAACATAATCATCATTATGCACGACATTCATAAAATAGGAATTCATGTAAGCTTGTTTTTCATGCATGTTAGTGTTCTTCGGGCCCCAAATAGTGAATATTTTGGGAGCCCTATTCCTATTGGGAGCATGCATACGTTGTTGATTTCTACGTGATGCATGTCGTGGATATGCATATGGCACATGATGAAATGGTGGTGGCATCATATGAATTGGTGCATGATGGTAATTGTTCATATGATATTGATGTGGATGAACATATGCATGTGGAGGAACACGTGCGTGAGGGTGTCTCACATGGTGTGCATGTGCTCGTGGATGTGGTGCATAGAAATCATCATACGTGTGAACCGGTGGAGTAGGATGTGTGTTCCTACGTGGCATGGTATTGGTGTACATAAATGCATGACCCTTCTTTGGAGGTCCACCCAAAGTAGGTTTCTTTCCAAACGAGGGTGTGTACGAAGTGGAAGCACCATTGGTAGATGAACTACCAATGGGGTGTTTTCTCCCACTCGTTGAGGCATCGGAAGTTGGCCTAAAAAAGGTGGTAGACGATTTGGATGAATTTCTCATCTTATACCCCAAGCCAATGCGATGATTGGCCGGAAGTAAGTCATTTAGGATATTATCCAAATGGTCCTTACCTTTATTGAATTTATTAAGCCGGCCTAATGTGGACTCATACTTCTCGGTGAGAGAAAGTATAGAAACATCCAAAGTGGACACTTGAGTTGTGAGTACAGAAACATGAGACTTGAGATTCTCATTCTCAATACTCAAAGTTGAGTTTCGAGAAATAAAATCCGCTATCTCATGTTCATCCAATTCCTCAATATGAACATGCTCAAGTTGAGATTTGAGGTTTACAATCTCATTTCTCAAACTTTCAACGACGGTGCCATTGTTGATGATAATAGGCTTAGGTGAGGTTTGAAGACTAGTTAACTCATCTTTGGTCTTAGTATATCTATTTACTAATTTAGAATATTTAGGCCAAATTTGCTCGTTAGCTAATCTAAGGTCATCCATCGTTACCTCATCGCATTCATCCTCGCTTTCATCGGAGGAAGACTCTTGATCATGTTCCTGTCTAGCCATGAAGCACATGTGTGCTTGCTCCACTTGTTCATCATCTGACTCTCCACTTGAGGAGTCCTCGTCAGAGTCGGTGAATGTCCCGACAAGTCCTTTCTTGTACACTTTCTTGTACTTCCGAGACTTGTCGAACTTTGGCGCCTTCCACTTCTCCTTTTGTTTATTTTGAGGACAATCCGCTTTCATGTGTCCTGGCTTGTTGCATTTAAAACACAAAGGAGCGGAGGTGTTAGTAGAACTAAACTTAGATTTGTTCTTGAAGTTACCTTTCCGGAAGAATCGGTTGAACTTCTTTGCCATGAGGGCAAGAGATTCAATGTCCAACTCGTCTTCTGATTCTTCATCATCGTTAGAAGTAGATGGAGCGGCCTTGAACGCAATCGCCTTTTTCTTTGGCTCGTCTTGCTTCAAGTAAGACTTCATCTTGTCTTGCATCTTTATTTTGCTATCCTTGCGTACCTCATAAGACATCAAGGTACCCATTAGTTGAACGACGGTATATTTATTCATATCGTTACCTTCCTCGATGGCGAAGGTACGCTTTTCCCAACAAGAAGGAAGTTCGACAATGATCTTTGAGACTTTCTCCTTTTGGGTGTAGGTCTTTCCAAGAGCCTCCAACTCGTTGGTAATGTCAACGAAGCGAGCATAGTACTCCTTCATCTTCTCACCCTGTTGCATATGAAATAACTCGTAATCTTTATTAACAACGGTGAGTTTGGAGTCTCTTACCCTACTCGTTCCTTCATGCAAGATGAGGAGTGAGTTCCAGATTTGATATGCACTCTTACATGTGCATATCTTGTTGAAGTCTTCGGGCTCCAAAGTGCATTACAAGGCATTCATTGCCTTGGCATTGGTTACCTCCGCGGTGACCTCCGCGGTAGTCCACTTCGCGAAATCTTCTTCGGCGGGCTCGACATACTCCGTCATCGTGGCTCTCCATAGTGAAGTGCTCCGGAGGAACGTTTCCATCCGGCATTTCCAGTACCCGTAATTGGTACCGTTGATGAAAGGAGGCCTAGTTGAGGAGTGTTCTTCCATCACCGAAGAAGCTCCTTCACGGTTCCTGAAGATGCTATAGTCTGAAGGTGGACGAACGGTCTTGTTGTCATTGGTAGACATAGCTATGAACTTGGCTTTGATACCAAATGTAATGCACTGATAGCTACTGCACAAGTACTAAGGGGGGGTGAATAGTACTTTAAAATAATCAAGAGTATAATTCCTAATTATCTTGCAAACTCAACTAACAATGCGGAAATGAAAATTGACAACAATAAAAGACAATCGCAAACAAACGATATAACGGGTTCGGATCCACCCAAGTCTCCCCGACTTGTCTCCGGTGATCCTACGTCCCAAACACCCGGATCCCCTCCGGCTACTTGAGTTAGAAACCTCTAACTCAAATTTGCACTATGAAATTCTTGTAGAAAACCTCTACAAGATCAAATCATACACAAATTAAAATGTGACTCCCACAAACCGGGATCACACACTTCTCTCACAAACCGAGAGAAAAACTTACAATAGAAATGTAAATGAAATATGAAATGCTTACCAACAAAATCCTATGCCTTGAGTAAACTTACGATTTTAGGGCAAGGAGGATTTTGGAGGAGAATAAGTCACCAAACCCTAGCTCCAAGAAGATGATCAGCAATAGAAGCATAGGGTGGAGTTGGTGACCTTGAATCAAGCCCTTGGCTTGAATGGCTCACAATCAATGAGAATCTCTCTTGAGGAATAAGAGTGAGGGAGAGATTCTTGTGAGAAATGAAGCTTGAGAAATGGAGTTTAATGCTTCTCTTTGATTCTCTAAAAATGCAATAAATATCAGCCTTGAATGCTATGAAGAAGCATCTCAAGATTATATAGGATAGAGAAGAGAGAGAGAGAAAATTCGTGCATTTAATGCTCCAACGGATCTATTTCTGAAGCAGTCTAATCGGTCTAAGAAGGATCACTGACGACTAGATTCACAACTAGTCGGTCGGTGATTCAACATGGACCGACTAAAAGGTTCACAGCCAATATAGAAAGTTCAGGGAGTAAATAACTAGTCGGTCACTTGCTAACCGACTAGTTTGACAACTAGTCGGTCGGCGAGTGTTCTTTGACCGGCTAAGAGTTGAAATAAAATAGGCTGAATTCAAAGAGAGCTAGTCGGTCTAAGAACAAAGTCCAACCGACTAGTTTCACAACTAGTCGGTCGATGAATGTTCTTGGACCGACTAACTGTAAACAGTAACTCAGGCTGGAAAATGAAGTCTTAACTAGTCGGTCTAAGAAGGATTCCTAACCGACTAGTTTGACAACTAGTCGGTCAGTGAACCTTCTTGGACCGACTAATTGATAAACAGTGTCTAGGCTGAATTGAGCAAGGAGATCTAGTCGGTTCAAGAAGGATTGCCGACCGACTAGATTGTCATCTAGTCGGTTGGTTCTTCTTCTTGAACCAACTAAGATGCACAAGAAGCCGTGAAATGAATCCCGAAGCTTCGGGAAAGTTTCTATGGGCTTCTAAGATAATCCTAGCTCTAAGATATGAGCGTTAAGAAGATAAACAAGTAAGACATACTCAAGGCTTAACATTCTACGAAAAGAAGCTAGAAGACTATAAATAAAACTTGACGAACCGTCTTCAAAAGCTTCAATCCGAATCTCTTGACTTCAATAATGCTCCTAGAGCTTCAACAAAGCTTCAGGCACACGATCACGTACTTTGAGAAGTCTTGAGACGTCGCTTTTGATGTTCATAGAATTTTGGCGACGATCTCCATAACTGCACTCACAAAGAGTTAGTTCACGATATTTATGTTTGTTCATCATCAAAACCAAATCCGGAAAATCAATACTCAACACCGATTACTCGATCGACCATAAGACTGGGGGTCGCCCTCCCAGCAGGCTTATCGACCCGTCGATCGTAAGGCCGGGGCAACTCCCCCAACAGACTGACCAGATCGACCGCGAGGCTGGGGCAACTCCCCCAGCAGGCCAATCACTCGATCAACCGTAAGACTGGGGTAGCTCCCCCAGTAGGACGATCGACCCGTCAATCGTAAGGCTGGGGGAAAATCCCCAGAAGACCGACCAGATCCACCGTGAGGCCGGGGCAACTCCCCCAGCTGGCTGATCACTCGATCAGTCGTAAGACTGGTGGTAGCTCCCACAGCAGGCCGATCGACCTGTCGATCGTAAGGCTGGGGGCAACTCCCCTAGCAGACTGACCAGATCGACCGTGAGGCTGGGGGAAACTCCCCCAACAGGCCGATCTCTTGATCGACCGTAAGACTGGGGTAGCTCCCCTAACAGGCCGATCGACCCGTCGATCATAAAGCCGGGGTCAACTCCCCCAGCAAACCGACCACATCGACCGTGAGGCTGGGGGCAACTCCCTCAGCAAGCCGATCACCTGATCGATTGTAAGACCGGGGATAGCTCCCCTACCAGGTCGATCGACCCGTCGATTGTAAGGCTGTGGGCAACTCCCCTAGTAGACCGACCACATCAACCGTAAGGCTGGGGCAACTCCCCCAGCAGAACGATCACTCCATCGACTGTAAGGCTGGGGGCAACTTCCCCAGCCGGCCGATCACTCGATCGACCGTAAGGCTGGGGGCAACTCCCCCAGCAGGCCGACCACCCACTGATCGTAAGTCTGGGGGGCAACTCCCCCAGCAAGCCGACCAACCTGTCGACCGTAAGTCATGGGCCACTTCCCCAGCTGGCCGTCCCACTCTCTCGTCGGCCGTAAGTCGAGGGGACACTCCCCTCACCACCGAATGAACCTCGGACCGACCCATTATTGTAACTAGCTGACTTCGCAAGACTCACAAAGGGATCAACTTCTCCCTATTATACTTCATCTCCTGACCTCAACCTCCACAGCGGAAGAGCTCGGAAGATGGGGGCAAATGTTACAGATAAAATATGCTCAGCCAGCCTACATCCCAAAGTTCCGTAGTTGAATAAGTCAACTCCCACCTCGCTCACAAGGAGCCATCAATGGCAGGCCGTTAATGTGCCATTACGCACCATCAATGACGGGCCATTATTCGCCATCAATGGTTGGCAGTTAATGTGCCATTACGCACCATCAATGGTGGGCAGTTAATGTACCATTACGCACCATCAATGATGGGATAATATTAACCATCAATGGCGGGCCATTATTCGCCATCAATGAGATGGGATTAGGGCCTCCTCCCTATAAAGAAACATGGGAACAACAAGGAAAAGGACTCTGGATCTTCTTCCACACTAGACCGAAGACTAGCCATGGGAGGTCTTCTACGAGGAATGGGGCACGATCTTCATCTTCATCTTCATCCTTCTGATCGTCCTCTTACGATCACCTACAACAGTTGGGTCAGATCCCACATCCGACCTCGGATCCGACCTCATGTATTCACTAAACAGGATCTTCTCTGGCCTAACTATTTCCTCTCTTAGCTCGGCGACAACTACTGACGATCTCCCAACAGATCGACCATAGCTGTCACGAGCTATCTTGAGTCTTTTATTGACTTAAGCATTTAAGGGGCTTAGGACCGGACCCCAGATCCGGTCCACCCTCCCGAGTTATTCATGTTGCAGACAACTTACAAGTCGGAGTCCATAGCTCGGAGGTTGGAACACGTCGATAGCTCGGATCCGGCTCGGAGATAGCTTGATCTTGCCGGCGATAGCTCAGACTAAGATAGCTGGATCAAAATCTCTCCAACCCGAGGGCTAGCTCGCCGAATCTTTCTACAACCGTCGTCATCTGACCACATCAGCTGCTGCTACGTCATCTCTACCGCCATCGTCTCTGTACGATCCTTCGTTATTGGGGGGGCCAAAAAATACCCCCAACATCTCCCTGATATTTTTGTGGCTCTCTAATTATATTTTCTCTACATCACATAATTTTGCTTGAGCCGGGATTTATTTGATTTTGGCCTGGACCCTCTACTATTTTTCTGCACATGAAACCCCTTATATAGCTTTCCTTTGGCCTACCTAAACTCTTTGGAATTTACAATTTTGCCCTATCAATTATCAGACGACCTTGCCTCTTTGTAATAAAATTACGATATTGCCATTTACCTTATGCTTTTGGATTTAAAGAACCCCTTATATGTGAAATCTGTTGTGAAGGGAAATAGTAGGGAAATAGGTGTAGAGGGTTAAGAGCCCCCTACCCTTATATTTATAGCTTTCAATAGTGGGCTGGATACCCAATGGGCCTCATGGGCCTATTCATAACATTTCCCCTTATCCAACCAACATTGAATAAGAGGTGGATTCTTCAGGATCCGAGTTAGGATAACTGTTGTTAAATAAAGAACAGTTAATCCATAACTTCCCCTGTTTTAGGGATGTGTCTAGGGGTGGATACTTCAGGATCCAGAGTCAACGAGGTTGCCTCGTCAAAACCTTGACTACGGAAAACCCTGTGGGAAAAAACCTGTAGCCAAGGGAAAAGAGTACAACTCTGCGGTTGACTCCCCCTCATCTGACCAAGCTTCAGGATTGCAGATTTCCTATGAATCTATACATTAGTTTCCTATGTATCTATGAGTTCATAATCCTCTCATCCTGACCCAGTTTACATTTACTCACTCTCCTCATCCCAATCCCATATACAAGTTTCTCAAAGATACTAGTAGGAATGGATTTGGTAAGCAAATCCGCCAAGTTATTACATGATTGGATATTCTGTACCTCAATCTGCTTCTGCTTCTGAAGGTCATGCGTCCAGAAGAACTTGGGGGAGATATGCTTTGTCTTGTCGCCTTTTATGTTGCCGTCCTGTAGCTGGGCTATACATGCTGCATTGTCTTCATGAAGTGGAGTAGGCACAAGAATGCCAGTCATCAGGCCGGTGGAGGTGAGGATGTGCTGGATCACAGAGCATAGCCAAAAACTCTCCTTGCTTGCTTCGTGGATTGCTAGGAGCTCTGAGTGAGTGGATGAGACGGTCGTCATGGTCTGCTTTACAGATCTCCAGGATATGGCTGTGCCTCCATAAGTAAACATGTATCCTGTCTGAGACTTCTCTGTTTGAGGATCGGACATGTATCCTGCAACAGCATAACCAACTAAACCAGTTGATGCCCCTTTCCTGTAGAATAGACCTAAGTCTATAGACCCTTGGAGGTAGCGCAGAAGATGCTTAACTCCGGCCTAGTGCCGCTGTGTAGGTGCAGCACTATATCTGGCTAGTAAGTTGACTGCAAATGCTATGTCAGGGCGAGTGCAGTTAGCCAGGTAAAGGAGTGCACCGATAGCACTTAGATAAGGTACTTCGGGGCCTAGTGCTTCCTCCCCCTCTTCCAGCGGCTGGAAGGGGTCTTTATGTACATCCAATGATCTGACGACCATTGGGCTGCTGAGGGGGTGGCACTTATCCATCTGAAACTTTTTCAATAAGTTCGATGTGTAAGTTGACTGATGTAACAGGATCCCATCGTTAAAATGCTCTATTTGAAGACCTAAACAGAATTTTGACTTTCCGAGGTCTTTCATCTCGAAGGTTTCTGTCAAGCTTCTAGAAATCTCTGCGATCTCTTCAGGAGATCCGATGAGGTTCAATTCGTCTACATATACGGCTATGATTACAAAGCCTGTTGCCTTTGCTCTTATAAAGATGCAAGGACAGACTGGGTCGTTTGCGAATCCTTATTTTGCAAGGAAATCGCTCAGTCTGTTATACCACATCCTTCCAGATTGTTTTAGACCATATAATGATCTTTGCAGTTTCACTGAGTAGATGTCACGTTCTCTCTCTTTTAGTGCTGCAGGCAAAGAATAACCGTCAGGCAATCTCATATAGATGTCTCGGTCTAGGTTGCCATATAGGTATGCAGTAACCACGTCCATGAGTTGCATATCTAAACCCTCTTGGGCTGTTAAGCCAATGAGAAATCGGAAGGTGATCGCGTCCATGACCGGGGAGTATGTGGCTTCAAAATCCACCCCTGGACGTTGGGTAAAGCCCTGCGCTACAAGCCTTGCTTTGTAGCGAACGATCTCATTCTGTTCATTTCATTTTCTAACAAATACCCATTTATAACCCACAGGTTTTACACCTTTTGGTGTCTGGACTATGGGTCCGAAGACCTTGCGTTTGGTGAGTGAATCCAACTCCACTCCTATTGCCGCTTTCCACTTTGTCCAATCATCTCTGCTTTGACATTCTGTCAGAGAGTGTGGTTCAATATCATCATCGCAGTACGCGACGTTGATGGCAATATTACACGCAAATGTGTCATTTATGGTTGTGCTCTTTCTGTCCCAATACTCCCCAGTTAGTACATAGTGTATCGAAACTTCATTTTCTCCCGGTTTTTCCTCTTCATGAGAGTTTGGGAGAGATGGGGTAGCAGGGCTTATAGTAGCGTCCTGTGGTGGTATTTGTTTACCATTGCCAAGGGTCCTACTCTTTCGAGGGACTTGGTCCTTGGATCCCGGTGGTCGCCCTCTCTTTTTGAGAGGTCCAACCATTTCTGCTGCAGGCGGATTGCATCCATTTTGCGGTAAGTCAATCCTAGCTGGAGTGTTAGCAGCAGGGACGTGTGATTTGGCAATCTTCTGGTTGTCAGTAAATTTGTCCGGCAAGAGATGGACAATGTTTTGGATGTGGAGAATCTTCAGGACCTCCTCCTCACACTGGCTTGTGGGCGGATCAAAGTGACATAATGTCGTTGTATCCCAAGTGATACATTCTGAAGGTTCGGGCTTCTTTGTCTGTGAGCCTAGTCTTAGAAACGACGTTTCATCGAATTCACAGTCTTCTAGACGTGCCTTGAAAAGGTCTCCCGTAAGGGGTTCTAGGAATCTAATTATGGAGGGGGTGTCAAACCCAACATAAATGCCTAGGGGACGTTGTGGACCCATCTTTATCCTTTGTGGTGGTGCTATGGGGACGTATACTGCACAACCAAATATTCTCAAGTGTGATACAATTGGTGGGGCTCCAAGTGCTAGTTGCATTGGAGAAGATGATTGACCTCTAGAAGGTCTTAATTTTATTAAAGATGCAGCATGCAAAATTGCATGACCCCATGCATTCACTGGCATCTGGGATTGAAGTAATAATGGACGAGCAATCCATTGCAGTCTCTTAATTAGAGATTCTGCTAACCCATTTTGGGTGTGAACATGTGCTACAGGATGTTCGACTTCAATTCCCTGAGCTTGGCAATAGTCTAGAAAGACTTGTGACGTAAACTCCCCCGCATTGTCCAGACGAAGTTTCTTTATCTGGTAGTCGGGGAAGTGGGCCCGTAACTTGATTATCTGAGCTAAAAGCTTAGATAGTGCTAGGTTACGGGTGGACAGTAGACACACATGGGACCACTTAGTAGATGCGTCTATCAGGACCATAAAGTACCTGAACGGACCACTTGATGGGTGTATCGTCCCACAAATTTCTCCGTGGATTCTTTCCAGAAAGCTTGGGGACTCCACGTCCACTTTCAGTAGAGAGGGTCTCGTAATCAGTTTACCCTTGTAACAGGGTGGACATGGGAATTTGCCTTTTTGAAGAATCTTCATGTTCTTCAGGTCTATTCCCCTGGAGCTTTTTATGATGCGGTACATCATAACAGAGCCAGGGTGTCCCAGTCTACTGTGCCAGAGTGGGAATTCTGGTGTTTGGGGGCATTGCAGGTGCTCCGCCATGGATGTTTCTGGAGTTTGTATACTTGTTTGGTAGAGTCCCGAGGGGAGTCCCTTGAAACGTTCCACAATGGTTTTTGAACCATTTGTAAGAGACGTTACAAGCAATTATTCCCTTTTATCTTTCTCGACCGTCTCTAAGTGATATCCGTTTAAACGGATATCTTTAAAGCTTAGGAGGTTTCGGATAGATTTAGGGGAGTATAACGCATTTTTAAGTGTGATTTGTGTGTTACCGGGGAGCAATATAATTGCTTCCCCTGATCCTTCGATTATATTAGCTGGTACTGAGATTGTTCTCAGTGGACCAGAATAGCTACTTATGCTCGTGAAGTAGTCTATGTTTTGAAGGATCGAGTGCATTGATGCACTGTCCACTAGGCAGATTAATTCCATATCTAAAAAGAAAGACATTCAAGCAGTAAATGATATGAAAAGAAAAGATCTACTTTCATATATAAAAGGAATGCTCAAAATATTGTTTGACATGGAATAAAAACTAGATACGATGCATAAAAAGAAGATACATTGCTAGTACATAGAAATGGTCCAAAACTAGAGAGTGTCATCACCCATGAAGTCTTCGGGAGTCCATGAGGTCTTTGGCAACGCTGCGCTCTCAATCAGGGTTGTCTCAGCTCGAGGCTTGAGGCTTGCCTGGTAGAGGTCCTGGAGGTGTTTCGGGGTGCGGCAGATTCTGGACCAGTGGCTCGTCATTCCGCATTTGGAGCACTTATCCTCCCAGTCTTTCTTGGGAGTGCCACCTTTGTTGGACATCCTCTTTTGCTTCTTTTCCGCGAACTTCTGGTTCTGAGGAGGAGCTGGGGGAGTGTCCTTCTTCCGCTGCTTTTGTTCTTTCCATTTCTGGAATTTTGTCTTTTTGTCCATCTTCTTCTTCTGGGAAGACTGGAAGTGTGCCTCTGCAGGAGGTGGCAGTGGAGCGGAGCCCGGAGGGCGCAGGTTGTGAGTGGCAACCAACAGGTCTCTGTTCTGTTCAGCCATAAGCAGGCATGAAAGCAGATCAGAGTACTTCGTGAACTTCCTCTCACGGTATTGTTGCATAAGGATCATGTCCTTCTCGTGGAAAGACGTGAACATATTTTCCATCAATATTTTATCCGTCACCGTTTCACCGCACAACTTCAGGCGTGAGGTGATACGGAAGAGTGCTGAGTTGTACTCCACTACGGATTTGTAATCCTGTATGCGAAGATGAGTCCACTCGTACTGTGCACGGGGGAGTATGACATCTCTCTGATGCCTGTACCTCTCCTCGAGTGCATCCCACAGCTCGTAAGGATCCTCTATAGTAAGGTACTCGTCCTTCAGGGTCGAGTCTAAATGTTTCCTAATATATATAATGGCTTTCGCCTTTAATATATCGGAAACTTCCTCTGTATGAGGTGCTTCTTTTGAAGCATCCTTGTCGGCTGAGGCAGTACTTGTTGTTGCCTTCTCAGTCGTTGTGAGACTGAAACCATGAGAGCGCAGATGGAACTTCAGGTCCAACTGCCAACTCAGGTAGTTTGACCCATCGGCCTTCAGGACCGAAAAGTCGACATTCGCAAGTCTGGCCATTGAATGATCTAGCAATATATAAAAAACAGCATGTATTTTTAAAATTGAGTAAAAATAGACATCCACGCATGTATTTTAAACATTTGTCATAGCATGGATCTATTTAAGGAAATTTAACATACATGCTTTTTGACGGTTTCATAATGTGAATAATTAACAAAGATTAACATTCACACATGCTATTTGACAGTTTCATTGCAACATTAAACATGGTATGAAAAATAATTAACATCCACACAATTAATGTATAAGCAATGAAAAAAGAAAATAACTTTAGGACTAAGGGGATCAGCCAGCCGACACCGAAATAAAAAGAAATACAGTCCGAAGTTACATAAAAAAATTGCATGAAAGAATAAAATACAACTCGGGAACTTCAGAGAGAAGCCCCTATCTTCTTTGTGCATACGCCTTCAGCTCCTTTTTGGTGTCATTCGGTCTTCTTTTTACATTTATATCCTCACTTACAAATTTCTCTCAAAAGGAAAAAAAATTGCAGGAAATTAAGGGTGTCGGAAACCTGTCTGATCCCTAAAAACATAGCCTAATTTCACATTCACGCAGATAATATATTGAAAACATACAACCACGCAGATAATCATATCACAGGCATGCAAAGATTAATTAAATAATCTAAATAGTGTGTGACGTGCTAAAAAATTTATTTTTGAAAAACTTTTTACCTTTGATCCATCTTTTTAATGTTTTGTTTACCGCTTTAAACCCTTTAAAGTTTCTTTAATTATTTTGGGCTTTTAGGGCCAAAAATAAAAGAAGAAAAATTATTTGTGTAAATGGGCTAAATTTCAGACATTTTGGGCCATGAAAACAACCCATTAGGGTTAATTGGGCCTCCCCCGAAAAATTGGCCCGTTTAGGGTTAGGGTTTCCGAAAAACCCTAGGGGGGCCCGCGGCGTGTCGCCGCGACGGCTGGCCGCGGCCCGCGCAAAGCGCGGTCGCCCTGGTGGCGACGGGCCGCGGCTGCGGGCCGCGTCGTATTTTTGCCGCCGGCGGCGCTTGTGAAGCGCCGCCGTTTCGCCCTACGGGCGTTCGGATTTTTGGATCAAGGTCGGGGGGTAAAAAACCGGATTTCTCAAGTATTTAGATCGCTAAAAAACTGATTTTTATTGTTTTTAGACATGCGGATCTAAATAAAAATGTGATTTTTACCGTGTTTTAAACTTTTTGATCCTAAAACATGCAGATCTAACGTGAAACACAAGTTTAGATCTAAAAAGTTTTGATTTTTACCTCTAGATTCGACAAGGGAATCTAGTCGACGGTTGGTGAAGGATGCCCTTTTCGCTCCCCGTTGAGAAGATTACGATCTTCTTGAATCTGAGCGATTGATGGATCTCCTTCCTCGCGAGCCGCCGTCTCCTCCAATGGGCGTGATCGTGCTGATAACGTGTTGTGAAGGGAAATAGTAGGGAAATAGGTGTAGAGTGTTAAGAGCCCCCTACCCTCATATTTATAGCTTTCAATAGTGGGCTGGATACCCAATGGGCCTCATGGGCCTATTCATAACAAAATCTAATATTTAACTTGGATTTTAGTTCCATATGGAGTTGAACTCCTTTAATCAATTTTGAAACTGAAAATACTTAACAAACACATCAGAATAATTCATGAAGCTTTGTTATCATCGAACAAGATATCTTAGACCGTTGTTTCCAACACATTAGCTAATTTCATTGCAAACCAAGGTCGGGCTTAATGTCGGCCCCGATATCGGCCCGAGAAAAATTCGGTTCTTAATGAAAGCTATTACTACAGTCTTCTTTTTGCAAGGGCAGGGACCGGGTTGGGTCCGGTCTTAGGGTGGGGTCAGAGGGCATTCAGTTCGGCACCATCACATTTTCATTCATATCTTAATTGTGTAATAGATTGGCTCCTGCTACACCATACACAGTGCGGTGTATGCTGTTTTTTTGGTTTTTTTGATAAAAATGTCCCATTAGAGTCAGAAGATGTGACAAATGAAGTGACGTTTTTTTTTTCAAAAAATAAATAAAGAAGCATCTGCTGCACCGTGTGCACGATGTATATAACAATTCTCTAACTGCCCGCGGGCACGGTTCATTTAAGATTTCCCCCCGCGAAATCTTTGTTCCCTAAAAATTATTTTCACAGCCAAAATTTAAAAGAACAAATTAGCTTAAAAATATTTTGCGCCACAGGTATCTTCGGCGCGGAACAACAAATACGACGCATGCGCCTTCGACGTGGAACAACAAATTCGGCGTGGGCACCTTCTGCGCGGAACACCAAATTCGGCGTAGAAAAAATATTCGGCATGGATGCCATCGGTGCGGAACAACAAATTCAGCGCGGGCGCCTTCGTCGATTTTTTACACTAATGCAATTTTCGTTTAATGGATCAAGCTTCTGCACAACCTTTCCCAATACAATTTTAATTTCAAAGTTTAGGTTCCCAAGACACTTTTCCCCCAAAATTTAATCTACACAATCTTTCCCAAGACACTTTTAATTTTAAACTTTTGGTTTCCAAGACACTTACTCCCAAAAATTTAAGTTTTCCCACTAAAATTTTCACAAATTCCATTCTCAACCATTGATTTACCAAGATCAAATCCCAGCACTCTTTATCTTGTCCTAGTCAGCCCTAGAATTCAAAAAACGTTGTCAAATGTATAATAGACTAGTCATAACCCGTGCCCGCGGGGACGGTTCATTTAAGATTTTCCCTTACGAAATCTTTGTTCCCCGAAATTTTTTTTCAAAGCCAAAATTTAAAAGAAAAACAAATTAGCTTACAATATTTAGCGGCACAGGCGCCTTCGGCGTGGGTGCCTTCGGTGCGGAACAACAAATTCAGCGCATGCGCCTTCGACACAGAACACCAAATTCGACGTGGGTGCCTTTGGCGCAGAACAACAAATTCGACGTAAAACAACAATTTCGACGCAGGTGCCTTAGGCGCGGAACAACAAATCAGCGTTAAAAAATGGCGCGGTCGCCTTCGGCGCGGAACAACAAATTCAGCGCATGTGACTTCGACACAGAAAACCAAATTCGACGTGGGTGCCTTCGGTGCAGAACAACAAATTCGACGTAAAACAACAATTTCGGCGCGGGTGCCTTAGGCACGGAACAACAAATCAACATTAAAAAATTTAGCGGGCGCCTTCGGCGCGGGCGCGGCTTCATATACGTATAATCCGTGCCCGTGGGACACTGTTCATTTAAAAATCTTGGACCCACTAATTTTAAGCAAACATCAATAATTATTAGTTTCCCCTGAAATATCAACAGATGTGATCGAAATTTTACAGGGTTTTGTAACGCGGATCAATGAGTTGGCAGCATCTCCCGCATTCATTCTCCCACAGCTCGCGTTCATTCCCAAGATGAGATTGTGTGTGTGCACAACATTTTTTTTTCATAACTAATATTAAAAGGCAATTCCTAATTTCAATGTTTTTTTGTATTCCCAACAAATTTCTCTTCAAACCAAAAATTTCCCACCTAAATTTGATGTGACATTGCCACATAGGACAAATTCAAAATCTGTCGTCAATTGTAATATAGATATTTTCGCGATTTTACATGTTCTACTTCTAGAAGGCTAGATTTGCCAAGAAACAGTTACCGAGGGGCTCTTGTGCATAAGAGCCGCATATATAAATAGATTGAAGGGGAAGCTAGGGTTTCGTTAGCCAAAAGCCGTCGCCTCTTGTCGCGGTGGAAAAGTCGTCGATTCTCGTTCCGAAGGAAGTGAGCGCCCATGGGTGAGTTCCAACCTCGTTCTAGGGTTTTCAAGATTCAATCTTTCCTTCTAATTCGAGTGTTTTATGTCATATTTCGTTCGATTTCTCTTCGGTTTTTGCAGGAAAAGTCCACGGATCGTTGGCTCGTGCGGGGAAAGTGAGGGGCCAGACACCAAAAGTGGCGAAGCAGGACAAGAAGAAGAAGCCGAGGGGCCGGGCCCACAAGAGGATGCAGTACAACCGCCGGTTCGTCACCGCCGTCGTCGGATTCGGCAAGAAGAGGGGGCCCAACTCGTCGGAAAATAAGTAGATGATGGATCAACGCTAGTCTTTCTTTCTTCTCAATCTCGGTAGTTCTATTTTACTTATTTCATGTTGCAAGACTTTTGAAGAAAATTTGGTGCCTTTTGTAATCTGAAGTGTTTAAGTTGCAGGCTTGCATTAAATCATGTTTAAATGCTTATTGTTTTAGTTGATCGTTGGAATGACTTAGTTCGCTTTACCTTTTGTGGTTCTGCCTTGGATTGAAAAGATTAAGATTTTAAACTATTGCTGTGGCTTTGAAGCAGTATCTTAATCTAGCATTTCAGGTCTTAGTTATTAATTTTTATGGAAAGTAATTCAATTTTTTTTATAGAAAAGCTAAAATAATTACTCTGGAATACTTGACGTGATGTTGATCAAATTTTGACAAAATGTTGTACAACACATTAGTTGTTGCATGGATTTTATATATATATATATATATATATATATATATATATATATTATATATATATATATATATATATATATATATATATATATATATTGGATCTTTCAATTTTAATTGAATTACAGCTAGATGATATTGGAATTCTCCATGTAAATTCACTGAAATTACACAATACAACTGTTGTGACTCTAACATTAACGAGTTAACTATTTAACAACAGAAAATGATTCGGCTTTCATGAGTTTGGCTTTGAGAGAAAGGGAATTTACTTCAATCCCACCACCTTTCCTTTTTACAAACTTTGGGACAAATATTTGGACTAAAAAATTTTGTTAGGAGCTTATGATATTCTATGTTCTGTGGTATCAGATGGTATTGGGTTCATAATAAAGGTTCGTAAAGCTGGTATCGGTTTATGCAAACCTAATACAATTAAATAACTGAAAAATATAACAACATTCACGTCATAGATCATATGGTATGATATCATCTCGAGCAACAATACCAATCAAAATGTATTGCTTTGGTATGTACATCGGAAAATGGTCACATAGAATGCCACTAATCCAATCATTGGATGCTTAGTAGGAACAATTAGAAATAAGTTTTACGAGATTGTTATAGAATTTTGTATTTCTATATGCATACTTACACTTATGTATGTATAATACTTATATTTTAAAATTTAGCAAGTGCACCTTAGCTTTCTAACAACAATATTTTATTTAGCTTAAAAATTATTAAAAATTAGAAACGTTGATTTTATTATTTCAAATTGCTAATGTACCACAATTCTTAACATGTTATCCAAATTGATGATTGTGAGAAGTTTAGTGATTTTGGAATTGGATAAATATTGGTCGAGTTTCTCAAAATCTGATACAATGCTTTTGATACATTCGGAAATTGTCTGATATTTTAATCCTTGTTATAAAGCTTTTATTTAATATGCTTGACTACCACTGATGTATGTTGTAAGTAATATAGTTGGTTTTATTTAAGAGTTGCATATTACATTTATTTTATTATTTATCAAAGAGTCATGTTGACTATATTGAATGCATGTTTAACCTAAGAATCATGCTGAGTGCATTTTGAAGTACCTTTTAGGGAATTGTAGCATTAAATGTGCCTATCATGCCTTTGGCTATATATTTGGACAAGATTGAGTGGTATGGGCACGATAAAATAAAATGAAGAAGATGCAGATAAAATTGAGATAAAATTGAGTTGTTTAATAGAACTTTCTCTCTTTGAAGTGCATGGCATGTGATGTGCCGTGGGTGTAAAATTCGACATCAACAAGGAGCCAAATCTCTAAACCCAACATCCCAAGGTGTCTATATCTTATGAAGTATAAAATTCATATTGAATAATAATTCTCCCATCTTTAGTTAAAATTATCTGGAATCCCTAAACCAAATGACATCGATGCGGACAAGTTGACATAACGAAGACACCACATGAAACAACAAATTCCAAACTGTGCAATCTTATTGAAACAGCATGTCAAGAAGTGATGTACCTAATAAGTGTGTGACCTGTCAGAAACGACATAGTTTCACATTTAAAGCGGCCATATCACACAACCAAGCTTGTAAGTTTACTGACCTCGAACATATCTCGGAAAATGGTTGTGTATGATGACAAACACTACGAAAGTGGTCTTAGAATGAATGAAAGAGAAATTTATATTAAAAATAAACAACGAAACGGCGAAGGAGAAATTTTTTTTTGGGGGGATTATATGTATTGGGGCACCGTGAGTTATTTTGCTCAAGAGTTCACAAGAGTTGCATGGCCTCAATTTTTTCCTGCACTTACCCCTGGGGATCAATAATTTACAGGTAATACACTCATGAACTTATCATCTCTATTTGTGAGACTAGGCTATATATCAAAAATTTCTACAAACCATTGATATAGTATATGGCCATATGGCTTAAGCACGAGTTTGGTGACAGAAAATTCACATGAAGACTTTTATACAAATGTTGTTACGAGTTGCTTGTATTGTTTTGCCTCTTATTTCACAATGATTGAAAGGAGGAAGACTGCAAATATCGGGGTACTTTAGAAAGAAGTGAACGTGATAATTTTGGCCATCAATTTAGGAATCTATATGTATGTAGAGCTCTTCAGGAGTTCATTGAGCTAAGCATATAAGGTGACCATAGTAATTAGGTATGTAGTCTCTTCTTGTGGTATTTAGTAAACTCAGCTGATAACGACGACACACGTTACTCATCAGCATAATGCTCCGTTTATCAACTCATAGATCTTGGAAAGGTACTGCGTTTGACACCATGATGTTGCGATTTGCTAGGGATTTGATGATAAAAAGGGAATTTTATTGGAATTTCAGATCTCACAATTAAAAAGGAACACTAATACAATAATCTACTCGCTAACTAATAACTAGAAGATGATTCTTAACCTCGGGGAAAAGCCGAAATCCTAATACAATTAATCTAAGGGATAAAATAAAATACTCTCTCAATTTTTGCATAAGAATTAGGGCCGGCTCAACCCCCTTAAATAGCCAAAACATCCCCTAAATGTCATTTTACCCAATTGCACCTCCTCTCAATCACCGGCCGCAACACTACTCCGCCCCTAAAAAACCACCTTGTCCTCAAGGTGGTGCGTGAAGTGTATGGTCAGCTACTCCACGTGCAGGTGCTCCTGCTCATCGTCCACGCCGGCTTCCAACATTATCACACTCTCTTCTCCCTCTTCTTCGTCATCCACTATCAGGATCTGAAGAGTACGATTCCCGCACCGGTGCCCAGGAGTAAACTTCTCGTCGCATTTAAAACACAGGCACTTGGTCCGTTTGTCACGAATCTCTGCCTCTGTCATTCGTCGTGTATGTCCTCCAGGTCGGGGTTCCATCCCCTTCTCCTTGGTAGCCACTGTGCTGTCAGTGGATGTTGCCCCTCCTGCGGTCCCCTTTTGTCCCACTCCAAGGTCCGGCACTCGAAACGTAGAGCCACTCCACGTCCCCCGTGCTCTTCGCTCTGTCTCCTGGTGATCCTCCACCTTCCTGGCCAACGTCATCATCCCACGCAAACCAACGGGCTCGAACTGCCTCAGCCCCGACCTCACCGTGGGCTTCATCCCCTTCATGAAACAGCCCTCCAAAGACTCCTCAGAAACTCCCCGAATTCGGTGGCAGAGCGACTCGAATTTCTTGATATAATCATCCACGCTCCCCTCCTGCTTCAGCGAGTACAGTCTCTCGAACACGTCACCGGCCTGTCCCCCTCCAAACCGCTCCGTCAAGAGCGTCGTAAACTCAGCCCAGGTCTGAAAGGCTGCTGCTGATCTGTCCAGCGGAACCAGCCCAATGCCTCTCCCTCCAAGCAGACCCCGATCGCCCGGAGCCACTCCTCTCCTGGGACAGCGGACACCTCCAAGTACCTATCCACCCGGTAGAGCCAGTCATCTGGGTCTCCTCCCTCAAAAGCAGGCACCTCCAGCTTCCTCAGACGCCTCTCGCCAGCGAATCCACCTCTCTCCTGCGGCTGGAATCCTTCCCTGTGCTGGTATCCCTGTCGCTTGTCTGGAACATAAGCCTCCGTCCGATCACGGTAGCCTCCCTCTGCTCCGTGCCCCTGTCAGTCTCCCTGATGGTGTCCAAACTCCGCCTGGTGGCCTCCTGAATGGTCTTGGTACGCTCTCCAATCTCCTGTCACTCCCCCAAAGGGTGTGGGCTGAGTCGACGGGCCTCCCGTGATCTGGTGGGGCCCTCCACCCCGCTGCAATCCTCCGCTGGGTCCCCCAAAAGGCTGAAAACCCCCAAATTGCGCTCCACGAACCTCGGGCGGGGCCCCTGGGGGTCGGGGAACCCGCGGAATCACCTGTCGAGCGTCCTGGGGGTCAGTGGGCCCCCAGGGGTCGGGCGGGCCTCGGATCCCCCCTCTGGGGTCGGCCGAGGCCCCCCAGGCCGCCGCCTGGGCCGGCCGGCCCTGGAAGTGGGTCGGCGGGCCCCAGGCGGCGGCGGCAGGGTCTGCCGAGGCCGCCAGGGGGGGCGGCAGGTGCGGCCGCCCCTCCCAAGGCCTTGGCGGCCTGCCGCCGCCCTCCAGGGGGTTCGCCGGCCCCCCCAGAAGTACCTGGGGGGCCGGCGGCCATCCTGGGGTGTTTCGGTTGGCCGGAAATCCCCCTCCTTGGTTTGTGTCGTTGCGGCGCGGCGGCGCGTGGTCTTGGTGGGTCCCCCACGCGTTGTCTCCTTGGTCAAACCCTCCATCGTCGTCTAGATCCGGATTATCTTCAAAAAAAATTGCCTTTTTACCTTTGTCCTTCGCCAAAGGTGGCTCCTTTTTGCTTGGGTTCGCTTTTGGGATAAGATGAGCGGTCAACGCCGCTATGGCCTCCGTCAATTCCGAAAGTTTTGCATCCGTTTTCTCTTGATTCTCTTTCATCTCCTTCCGGATCTCCGCGGCCATCTCCGCATCTTCCTTCCTTAGATCGATGAAACCCTTGCTGATTTGGGCTTCAATCCTCTCAACTTTTCCTTTCAAGACTTCAATCCGCTCCGTTGCTCGCGTGTTCGCCATGGATCAACCGCTCTGATACCAATTTGTTGCGATTTGCTAGGGATTTGATGATAAAAAGGGATTTTTTATTGGAATTTCAGATCTCACAATTAAAAAGGAACACTAATACAATAATCTACTCGCTAACTAATAACTAGAAGACGATTCTTAACCTAGGGAAAAAGCCGAAATCCTAATACAATTAATCTAAGGGATAAAATAAAATACTCTCTCAATTTTCGCATAAGAATTAGGGCCGGCTCAACCCCCTTAAATAGCCAAAACATCCCCTAAATGTCATTTTACCCAATTGCCCCTCCTCTCAATTACCGGCCGCAACACATGACTATACTTAAGAACAACACCAACTGCAAGGTGATTCCATATTGGGAAAGTTTTACCCAATGCATGCCTCGGTCCGATCCCTGATTGTATGTTAGGATAAGGATGCCTTCTCTTTTGTTGGTTTGTATGATTATTATTTTGTTTTTTGAGTGTTTTTTTTTTGGGGGGGGGCGGGGGTGGGAGAACAGTATAGGAGGTTTTAAGGTAGAATTGTTGATGGTTTTAGGGGTGTTTAGTCTAATTTACGAAAAAAAAAACTCACACCCTCTTCATCTTTTAGACATACACACACATATGCACACACATATGCACGTAATATGTGTAGGTTTGATGCCTTTGATAGTTTTTATAAGCAAACTGGATGCATTTGCCTTATTTGAGCTAAATAGCTCCTTGATTTTTTTTAGTTAAGTAACCTTTTTTACAAAAAAACTATGTTATCTTGATTAATCCTAAAAGCTATGGGCGGCAAAACTATTTGTGTGTTTTTAATGTTTCTTTCAGTGCATTTCCTGTCCTTAATTAACTATTAGAATGAAGGACCCGTTATCTTTTGATACCACCTTAATGTATATGCATTACATCTCCAACTAATTTGATTTCGTTCCATATGTCTTACAATTGGCTTTTCATTATCAACTGGCACAAATGTGCCATCCAGATTGATGAATATTATCGGCCACCATGATTTGTGCAGCATTATATTATGCACACTTGTACACAAGGGCGTGTTAGCTAGTGTACATAACTTGTTAGAGCTAAACATATCATGGACGTTTGAGTTATTTGTAGTTTCATGTTATTCTCTCATTTTCTAACTACGAAACACAACTCTACAATGAACTAATGCCTTCTAGGATGCGTATAAGATGTTATGACACTTCGTCAGCGTACGTTTTTAGATGCTTGTTGTTCATCAGTATATTGTCTCATGCCAGCATGCTAGTTTCCATGCTGCTTAGTTTTTAAACTTAAACTGTCCTCTTGGTTGATCTAGAAGCACGTCTACAAAATCGCAGGGTTTCCACGTTTCTACCAATAATGCATCAACCGATCCCAAATGGAAAGAATTTTATGATGCAGATATGATCAACATTCTTTGATTCATTAATCCGCAGGCAATATGCACCCAGATATTTGAGTTTTGGACAATATATTGTTTATGATGAGTTTTATATTATTATACCGTTCTCCTTGATTACACAGATAGATTAGCCAAGTGCCCGTTTGTGGGGACATAAAATCACAATTGTCAAATATTAAACAATTTCCATAAACTGCTCACTGTAACAATAATTACTGCAAGTATTTTTCGAACTATGGCAGTGTGCCTAGTGAAGTTGTGTGTTTCTTTATAATTTGTTTGTGCGAAGAGCAGAAAAATAGTCACATGATGAGAATTGTTTACTGGATAGGTTATTCCTCAATAATCTTGCTGAGTTTTATGAGAGCTGATTTTCCAATAGCAGTATGTACCAGATTGTCACAAAAGAATTGAAAGTCTAGTCTTGAGATATCATGCTTGAAATTTAAATGAAAACTCCAGAATTGAATGTATTAATCATGTGATTATCACTATATAATGATACTGCTGTGATTTAGAGGTTCAGTGTAATTTGGCACCTAGCCAACATGTTCCATTCAATGTTGGCAACTGATAGTCCAAAGCAAAATCTTGAAGAAGAGGAGCCCTAGCCAGTTTCCTATAGATTGGGCCATATTTCTTGGCAATGACACTGTACACATCCGGTCCGTGCTTTGCCACCAATGGAAGATGACCTATGAGCAAATGCTTGCTTAAGTAATGAACTTCTATTGCCTGCTAGTGTTGAGGAATGCTATTTCTAGATGGAATTATATCACGGATGAGCATGATTTTGTGAGAGTCGAAGAATCACTGTGTTTTAAAACTGAATCAAGGAAGAGTTTGTGGTGTTTATATCTGAATTAGATCGTCTGATTTTGTGCGAAGCATTGAGCCGCAAATGTGAAACCCTTGTTGATTGCCATGTGGATTTAAGTTAGTTTCGTGGTTTAAATGGACCGAGTTAAAATAGTGAATCTAAGTCTTAAATCAGAAGTACACATCCGGTCCGTGCTTTGCCACCAATAGAAGATGACCTATGAGCAAATGCTTGCTTAAGTTATGAACTTCTATTGCCTGCTAGTGTTGTGGAATGCTCTTTCTAGATGGAATTATATCACGGATGAGCATGATTTTGTGAGAGTAGAAGAAACACTGTGTTTTAAAACCGAGTCAAGGAAGAGTTTGTGGTGTTTATATCTGAATTAGATTGTCTGATTTTGTGCGAAGCATTGAACCGCAAATGTGAAACCCTTGTTGATTGCCATGTGGATTTAAGTTAGTTAAAATAGTGAATCTAAGTCTTAAATCAGAAGTATATGGTGTTGCAGGAACATGATATTAGTTCTATCAATATTCGTGATTATCAAACTGGCTGGATCATATTCTTATTGTCATCGAATTATTACATGCTATGTTTATTTCTATGCCCACATAACATGAATAGTATCTTGCATTATAGGGATGTGATTCTTGTATTTGATGTATACCAGATTACTAGTTAATGGGACCCTGATGACATACCGATGGTATTAAAAGCCTTAGAAATCTTGAAGTTGACCTAATAAAATTTAGGGGATGTGGTAATGCTTGGTTTCTGAGGCGATTCATATGTTTGATTCATTAGTGGTTTCATAAAGTCACATAGCATGTCTTGGTTCACAATAGCAGTTGGTTTCCAATGTGTGTTATTTGTGTACAGTGAGGAATTTGTGGGTTTATGCTTGAATAAGTTGTATTTTAGGTCACCCAAAATGTTATAATGTAGCTCAGAATGTTAGGTTAGATGCAACAATTTATTTCTTTAGGACTGCACTTTGACAATGTCATATGGCCATCTAAGTTGATCATAGATGGACATGGTTGTTCAATTGATTGTGTTGGATGATCGAATTTGAATGATGGCACCTAATATGATTATAGGATTGCATCGATGTTAATGTTTATTCGAGAATGCATATGAATAGTGCAGATGTAAACACATATAATATGCTCTTGTATTTATATTTCTGATCTTGATGAGCTACCCACATCATATTGATTAGCCAAACCTTGATCATGACCTAGGCTTTTTGATATCATGAAACTGTTAAACGCCATTAGTTGGTGGTACATGATGTGAATAACATATCATTTGCACCATAATTATAATGTACAGTGATACTAAACAAAGAAATTGTTGGCGACCTTAATATTTTTATGTGAATTTATCAATACAAGGTTGCTATTTTTAATTAACAAATTACTTTTTTGGGGTCCTTGGTGAAATTTGGATGTGTGGGTACTCTGTCCCATCTGCCCTTCAACCAAAAGCTCGAACAAGCTGTGTTCATCTGCCCCAAGCAAGCTTGAACAACTTGTGTACCTTTATGCTTACAGAATCTAGTTTTCGGCTGTTAGATCAATTTATTAGGGTTGCAATTCCCAAAGTAAGTTGAGAGAGATGAAGTAGAATGATGACGATCATCATCATGAATCCATGAATGATGTTTTTGTTTTCTGCTGCGTTGTTAGCCGGAGCTGAGTATATGAACCATGGAGGACTGTATATGAACCATGAACCATTTATGGCTCTTGAAAGTAGTATTGCCTGTTTCGAAGCATTTGAATTGCATAATGACTAGAGCTGAGTTTTTTTTGTTAATCTTGTACTAGCTGGTTGACTTGTTTTCTGATTGAAATGCTTGCGATGCCAGTCTAATTCGCTGTCAGTCTAACGATGCAAAACAAATGGAATCAACCCAACTTGTTTTCTGATTGAACTGGAACTTTTAATTTCTCGTCCTTTGAACGTTTAATTTTGGAGTTTTCATGGAACTGGAAGAAGCCGGAATATCCGACAGAGTCCAAAAAAAATTAGTATTGAAAACTTGATTTTGAGACAACGGAAAGGTTTATGATTGAATAGGTACTATCTGAGAACATAAAACTACAACAAAATCGCAAAATAACCACCGTCGTTGTCAAAAGTTACAATGATGATGAAAGTAATTGTGATAAACAATTTCAAATCATTTTCCATATTAAAAACACAGACTTTGTGCAAAGTTTCATCGTTTACTACAATTTAAAAAGCACTATATAAAAATCTAAAAAATAATAAATTTTTTTACGATTGCTGTGGAAGATAACCTACTCTTAGTTTCCTATCCATTGATTTTCTTTTTGCTAAAGTATGAAAATTAATATACAACGAAACAATTCACTGATGCACAATGTCTGCGGATGCCCTTCTCACCAAAAATTATTCTTAGTATATTAGTTTTATTTTGTTATAAATGGAATATGACGTGGGATGATAAGATTGTATCTATTTGCAAGATTGTATGCTATCCATAACTCTATATCATAGGCATCATGATCATGATAAAAATTGTACATCTGTGGGCCTAGGCCTTTATTCATAGCGGATGAGAGAGTTCATGTATATTGGGGTATTTGTGTGGCTGTGGGCCTAGAGCTTGCAGACCACAAAATTTCAGATATATATCGGGAGAGGAGAAAACAAAGAAGAAAAAGGGGATGTGGGACTTGGGCCTAAAACAAATAGGATATGGAAGGGAAAAACAAGGGGATAAATGTGGGGATATTTGGTGAATAAAAAGGTGTACAAATGGAAACTCTATTTTTTCTTCAAACAAATTACATGAGGGTATTATTCAATTTTATTTTAATTGACCCCTATACGCACAACTTATCTATAGCATATTGTCATATATGATGCCTGTGTTTAGGATCATATTTATACGCCTTGCATCACATATTTCTGCCACATATTCTAGGATAAATTTTATACTTAGTTGTGCGAGCATTAGCTTAATAATTATGAAGATCATGCGACCGCTTTGCCATTGGTTATCTAACCTAACGGTGTATGACATCACCCCGTGGTCAGATTAATTATTAATCATTAAATATGATGTCTTTATCCTGTTGAATCTGTGATGCGTTATGAACAAGTTTTCTGAGCATAAATTTTGCATGGATGGCTAATTGTGGTTTTTGGATCAGCCGTTTAGTTCCACATTATACTTTTCCTTTTCTTTTGAGAGAAATTGTAGTGAGAAAAAATATGTAATACCCAAGACCGATGACCATTTCCAGGGAGGCGGAGGCCACTCCTGAAGATGAAGATTTTCATGGGACCCATGTGGTTTCCAAAGTTGTAATTTTCTCTTTATTTATGTAAAATAGACTGTATATCTGGACTTTGGGACATTATTTTTTATGTGGTGACTGGCCAATTTACGCAATTAGTTTATTCATTTAAAATTGCCTCTGCATGATATAATGTTTTCAGTATTATTAATTCATGCAAAATTGTGTTTCTCTAGCTAAATGGAAAAAAGCGCAAGCGTCGATTTCGAAATTCTGGATGAATTAGGGAAGAATTATTTGAGCTGGCAGCTGGATGTTAAATTGCACCTGCGATCTCAGTCCCTTATAGCCACAATTACAAAAGATGGCTCTGCGACAGACATTGAAAAAGCGAAAGTTATTATATACATTCGTCGCCACGTGGATAATACACTAAAGGTTGAATACCTTTCAGTCGAAGATCCACTTGAGCTGTGGACTACCCTTGAGGATAGGTATAAACATCAGAAAGATGTTATACTCCCAAAGGCCCGTTATGAGTGGGAGAACCCGAGACTTCAGGACTTTAAGTACATATCTGAGTACAACTTAGCTCTGTTTAGTATCACCTCATGCCTGAAGTTATGTGGTGAAGAAGTCTCAGTGCATCACATGCTGGAAAAGACTTACACTCAATTCAATGAAAAAGATGCGATATTAATGCAACAATACCGTGAATGAAAGTTCACTAAGTATTCTGAGCCGCTGTTATGCTTACTAATGGCTGAACTAAACAGAGAGCTTCTCCTAGCCACTCATAACATGCGTCCTACTGGCACGGTCCCCCTAGCAGAAGCTCACAATGCATCTTCTTCAAGAAGAAGAATAATAATACAAGGAAAGGAAAATTTCCGAAGGGGGAACCAAACAAAAAGGCCAGAGGACAAGCCCATCAGAACAAAAATGAAGGGAAGCAAAAGTTCACATGGCACAAAAATGCCTACAATAGAAATCCAAGCACTCCCAACTAGAAAGGATTGGGAAGACGAGTACCATAGTTGTGTCATGAAAGGACACTGGTCTAGAGTGTGCAGAACTCCGTGTCACCTCCAAGATTTGTACATAGAAAGCTTAAAGAAGAAAGCTGAAACAAATCTGGTCGCCACTCACTTCCATGATCCAGTCTAGTTTACAACTGATGATTTCGAATAAGATGACCTGTTTGATTAGTTACTTCTCATCATTTGTTAAAAACATCACCGTTGAGAGCTGTTTATGTTTTTCATAACTATGCAGAGTACTTTGAATAAAATTGTTATGTTTTCTGAAATAAAATGTGATCATATGCTTCATATTTTAATAGGTGGAGTGCTCTTATGACTGCTTAGTAGACAGTGCCTCAACACATACAATCCTTCAAAGTAAATGCTGTTTTCATAGCATTATACCATATTATAGCATTATACCATATGATATTTTCAATGGTATTTTCAGGACCATCAAACATAATCGAAGGACAATGAATGCAATACTGTTGCTTCCAAATTGTACACAAATAAAAACAAATGATTCATTATTCTCTCCGAACTCAAAAAGAAACATATCAAGTTTCAAGGACACCTGTCTAAACGGGTTTCACTTAGAAACTGCAAATATAAACAAAAAAGAATATTTGTATGTAACGTCGCAAGAAAAAGTAATTAAATCCATACTTGGGTGCTTTGAGAGCCTTTCATCAGGCCTATACCATACAAAGATTCGGAGAGAGGAAGCAAATTTGATGGAGCACCTGAAGGCCCGACATCATCCAAGTTTCTACTTTGGCATGATAGATTTGGTCACCGTGGATCAGTTATGATGCACCACATTTTATCCCAATCATATGGACATGATTTGAAGAACCAGAAGATTCTTCAAAAGGGTGAATTTCCTTGCATTCCTTGCTACAAGGGAAAACTAATTACAAGGCCATCTCTACTAAAAGTGAACAACGAATCTCTAAGCTTCCTCGAAAGAATACAAAGAGATATATGTGGATCAATCCACCCCCTAGTGGGCCTTTTTGGTACTTTATGCTACTGATTGATGCATCCTCGAAATATTCATATGTGTGTCTACTATCGACTCACAATCTAGCTTTTCTACAGCTATTGGCACAAATAATAAAATTACATGCGCATTTTCCAGATAATCAAATAAAGAAAATCCATCAGGATAATGCTCGAGAATTTAACTACCTGTCATTTCAAGAATATTGCTTTGCAACAGGGATAGAAATTGAACATCATGTGCCACATGTTTATACCCAAAATGGGTTGGCAGATTCATTGATAAAAAGACTCCAATGGATTGCACGTCCATTACTAATGAAATCCAAGTTACCAATGACTGCATGGAGACATGCAATACTGCATGCTGATGCTTTAATAAAAATCAGACCCTCTGGAGGTCAGAGTCTTTCTCTATTACAACTGCCATATGGAATATCACCGAACATCTCTCCCTTGAGAATTTTCGTTTGTGCAGTCTAGATCCCTATAGCACCACTGCAGAGGACAAAAATGGATCCTCAACATCGTTTAGGGATCTATGTAGGGTTTGACTCACCCTCAATAATAAGATACCTAGAACCCCAAACGGGGGATGCAATCAAGACCCGTCTTGAAAACTGTGAATTTGATGAGACAACATTCCCCAAATTAGGCCCAGATACTGCAAAATCTGGAGCACACAAATAATATCATGGGATACAAAATCTTTAACCCACTATGATCCGATAATCAAGCAATGTGAAGATGAGATCTTGAGATCCTCCATATTTAGAACACTGTTCATCAGTTACCTGATTCATTTATTGACAATCAAAAGATTGTCAAATCACACATCCTTACTGTAAATACTCCAGCTAGGATTGACATTCCCCCGAGAATGAATGCAATCCACCACCAATAGAAGTGGCTATTCCTCAATTGAAAAAGGCATACCACCAAGCTCCAAGGACCAAAATCCAAGAAAAAGAAAAACTCTTGGAGACCTTGTGAAAATACCACCACTATAAAATGAGCTCATGTCCATACCATCACCCCTTCCAGAATCCATTGTAGAGGAAAAGCTGGGAGAAACTAAAATATCATTAAACTATGTACGTATATAGGAGGTGTTGGACAGAAAGAATACAATCGTCGATGATGACTCCACGTTTCATATTGCCATTCACGTTGCTTAAAGCGACGATGATAATGATCCACATTCCATTGCTGAATGCAAACAAAGAAATGATTGGCCAAAGTAAAATGAAGAAATAAAAACAGAGCTGGACTTGCTTAAGAAACACAAAGTCTTTGGACAAATAGTCCAGTCACCAAATGGTGTCAAACCAGTGTGATATAAATGGGTATTTGTCATAAAAAGAAATGAAAATAATGAGATCGCACGCTATAAAGCAAGGCTTATAGCAAATGGGGTTTCCCAAAGATCGGGTATAGACTCTGAAGAAACATACTCACTTGTAATGTACGCGATCACTTTCTGATTCTTAACAAACTTAACAACAAAGGAAGGATTAGATATGCAACAAATGGATGTTATGATCGCATGTCTATATGTAAATCTATAGAGAGAGAGAGAGAGAGATATATATATATATGTGTGTGTGTGTGTGTGTGTGTGTGTGTGTGTGTGTGTGAAAAATGGAGAAGAGCTGACAGCGCTGGAAATTTTTCCAGCGCTGTCCACATTTTGGGCGAGATAAAAGTATTTTTTTTGAAATTTTTTTTGCAGTAGTTAGATATACGTGTTAGGAAGCTCCCCACAAAATTTCAGCTCGATCTGACACCGTTTGAGCCTTCGTTCATCGATTTCAAAAACGTTACGCAAAACTGTGGACAGATTTGCGTAACGTTTTTGAAATCGATGAACGGAGGCTCAAACGGTGTCGGATTGACCTGAAATTTTGTGGGGAGCTTCCTAACACGTATATCTAACTACTGAAAAAAAAATTCAAAAAAAATATTTTTATCTCGTCCAAAATGCGGACAGCGCTGGAAAAATTTCCAGCGCTGTCAGCATTGGCCCATTAACATATATATATATATATATATATATATATATATATATATATATATATATATATATATATAGAGTGATCTTCGGTTGCGAAAAAAGGGGTTTTCGCACGGTGCGAAAACATTTTTTTTATTTTTTTGAAATTTTTTTTTTCAAAAATTTTTTTTTTGATGTTTAATCCATACAAATATATACCCCAGGGAAAATAATGGGTGAACCCGTTGGGCATTAGAGCACCCATCCACCCGTTACAAATTTAACGGTCTCAAAACGTGCGAATTTGATGAAATGCCTTGATCGAAGGCCAAATGACATTATTTCTCATTGATTATTTTTTGAGGGGGGTATAACAACATATAATGAGGGTGGAAAAAAGAATTTTTGAAAAAAAAAATTTCAAAAAAAAACTAAAAACATTTTCGCACGGTGCGAAATGTTCTCATTTGAAAATTTTCCTATATATATATATATATATATATATATATATATATATATATATATATATATATATATATATATATATATATATATATATATATATATATATATATATATATATATATATATATATGAAACTTCCTGATGGCTTTCACTACCTACAAATTTAAAAGACATACCTTGGGACATCTACTATGTTAAGCTACAAAGATCATTATATACGAGCAAAGGCAACATGATTCGTAATAATTGCAGTCTACGTAAACGATCTGAATCTCAAAGGATCTCTTGAAGAGATCCTGATATCTGTAAGCCTGACAAAAGAATTTGAAATGAAAGACATAGGCAAAACAAAATTCTGCCTTGGCTTACAGATTGAACATCTAAAAGATGGAATCATGTTATATCAAATCACATACACAAATAAATTACTACAAAGATTTCACATGGACCAATGTCTTCCTTTAAGTACACCTATAGTAGTACACTCCTTGGATGCACATAAAGACCCCTTCCGTCTGTTGGAAGAGGGTGATGATATACTTGGACTTGAAGTCCCGTATCTGAGTGTTATTGGAGCACTTCTATATCTGGCCAACTGCACGTGTCCCAATATAGCATTTGTAGTGAATTTACTAGCCAGATACAGTGCAGCACCTACAAAGCGCCACTGGAACGGGGTTACACACCTTCTTTGCTATATCCAAGGGTCAACATATTTGGGATTGTTTTACAAAAAAGAATCATCCTCCACACTTATTGGTTATGCTGATGAAGGATATAGGTTTGATCACCATAATAAAAAGCGACAAAAGGATACGTTTTTACCTACCGTGGAACAACAATCTCCTGGAAATCTGTTAAGCAGACCATGACGACGAACTCATCCAATCACTCAGAGAATATTGTCATCCATGAAGCAATCAGAGAATGCATTTGGCTAAGCTTAGTTGTATATCACATCCTAGTGATGATCGGATTGAATACTAGTGACCTTGAACATACCACTATGTTCGCGGATAACGCTGCTTGCATTGCCCAATTACGAGGAGGCCACATCAAAGGTGACAAAACAAAGCATATCTCTCCAAAATTCTTCTGAATACATGAGTTGCAAAGAGATGACGAGATCGATGTCAAATAAGTGCAATCAAGTGAAAACCTGGCAGACATGTTCACTAAGTCACTTCATACAGCCACTTTCGAGAAGTTTGTGCAAAAGATTGGAATGAGACGCCTAAGAGATCTAAAAGCCTAAGGGATTATACATATTAGGGGGAGTTAAAGGGAATTTGTACTGTTTTTCCTTAGCTATGGTTTTTTCAATTCATGACAGTATAATTAATTTAAGACATGACTAAAAATATATCAAAAATACTTATAGCATGAAGCTTTGATGTAGTGCACTATGCTTTTGGTCCTTGTCCTGATTGCTTGTACTCCATCAAATTTGGTGAGCTTCATCCACATGACTTTGAGCTCTTCCTTGTATGCTTTATCCTCTTTTAGTGAGCTCCACAAGTCTTTGTGCAAGTCTCTTCTATTGCTTTGAACTCAATGTATTTTGTACTTAAACTTTAATTACATGCCGATGAGTGAATATTTTTTATGTTTCTAGTGGGTTCTATTCACGCATTACATTTGTTTCAGAGTGTTTTCTCACTACAAAGCGTTGACCGTGGACAACCCGGTCAACGTGGTCAAGGGGCCCGTTTGGGTCCCTCGGGCGAGTCGAGTAGGTGCAGTTGAGGCTCGAGTCGGACCAGCAGACGACGTAGAGCGCGTCGACTGGGTTGGACCGGGGTCCTCGGCCGTTGGTAGGGCGAGGGGTAGCCTCGGCCCGGGTCGAGACGCTCGGCCTCGGTCGGTTGCGCTCGGCGGTCGGACGACGAGGGGAAGCCTCGATCGTCCAGGTGGTTGCGTGGTCGGTGAGGGGCGGAGGGGAAGC
This sequence comes from Scilla litardierei, assembly GCA_030789695.1. Taxonomy (NCBI): domain Eukaryota; kingdom Viridiplantae; phylum Streptophyta; class Magnoliopsida; order Asparagales; family Asparagaceae; genus Scilla; species Scilla litardierei. Next base: position 29,661,939 of record CM061135.1, read on the forward strand.
CTCGGCCTGTGGATCTGATGCCCTCCTGCGTAGACGAGAACACTCGTCAGGGGGGCCGGACCTTGGTTCCGGCCAAATCCCCTCAGATGCCTAAGTCAGACAGAGATCTGAAAGAGGAGGCCCGGCGGAGACGGTTCGACTCGTGAGGAGATCGGAACGGCGTCTCGCGGCGCGAGCGGGGGAGGAAGAAGATGAAATGGGGGAACTAGGTCGTTGATGGAGTACCTTCGGTTCTAGATACCTGAGAGGTGGTCCTTTGTCCTGTCGTCCTCCTAGCCCCTTTATAGACCTCCGCCGTGATTCCCCCGACCCACGTCGCCCGCCCGCCCTCAATCGTGCCCCCTCGATCCGCCCCCCCGGTCACCGCTCCCTGCGCCATGCTCGCACCTCCCTATAACTGCCATTAAGTGGTAGCGGGATCGAGGGGGCGGTTATCGCAGGAGTGGGCGAGTGACCGGCGCGTTACCGGGGCCGGGTCGGATCGACATGTGGGGGGGGGGTCCCCCATAGGGCCTTATCGAGTGGGCCTGAGTGCGCAGATGGGCTCTTGACCGGCGGTTGGGCCTCTGGGCTTGGGTCTTTCGGGCCTCAGTCAAATAGGCGTAACAATTGCCCCCATCGGTCGGGTCGGTCGGCTTTGGCCGGTTCGGCTCGGCCGATGTGACTTCCGCCGACCTTGACAGGCTCGCCAGTCGATGCCGACTCATTTATTAGTCGTCATCATGAGTTGGCCCGTTCGATACTTTTAAGGCGCTGGCTCCGAAGCGCCTTCAGTCCTCTGATGCTGCCATGTTGTAGCTGCAAGCTTATCCCCACCGCTCGCGGGGTCGTCTTAAGTTGAGAAGCCGAGGGGTTTGTGAGCCGCCCTTGGTGGGGTCGATCGGCCTTGGCTTGCTCGGATCGACCGCTATGCCTCCTGGAATTCCGAGTGGCGCTTTAATCGAGGTGTGGCTATAAATGTAGGTCATGATGAGGCGGATCGATTGGACTTCCCTTGGCGCCGATTTCGAAACGCCGCCGGTTCTTTGAGTCCTGCCACGCGTTCTTGTCAGGCGCTTCGAATTCGTCCCTGTGTCCGGTATATAAGATCCCCAGCCGCGTTGATCTCCACTTCTTTCTTGCTCTTCCCATTGTTCTAGGCTTTCCACAACTCGGAGTTTCCCGTCGCCTTTGCTTCCTTATCTCCTCCAAACTAGTTAAAAGGTAATTCCTTTCTCGCTCCCGTATTATGGCTGCTCTTAGGATAGGCGGTTCTGGCCAAGGGGCGAGGGATTCTCCAGAGTCCGGGCGGGGCATGCCTCGGCTAGTGGGATCAGGTTCCTCCTCCGGGAGTCGTCCCCTCCGAGATAAGGGGAAGGGGAAGCTATTCCCAGACTACGCCTGTGATGACGTGGCGTCGGCTGCCGTGCGTCTTAACGTGCCTTCGGTTGTCCTCCGAACGCCGTCGAGGACCATTCCTTTGGCGGTTACGGAGATCCGGGAAAGGTATCTCTGCTTCCCGTACGATGTCCGAGTTCCATTCGTCGACGAGCGGATTTGCCTTCCGAGGGGCAATGAAGTCGGCGTCCACGTCGAAATGTTTCGCTTGGGTCTTCGTTTCCCGCTCAATCCCTTCCTTATCCAGGTCATGGAATACCTCATGGTGCCGCTTTGCCAGTTCACCCCTTGCTCGATTGCGATACTGACGGGCTTCTCTACGCTCTGCTGTACCCACGGTCTGGAGCCGTCTCTCCCCCTTCTTTTCCATTTTTACCAGATCCAGACGGTCGGCCCGGGGTCATGGCTGCAGCTCCGAGCCCGCTCGAGGAGGGAATGCCTGATCGGGCTGCCCCGCTGGTCGGGGGATTGGAGTTCGGACTACGTCTTTGTGGTCTTCCTGGGGGATGCCCAGATTTTGACAAGTTGGGGCGGGTCTGTCCAGCCTCGTCCGCCGCTAGCTCTCTCAGACGTCGATCGGGCAGCCGCCGCGCTGCTGTCGACCCTCCCCTTGGAATCGAAGTCCATCTGGTCCTTGTTGGACGACCTACTCCTGAAGGCCGTCTTGTGGTCTCCGGGTAGGTCACCTTTTCGGTCTTGAATCGCCCTGTGACTCATCCTGATTTTGGTTTCCCTTGTAGGGATGGCTGGCCGCGAGTTCGTCCGTGACGTCGATGAACTGATCCGTCGTGGAGCTGCTCGGAGCCGCGGTAGTACCTCTGGAAGGGCGCCTCGGCGGACCGTCGATGAGGAAGTGCGCCGAGCCGAGCCTTCCGTGGGTAAGGTGGTGGCCGCGCCTCCCGCCTCTTCTCCTGGCGATCCCCTTCCCGGGGGGGTCACAAGGGCCAGACCCGCCCCGTCAGCCCAAGAGGCAGGGGGTAATGACGGGTCCGGTGCAGTCCCTCCTGCCCTTGGCGTGCCCCCTCAGGTTCCCGAGGGTGGGGATGGTGCGAGGCGGAAGCGCTCCCCTCCGGCGCCTTCGGAGCCCCACGGAGGGAAGAAGAGGAAGGAGGACGCGGATCCCTCCAGTCCGGCGGGTTCCGCGCTTCCTGCGGCGACCACCGGGGATCCTTCGGTAGCCTTGTCGACCACCCCCCTCGCAGCGTCCTCGCCCGTATCACCGGGGATCGGGGCCTTGTTGGCGAGCAATTTGGCTTCCCTTATCGTCCCTGGGAGTTCAATGTTTGTCGACCGAGCCTTGGCCCAGCAGGTTGCCGAGGTCTCCGTCCCTCCCCGGGACCGCAGCTTCCTCAAGAAGATCCCTGCCGACAAGATGTCGGATTCCTTGGTCTGGATCCTTCAACAGGTTTGGTTATCTTGCTATCCTCTCCTTCCCTTTATCATCTTCTTAGCCCATGTCTTGTCTTTCCAGGGTTCAGCGCTCGCTGTGGAGTTGCAGTGTCGAGCCGTCCGCTTGAGGGAGCTGGAGGAGTCCTCCATGAGGGCCAAGGAGCGGGCCGGGGCGGCGGAGGTGGCTATGACGGAGGCCCAGATGGAGTCTCGGCGTCTCAAGCTCCGCGTGGCCGAGTTGGAGGGACGAGTGGGTGACCTCCAGGGAAAGCTGGAGGATGTCCGTCAGTCGGCTGAGGAAGCGGCGGAGTCGTTCCGCCTGGAGAGGGAGGAGCTTCAAAGGGAACTGTCGGATCGGCGCCAGGTGACGCGGCTTGCAGAGGAGGTGGAGAGGGGCGTCGTCGAGACCATGGGGAAGAGGATCTTCGAGGTTCTCAGGGAGGCCTTCGGTGTGTATGAAGACCTCATTGCCCCTCGGATCGTTGAAGTCGTCCAGTCTTCCTTCCGGGAATGTGCGGAGCGTGTTCGGCAAGCCCCTCCGCCGGTCGATCCCCCTCGCTCCGAGCAGGGCGAAGTTCCTGAGGATGTGTCCTCCCGAGCCCGGGCTCCCTAAGCCGTCCCTCCTGGCCTTATCCTCAAATTTTTTAGCATCCGCTTCGCTTTGGGCCAGTCTACTTGAAATGGATCCCTTGCCCCGCTATCTCCTTCGGCTTCGCTACCGGCTCCGGGGCCAATAATTGCTGGTTGCATGGCTGCTAGCTTGGGCTAACTACTTTGGGTCTTTTGTCAACCAATTTTGCTCTGTCGGTGTCGACCTAGCTTCTGTAGGTGATGAACTTTTTCATTCGTCGTGAGTGGATTATTTGTAGAGAGGTTTCTTCGCCTCGATTCCATGTAAATAAGACACATTTTTGTACCCTGGTTAACTGTTATAAACGAAATTGACTTACTCGGACTTCTCGTGTATTCTGCGTTGCTGCCTTGTTCTTGGCCTAGGACTGGATGACGTTCGCGCTGGCTGGGGGAATTCCCCCCAGACCTATGAGCGCAGGAGTCGGTCGGCGAGGGCAAAAGCTCCTCGGCTTAGGACCGGTCGGCGTCCGTGTCTGCTGGGGGAATTGCCCCCAGACTTATGAGCGCAGGAGTCGATCGGCGAGGGCAAAGCTCCTCGGCTTAGGACCGATCGGAGTCCGTGCCTGCTGGGGGAACTGCCCCCAGACTTACGAGCGCAGGAGTCGGTCGGCGAGGGCAAAGCTCCTCGGCTTAGGACCGATCGGCGTCCGTGCCTGCTGGGGGAACTGCCCCCAGACTTATGAGCGAAGGATTCGGTCGGCGAGGGCAAAGCTCCTCGGCTTAGGACCGGTCGGTGTCCGTGCCTGCTGGGGGAACTGCCCCCAGACTTACGAGCGCAGGAGTCGGTCGGCGAGGGCAAAGCTCCTCGGCTTAGGACCGGTCGGCGTCCGTGCCTGCTGGGGGAACTGTCCCCAGACTTATGAGCGAAGGATTCGGTCGGCGTGGGCAAAGCTCCTCGGCTTAGGACCGGTCGGCGTCCGCGCTGGCTGGGAGAATTGTCCCCAGGCTTCCGAGCACAGGAGTTGGTCGGCGAGGGCAGTCCCCCCTTTCCTCCTCTAGTGAGGCGACGGTCTCCATTCTTTTGCACTATTAGTGAAATGTCAATTCCGTCGAAGATTTAAGAAAAGACAAAAAAGGGAATGCAATTGTACTCTTAAGAGTCCTGTCGGACTGGTACATTTGGAGGAAAGGAAATAGGGAATAAAGCTAGATAGAGGGATGTAAACCTAGGTAATCCCCTCGGACCAGGCTACGACTGGGGGGGAGAGCTCGCCCGCTCACTCTACGATGCGGAGGGGTCCTTGGACGGTGTTGATCCTCTTCCCCTTGTTCGGCTGCATGGAGGTCCCTTCCACATGGGCCGGCTCGTCGGCTAAGCTCCTGGCGTGCCCCCGACTCATCAGCTTCTCAATGTCCTTCTTCAAGTGCCAGCAGTCTTCAGTATCGTGGCCGTCGTCCTTGTGGTACTTGCAGTATTTCTCCTTATTCTTTCCACCTCTTTTCGCCCTCGGTGGGGGGCGATCGACGCGTTCTTCCTTCTGCACTTGGGCGAGGACGGCGTCTGGGGTGGCGTCTCTCGTACCTTCTCCGCGCTGCCTGTTTCTCGGCCTCTTCTCGGTCCGGTATCCTTCAGGGCTGCCTCGTCCGCTGTCGCCGCGTTTGGTCCCTCGAGTGGCTTTTCCTGCATCCACGGCCAAGGCCTCCTCGGTCAACATGAAGCGCTCGGCCCTTGCCATGATCCCGGGGAGGTCCTTCGGGGGATCGTTGTGCAGGGACTTCTTGAGGCCTCTGTGGCGAAGCCCTTTCTTAAGGGCCGTTTGGACCACCAGGTCGGGAGGGCTGTTCACGTTCAGCCTCTCCGCATTGAAGCGGCGCATGAACTGCCGGAGCGGCTCGGTCGGGCCTTGCACTATGTTGAACAGATGTTCAGCATCAGGCTTGATCTGCCTCCCCGCCATGAACTGCTTGCAGAACAACTGGGTGAGTTTCTTAAAGCTGTCGATGGAGCGGCTGGGCAGGCTGCGGTACCAGGTCCTCGCCGCTCCCCTGAGAGTAGAATAGAAGCCTCGGCAGAGCAGGTCATCGTCAGCTCCTTGGAAGGACATGTCCCCCTCGTAGTCCATTACGTGGTTTCCCGGGTCCCCTATCCCGTCGTACTTCCCCAGCGCCGGGATCCTGAATCGAGAGGGGACCCGTGCGTCGGTTATTCTCCGTGATAGGGGGCACCGGTCTCCGTGGATGCCCCCGGGGATTTGACAGTCGCCTGCCTCTGGCTCGTTCGGTGGTGGAGGGTGCACAGGCGCCTGCGGGGCTGGCTCCACGGCCCTCGCCATGCTGTGGGTCGGGCTGACCCGACGCTCCCGGCTCCTCCGGCGGGAGCTCCTGCTCCGCCGCGATCGGTCTCTCGAGTGGTGTAGTTCGCTTCTCCTACGGCGGGATGACCGTGACCGACGATATGATGCAGTCATCGATTCGCCCTCCGTCCCTTCGGTTTCTCTTCGGCTCCTTTCACGATAAGGGGAGGAGGCGCGTGATCTCGCCTGACAGGAGCCGGACAGCGTGAATCGACGATCCGTGTTCGGTTTTTGGGTCCCGTGGTCGTCGACCACGGCAGACCGCAAGAGCGGGGGACCCCCCGCCCATCGATGGCTATCGCCCAACGTGCCTCCGTTGGATGGCGCAGGGCCGACGAGCTGCTGTACCGTCGCGACCAACATCTGGAGGCTCGCGTTGGTCTCCTGAGCCAGGGCGCGGAGCTGTCCCTGTGTGGCCAGTCCTGAGCCGCCGGTCTCTGCGGTTGAGGGGGCGGGGTGATCGCCGACGGGCGTGTCTTCGAGGTTGCCGTTGGATGCGCCATTCCCCTCCTTCGGGATGGGGGGCATGCGCTTCCTTCCATTGCTGGCTCGTGCCATTGCTGGTGTGATTTGCTTCTTCGTGGGACGGTTTTCGGTTCCCACAGACGGCGCCAGATGTTTCAGAGTGTTTTCTCACTACAAAGCGTTGACCGTGGACAACCCGGTCAACGTGGTCAAGGGGCCCGTTTGGGTCCCTCGGGCGAGTCGAATAGGTGCAGTTGAGGCTCGAGTCGGACCAGCAGACGACGTAGAGCGCGTCGACTGGGTTGGATCGGGGTCCTCGGCCATTGGTAGGGCGAGGGGTAGCCTCGGCCCGGGTCGAGACGCTCGGCCTCGGTCGGTTGCGCTCGGCGGTCGGACGACGAGGGGAAGCCTCGATCGTCCAGGTGGTTGTGTGGTCGACGAGGGGCGGAGGGGAAGCCTCGGCCCGTGGATCTGATGCCCTCCTGCGTAGACGAGAACACTTGTCAAGGGGGGCCGGACCTTGGTTCCGGCCAAATCCCCTCCGATGCCTAAGTCAGACAGAGATCTGAAAGAGGAGGCCCGGCGGAGACGGTTCGACTCGTGAGGAGATCGGAACGGCGTCTCGCGGCGCGAGCGGGGGAGGAAGAAGATGAAATGGGGGAACTAGGTCGTTGATGGAGTACCTTCGGTTCTAGATACCTGAGAGGCGGTCCTTTGTCATGTCGTCCTCCTAGCCCCTTTATAGACCTCCGCCGTGATTCCCCCGACCCACGTCGCTCGCCCGCCCTCAATCGTGCCCCCTCGATCCGCCCCCCGGTCGCCGCTCCCTGCGCCATGCTCGCACCTCCCTATAACTGCCATTAAGTGGTAGCGGGATCGAGGGGGCGGTTATCGCAGGAGTGGGCGAGTGACCGGCACGTTACCGGGGCCGGGTCGGATCGACATGTGGGGGGGGTCCCCCATAGGGCCTTATCGAGTGGGCCTGAGTGCGCAGATGGGCTCTTGACCGGCGGTTGGGCCTCTGGGCTTGGGTCTTTCGGGCCTCAGTCAAATAGGCGTAACAACATTATATAAAACTACACTTTATATATCGTTTCACTCTATTTCTATTCTCTTTCACTCTTTAGGTGTTTATGTGCATTTCAGATCAATATTGAGCTAATTGGAGCTAATTGCAGTCAAGGAATGAAGGGAAAAAGTGAGACGAAGCGATTCAATGAAAATACAGAAGACTTGAAGAGAAATGGACCTACACGACTGTGTGTAACAGCATACATGGTCATGTGCATGATATCGGCCTAAGCCAAAGAAAAGAGGAACCACACTGTTGTGTGTGCCACTCCACACAACCGTGTGTAGAAGAAGACCATAGGAAACACACACCATTGCAAAGACCGAAGTGTTGGATCCTGTGGATGGCAAACAACACAAGAAGGGGGGGGGGTTGATTAGTGTTGTATAAAAATAAAATTTTTCTTTCTAATAGATTAGCACAATTCAAAGCCTTCTAATGTTGCCTAAGAAACCAAGTAGAGTGATCTACGCTTGGTTCTTAATCAACTCAAGTAATCTTAAAAGCAGATCAGAGATAAAACTCTTCTGGTAGTCGACTCCCTAAGAACAGTAGTCGACTCCCAGAGGGATATTATGCACAACTCAGTTAAAGGAATACTTAATGAAGATATAAAAGATTACACATAAATATAAGAGAGAATCTTTTATACAGCAAATACAAAAACTGATCTTGCAATGTATTATAAATGAGTTACAATATAATACTCAATGAATCAAGATAGAGACAAACAATCACAGAGAGTGCAAACGCAAACACAAGGATTTTTATCCTGGTTCCCCACAACCTTGGGTACGTCCAGTCCCCGACCAATCCGGTACGAGATTTCCACTATCTGACTTAGCAAATACAAGCACCTAACTTCACTCGTTAGGATTTTTCCACACACCTAGCCTTGACCAGGATTTCCGATTGCAACACTACAATATCTCAACACCTAGACTTGTCTATGGTTTCCAACACCCTTACAGCAAAGGGTAAACACAAAATGAAAATCAATATCCAACTCACCACAATATTTGGTGGAGTTTGGATTTACACCCAAATTCTATAGCCAATAGTAATAGACAACTATGTGTATTCGTGGCTTAATAGAATATGATTTTAGATCACACAAAGATACGAATTAAGTCTTTGTGATCTAAATCAATGTTTTCAAATAAATCCTTTCAAATAAAAATCAGAGAATAAAGAACATGGATTTTGAAAACAAATAGCCAAATAAAAAGTTGATCTCAGAAAAATAATAACTTTAAAGAGAAGAGATTAGAAATATAACAACAAATTTGGCTAAAAGAGTGAGAGCTGAAAATTGAGATCGTTTAGAACTTTTTGCATAAGAGAGAATTTGAATTCAAGTATATTGTGTGTTTTCTCTCAAATAAATAGTCCTCTATTTATAGGTAAAAATGGAGAATTCAAAATTCAAATTCGTTTGACTTTTGCCCCGAGAATCACGGGAGCAATAAGTGAGAGAGATGTCAAAAGTCAGGTCAAACGTTGAATTTTGACAGCTGGTAGTCGACTCCCTAGGATTGGTAGTCGACTCCCAGTGTGTTTCAGGAGAAAATGATTCTCAGCTGGTACTCGACTCCCACTCCTTGGTAGTCGACTTCCAGAGGAGTTTCTTCTAAAACACAGCTAGTAAGACATGTAGTTAGCTCCAAGGTGTAATGGAGTTTAACTACCAGAATGATAAGTGACTAGCAAAAGCTCTCAATATTTTTGAAAATGATTTTAAAAGTATTTAAAATATTTAACTTTGAAATCATTTTTTTTGTGTGTGTGTGTGTGTGTGTGTGTGTGTGTGTGTGTGTGTGTGTTATTTATACTTTTGGCTTTAACATAACCCTAAGAAGGACACAACTCACACACTGTAGACTAGGACACATCTTCGGAAGCTTGATCAGATGATGATGTAGATGCGAGCTTCTCGTGAGCTTCTATTTCATTTGAGCTTGAGCTTCATCATCAAGCTAGCAATGTTTCGTCATTGTCTTTGTTAAGTGAGCGTAGATTGTCCTTCTTCAGAGTATGTATTACGATTTTATTTGTCGCATAATCTACACACTTAATAGTAGTGTAGTTAGTACACTAAGCTTCATTTGGTGTGCTCATCATCAAAATGACTTGGGGGTGGAATTCAATTTCCATCATTCTCCCCCTTTTTGATGATGACACCCTAATGAAAAATGAAGTAAGGTGACATAATAATATGACATAAAAAACTTACTCCCCCAGCTTTGATGCGGTTCTCCCCCTGCATCGAAGCCATTATCAAAACAATACATTCATACAACATATTTATTTTTGCATTTCAAAGCTTTCTCCCCTTGTCATCAACAAAAAAATGACATAAAACAGTTAATCCTTCCTTAATTCTTTTTCTCCAACAATACCCAATTCTCTACGAAGTTTAGAGAATGTATCTTTTTGTAGAGGTTTTGTCAGAATATCTGCAACTTGATATTCAGAGGAGGCAAATTTAAGTTCAACATCCTTTTTGACACAGTGATCGTCTATAAATCTGTGTCTAATGTCAATATGCTTTGTTCTAGGATGAAGAACAGAATTTTTAGTGAGATTAATAGTGATTTTATTATCATAATAAATTACACATGTAGATGTATTAACACCATAATCTACGAGGACTTGTTTCATCTAAAGTATTTGAGCACATGCAAGTCCGGCAGCTATATACTCTGCCTCAGTGGTTAATAGTGAAACTGAACTTTGCTTTTTGCTAAACCACGAAACAAGGGAATGTCCAAGAAAGTGACATGTTCCACTGGTACTTTTTCTTGTGGCTTTACAACCAGCATAGTCTGCGTCACTAAACAAAGTTAAATTAAACGTGCCGCCTTTGAGATAAAATAGTCCAAAGTCAGAAGTGGTTTTAATATATCTAAATATGTATTTTACCGTTTTAAGATGTGATTCTCTAGGATCACATTGAAATCTAGCACATGCACAAACACTAAACATAATGTCAGGTCGGCTAGCGGTCAAATAAAGCAGAGCACCGACCATATCTCGATATGTTTTCTGATCGACCTTTTTACCTATTTCGTCTTTGTCTAAAGAAGTGGATGTTGCCATAGGTATATTCTTCCCTGATGCGGTTTCCATCCCGAACCTTTTGATTAAGTCTTTGGCATACTTCGTTTGATGAATAAAGGTTCCTTTTTTTCCTTGTTTGATTTGCAATCCGAGAAAGTATGTGAGCTCGCCCATATGGCTCATTTCGAATTCTTCCTGCATTAACTTAGCAAATTCTTGACAAAGATCTTCATTAGTAGATCCGAAAATGATGTCATCTCGTAAATTTGGATAAGAATAACATCATCATGAATTTTCTTAACAAATAAAGTGGTATCTATTTTTCCAACAATATAACCTGAGTCAATTAAGAATTTTCTTAATCTTTCATACCAAGCTCTTGGAGCTTGTTTTAGGCCATACAAGGCTTTGTTTAACTTGTACATATATTCTATTTTCTTATCATGTTCAAATCCGAGAGGTTGTTCAACGTAGACTTCCTCATTTATGAATCCATTCAGGAATGCATTTTTCACATCCATCTGGTATAATTTAAAGTTTTTATATGATGCAAATGCAAGTAGCATCCTAATAGATTCTAATCTAGCAACATGAGCGAAAGTTTCATCGAAATCTATACCTTGAGTATCTCTGTGATACTAACCTTGCTTTATTTCTTACGACATTTCCATCTTCGTCTAGTTTGTTTCGATACACCCATTTAGTGCCGATAACTGGACGATCTTTCGGTCTAGGTACTAACTCCCATACTTGATTTCGCTCAAGTTGTAGAAGTTCTTCTTGCGTGGCTTCAATCCATGCTTCATCTGCAAAAGCCTCTTCTACCCTTTTCGGCTCAATGTTAGAAACAAATGCAACATGTGTCAAGTGTTCTATTTGAGATCTAGTTCTAATCCCTGCATCAATATCACCTATAACTTGTGTGTGTGTGTGTGTGTGTGTGTGTGTGTGTGTGTGTGTGTGATGTGTAACTTCAGGAAAGGATTTTGTCAATAAACTTGAAGTGTTATTAACAGTGATAGATTCATTATCAAGAGTAGGTGCAGTGATTATGTTATCATTATCATTATGAGCATTATAAGAAAGGGATTCATCAAATGTTACATGTAGAGTTTCAACAATAGTTTCGAAACTTTTATTGTAGATTCTATTAGCTTTACTACGTAAAGAATAACTGATAAATATGCTTTCATCCGTTTTGGAGTCAAATTTATCTAAATTATCTTTAGTGTTCAGAATATAGCATTTACAACCAAAAACTCTGAAATAAGATACTTTTGGAATTCGTTAGAGCAGTAATTCATACGGAGTCTTTTCAAAAAGGTTTTCTTATTAAAACTTTGTTTTGTATATAGCACGTAGTTGCTACGGTTTCCGTCCAAAAACTTTTTGGAAGGTTGCTTTTACACAACATTGTTTGTGCACACTCTTGGAGTATTCTATTTTTCCTTTCAACTACTCCATTTTGAGGAGCAGCTCTAGGAAAAGTAAAAGTATGAAAAATTCCTCGTTGTTCGCAAAATCGTTTAAAATATTCATTTTCAAATTCGCCACCGTGATCACTCCTTAGAGAGATAACTTTTAAAGAGTATAGACGTTCAATTCTTTTGAAAAATATTTCGAATTCACTGAAGGCATCATTCTTATGGGTTAAGAATAATACCCACGTATATCGAGTATAATCATCAATTATGACAAATACGTATTTAGAGTTACAAAGAGATGGGGCTCTAGTTGGGTCAAACAAGTCCATATGAAGTAGTTCAAGTGGCCTGTTTGAACCGAGGGCTTCAATATTCTTAAATGAACTCTTATGCATTTTGCCAAATTGACAAGAATTACATATTTTATCCAATTTAAAATTTATTTTGGAAAGCCCTTGCACCAACTCTTTCCTAGAAATCTTATCCATGTTTTTGATGTTCACATGACCAAAGCGTCTATGCCAGAGCAACAGGTCATTTGTTGAAACAATCAAACATACATTTGATTCACATTCATTTAATCTAAGTACATAGATATTTTTTACTCGCTTACCTTTAACAAGAATGTTTTTCATATCCTTGTCGTATACTAAACAACAGTCAAGTGTAAATAGAACCTTCATACCTTTTCGCATAATTGGCTTATGCTCAATAAATTATGCTTTAGCCCATTTACCAAGATTATGTCTTTGATGAGTAATTTTGAAGGACTGCCTATGTTGCATATTCCGATAATTTTACCTTTCTTGTTGTCGCCAAATGTTACGGTCCCGCCGTCATACATTTAGAGCGCTAAGTATTTTTGCTTCTATGTCATGTGTGCGGAGCATCCGCTATCCATTATCCATATGTCCTGAAAGAAGATAATTTTGACACGTTTGGTACCCACTTATGATTGGATGCGATTTGTTATGGAGGAAAATTTCTATCATTATATATAGTCTTAAATGTCGGGTACCGAGGGAATATACATGAAGCATGCGGATACCCTAATATATGCATATATGGGAGGATCATTCATTAGGAACCCAAATTCGATTTGAATTTGATTTCATATGTACAATTTCTAACATTGTGGAAACATAGATAATTTTTTTTCATGGTTGCTTAAATGTGTTGGTACCCAAATAGTATTATTAGCAAAACTATTAGAACCATGCATGTGATGTGCATTGTGTGTGACATGATTGTGACGAGAGACTTTGTGATAGGATTTTTCACAGTGATTATGCTTAGCACTTTTGTTATAAACAAGAGTATTTTGTCTCACATTTTTATGAACACTATTTTGAACTATTTTATCATGAGAGGTGGATGCACGCATACTGGATATGATAGCTTTTGCATTTGGTTTGTTCTTAACCTTTTCAAGTCGTAGAACAAGTTCCTCATGTTTGAGCTTACTTGAAGATAAATCACTTGCAAGAATGTTGAATTTGTCATTCAAGGTAGAAACATACAAAGCAAATTCAGATTTCAGAGCATCGTGATCACACACTAATTTATCATACTTGTTAATCAATTCTTTTTTATTATTACAAGAGTGTTTTAGAGACTCATGTTCATTAGCAAGAGAGTCAAATCCATTCTTGAGTTTATCATGTTCTTCATGTAGAGTCTTGCGCTTTTTGTCTAGAGTTTTGTGCTTCTTTGACAGACGTTCATATTCTCTATAAAGATTTTCATATGCGCTTGCAATATCAAATTCATTTTCTTCATCGAAACTAGAATCACTTACCTCGTTCTTGTCGTTCTGACGAGCCATCATGCATACTTCTTCTGAAAGTTCTTTATCGTTGGCTTGAAGTGTCTTCATGAGTGTTTGGATCTCATTAGATCTTGATCCAAATCTTTCGTCCAACAAGTTTAAGATTTGGTGTGCGGTTTCTGCCTTTTCTACAAGATCTAGCATTTGATCAGTTAAGCTAGTGTAAAGTAAATGCATTACCTTTATGTTGTTGAAATAGGATTTCTCTTGATCCGAATTCCATTGTGTTTGAGGAAGGGTTGGAATCTCATAAGATTCTCTGAGAGATCTTGAATAATTCAAATCTTGTGCTTCCAAGAAGATCTCCATTCTCCTTCTCCATTGGCAAAAAAATTGCCGTCAAAGATTGGAGGAGTATGAGTGTTGCACACGTTTGTTGATGCCATCGCTTTGACCTTGCTCTGATACCAAGTGTTGGATACTGTGGATGGCAAACAACATTAGAAGGGGGGTTGCATAGTTTTGTATAAAAATAAACTTTTTGTTTCTAATAGATTAGCACAATTCAAAGCCTTCTAACGCTTGGTTCTTAATCAACTTAAGTAATCTTAAAAGCAGATCAGAGATAAAACTCTTCTGGTAGTCGACTCCCTAAGAATAGTAGTCGACTTCCAGAGGGATATTATGCACAGCTCAGTTAAAGGAATACTTAATGAAGATATAAAAAATTACACAGAAATATAAGAGAGAATCTTTTATACAGCAAATACAAAAACTGATCTTGCAATGTATTATAAATGAGTTACAATATAATACTCAATGAATCAAGATAGAGACAAACAATCACAGAGAGTGCAAACACAAACACAAGGATTTTTATCCTGGTTTCCCACAACCTTGGGTACATCCAGTCCCCGACCAATCCGGTACGATATTTCCACTATCTGACTTGGCAAATACAAGCACCTAACTTCACTCGTGAGGATTTTCCCACACACCTAGGCTTGACTAGGATTTCCAATGCGATATCTCAACACCTAGACGTGTCTAGGGTTTCCAACACCCTTACAACAACGGGTAAACACAAAATGAAAATCAATATTCAACTCACCACAATATTTGGTGGAGTTTGGATTTACACCCAAATTCTATAGCCAATAGTAATAGACAACTATGTATATTCGTGGCTTAATAGAATATGATTTTAGATCACACAAAGATACGAATTAAGTCTTTGTGATCTAAATCAATGTTTTCAAATAAATCCTTTCAAATAAAAATCAGAGAATAAAGAACATGGATTTTGAAAACAAATAGCCAAATAAAAAGCTGATCTCAAAAAAAAATAATAACTTTAAAGAGAAGAGATATAACAACAGATTTGGCTAAAAGAGTGAGAGCTGAAAATTGAGATCGTTTAGAACTTTTTGCGCAAGAGAAAATTTGGATTCAAGTATATTGTGTGTTTTCTCTCAAATAAATAGTCCTATATTTATAGGTAAAAATGGATAATTCAAAATTCAAATTCGTTTGACTTTTGCCCTGAGAATCATTGGAGCAATAAGTGAGAGAGATGTCAAAAGTCAGGTCAAACGTTGAACTTTGACAGCTGGTAGTCGACTCCCTAGGATTGGTAGTCGACTCCCAGTGTGTTTTAGGAAAAAACGATTCTCAGCTGGTAGTCAACTCCCACTCCTTGGTAGTCGACTCCCAGAGGATTTTCTTCTAAAACACAGCTAGTAAGACATGTAGTTAGCTCCAGGGTGTAATGGAGTTTAACTACCAGAATGATAAGTGACTAGCAAAAGCTCTCAATAGTTTTGAAAATGATTTTAAAAGTATTTAAAATATTTAACTTTGAAATCATTTTGTGTGTGTGTGTGTGTTATCTATACTTTTGGCTTTAACATAACCCTAAGAATGACACAACTCACACACTGTAGACTAGGACACGTCTTCAGAAGCTTGATCAGATGATGATGTAGATGCGAGCTTCTCGTGAGCTTCTTTTTCATTTGAGCTTGAGCTTCATCATCAAGCTAGCAACGTTTCGTCCTTGTCTTTGCTAAGTGAGCGTAGATTGTGCTTCTTCAGAGTATGTATAACGCTTTCATTTGTCGCATAATCTGCACACTTAATAGTAGTGTAGTTAGTACACTAAGCTTCATTTGGTGTGCTCATCATCAAAATCACTTGGGGGTGGAATTCAATTTCCATCACGAAGATCTTCTCATGACTTCATGGTTATTTTCAAGAGCTTTTATTTTTTAGTCAAAGAGCGTCTCGTGACGATTCCAATACATATTCATTTGGATTTTTGTGAGCTCGGAGCGATTTTATACATTTTCTGGAAAGCGATGCTGTAGTGTAGAATTTGTAGACGACCATCACACAACCGTGTAGGTTTTCTGCTGGGTTTTCTGGGACCCTTAGGGCACAAAAATCTTCTCCGCACCGTCTTCCGAGCTGCTCCCGTCCCACGCCGAGCCGCTCCTTGAACCGCTGAACCGCTCCCCGAACTGCTCCTCGAACCGCTCCGCATCCCGAGGCGATCAATCCCATGTCGCCGAGCCAACCACGCGCAGAAGAAAGTTTCACGCGAGTGAAACCTTCGCCTAGATTTCGGATCTGAATCCGAACTCCGTTGCGGCTTTGCTAGAGCCCTCAAGAGTAAGGCAGAAATTTATAGAGAGATAGAGAATATTTATTTTAGCCTAGATCCGTGCGTGCTCCAACATTTACGAGAGCCGCTCAGATCTAGAGCTTGGGACGAGTTTTGAGGAGGAGAGCAGACCCATATTTATATAGGCGGCTGACTACTCCCCTTTCTCAAAATCCGATGTGGGACTATTAATTTGAGTTAATCAAAATCAGGTTAGTTTACACTTCACAAAGTGCAAACTTCCGTGAATTTTAACTCACTCATCGTTGAGCTTCATGATTGATACAACCTATCAATTCGAAGGGTGTTCAACGGTGAACGCGTAGGAAAAAACGGCTCGTCAATCCGAGTCCGTTTGACCCTTCAAACAATTGTCCAAAGATAGCCAAAAGTCATGCTTCTCTTAGAAACGTAGCCGTCAAGAAAATCCCAGGTTTCAAAAACCCTAACCAGAAAATTCGGGCTTGGTGGGCCTCCATTTTCGCAGGTTTCAGCCCAACAGTTTGGGCTGACTTGTTTTGGCTATAACTTGTGCATTTGGACTCCGTTTTTGACGCGGTTTGAACCTGCGTTTAGAGCGGGATGATCCCGTCATCTAGATAACCTTTTCAACGCATTTATTTAATTAAATATAGTCTTAAACAATTTAAGACACATTTAATCTCTTTTGCATCAAATGTAAAATAGTCCATATCTAAGCTTAAATTATCATTTGCATCAAATACAAATGATCCGAGGGCATATTCCTCTACATCTCCCACTTGCACTCAGGATCATTTATCCCGAATGCAGGAGATGATTTTTGCAAACATCTTTTGCAATACTTTATCCCTTGCATCAAATGCAAATTATTATCCCTAACTAATTTCTACCCATTACTAGACGAAGAATCGCACTCTGTGTGAGACCCTACAGCCTGACCCTTACAACAGGTTGGGCTCGAAGCCCTATACGGCAGTGACCACGAGCAGTGGCTGCCGTCCCTGCTTCAGGAATCATCATTATGTGGTTAACTCATTGACATGAGTATTGTCGGGACCACCCTGACTGTTTCCGTGATGAATTCCGCAGTTATAGTCTCTTCGTCTAAACTATGTCGTGTAGATCAAGTCTAGGGTACGGTTAAACTGTCAACCCCAATAACTTGACTCCGGTTAGTTTCTATCAATCTTTAGTCAAATCATGTTGGACTTGTTCCAACATACTCTGGCCAGAGTTTTTACCAAAGATCGAACTAACCCTACGACACTAACTCCCATTGACCGGGAGAGACGAATCCTCTCTTGGTCATTACTCTCCTCATACGCTTCAAGTGTCACCCAATCAAAGACCTTTCGACGCGGCTTGCCTCGAAGCTAGGTCATTTGATCTAAGTGGCACCGTTCACGCACAGGTTCGTCAAAATGACCTCAAGTCAAAAGACCAACTAGCCTATCATCACTCAGAGTCATCATTGACAGATTGGTCAATATAACCATATGATAACTCTTGTGGATCGTTCAGTGAACTCATTCTCTAATGAGCACCTGTGTCTTGTCAACGACTTCGCCAAGTCAAGCGATCATGAGATCATCGCCACCGCTATACGGTGAAGACTAAGACACAATGGTCTATCCGATGTTTCGATATCCTAGTCTCGAAACATCTACGACCACGAACCCTTTTTAGACTTATGCTACAGACGGTCAAACATTTCTCCATGATCGAGATACTCATCTCGATACCTGTTTGACCTTGCATAAAGTCTCAGGACTTTACCTAAGTTAATATCTAATGTTAACTACATTATAACATAACTTAGATAAATTTTTGCCAATCAGCTTACTGTTATTTCGAACAAGATGTTTGTGCTATGCACACATGAAGATAGATAGCCTCGAGGGTATCATCTCTCAACATCTCCCACTTGCACTCAGGCCCATTTATCTCGGTATCTCATACCGTTTTTAAACATAAGTTTTCCCGACTTCATGTGGTAGAGCCTTCATGAGTGGATCTGCTAAAACCGTCTACATTATAGACTTAAGGGTTTCTATGTTTAGACCAACCATTTGAATCTCATTCAAATAATTCATTTGGTCTTTCAGAATCCATAATATTTTAATTTACTTGGATCTTATCCAATTCATCATACCTTACGATAATCATTTAAATTAGTTACTGGTCATTTCAAATGGCTCATATTTATTTCTGATAAAGAATCAAACTCTTTTGATCACTTTGTCAAAATATATGTTCCATCCCTTTGATGCCTCACATGTAATTTACACGCTCCCACTGACCATGAAAATT
Organism: Scilla litardierei; assembly: GCA_030789695.1. Classification (NCBI taxonomy): domain Eukaryota; kingdom Viridiplantae; phylum Streptophyta; class Magnoliopsida; order Asparagales; family Asparagaceae; genus Scilla; species Scilla litardierei. Next base: position 29,680,375 of record CM061135.1, read on the forward strand.
ATTTGGTTAATTCATATAAGTTGGTCCGTCTAAATCATATTTAGAAAAAACGAACTTGTAAGTGAATGCTCTAATTTTCATGGTCAACTTAAGCGTTTACATCGAGTTTGGTCCGAGTAGTTCTGTACATCTGCCGGTGGAAAATGGTTTATTATAATCCGTTTTATAGGAATTAGTATGGAAAAACTGTTCTCGACCAATATGATTGCACTTCCCTATTTTCCTTTTCTGCACCAATCTTTCAACTTAAAGATTTACTTGCAGTAAGTGAGGAAACATTTTCCTTGGGCACGTAAACTAAATTCCAAAATTTATTTACGCACACGGACCTATTCTGGTTGCATCAAGTTTTTAAATCGGAGTTACTTCTCCGAATTTCATCCCGGAAGTTGACTAAGTCATCATCAGTTATGATGTCTAACTCGACTCTTCGTCTCACGAGATTCGAGTAATTATACAACTTCCTAATGTTTGATTTAATGAATATCTTATTGATAATGTCCTCATAGAACATTATCAAAACCTAGGCATTACTATCTGTGACTTAACCCAGAGGAAGGACTTAACTCAGAGTCACTTGTTATGGATCGCACCGAGTCTAACTAAGTGTGATTCATACCATTTAACACACTGATGTGTTAACAGACTTGACCTGAGAGAAAATCACATTTTCTTTTAATTACACAAGATTTTATGTAGCTAAGTATTTAACCATTCGATCTAATCGAATCAGTTTAAATACTTTTGTCTTTTCGTTCTTTATTTTTCAGACTTGTGTTTCATCAAGAACACGTGTCTTAATAAAATATACGAATAACTTATTTTGGTTGATCTAGACTCGGGTACATCAGTATGTACCAGACTGAGTTCGACAACTCATTTTCCCACTGTCTTACAGATGGGTTTCGGCCAATTTTATCTAAGAGGATAAGACTCACAAGTGTCCGTAGACTTCATAATACGAGAGGTCAGACCCCTCTTTATGTGACTTGTGAAGCTTAGTCTCTCGATACGGCCTAGTCTATTTTACCATATAAGTTTGCTACTATCTTGTGTATTTATATATTAACATTTAATATATATATATATATATATATATATATATAGTTATTACAAATTACTTAACACAAAACATTGCTTCCGAAGCAAGGTGACGACATTCGTCCAAAAAATGTGTTAGACGTTTTTGTATAACTATTTATTCTGAAATCGTGACATCAAAATATATCAAATTTTCATTTCCTCCTACTTATGCCTTTACTAATGATAAATTAAACTAACTTTCTCAATTGACTTTCCGGAGTGCCTTCTTCCTTTTCTAAATCACATTTAGATATTAATTAACCCAACACAAATAGCTATGCAAGCATCTTATGTATCCAAACGCTTGAGCTTTGCAATCTCGAGTTTAGCTCAAAAAGTTGCTTGTCTCAAGATCCGGTTGGGATACATAGTCTTGCACCGCTCATGCACTCGTATTCGACTCAAACGGTTTGATCGAATTTTCGAACTTTGCGGATCGGAATTGTTTGTCCATACAACCTTGAGGGTAGCTCGACAAGTTGTAGGGAGAAACATACTTCGAATATCCTATATGTTCAAGCTGCCTCATATAGAGAAGAGTGACATGTAGCTTAATTTATTTGTTGGACCCAGAACTTAATGAAATCATATTTCTTAAGTCTGTTCTTTAGAAGGTCATTTAATGTCAACGAGAATATGGTTTAATTGCATCAATTAGAATTTAACTTGATATTCAATCAATCAACTATTTGACCAGTTAACTTATTCCAATATTATATTTTGATTCCTTCGGTAAACATAGTCTTGCCCTAGTTTTTGCATATGTTCAATATTAAATATAGGTAGATTGGCTTTCATCTATCTATATCCTCCCACTATTTTTACGATTGTTTTAAAGCTTAATAACGAACGATTTAATCGAATTTAAAAATTAGTGAAAGAGGGATCCAATCATCCCGAACCTCACAACCTTGAGGAGACTCAACAAGTTGATTGGTTCCATGACTGGTAGACTAACTCTTGGTCAATCACATCACATGTGATTCCCTGTCGATTTTTACCCACAGTCACTTATGATCTTGAGGAGACTCAACAAATCATAATGACTGGTCTAGTCAGACCCTTAATTTCGTGTCCAGATTTGACTTAAATCGATACTCGAGGAGACCCGACGCATCGATTTGGGTCAAGTCTAGACTACATCACATGTATGTTGGAGTTTGTTCCTTAAAGAAAAAACAAGTCACAGCTTGAGGAGACTCAACAACTATAATTGTCTTCTTTGAGTTACCAAGCTCCAAAATCAAGGAGGGATACGAATTAATCTTTAATAAGATTTATAACGCATTGACTAGATATAGTCCAGGGTGTCATACAATCATGATTCGCGACATTGCGGTCCAGCGGAACACAGCCAGGGAATTGACTAAGCCAGGATCACTGCCCCTTGTACTAGCAAGGGTTGACCCAGAACTCTTAGCCAAGCACATTGACTGGATCATGGTCCATTGAATGAAGCTTGTCATTTTTGTTTGTGTGCCATAGACTAAACAGCTTTTATTAACAACTAATTAATCCTATCAACTAGTTGCATCCTTAAATTCAAAATTTTAGGATTTGTTTAATAACTTTTATTAAGTCCTTATCAACTATAAGGTTCACGTGCTATCCTAATCATTATTAGGATTTTAATAAATTTTATTAACAACGCTAAAAGCGAAGTTCTTTAATGAAAATTAATTATAACAATTAGAATTACAAATTCATTAAAGGGACTACCCTAATCAGGAATTAGGTCTTGAAGTGTTGTTAATGTTTTATTAAAACACAGCATGTCATTAAAATTCAAGTAATAAATTTTAATCATTATTTAATGGCTAACCTAAAGGGTTGTCTTGTGTTATCAAATAAGGGACAAGAAGACATAGCCATTAAAAATTTACACTAATTTTATCGCATAAAAAATGTACAACTATTTAACAATTAAATATACTAAAGTTTATCGCATAAACAATTTTAGCATGCATACTTAAATTTAACATTTAAATTTAAAAATACGATTTTTAAAACATTTTATTTTATCTCATAAAGTAAAAGCTTGTTTAAAAAATCATAACATTTGCATGCTACTTTAAAATATTTATTGCATAAAAATTTTAAACTTTTAAAATCAGTTTTTAAAAATATCTTATAAATTTAAAACATCATTTAAAAAATTCCATGTTTAAAATTTATCACATAAAATTTTAAACAACATTTTAAACTTATCGCATAAAGTTTTAAAGCTTTAAAACAATTTTAAAATTTATCACAAAAATTTAAAAATTCCATTTTAAAACTTTCATGTTTAAAATTTATCATATAAAATTTTTAAACAAAAAAAATTTAAATTTATCGCATAAATTTAAAGAAAACATTTTTCTGTAAAAGCATTCAAATAATAAATTCGCAGTCCTAGATCAGCATACAGAGCTGGCTCTGATACCAATGCTGGGTTTTCTGGGACCCTTAGGGCACAAAAACTCTAGTCCCGTCCTAAGTCGGACGGAACATAGACAGAAATGCAGCGGAAAAATTTTATGTTAATATAATTAACATGCAACCCTAAGGAACCAGATCCTGTTAGCCAGGATCTCTGCCAACTTGGTGTGGATCTGACCACCCCAAGAGGGATCTAACTACTGCGAATAATTAAATGAAAACTTAAACACATACCCGGAATCTCAACCCTGGGGCAGTCGAGATGTTCCGCACCGTCTTCCGAGCTGCTCCCGTCCCACGCCGAGCCGCTCCTTGAACCGCTCCCCGAACTGCTCCTCGAACCGCTCCGCATCCCGAGGCGATCAATCCCATGTCGCCGAGCCAACCACGCGCAGAAGAAAGTTTCACGCGAGTGAAACCTTCGCCTAGATTTTGGATCTGAATCCGAACTCCGTTGCGGCTTTGCTAGAGCCCTCAAGAGTAAGGCAGAAATTTATAGAGAGATAGAGAATATTTATTTTAGCCTAGATCCGTGCGTGCTCCAACATTTACGAGAGCCGCTCAGATCTAGAGCTTGGTACGAGTTTTGAGGAGGAGAGCAGACCCATATTTATATAGGCGGCTGACTACTCCCCTTTCTCAAAATCCGATGTGGGACTATTAATTTGAGTTAATCAAAATCAGGTTAGTTTGCACTTCACAAAGTGCAAACTTCCGTGAATTTTAACTCACTCATCGTTGAGCTTCATGATTGATACAACCTATCAATTCGAAGGGTGTTCAACGGTGAACGCGTAGGAAAAAACGGCTCGTCAATCCGAGTCCGTTTGACCCTTCAAACAATTGTCCAAAGATAGCCAAAAGTCATGCTTCTCTTAGAAACGTAGCCGTCAAGAAAATCCCAGGTTTCAAAAACCCTAACCAGAAAATTCGGGCTTGGTGGGCCTCCATTTTCGCAGGTTTCAGCCCAACAGTTTGGGCTGACTTGTTTTGGCTATAACTTGTGCATTTGGACTCCGTTTTTGACGCGGTTTGAACCTGCGTTTAGAGCGGGATGATCCCGTCATCTAGGTAACCTTTTCAACGCATTTATTTAATTAAATATAGTCTTAAACAATTTAAGACACATTTAATCTCTTTTGCATCAAATGCAAAATAGTCCATATCTAAGCTTAAATTATCATTTGCATCAAATACAAATGATCCGAGGGCATATTCCTCTACATTTTCTACACGACTGTGTCGATGAAGAGGCTGAAAACGCACATAAAGGCTATTCTAAAGACTGTAGTCACATGATCGCATATGTTTTCTACATGACTGTGTCAAGCTTAATTGTCTGAAGTGAAAAAGTGCCATTTTTGAGCTGAGTTGACACGACCGTGTGTGAAATTTGACACGGTCGTGTTGGGTCGAGTTTTGGCCGAACCCATTAGGGGTTTTTGGTGTATTTAAGGGTTTTTGTGCGTCGTTTGAGGGGATCCAACTTTGCTTCTAGTTTTTCATTATTTTTCTTCCTCTGTAAATAGTTTAGGAGGAGTAGGGTTAGGGTAGATATTATTTGGGTTTTCCTCTCTCTAGAGCATTTTGTATCATTGGGATCTTCGAACTCCTTTGGATTGAGATAAGTATTTTCTTTCTTCTTTCTTTTATTATATGTTTTCCTTTTGTTCTTGAGATATCTCTGTGATCTCCTTTGATGTATATTGAGTAATTCTTATCTCGGGCATGGTTGAACCTAATGGAGGTTTAAATATAGATTGAATTAATTGTTTAGCAATCGAATGTCGAATTAAGGTTTCACTAAGTATGTTTTATTATAATATATACTATCTATGTCGCCAACGATAGTTGATCATAGATTAGAGCGTCCATGTGATGACCGAATTTCTATCCACGGTAGTGGCGTGAATGAAGGTTGGGGAACATTGTTGAGTGGCATGCACCCATCGTGTGTTTATGACCAATGATAGTTGGCTTTGCCACATAGGGAAGTCCTATCATAGCATCATGATAGTGGGGGTATATGCCAACATTAGTGTAATGCCCTACAAGCTACTGCACAAGTACTAGAGGGGGGGGGGGAATAGTACTTTAAAAATAACAAGGAGTATAATTCCTAATTATCGTGCAAACAACTACCAAATCAATTTGCGGAAGCTTAAATTGATGACAACAACAAAATTAACAATGCTAACAATAGATATTACGGGGTTCGGATCCACCCAAGTCTCCCCGACTTGTTCCCGGTGATCCTACGTCCCAACCACCCGGATCCCCTCCGGATACTTAGGTTAGAAACCCTAACCCAAGATTTCCACTATGATATCTTGTGAAAAACCTTCACAAGATCAAATCATACATGCAAAGGCAAAAGTGTATCCCACACCCCGGGATCACAACCTTCTCTCACAACCGAGAGAATCAATAGCAATAAATGAGTTTATAATGAAATAAACAATCTTACCACAAAATCATATACCTTGAGTTTCTTACCAAATAGGTGCAAGGAGTGATTTGTGAAAGAGGAAGTCACCAAGACCTAGCACCACTGAAATGAGCAGCAATGGGTGCCTAGGAGTGATTTGGAGACTTGAATCAAGCTAGAGCTTGAAGGGCTCACCAAGAACATACTTCTCTCAAGATGGATTCTAGATCTAGAATGTGAGAGAATGGATTTCTTGTGAGGAAGAGAGCTTTGGAAATGAGTGAGAATCTCTAACTCTTTCAATCTCAATGAATCTCTTAATAGCAGCTCTAACCTAGAAAGAAATGACCAAGCTTCGTATTTATAGGGTCCCATAAAAACGAGTTAGGTCAAATCCCAACGGATAGAAATCTGAAGCAGTTTAGTCGGTCAAAGAACAACCACTGACCGACTAGTTCATCAACTAGTCGGTCGGTCAAACAATATGGACCGACTAAGTGATGAACAGTGAAGAGATTGAATTTCAGACCTAGAAATCTAGTCGGTCCAAGAAGACTGTCTGACCGACTAGTTTCACAACTAGTCGGTCGGTCCGTGAACTTAGACCGACTAAGAGTCAAAAACAATTAGTCTGAATACAAATTGATTTAGTCGGTCCAAGAACAAATGTTGACCGACTAGATCATCAACTAGTCGGTCGCCAAACGTTCTTAGACCGACTAACGATAAACAGTAGCTTAGGAGAAAAATTGGCATGTACAGTAAAGCTCAACTAATCGGTCAAAGAAGCTGTAGGGAATTTGCGGTCCCTTAGGGAACAAAACTCTAGTCCCGTCCTAAGTCGGACGGAACATAGACAGAAAAATTATAGCAGCGGAAGAAAAACTATGTTAACTAAATTAACATGCAGTTAAAAACTATTTTTAACTTAGCCCTAAGGTCCAAGACCCTATGCCAAGATCTATGCCGACTTGGGATGGATCTGACCATCCCAAGAAGGATCTAGCCTACTGCGATTAAACTAAACTAATGCTAATAATACTTTAACCACATACCAGGAATCTCAGCCCTGGAGCAGGCGAGATGTTCCGCGCCGTCTTCCGAGCTGCTCCCGTCCCACGCCGAGCCGCTCCTTGAACCGCTCCCCGAACCGCTCCTCGAACCGCTCCGCATCCCGAGGCGATCAATCCCCGTGCCGCCGAGCCAACCACGCGCCGAAGAAAGTTTCACGCGAGTGAAACCTCCGCCAAGATTTCAGATCCAGAATCCGAACTCCTTTGTGGCTTTGCTAGAGCCCGCAGGAGTAAGGCAGAAATTTAGGGAGAAGAGAAATATTTATTTAAGCTTAGATCCGAGCGTGCTCCAACATTTACGAGAGCCGCTCAGATCTAGAGCTTGGGACGAGTTTTGAGGAAGGGGGGAGACCCCTATTTATATAGGCGGCGGACTCTCCCCTTTTCTCAAAATCCGATGTGGGACTAATTATTTGGGTTAGTTAAAATCAAGTTAGTTTACACTTCAAAAAGTGCAAACTTCCGTGAATTTTAACTCACTCACCGTTGAGTTTCAAGATCGATACAACCTATCAATACGACAAGCGTTCAACGGTGAACGCATAGGAAAAAACCGTTCGTCAATCGGAGTTCGTTTGACCCTCCAATTGATCGTCCAAAGATCAACCCACGGCTAGTTTTTCGCAAAACTGAGCCGTCAAAATCTGCCATCAAACCTAGGGTTCTGCACCCTTAGGTGGGGCCCAGCCTGTGGGCCCCACAGCCAAAATTGCTGACTGGGCGCCCAGGCCTAGACCTGGGCACGGGCGCCCAAGTCTGGGCGCGGGCGCCCAGGCGCCTGGCGCCTGGCGCGGGCGCCCAGGCGGGTGCCTGGGCCGGGCGCCCAAGGCGCCCGGCCCAGGGCGCCTGGGCTCCCAGGCGCCCAGGGCGCCTGGGCCCTGGCGGGCCCAGGCCGCCCGCCCTGGGTGCCTGGGCAGGCGCCCAGGCGCCTGGGCCTGGGCGCGGGCCCAGGCTCAGTGGCCTGGTGCCCAGTCTGATGGGCCAGGTGCCCAGGTCAGACCCTGGTCTGGCCTGGGTTAACCTGGTCTGAATCAGACTGAGCCATTTGGCTGTTTTGGACATAGGTTGAGCATTTGGCGTCCGATTTGGACGCCGTTCGAACCTGGGTCTAGACCGAGACATTCCCGTCTTACCCGTGAACTTTTCCTTGCGTTTATTTTATTAAATATTGTATTAAACAATACGCATTTAATCGCTTTTGCATCAAATGCAAAATAGTCCCTATCTAAACTTAAATTATCATATTGCATCAAATGCAATTATCTCTTCTTTTGCATCAAATGCAAATATTCTCCCTAACTAATTTCTACCTATTACTAGACGAAGCGTTACACTCTGTGTGAGACCCTACAGCCTGACCCTTACAACAGGTTGGGCTCGAAGCCCTATACGGCAGTGACCACGAGCAGTGGTTGCCGTCCCTGCTTCAGGAATCATCATTATGTGGTTAACTCATTGACATGAGTATTGTCGGGACCACCTGACTGTTTCCGTGATGAATTCCGCAGTTATAGTCTCTTCGTCTTAAATATGTCGTGTAGATCAAGTCTGGGGTACGGTCAAACTGTCAACCCCAATAACTTGACTCCGGTTAGTTTCTATCGATCTTTAGTCAACTAATGTTGGACTTCTTTAGGCATTTCGTTCTTTTATCAGACTTGTGTTTCATCAAGAACACATGTCTTAATAAAATATACGAATAACTTATTTTGGTTAATCTAGACTCAGGTACATCAGTATGTACTAGACTGAGTTCGACAACTCATTCTCCCACTGTCTCACAGATGGGTTTCGGCCATTGTATCTAAGAGGCTAAGACTCACAAGTGTCCGTAGACTTCATAATACGAGAGGTCAGACCCCTCTTTATGTGACTTGTGAAGCTTAATCTCTTGATACGGCCATATAAGTTTGCTACTATATTGTGTATTTATATATATTAACATTTAATATATATATAGTTATTACAAATTACTTAACACAAAACATTGCTTCAGAAGCAAGGTGACGACATTTGTCAAAAATGTGTTAGACGTTTTGTATAACAACTTATTCTGAAATCGTGACATCAAAATATGTCACATTTTCATTTCCTCCTACTTATGCCTTTACTAATGATAAATTAAACTAACTTTCTCAATTGACTTTCCGAAGTGCCTTCTTCCCTTTTCTAAATCACATTTAGATATTAACATAAATAAATAGATATGCAAGCAACTTATGTATCCAAACGCTTGAGCTTTGCAATCTTGAGTGTAGCTCAAGAAGTTGCTTGTCTCAAGATCCGGTTAGGATACATAGTCTTGCATCGCTCATGCACTCGTATTCGACTCAAACGGTTTGATCGAATTCTCGAATTTTGCGGATCAAAATTGTTTGTCCATACAACCTTGAGGGTAGCTCGACAAGTTGTAGGGAGAAACATACTTTGAATGTCCTATATGTTCAAGCTGCCTCATATAGAGACGAGTGACATGTAGCTATAATTTATTTGTTGGACCCAGAACTTAATGAAATCATATTTCTTAAGTCTGTTCTTTAGAAGGTCATTTAATGTCAACAAGAATATAGTTTTAATTCTATCAATTAGAATTTAACTTGATATTCAATTAATCAACTTATTGACCAGTTAACTAATTCCAATATTATCAATTTTAATTCCTACGGTAAACATAGTCTTGCCCTAGTTTTAGCATATGTTCAATATTAAATATAGGTAGATTGGCTTTTATCTATCTATATCCTCCCACTATTTTTACGAACGTTTTAAAGCTTAATAACGAACGATTTAATCGAATTAAAATTAATGGGTAAGAGTTCCAATCACCTTGAGTCTAAACAACCTTGAGTGTAGCTCAACAAGTTGATTGACTCTGCGATCGGAAGATGACTCTTCATCGATCATATCGGATATGACTCTCTTAATCGGTTTTTGCCCCTAGCCATTCGTGATCATGAGTGTGCTCATCCAAATCACATTGTCTAGTCTAGTCGGACCCTTGTTTTCATGTCTAGCCTGACTTGCCCCTCAGCTCGGTGTATGCACGACACGTCGGTTTGGGTCAGGTCTTAGACTACATCTGGACAGACTACATCCTTGACTAAACTTGCGCCGCCGCTCGGTGTATTCACGACAACGTCGGTTTGGGTCAAGTCAAGATGTCATCTTATGTATTTAAGAAGTTGGTTCCTATAAGATTGCCAGGTTACAGCTTGAGTGTATCTCAACAACTATAACGCGGGTCCTATAGTTACTAACCCCTAAAACAAGGAGGGCTACGGCTAATCTTGAAAAAGATCATTAACGTATTTGACTTAGATATAGTCCAGGGTGTCATACAATCATGATTCGCGACATTGCGGTCCAGCGGAACTCAGCCAGGGAATTGACTAAGCCAGGATCACTACCCCTTGGACTAGCAAGGGTTGACCCAGAACTCTTAGCCAAGCACATTGACTGGATCATGGTCCATTGAATGAAGCTTGTCATTTTTGCATGTATGCCATAGACTAAACAGCTTTTATTAACAACTAATTAATCCTATCAACTAGTTGAATCCTTAAATTCAAAATTTTTAGGATTTGTTTAATAACTTTTATTAAGTCCTTATCAACTATAAGGTTCACGTGCTACCCTAATCGTTATTAGGATTTTAATAAATTTTATTAACAACGCTAAAAGCGAAGTCCTTTAATGAAAATTATAACAATTAGAATTTAAAATTCATTTAAAGGACTACCCTAATCAGGAATTAGGTCTTAATATTGTTGTTAATGATTTATTAAAACATAGCATGTCATTAAAATTCAAGTAACAAATTTTAATCATTTTTAATGGCTAACCTAAAAGGTTGTCTTGTGTTATCAAATAAGGGACAAGATAAACAAGCCATTGAAATAACTCTACACTAATTTATCGCATAAAGATAGTGCACAACTATTTAACATTTAAATATACTAAGTTTATCGCATAAACAATTTTTAGCATGCATACACAAATTTAACATTTAAATTTAAAATATGATTTTAAAATTATTTTATTTTTATCTCATAAAAAAAACTTAATTTTAAAATCACTAATTTGCATGCTACTTTAAAAAATTTATCGCATAAAAATTTTTAACTTTTAAAAACAGTTTTAAAATATCTCATAAATTAAAACATCATTTTAAAATAAATTTATCAAATAATTTTTTTTTGAACATCTAAAACATTTTTAAAATTTATCTCATAACTTTAAAAACATTTTAAAAAGTATTTAAAAGCATTCTTAAGTTTAAAATTAATCGCAGGCTAGATCGACTACGCAAACCTAGGCTCTGATACCACTGTAGGGAATTGGCGGTCCCTTAGGGCACAAAAACTCTAGTCCCGTCCTAAGTCGGACGGAACATAGACAGAAAAATCATAGCAGCGGAAGAAAAACATATGTTAAATAAATTAACATGCAGTTAAAAACTATTTTTAACTTAGCCCTAAGGTCCAAGACCCTATGCCAAGATCTATGCCGACTTGGGATGGATCTGACCATCCCAAGAAGGATCTAGCCTACTGCGATTAAACTAAACTAATGCTAATAATACTTTAACCACATACCCGGAATCTCAGCCCTGGAGCAGGCGAGATGTTCCGCGCCGTCTTCCGAGCTGCTCCCGTCCCACGCCGAGCCGCTCCTTGAACCGCTCCCCGAACCGCTCCTCGAACCGCTCCGCATCCCGAGGCGATCAATCCCCGTGCCGCCGAGCCAACCACGCGCCGAAGAAAGTTTCACGCGAGTGAAACCTCCGCCAAGATTTCAGATCCAGAATCCGAACTCCTTTGTGGCTTTGCTAGAGCCCGCAGGAGTAAGGCAGAAATTTAGGGAGAAGAGAAATATTTATTTAAGCTTAGATCCGAGCGTGCTCCAACATTTACGAGAGCCGCTCAGATCTAGAGCTTGGGACGAGTTTTGAGGAAGGGGGAGACCCCTATTTATATAGGCGGCGGACTCTCCCCTTTTCTCAAAATCCGATGTGGGACTAATTATTTGGGTTAGTTAAAATCAAGTTAGTTTACACTTCAAAAAGTGCAAACTTCCGTGAATTTTAACTCACTCACCGTTGAGCTTCAAGATCGATACAACCTATCAATACGACAAGCGTTCAACGGTGAACGCATAGGAAAAAACCGTTCGTCAATCGGAGTTCGTTTGACCCTCCAATTGATCGTCCAAAGATCAACCCACGGCTAGTTTTTCGCAAAACTGAGCCGTCAAAATCTGCCATCAAACCTAGGGTTCTGCACCCTTAGGTGGGGCCCAGCCTGTGGGCCCCACAGCCAAAATTGCTGACTGGGCGCCCAGGCCCAGACCTGGGCACGGGCGCCCAAGTCTGGGCGCGGGCGCCCAGGCGCCAGCCTGGCGCCAGGCGCCAGCCTGGCGCCAGGCGCCAGGCGCCCAGGCGGGTGCCTGGGCCGGGCGCCTGGGCTCCCAGGCGCCCAGGGCGCCTGGGCCCTGGCGGGCCCAGGCCGCCCGCCCTGGGTGCCTGGGCAGGCGCCCAGGCGCCTGGGCCTGGGCGCGGGCCCAGGCTCAGTGGCCTGGTGCCCAGTCTGATGGGCCAGGTGCCCAAGTCAGACCCTGGTCTGGCCTGGGTTAACCTGGTCTGAATCAGACTGAGCCATTTGGCTGTTTTGGACATAGGTTGAGCATTTGGCGTCCGATTTGGACGCCGTTCGAACCTGGGTCTAGACCGGGACATTCCCGTCTTACCCGTGAACTTTTCCTTGCGTTTATTTTATTAAATATTGTATTAAACAATACGCATTTAATCGCTTTTGCATCAAATGCAAAATAGTCCCTATCTAAGCTTAAATTATCATATTGCATCAAATGCAATTATCTCTTCTTTTGCATCAAATGCAAATATTCTCCCTAACTAATTTCTACCTATTACTAGACGAAGCGTTACACTCTGTGTGAGACCCTACAGCCTGACCCTTACAACAGGTTGGGCTCGAAGCCCTATACGGCAGTGACCACGAGCAGTGGTTGCCGTCCCTGCTTCAGGAATCATCATTATGTGGTTAACTCATTGACATGAGTATTGTCGGGACCACCTGACTGTTTCCGTGATGAATTCCGCAGTTATAGTCTCTTCGTCTTAAATATGTCGTGTAGATCAAGTCTGGGGTACGGTCAAACTGTCAACCCCAATAACTTGACTCCGGTTAGTTTCTATCGATCTTTAGTCAACTAATGTTGGACTTCTTCCAACATACTCTGCGCAGAGTTTTTACTAAAGACCGAACTAACTCTACGACACTAACTCCCATTGACCGGGAGAGACGAATCCTCTCTTGGTCATTACTCGCCTCGTACGTTTCAAGTGACACCCAATCAAAAGACCTTTCGACAGGCCTTGCCTCGAAGCTAGGTCAGTTGATCTAAGTGGCACCGTTCACGCACAGGTTCGTCAAAATGACCTCAAGTCAAAAGACCAACTATCCTATCATCACTCAGAGTTATCACTGACAGATTGGTCAATATAACCATATGATAACTCTAGTGGATCGTTCAGTGAACTCATTCTAATGAGCACCTGTGTCTCGTCTTCGACTTCGCCAAATCAAGCGATCATGAGATCAGCGCCACCGCTAAACGGTGAAGACTAAGACACAATGGTCTATCCGATGTTTCGATATCCTTGTCTCGAAACATCTACGACCACGAACCATTTTAGACTTATGCTACAGACGGTCAAACATTTCTCCATGATCGAGATACTCATCTCGATACCCGTTTGACCTTGCATAAAGTCTCAGGACTTTACCTAAGTTTATATCTAATGTTAACTACATTACAATATAACTTAGATAAATTATTACCAAACAGCTTACTGTTATTTCGAACAAGATGTTTGTGCTATTCACACAGGAATAAATGGCCTTGAGGGCATCATATTCCTACAGAAGCATCACTGACCGACTAGTTCACAAACTAGTCGGTCGGTGAGTCAACGTAGACCGACTAACTGTAAACAGTACTGAGCAAGAAAATACAAACTGAAACTAGTCGGTCCAAGAAGCTTTGCCGACCGACTAGATCACCATCTAGTCGGTCAGTTCTTCTTCTTGAACCAACTAACATGCACAATAAAGTCCGAATCGAAGCAGGATGCTTCGAGGAAGTTAGAATGGACTTCTACTAAGATCCTAGAGCTAAGATATGAGCGTTATGAAGATAGAAATGTAAGATATACTCAAGGCTTAACATTCTATAGATCGAAACTAAAAGACTATAAATAAAACCTTAAAGAACGGTCTTCGAGAGCTTCGATCAAATCTTCATGACTTCCAAAATGGTCCAAAAGCTTCAACGAAGCTTTAGGCATTGAATACAAGCTCTGAGAAGTCTTGAGATGTCGCTTTGAGTGTTCTCGTGAATTTGGCGACGATCTCCATAACTGCGCTCACAAATTGTTAGTTCATGAATTATTTATGTTTGCTCATCATCCAAAACCAAATCCGGGGAGTCCAATACTCAACATTCTCCCCCTTTTTGGTGATGACAAACTAACATAAATAATAATCAAAAATATTGATTCAAATGTAAAATACTTACTCCCCCTGCATTGATGACACGTTAATTCCAAATTGAATATATATAAATTGCATCAATCAGACGAGTAAGATAGATATTGAGAATCGAATTTTGAAATATCGGATTTGAAAATCCTTATATATATCTTAACTCCCCCTGAATCTAACATATCAAATTAGATTCTTGGAAATTGAGTTAAATTTTCATTTGTCCTAATCATTATCATTATCTCTCCCCCTTTGGCATTATCCCAAAAATGGGGGCATACAACGACAACAGCAAGGATAAAGAAAATCTAACGTCGGGAGTCGTAGACTATGACGATGGACCAAATTGACACCAAGGAAAATAGTCGAAAACGAATCAAAGTGTGCCAAATTGTCCATTTTCGTAAAACGAAACTTAAAATCATCAAAATACCAAATATAAATTCACTTATTGAATAAAGAAACGTACTCTTCAATACTCAATATTCTTGGTTAAATTTGTGCATGGAAAACAATTCTATGCAATCATAGAAATATAATCTATTTAACCAAGTTTATAAGCGTCGAGCGACGAAATCACATATCATAGACATTGAATGAATATTAAATGTGCACAACAAAGTAAAAGAGAACATCGATGTATATATATTAGAATATCATGAGTGCATGCACAAATACATCGACTACATCATATAAAGTGCAACATCTATATCAACATCAAAAAGATACAACATAATCATCGAAACACCATCATCAAACATCCAACAAAAGGAAAGTACAACAAGTACGCCGACATCCAAAATCCAAAATACATCAAAACACCGACAAAACTCCATCCTAACCCAAAACACTCTCAAAAAGATGTATCATCCAATGATCACAGGAGAGGCCTCCAAACTGACGCTCAGGAGGAAGTGGCAGGATCAGCAGTCTCTGTGGGTCCAGTCGAGGGAGTGGACTCAGGCTCTGTTGCAAGGAGTGGTGTGTGAACTGAAGGGATCGTCGGGGCAGGAGTGGAGACTTCGACGACTGGCTCAACGGCAGGAGTATCAGCTGGAACATCAGCAGGCACGACTGGGTCAGGGATATCAGCAGGAGCAGCAGCAGCATCAACAGGAGTCTGATCTACTGGTGCAGAAGACTCTGGAGCACCGGAAGAAGTGGTAGCACTAGCAGCAGATGTGGTATCAGCAGCAGCAGTGGCCTCAGCGCCACGAGCTAAAGAGGTGACAAGCTCATCAATCTCCTCATCATCTATCTCCTCATCCTCAGAAACAGGAGGAGGAAGCTGAATACCCATCATACTAGCCATACGGCACATAACCTCCTCGGTACGAGCCAAACAAGACTCGTGATGACGAAGTAAGCGAACGATATCATCAAGTGTGATGGTAGGAGGAGGGGCTGAAGCAGCTGAAGGTGTGGCCTGGGATGCAGAAGGAGTCGACCGCTGAACGTGATAGAGTGCCGCAAGAGATTTCTTTACGGCCGTCGCGTTCAGTGGAGGACCAAGGGGACGCTCATCGTCAGGAGGCAAAGGCACGCGAAAATGACGGAACACCAAAGTCAACATACAAGGATAAGGGATATGCGCCGATTTACTAGACTTGCGAACACACTCGAAAGAATCCATCTTGTCGAGTATGATGCGAGCCCAGTTAATCGAGATACCCATGAAAAGAGCGTATATCAACTTCAGAAAGGGCTGCGAAGGAAGTGAGGAAGATCCATACTTGGGCAAGAGACATGATTTTAGGATAAGATTAATCACCCAAGCATTCGGCTTGAATGATTTGGAGGGAACGCCTATGAAAGCAGGGGGGATAACCTGAAAGATATCAGCGAGGGTCGGCTGATGGAGAGTGGAGATATCGTCTACAGAAATGTCAGACTGGAGGAGGCCAGACGATGAGCATCCTATCAACTCCCCCAAGATCTCCGCAGTGAGGACTATAGGAGTCCCCAAAACAGATGTCTCGATGGAGTGGGTCTCATTATACTGACCCCGGGTACGATTGGCATAGAAAAGATTGACCAGGCGAGGATAGGGACGAGGGTTCGCCTTAGGGTCATATCTAAGATAGTCCAAAAGTCCACTGTAGGATAAAAGATCCGCAAGGCCAAGAAAGTCAGAGAACTGAACGTAATGCTCCAATAGCAGTGGGCAGTGCTCTATACGGTTGTAAGCCGCTAGACATAGAGGGTCGTCACGACACAACGATATATTCACACCGCCTACTGGCATTTAGGCTTTACCCTTAGCCTTACGGGTCTTAGGAGGAGGTGGAGGAGGGGGTTCCTGATGGGTAGGCTGCTCCTCAGGATGAAAATCAGCGTCAGAATCAGAGGTGGTGTCCTGAAAAGAGGAAGGGGAAGCGACAGTCTTTCTAGTTTTAGGCTTCGGTTGGGCTGTAGAAGCTTGGGCTTGGGAAGCTTGGGTTTTGGCTATGGGCTTGGAAGTCCTCTTCCTCTTCAACGGTGGTGAAGACGAAGAGGGGGCACGAGTGGTCTTGGCCCTACGCTTAGGTGGGGTCGATGTGGTCGTGGGCTTTACGTTCATGGGGGATGGCCCAGAGGAAGTAATAGGGATCCTCGTTCTTGCCATGATCGCGTCACAACGAGTTCAATCAATTGATACAACCCTAAGCAACGAAACCCTAAAACCGAAATCAACAAGCCTTAGAAATAGAAATTCGAAACCCTAGTCGGAAGAAATGAAGAAAAATCCAACCCTAGGAGATGAAATGCCCTAGAAACCGAAAATGACCTAGGAGGAGGAGATATACCTAGGGGAGGGAGATCGACAGTGGCGGAGATGATCGGAAAAGGGGACGGAGATCGACGGGAAGACGAAAAGACTCGAGGAGGGATCGGGGGTTTTCGAGTTGGAGGGAAGTTGGAGACCGACTAATAGAGAAGAGAATCGATTAGATATGATTTAATTCGGTCAAAATCGCGAAAAGACATGACTGCCCCTGAGCACTTAGTCGGTCACAGTTCAATGGCTGACCGACTAGATGACGATCTAGTCGGTCGGTTAACGACCTTGAACCGATTAAAAGTGAAACAGAGACAAATCGAAAATTTCATGAATGAGAATTAGTCGGTCTACGTTCAAATACTGACCGACTAGAACTCAATCTAGTCGGTCGGTAAGTAAACTTGAATCGACTAAGGAGTTAAGCTGGAGAGGAAACTCAAAATAGCTTGAGTTAGTCGGTCGGAGTTCTCTTACTAACTGACTAGATACGAATCTAGTCGATTGGTGATTGAACTGATACCGACTAAAGGAGTCCAAAAGTTGAGAGATAGAGCTAGTCGGTCTGAGTTCATTAGCTGACCGACTAGATGTGAATCTAGTCGGTTGGTTGATGAACTGAGACCGACTAGATGAGTCCAAAAATTGACAATTAAGATCTCTCCTAAATACACTTGGCCGAAACATCATATTCCTATCAAATATCATCTAAACTACCCCATTAAACATCGAAATCTCAAATACGACATTCAAATATGAATTCGAGCAAAAATTCAAAATATCACATAAAATCCCGAAAAATCCAACAAATCTAGCATGAACGAAATATTGCGAAATATAATAGCATGCAAGGTTATTGAATGAAACATGAATCCTATATCTCGGATTCACCCATAATCCCCAATTCTCGACGCAACCGCACAAAGGAGTCCTCCTTTAGGGGTTTCGTGAAAATATCGGCGATTTGCTTTTGGGTTTCAACGTACACTAAAATGATGTCCTTTTAGCAACATGATCATCTAAAAAGTGGTGTCGGACATCTATGTGTTTCGAATGGGAATAGTGTACCGGGTTCTTGGAAAGACATATTGCACTTTGGTTGTCAACCATGATAGGGCAAGTATCACAGTTTAAACCAAAGTCTTTAAGTGTGTGTCTCATCCAAAGAACTTGAGCACACGCGGCACCGGCGGCAATATATTCCGTCTCGGTGGTTGAAAGTGATACCGAATTTTGCTTCTTGGAAAACCAAGAGACAAGGGAATTTCCTATAAAATGGCAAGTGCCACTAGTACTCTTCCTGTCGAATTTGCATCCCGCATAATCAGCGTCACTATATGAGACTAACTCATATGTGCTAGATTTCGGATAAAGTAATCCAAAATCTAAAGTGTAACTTAGATAGCGAAAAATACGTTTTACCGCTACTAAGTGAGAATCCTTAGGTTGAGACTGATAACGAGCATAAATACACACGGCAAACATGATATCGGGCCTACTAGCGGTAAGATAAAGTAAAATACCTATCATACCTCGATATAGACGAATGTCTACATCTTTTCCGCCCGTATCTTTATCAAGATGCGTTGTAGTGCTCATAGAAGTCTTTTTCCCGGAGGCACTCTCCATTCCAAATCGCTTTAGCAACTCCACCGTATACTTCGTTTGGTGGATGAAGATTGCATCGTCCATTTGGCGAATTTGGAGACCTAAGAAATACTTGAGCTCACCCATGTGGCTCATCTCAAATTGTTCCTTCATCACATTAGAAAACTCTTCGCAAAGAGCAAAGTTAGTAGCACCGAAAATGATATCATCAACATAAATTTGAACTAAAATTATATCATTATTCGAATGCTTAACAAAAAGTGTTGAATCGGCTTCGCCCATTTTAAAATTCAAATCCAAAAGAAAATTCTTTAGGCGATCATACCAAGCTCGAGGAGCTTGTCTCAAACCGTAAAGAGCTTTCCTTAGTTTAAAAACATGATTTGGAAATTTTTCATTTACGAAGCCCGGAGGTTGAGAAACGTAAACTTCCTCAACAACATCTCCGTTTAAAAATGCACTTTTAACATCCATTTGAAATAATTTGAAATCCTTATGGCTTGCAAAAGACAATAATAATCTAATTGATTCTAATCTAGCTACCGGAGCGAAGGATTCTTCGAAAACAATACCTTCCTCTTGACGGTAGCCTTGAGCAACTAACCGAGCTTTGTTCCGGACGACGACTTGGTTTTCGTCGGTTTTGTTCTTGAAGATCCACTTTGTCCCTATGACGGTGTGGTTCTTCGATGGCAATGGAACAAGCTCCCAAACTTCATTCCTCTCGAATTGAATGAGTTCCTCCTCCATGGCTAAGATCCAAGCGCTATCTTCGCATGCTTCATTAACATTCTTTGGCTCTATCGAGGAGGCAAAGGCACAATGAGCGAAGTAGTTCACTTGCGATCTCGTCTTGACACTATCATGGATATTGCCAATGACTTGCTCATGAGGATGGTCATGAACGGTATGAAGCCGTTTGGGAATACCTTGGTCACTAGGAACATTCTCAACAACTTCATTAGACGGGTTAGTCTCAATAGAATCAATAGAATCATTAGAGTTAGAATTACCAATTGAATCACATAAGACATCCATAGAGTCATCATCATTAGTAATTCTAGTTGGAACAAATCCTTCATTAAATGACACATGAAGCGACTCCTCGATCGTTGAGGTTCGTTTGTTGAATATCCGGTAGGCTTTGCTACGTGAAGAATATCCAACAAAAATCCCCTCATCGGATCTTGGATCGAATTTGTCCAAACTACCATACGTGTTCTTAATAAAACATTTCGAACCAAAAACACGAAAATGTTTAACTTGAGGCAACCTACCAAACAACAATTCATAACAAGTTTGTTTAGTGCCAGGCCTCAAAAGTATTCTATTAAACACATAGCAAGCGGTATGTACCGCTTCCGCCCAAAATTGATGGCCAAGTTGGCTATCATCAAGCATAGTGCGAGCACACTCCACTAGCGTCCTATTCTTTCTCTCAACTACACCATTTTGAGGAGGTGCACGAGGGAAAGAGAAGGTGTGTGTAATACCAACTTCATCACAAAATGTCTCAAAAGACTCATTCTCAAATTCCCCTCCATGATCACTACGAATAGTGACAATGGTGGTTCCAATGAGATTTTGTACTTTCTTAACAAAAATTGTGAAGTTTTCAAAAGCTTCATTTTTATTACACAATGAAAATACCCAAGTAAACCTAGAAAAGTCATCAACGATGACAAGTCCATATCTATCATTACCTAATGAAGCAACTCTAGTTGGCCCAAATAAATCTAGATGTAATAGCTCTAGAGGCCGCTTAGAAGAAATGCTTTTCTTAGGTTTAAATGAAGATTTTGGAAGCTTGCCTCGTTGACACGAGTCACAAAAGCTTTTCTTTTGAAAGACAAGCTTAGGGAAGCCTATAATAGAATTGAACTTGGAAAGCTTGAAAAGTGTTCCAAAGTTCACATGACCAAAACGTCGATGCCATAAGTGTTGTTCACTTGTGTTGGCAATAAGACATTGTTCATGTGATCTTGGAAGATCTAGGATATATATATCCTTATGGCGTGTGCCGGAAAACAATAATTCATTATTATCTTTTCTTAAAATATGGCACATTCCTTTCGCAAAGTTAACTTTGTAACCTTTGTCACAAAGTTGACTTATTGAAATAAGATTGTGGTTTAATCCTTTAACAAGGTAAACATCACATATAATGGGTTTAGAAGGATTACCCACTTTACCAACACCTATGATGGTTCCGCTCTCGTTGCCTCCAAATACGATGCGGTTTCCATTTGCAATGGGAACCACTCCGGAGAGCAATTGAGCGTCACCCGTCATGTGTTTTGAACACCCGCTATCGAGTATCCAATTTCTCTTGGAGCTAAATTTAAATTTGTTGCTCCGTTCCTTTTTCTTGAGTACCTATAGATATGAAATGTCGTATCATGGTACCCAAGGTCATTGGGTCCAAAAGATTAGACCTTTGGAAGCCAAGTCCAATTGGACTTAGACTTCCCCACATAATCACTACTATGTACAACATTCGAAAAATAAGCATTCATATACACTTGTTTTTCATCCATGCTTGTGTCCTTTGGGCTCCAAATAGTGAAAATCTTGGGAGCCCTCATCCTATTGGGTGCATGCATGCGTTGTTGGTTTCTACGTGATGCATGTCGTGGATAGGCATAAGGAACATGATGGAATGGTGCATGCGGATAATTATTCATATGATGATGTGGGTGAACATATGCATGTGAGGGAACACGTGCGTGAGGATGTCTCACATGGTGTGCACGTGCCCGTGAACGTGTAGCATAAAAATCATCATATGTGTAAGCCGGTGGAGTAGGACGTGTGTTCCTACGTGGCATGGTATTTGTGTACATGTAGGCATGACCCTTCTTCGGAGGTCCACCCAAAGTGGGTTTCTTTCCAAAATAGGGTGTGTGCGAAGTGGAAGCACCATTGGTAGATGAACTACCAATAGAGTGTTTTCTCCCACTCGGTGAGGCATCGGAAGTAGGCCTAACAAAAGTAGTGGCCGATTTGGATGAACTCCCTATCTTATACCCCAAGCCAATGTGGTGATTGCCCAGAAGTAAATCATTTAGGATGTTATCCAAATGGTCTTTACCCTTATTGAATTTATTAATTCGGCCTATCGTGCACTCATATTTCTCGGTGAGAGAATGCATCGAAGCATCCAAAGTGGATATTTGCGATGTGAGCACATAAACACGAGACTTGAGATTTTCATTCTCAATACTCAAAGTTGAGTTTTGAGAAGTCAAATCCGCTATCCTATGTTCTTCCAAATCCTCAACACTAACATGTTCAAGTTTAGATTTGAGATTAACAATCTCATTTCTTAACTCTTCAACAACGGTGTCGTTGTTGGTGATGATAGTCTTAGGCGAGGTTTGAATGCTAGCTAGGTCATTTTTACCTTAGTATATCTATTTACTAATTTAGTGTATTTAGACCATAATTGAGAATTAGCATTCCTAAGGTCATCCATAGTTACCTCATCGCCTTCGTCGTCACTATCATCGGAAGAGGAGGATCCTTGATCATGCTCCTCTCTTGCCATGAAGCACATGTGTGCTTGCTCCACTTTCTCATCATCCGACTCTCCGCTTGAGGAATCCTCGGAGTCGGTGAATGTTGCTCCGACAAGTCCCTTTTTGTACCCCTTTTTGTACTTCTTGGACTTATCGAATTTCGGTGCCTTCCACTTCTCCTTTTGCTTATTTAGAGGACACTCCGCTTTCATGTGTCCTGGCTTATTGCACTTGAAACACAAAGGAGAGGAGGAGGTGTTAGAAGAACCAAATTTAGCTTTGTTCTTATAGTTACCTTTTCGGAAGAAACGGTTGAACTTCTTGGCCATGAGTGCCATGGACTCCAAGTCCAACTCGTTTTCCGAGTCTTCATCATCGGTTGATGTGGATGTGGATGTGGATGGAGCGGCCTTGAAAGCAATAGCCTTCTTCTTTGGATCGTCTTGCTTTAGGTAGGACTTCATCTTTTCCTGCAATTTTAACTTGCTATCCTTGCGTACCTCGTATGACATTAAAGTACCCATTAGTTGAACTACGGTGTACTTATTCATATCATTACCTTCCTCGATGGCGAAGGTACGCTTTTCCCAAGAAGAAGGAAGTCCTTCGATAAGCTTCGAACACTTCTCCTTTTGGGTGTAGGTTTTGCCAAGAGCCTCCAACTCGTTTATGATGTCAACGAAGCGAGCATCATACTCCTTCATCTTCTCACCCTGTTGCATATGAAACATTTCGTAATCTTTGTTAACAACTACGAGTTTAGAGTCTCTTACTCTACTCGTCCCTTCATGTAGTATGAGGAGGGAGTTCCAAATTTCATATGCACTCTTACATGTGCATATCTTATTGAAGTCCTCGGGCTCCAATGCGCATTGCAAGGCGTTCATTGCCTTGGCATTGATTACCTCCGCGGCGACCTCTGCGGTTGTCCATTTCTCAAAGTCTTCTTCGGCGGGCTCGATGTATTACTTCATCGTGGTCCTCCATAGAGATGCACTCCGGAGGAAAGTTTCCATCCGGCATTTCCAGTACCCGTAGTTGGTACCGTTGAAGAATAGAGGCCTCGTAGAGGAATGTCCTTCCATCACCGAAGATGCTCCTTCACGGTTCCTGAAGGTGCCATAGTCGGAAGGTGGACGCACGGTCTTGTTGTCGTTGGCAGACATAACTAAGTATCTGGCTTTGATACCAAATGTAATGCCCTACAAGCTACTGCACAAGTACTAGAGGGGGGGGGGGTGAATAGTACTTTAAAAATAACAAGGAGTATAATTCCTAATTATCGTGCAAACAACTACCAAATCAATTTGTGGAAGCTTAAATTGATGACAACAACAAAATTAACAATGCTAATAATAGATATTACTGGGTTCGGATCCACCCAAGTCTCCCCGACTTGTTCCTGGTGATCCTACGTCCCAACCACCCGAATCCCCTCCGGATACTTAGGTTAGAAACCCTAACCCAAGATTTCCACTATGATATCTTGTGAAAAACCTTCACAAGATCAAATCATACATGCAAAGGCAAAAGTGTATCCCACAACCTGGGATCACAACCTTCTCTCACAATCGAGAGAATCAATAGCAATAAATGAGTTTATAATGAAATAAACAATATTACCACAAAATCCTATACCTTGAGTTTTCTTACCAAATAGGTGCAAGGAGTGATTTGTGGAAGAGGAAGTCACCAAGACCTAGCACCACTGAAATGAGCAGCAATGGATGCCTAGGAGTGATTTGGAGACTTGAATCAAGATAGAGCTTGAAGGGCTCACCAAGAACAAACTTCTCTCAAGATGGATTCTAGATCTAGAATGTGAGAGAATGGATTTCTTGTGAGGAAGAGAGCTTTGGAAATGAGTGAGAATCTCTAACTCTTTCAATCTCAATGAATCTCTTAATAGCAGCTCTAACCTAGAAAGAAATGATCAAGCTTCGTATTTATAGGGTCCCATAAAAACGAGTTAGGTCAAATCCCAACGGATAGAAATCTGAAGCAGTTTAGTCGGTCAAAGAACAACCACTGACCGACTAGTTCATCAACTAGTCGGTCGGTCAAACAACATGGACCGACTAAGTGATGAACAGTGAAGAGATTGAATTTCAGACCTAGAAATCTAGTCGGTCCAAGAAGACTGTCTGACCGACTAGTTTCACAACTAGTCGGTCGGTCCGTGAACTTAGACCGACTAAGAATCAAAAACAATTAGTCTGAATACAAATTGATTTAGTCGGTCCAAGAACAAATGTTGACCGACTAGATCATCAACTAGTCGGTCGCCAAACGTTCTTAGACCGACTAACGATAAACAGTAGCTTAGGAGAAAAATTGGCAGGTACAGTAAAGCTCAACTAGTCGGTCAAAGAAGCATCACTGACCGACTAGTTCACAAACTAGTCGGTCGGTGAGTCAACGTAGACAGACTAACTGTAAACAATACTGAGCAAGAAAATACAAACTGAAACTAGTCGGTCCAAGAAGCTTTACCGACCAACTAGATCACCATCTAGTCGGTCAGTTCTTCTTCTTGAACCAACTAACATGCACAATAAAGTCCGAATCGAAGCAGGATGCTTCGAGGAAGTTAGAATGGACTTCTACTAAGATCCTAGAGCTAAGATATGAGCGTTATGAAGATAGAAATGTAAGATATACTCAAGGCTTAACATTCTATAGATCGAAACTAAAAGACTATAAATAAAACCTTAAAGAACGGTCTTCGAGAGGTTCGATCAAATCTTCATGACTTCCAAAATGGTCCAAAAGCTTCAACGAAGCTTTATGCATTGAATACAAGCTCTGAGAAGTCTTGAGATGTCGCTTTGAGTGTTCTCGTGAATTTGGCGACGATCTCCATAACTGCGCTCACAAATTGTTAGTTCATGAATTATTTATGTTTGCTCATCATCCAAAACCAAATCCGGGGAGTCCAATACTCAACAATTAGGTACGACAACCTCATCATAGGATCCATTTGATAGCTAGATAAAGAGTTCATTTCCATGTTCAACCCTCGGCAGAGGGGATACCTAGCCCTAGAGCTTTCTTCATCCTTATTCCCTCTCTTTATAAAATACCCACATATCTAACCACAACTTAGGATTAGCTAGTACTCGGTCAGACAACCTCCCTGTGGATCGACCTGTAAGTTCTACATTGACACCATGTGCTTGCGGTATAAATATTAAAACTCACACATTACTGATACAAAAACTTAATTAGGACACTTAATTGTTTGGTAATCATCAAAATATACTATGAGTGACTCAATATCCTAACAACCATGACGAATATGGAATGTGTTAGTCTCAGGCCTCTATCTCTCCACCAACGCAGTAATTAGTGGTTAGTCCAACCTAATCCGCATCAATGAAGCACTTACAATGAACCTAGTTAATGCAATATAATAAGCTACACACTCATCTATAACCTATTCGAAATGTATGCATGAATGATCTACAACTCCAATAATAATATCATATAATCAAGTAATATGCACGTTGGCCATTGTTACAAACTTATACAAACAACATCATAATTATGCCCTAAATATTTAATTATGCCATAATAATATAATTACACTATTATTATACAGTAAATTATTTAAGCGTTGATTTTATGGTATATCCTTGATGATCTTGGTTAACATTTACTGAATAAAATAATTTATGCAGTAAAGTATCTATGCATTGATTTAATAATAAAATTATTACCAAATTTCATATATTATTTTTCCCTTAATTTTATCACAATTATGGAAATTTTTAGATGAATTTTCTATTTGACCTAAATTTCATATCAAATATATACGAATGATATACTTTAATGAACAAATCCATACCAAGAATTTCAACTAAATCTCACAATAATATTACATTCTATGACAGTGATGTATTTGATTGATACGGAGCTTCTCCGGCAAGTTACAGGTTGGATCCGGTGATTTTTTACGGAAGGGGTTTGATTCACATAGTGAAGGTGTAGAAAGAGTGCATGCCTGCAGATTTCAGAGGATGTGGGTGGCTGCTTTTTTCTTTACTGATGATAGGGACGGCTACGGTTTCAGCAGCAACTTAAGTTGGAAATTAGTTGGAGTTGGCAACCCTGGCTAATTTTGATTTGGCCAGATCAAATCGAACTCCGCCCATCAATGCCGATTCAAACCACTCGTCGCTGACGTGACAAAAATTAATCGATTGTGGACTCACCTCCTCCTGCACCACCACCTGAGGAGTCTTGGGCTCCGTCCATCTGTTGGTTTTCGCCATTGATACAGA
Organism: Scilla litardierei; assembly: GCA_030789695.1. Classification (NCBI taxonomy): domain Eukaryota; kingdom Viridiplantae; phylum Streptophyta; class Magnoliopsida; order Asparagales; family Asparagaceae; genus Scilla; species Scilla litardierei. The sequence continues at coordinate 29,707,109 of CM061135.1, forward strand.
GTTGAAGAGAATTAAGAGGTTGAAGAAGAAGAAACAAGAATATGAGAAGGAGATAGAACATAAATTTAGGGGAAGAGGAAGAACTCAATGTGAGGTTCTTGTATTAAAATTCTCAATGATTCAAAGTCATACAAATCAATTGCTTTTATATAAATTCTAACAATTAACAACCTTCTAACTGCCATAGCTAACTAACTGAATTACAGTTAGAGCTAATAGATTCTCGGCGGAGTTTAGGCAGGCAGTTAGATGACCCAGGTAATTGAAGATGACAGTTGGAGCTTCCAATTTGAATCTGTCCTGTCTTTGGACGCTTGAGATCGGTTCACTTGAATAGATCTGACGACCATGACTTAATCAAGTGCTATGATCGAGCGGATTGTTGGATCGAGCGGCTCCCAACAATCCCTCTGGTATGTATCTGTTTTGCTGCGCGCCTCTACACCAAGCTTCAGATCACGACAGAGTAGCTGATCAATCAATCATCGGTCGATGATTCTCCTCTAGGCTGTCCATAATCCCTTCCCTTAATTTTGACCTTGTCTCAAGGTCAAAAGACGGGAAACACTTCACCAACTTCTAGTAATCCTCCCACGTCGCCTCCTTCGTGCTGCATCGACGCCATTTAATCAGGACCTGGAAAACCATTGCATTTCTAATCCGCACAGCTCGTCGATCCAGTATCTCCTCCGGCTCATCTACTAGTTCTTCAATGTAACATGGTTGAGTGTCCTGTATAGCCACTCGTGAACCCAATTTTCTCTTCAACTGGGAAACATGAAAAACTGGGAGAATTTGAGCTACCGTAGGCATCATCAGCTTGTATGCTACTTCTACGATCTTCTCTGCTATGCGATACGAGCCATAATACTTAAGAGAGAGAGAGAGTTTATGAGGCCTCGACATTGCTGCACTCAATTGCCTATAAGGTTGCAACCTTAAGTAAACCCAATTTCGGACTTCGAAGATCCATTCCGACCTCCTTAAATCTGCATACTTCTTCATGCGTTCTTGGGCCTTCTTCAGATTGTCTTTCAGGAATTGGAGAGCTACTTCACACGAGAAGAAAGCTTCATCAATGGCTTGGAGCTGAGGTGTGTGAGGCATATAAGACATCAACGTCGGCGGTTTCCTCCCATAAACAGCCTCAAAAGGAGCCATCATAGTAGGCGTCGCCAAGTGGAGTTATACAAATATTCGGCCAAGGACAACCATTTTGGCCACTCTTTTGGTTTATGACTACAAAAACACCTGAGGTAGTAGTCCAGGCCTCTATTTGTTATCTCAGTTTGTCCATCCGTTAGAGGATGGTAGGAGAAACTCAGAGCCAGGAGTGTCCCCTGTAAAGTGAAGAGTTCTTTCCAAAAGAGGCTTGTAAAAATTGGGTCACGATCACTTACTATCTATCTCAGCATTCCGTGAAGCTTACAAACGCCGTCAAAGAAAGCTTGGGCTATAGACTTTGCAGTGTATAGATTCTTGACAGCGAAGAAGTGATCGTACTTAGTGAGCCTGTCCACCACCACCAGTATCACGCTTATATTACCATTAGGAGAAATGAAGTCCATCGACAAATCTTCTCATACTTGCTCAGGAAGAGGAAGGGGTTGTAGGAGTCCAGGATAGGCCATGTTCTCTGCTTTGCTTCTTTGGCACACTTCACATTCCTGCACGTACTTCCTCACCATAGATTTCATGCCCTTCCAATAAAAAGTTCTTTTCAGCATATGCAAGGTTTGATGGCATCCGAATACCCCCCCAACGGAGTGTCATGATGTTCATTCAACAGAATCTCTAGTATTTCATGGGCATCAGGACTAATCAATATGCATCCCTAGCAAAAGTATAGACCCTCTTGAGGATTGTAATGGGTGATGATGGTAATGGGTAGCGGCTGCACCTCCTTCTTTTATTCTTTCTTCAATGTCCTTGTAATAAGGATCTGTGTTCACCAACCCCCTGACGCCCTTTACCCAGTCACATTGCACCATGGAGATTGGACACAAGAAAAAAATAATCTTCTCGTAGTTCCTAATTGTTTTCTACTTCTCTTGAAAGCCCATCAACAACATTCTTTTTACCTGGTTTGTATTCTAGACAATAATCAAAAGTTTGCAGTTTTACCAACCACTTATTTTGGATTCCATGATGTAGTCTTTGGCCCAACAAATATCACAAGCTCTGATGGTCAGTCCGTATGATGAACATGCACCCCAATAGGTAGTGGCTCCATTTGACGTAGATATGATAATAGCTAAGAGCTCCTTTTCATATGTGGAGATTTCTCCCCATGAGCTTGGAATCAAGAAAGCAACATGATGATCGTCTTGCATTAGCATGGCTCCTATGCCATGCCATGAAGAGTCACATTCGAGAGTGAAATCTTTTGAAATCTATGCTGAAGTTGGGCATAGCCAGAACTGGAGATGTAGACAGTGCCTCCTTCAGGTGATCAAAAGCAACTTGGGCCTCAGAGCTCCATTGTTACTCCCCCTTCTTCAACAGGTCCGTCATCGGTGCTGCAATACTCTCGAAGCCGCAGATGAACTTGTGGTAGTAGCCCACAAGGCTAAGAAACCCACTTAGAGCTTTGAGATTCTTCGGCACACTCCAATTTTTAATGGCCTCAACCTTCTTCGAGTCCACTGCAACTCCATCACCCAAAATGACATGTCCCAGATAATCAACAGAGGGTTGTCCAAACTGGCATTTGGATAGTTTCACATGAAGATGGTTATGTATTAATATCTGAAAAGCCTTCTCTAGGTGTTCGACATGGGAAGCAAGAGTAGGGCTGTAGACTAAGATGTCGTCAAAAACACTAGTATGAATTTGTAGAGGAATGGCTAGAAGATGGAAGTCATTGATGATTGTAATGTAGAAGGTGCATTTGTGAGGCCAAAAGGCATTACGAGGAATTTGTAATGGCCCTCATGGGTTCGAAAGGCTGTTTCTGGATGTTCTCATCAAGCATTCGGATCTGATGATAACCCGATCCAAGATGCAGCTTGGAAAATATAGTAGCACCTTGCAATTCATCAGAAGTTCATCGATGATGGGGATTGGAAACTTGTCTTTGATGGTTTGCTGATTTAAGGCTAGATAATCGACACACATTTGCCAACTACCATGGGCTTTTCGAACCATCACAACTAGGGATCCATAGAGACTGGACCTCCGACAGATGATCCCCTCCCTTAGCATGTTAGACACATGCTTCTCAATTTCACCCTTTAAGAAGTGAGCATGCCGATAGGGTCTGATGCATACGGGGTTGGTTCCTTGCTCAAGGGGAATGCTATGATCGCAAGCTCTCTTGGGTGGTAGTCCCTTTGGCTCCTGGAACAACATAGAGTATTTGTCTAACAAGAGTTGAAGATCAGGATTAGTAGGAGACACACTAGTAGTACACAACTCTCCATCGCAGAAATGGGCATCCTCTGGCAGATCTGATAGTGAGGTTAGCTGAATGATATATCCCTCTCCTCCTTGCCTTAGAGCCTTGTAAATTGTTTTCCCATCCGCCAATTGGTTGGCTCCTTTGGTTCCTAGCCATACACACTCTCTTCCTTGATAAGTGAACTTCATTTGTAGCTTCCGAAAATTCAAGAGAATGTCGTCGGGCTGCTCCAACCAGTGCGCGCCAAGGACTATTTGGTTACCACCTATCGGTAGAAGAAGCAAATCCAACGTCGCTGCAACTCCTTGATACTTAAGTTGGACTCCTCTGCAGATGTCAGAGCCGAAAATCTTCTCGCCATTCGCTACCAAGACATCGAATGTTTTAGAATCTTGTATACACAACCCTAAAGACTTGGCGTGCTCAGGGTTAATGAAACTGTGGGTAGAGCCTGAATCCAAAAGAACACTGAATGAATGTCCCTTGATGCTTCCCAATAACCGTAAGGTATGTGCAACAGGTATACCACACATAGCCTGTAATGATATATCAGCTGAATCTTTCACTTCTTGGGTTGCTTCTTGGTTCATCAGGGACTCCAAGAACTCGTTGGGTACAAGCTCCTCCGAGCTTCCTCCAAGATCATTATCTTCATCGCCCCATCTCCTTCAATAGAAAAAATACGAGGTCCTTTGCACTTGTGCTCTCGGCTCCATTTTTCATCACAGCAAAAGCATATATTATTCCTCCGCTTGAATTGCACTTCATGGGGAGTTAATTTTTTAACTTGATTGGCAGAACTGGAAGTGGAATGTGATGTCGTAGATGAAGGAGTGGATGATTTTATGGTATTCGAAGGAGTAATAGAGTGAGGAGTGAAGGATGGCTTGTGGGGATGGAACATGGAGGAATTGGGTGCTCTGTTGAACTTCTTTACAAGAGACAGCTTTTCTTCAAAGTTCTTGGCTAAGAAGATTACATCCGTTAAATCTTGAGGATGAGCTGCCAACACGTAATAACGAACTCTTCTTTCAGACCTCCAATGAACTTGTCACGGATGAATCTGCTAGGCAATTTCTCAAAGAATCCCATTATCTGCTCAAGCTTATTCAGATACTCGCGTACAATACCTGTTTGCCGTAAATTCGCAAAGGAATTGAAGGGCATCTCCATCTCTGGTAAACCAAACCGAGCTGAGATTTCTTTAGTGAATACTTCACATGTCAAGAAATTCTCCACATTGATTTTACTCCACTCAAACCATTGAAGTGTGTCGTCTCTCATGTAGAAACCACATTGCTTAACCCAACTTTCTTACTTAGTATTGTAATAGTCAAAAATTTGGGTTACCTGACTAAGCCATGTAGTGACCTCCTCAATCCCTTTGAAGATAGGGAAATCTGCCCGCAACACCTTGGCATGGAAATTGGGTAGTTCAGTTTCTCTGGCAGAAGGTGGTGGAGTGCCCCCTTGACCACCCACTCCACTTCTGGGATCATTTGGTGAATTTTCCAGAATAGGGTGTTTTGATGCTCCCACTTGTCTGCGAGCTGCAGTAGTCTGTTGCTGGAATGGGCAAACCTTTCCATCGCACTGAGAGTTTGAGTTTTGAACTCTGCAAAGCCTTCAAAGGCAATCTCCATCTGTTGAAGCCTTGCCTCCAGTTTGCTTCCTGCGCCTTCATCGTCTCCGTCACTGGCACCCCCATGGCTCGAGCCATGCTCTGATACCAATTGTGGACTCACCATCTCCTGCGCCACCGCCTGAGGAGTCTTGGGCTCCGGTCGTCTGTTGGTTTTCGCCATTGATACAGAGTTGAATAGAATTAAGAGGTTGTTGAAGAAGAAACAAGAATATGAGAAGGAGATAGAACAGAAATTTAGGGGAAGAGGAAGAACTCAATGTGAGTTTCTTGTATTTTCAAATGATTCAAAGCTTACGAATCAGTTGCTTTTATACAAATTCTAACAGCTAACAACCTTCTAACTGCCATAGCTAACTAACCGAATTACAGTTAGAGCTAACATATTCTGGTCGGAGTTAAGGCAGGCGGTTAGATGACCCAGGAAATTGAAGATGACCGTTGTAGCTTCCAATTTGAATCTGTCCTGTCTTTGGACGCTTGAGATCGGTTCACTTGAATAGATCTGATGGCCAGGACTTAATCAAGTGCTATGATCGAGCGGCTCCCAACAATCCCTTGCTATGATCGAGCGGCTCCCAATAATCCCTCTGATAAGTATCTGTTTTGCCGTGCTCTTCTACACCAAGCTTCAGATCACGGCGGAGCAGATCAGGGCAGCTGATCAATCTGGGCTGTCCACGTCGATTTTGATAAATACTTTCAAAACTGATCAGGTTTTGTAACTAATTATAAGTTTTGGCCTTTTTTCCGAAAATTTATCCCAACCCGAAAGAAATTCGGCTAAAACAAAATGCAACTGTTCAATACAAAATCTTTGGTCTTCTGGGAACGACAGCCACACACCATCGCTTCATCTAAGAAAGCCTCGTCGAAGAAGGAAAACGTTTACAAATCAATGCCAGTCTCAGTTGGCATGGTTTACTATATCTTTGGTACAATATAACCAAGGTACATGATCCACAATGCATTTGCCTCTGCAAACTATAATCTACATGGAGAACTCATACAAATACAACACACAGATTCCATGGATTCCAGAATCATATTTACATGCAGCAAGTACAGAACACGATCAGAGAACCCAAACAATCTACCCAAAGGTTATGAAGCTGAGCACCATGAGATCAAATCTTGATCACTGTTCGAGTTGCTGCCTCTCTTCCTGTATCGACCTGAAAATTCTCGCTGCTGACTCTGTTGCAGACTTTGCATTACGGGGCACGACTCTTATTACACGAGTCCGTCGTTCCTTTCTATTAGACGCTGAATGCTGCGCAATGGGGGCCATGGGAAAGAGAGGCAATGCATCCCTTCCTCCCCCTCGAGCCCTCTCACATGGGCTGCTCGCAGTGCTCCCTTGCAACTCACCGTCTTTTGATGCATGAACCTTCCAAGATCTACCTGCAAATGCATCACTTCTCATGAAGGACATGTTGCATGAGCTCCGGGAATTTTTTTCCGTCTGTAGATTTGGCCTCGGGCCAGCCATTGGGCTCATCTGCTCAACAGCGGTGCTGGAGGTTATCGGGCTCATGGCCGGAAGGCCGTATGGCGTTGGCATGTAGCTTGGCATCATCGGACTGCCAGAAATAACACCCAAGCTTTGCTGCTGCTGCTGCTGCTGCTGAGCTGCCGAGTAACCAACAGGTAGACTCATTGGACCATAGTTTCCATAAACTGGGGCCATGATACCAGCAGCTGGAGGGCAAGGCCCAGAATATGGCTTGTAAATGAGTCCTTCGGACGGAGACATAACGGGTAGCAACCACTGATGGACAGGTGGCGGCTGGAAACACAATGGGTTCGATGTGTTGCCAGAAGGTGCAGGAAGTGGAGGTGTGTTTCCAGAACAAGGTCCGCCGGAGCTGGGAGGTTGGCCAAGTTCTTTGTTAACAACATCATTATTGACTGGAAGGGCTATTCCAGTGTTCTCGGATTTGTGGTCATTTTGTCTAACCGTCTGTGGCTGAGGTTTGGCATAGGACTCTATAGGCATTTTCTTAACCGGCAATTTTTGTTGTGTAACGCAAGAGTTAGCTTCAAGAAGCAGATGCGGCGAGGCAGCAAGCAACTTCTGAATCTGTTTGTTGGGGAATAAAACAAAAGGAAAAAAGATCTCAACACTTGCTGTGAGCATCTGCAACAGGTTAATATGCAAGGGGTTGAAATAGCTAACCTTCATCAGTCTGTGTAGTTCAAACACTTGTAATCCAAAAATCCTCTGTTGGCTGCACAACATTAAGACAGAGAAGTTGGTCACAAAACGGGTACTGGCATCAGTAAAATATACCAAGAAGCAACAGATATCCAATTAACAGAAGCAGTAAAGTTTCACAAACATATCAGTTGCCAATAGTTACTTGATTAAATATCCAGCATATGAGAAAAGTGAGCTTATACCAGCTCACCAGCTCGCATAATGCTAGCTTCAACTCAAGTGCCTTCCAATTTTTGTAAAAGATACAAAACAATCAAAAGCATAGTATATCTCAAGTAGGTCCAATTATGTACAGGAAGACCAGAACAATATTATCTGACACTACTTACTCATGGTTTGAATATCAAAAACAATTTCTAAAGAAGATGAAAATTTTAGTTTCATGCTCCAAAGGAAGCCAAGAAAGAGAAAAACTAGGATAATATCGGTAGTAGAATTAGGTGGCAGCAAACTCCAAAAGGGCAAAAATATGTTCCCCAATCACAGAAATGAACTGAAAGTACAACCATCGGTTAAGAATTGAGGTGAACTATATACACCGAAAATCGGTGCAAGGAGGTGACATGTTTCCAAAAAAAGAAAATTTGCCACTTTACAAATATCTTTTCTCCTAATTTATTTCTTTTTTTGGAAACAAATCACATCCATACACCTGATGATTCGGTGTATATAGCAATCTCCTAAGAATTTGATGAAAGAACAAGTGAACAAGTACATAATGACACGTCAATACAAGAGGCAGAAGGTGTATGGATTTAATTCTGGAGAATATGGTAGATGCAGCCTCTGCTAAATGGTCTCAACAGGCCAGAACATAAATCTAACGACTACTCTTAATGATGGGAGATCTATAGTATACATAAGCTCCATGGAAAAACACAACATGAAATTGATATGCCCAAGCCTTCACGTTAACAAGTTAACAAATGATCGATCATTAATCTAGGCAGAATGCCTCAGCCACAAAACCATATAAACATATGAAGGAAAAAATTGGGCAGCAACTGTAAAAAAAAAACAGATAACGAGTGTTATAAAAATGATCCTACTTTGGGGGAAAATCCCGAAGATAGTCATAGCCTACCATCTGATATCTAGACATCTTCTCCTTGATCATGTGTCACATTTAAACTCACCTCACAGACACTCGTGCTAACACATCGCATAAATTAGATGATCAAGGAGGAGATGTGGTTCGTCAAGATACATTATAATATCCCAGTCCCTGCCCAGGATGTTATTTGGCATGCAACACCCCTGCAAACTAATGCAACGAAAACATGTACTTCTAGCATTGCAATGTTAGCAGCTTAGACACGAGAATATAGTCTCATGCCACACGCCAACATGAACGTCCTCCAGAAGACACAATGCACGCATGTTTACACATAATATAAAGTGTGTGATCAAAACTCATCGAAATAAAAGAATGTCGAGTTTCATTGATACCATAAGTTATTCTTTCAGAGCCAATGGTTTATATATACTTCCAGATAATCAAGTTACAGACGTTTAAGCTTTTTTATACACCAAATTGTTCCATCTATCCAACAATTCACCCAACACAATTCAAACTATTTACCATTGTAATTTCTGCTAAATATTGACAACGCATGGAACTTATGTTTATCTTCATATGGTTGAATTAAATCGAATTACAGACCAACTCCAGTTTTCTGTTGTGGTCAGAAAACATTGAGTAGACAGTTATTTTACCGAAGTGAAGATGAAAAAGTAACAAAAGAAGTTGCGTACTTCCTTTCTATACCTCAATTAATTGGAAAGAGACTCATCCTCCTCCAAATCAAGTTGATGCCGTTCATTGCTAAATGCCCTGAATTGGCACATGTACATTAGGGTTGAAATGAATCACCTTACAAAGGTTTTCTTTGATTATGCTATACAAACTGTGTCAGATAACACTATCCATGTCCAGATTCATATATGATAACAAACAGTGTCGACATTAGTTTTAAATAAGGCAATATGCATACTAATAAATATATAAACTATACGCATGAGGCACCTTGTTGTTTAGATAGGGTTTGTGAAAGTCCTGTTTTGACCCTTCCAATGTAATTTCCATGAAACTATTGAAATATGACGATAGAAAAATAAGAAGAAATCAATCCCATGTAGCTTGCCTCACATATTTTTAAAAACAGATGTGAACCTCCTGCTCCCCACCCCCCCCCCCCCCCCCCCCAAAAAAAAAAAAAAAAAAAAAAAAAAAAAAACCAAAAATAGAGAGAAAGAAACGAGAAAAAAAACAACAAAACCCAAATAAAATGAGATGCATGCACACAGGGGGAAAACACCCAAAGAAAACAAAAATATGCATCCACATACAACCAAATAATAACAAACAACAACAATTGCGAATAAATAAGCAAACTGTAGCTGATCAAAAGAATTGTTCTCCATGCATGCATCACCTGTATTGGCAGGGAAAATTATCTCAAAATTGAAATGAGTGCATCATCCGCAAATTGTAAGTGCAATATACAAAAACTAGACATTATGAATGATCCAAAAAAAATAAAAATAAAATTTGTTCATCGGAAGATTTAAATTTAAATTTTCTAGATACATGTTCCACCTGTAATGAAGAAGCATCTTTTGTAAATTAACCCGTAATATCTCAATGAGAATTGTTCACACATTTTGCATAAATGAACTCGCAATTGACAGATTGTTTCTACCTCAATGACAGATTCCCAATTAAGTGAGCATGAAAGAGATGTAAATGGATTATATCTCAATGATAGGCGTGCATGTGTGTCTGCACGCACCTGTGCATGTGTGGGCGCGTGCGCATGCGCGTGCACACGCGCCACTCCAGCTTATATTCTTCACAAATAATCAAGAAATGTTATGCAAAAATGAACCTGCAATTTAATTGATATATCTTAATGACAGGTCTCCAAAGAGAGTTGCATCAAGTTTTACATTTATAATTGAAGGTGATGGATAGAATCAAGGTGAGCATAAGCGCATGAAGAAGCTTGCGGAGGCAATATTGTGAGCAAAAAACGGAGGCTTATGGAGGCAGCAGCTTGTCAGAGAGTATCTTTATCAACAATTTAATTAAAACCGACATCGAAATTTCATAGAACTACGATAAACTTTGGTCATATTTCAAAAACTACCCACTCTGTGATAAACAAAAAAACTACCTCAAATGTTTCCACTTTCAAATAACTGCCATATACTTTGAAAAATACATTCCAAGGTCACTGAGCTCAAGGAGCACTTGTGGGCACTGGGAAAGTTTTTGTATTTTTCAAAGTATATAGACTAGGAAAGTTTGCAGTAGTTGTTTATTTTTCAAAGTATATGTTCTTTATTTGTATATTTCAAAGTATACTGTAGTTTTTTGAAATGTGACCAAAGTTAATTTAGCCAGAATGACTTAAATCTATATAGACATGAATAAGGTAATCTATATATATGTTCTTTTATTTGTATATTTCAAAGTATACAGTAGTTTTTTGAAATGCAACCGAAGTTTTATAAAATTTAGCCAGAATGACTTAAATCTTTATAGACATGAATAAGGTTAGCTTGGATTGGTAAAATTTATCCCAACAACTAATCAGGCTTCGCTCCAACTGAAGGTCTCTGAGAGTTAACTTTAGTTTTCCCCCAACACAACCCATGGAATTTACGCCTAAGGATTGGGTAGGCAATTTAGGCGTTTATGCTCATGGGCATCTCAACCCAATCAAAAGTCAGGAGATTTATGTTGAAAATGCTTCAAACATAAGTTCATGGCATGGCACGGCTGTGTAGAGTTGGCACGGCCGTGTCAGACTGTGCACATCTGTGCAATGTCAACAGAGACTGCTTAGTTTTCTGGACAGACTGTGCACGGCCATGACATATCCCTGCACGACCATGCCGATGTGCAAAAACCCCAATCCGACCAGAATTCGATTTCTAATCTAGTCAGTTGATATGTTTTGGAGTTAAATCGGATGGACATGATTTTATACGTCCTCTTCTACCATAGGAAGGATTCATATGATATAAATACATAGAGATACATCCTTTGATGATTGCTAAAGTGCTAAAATTATTTTGTCGAGTGGACTAACATATTGTTTGGATGAGATCTTAAGTAGTCGATGTATTTTTTGAATTATCATCTCTGATCTAATGGAAACCGTGACAACGGAAGATTGGACGTAGACCATATGTTGGGTCAAACAAGTATAAATCCTTGTCTCTCTGTGTGATTGCTTGGTTTTGATATTGTAGTATTTCTTGTGCTTTTTATAATTCTTTCAAGATCCTAACTCTGCATTAAATTAGTTAGCGATACATTATCACATATTATTCCGATGTGCACACATTGTTGCTGATTGATATTATGTCAGATTACAAATAAGTGGTATCAGAACATTGGTTAGAAGGAAGTAAGAAGTCAAGATATCATCTTCTACCACATTGTTCAAGATGGACAAGTAAGCTGGGAGAAACAACTTCAGTCTTTGGAGATTAAAGATGAAGGCTTTTCTAATAAAAGACAGATACTACCAAATTGTCTTTGAGAAAGACAATTTTGATAAGGATGTCACTGAGTCTTAGAAATCAGAGATTGAGCGAAATGTGTTAAGTGCACTATAATTGTCGTTATCAGACGAAATACTCAGGAATGTATCTGAGGAAACTACTACAGAGAAGCTTTGGAAGAAGCTGTAGACACTTTATGCAAAGAAGAATCTGACAAGCAGGTTGTATCTGATGCAACAATTATATATACTAAAGATGGGAGAAAAAGCCCATGTTAAGGATCATATCGATACTTTCACGAAGATTGTGTCTGCCTTGCGGAATATGGGGGTGAACATCGAGGACGAGCAATTGGCGCTGATATTGTTATGTTCTATGACGGATGATTTCGACCCATTGCTTAAGTCCATGGTATATGGACGTGAAACACTATCTCTGGAAGAGGTTGAGCCGTGGTACACTCTGAGTTTCTTTGTGTTAAAGTGTCTGGTCGAGAGAGTAGTGATCAAGAGGATGCACTATTCATTAGGGGGACGTCAAGATTCCAGAGGCGGTCATGGTTCTAGGAAGGACAAGGGTCGCTCGAGATCTAAATCACTGAGCGTAAAGACATGCTTCACTTGTGCAAAGAGACATGACATTGGAGAAGAGACCACCCTAAGCTAAAGAAGAATGGAAAGGAAAAGGAAGATGCTTCTGGTTCTGATTCGGTTGGAATCAGTAGTAAGGACAACGACGATGGTGAGATTCTGATGGCGACTGCATCTGGAGATCTTGAGATCTCATGGCTTTTGGATTCAGAATGCTCCTTCCACATGACGCCACACACGAATTAGTTCAGTTCATATTATTCCAGGGTAGAAGGCAACGGATGATAGGAAACAATATGGCTTGCAGAGCAGTAGGAGTTAGAGAAGTGCGGATCAAAAATGCATGATGGAGTCATCAGGACGCTTACAGATGTGTCACGTGCCAGACTTGAAAAAGAGTCTAATTTCTATTGGTGCTTTAGCTGGACTTGGATGCATAACAATCATTGAAGGTGACATATTGAAGGTGTCAAATGGATCTCTAATCGTGATGAAGGGACAGAGTATAGAATGTATATGCACTGCAAGGACACACCGTGGAGGGTGAAGATATTTCTCATGGCTCATATGGTGAAGGATCGGCAAAGTCATGGCATCTTTGCCTTGGACATCTGAGTGAAAAGTCTCTTGGTGTGCTTCGAAGAAGGAAGCTTATTGATGCTAGATATGAAAAATTGGAGTTCTGCGAGAAGTGCGAGAAGTGCGTTGAAGGCATGCTTGTTGGAAACTCACAACTCCTCATAAGGTTTGATGATACAAACATTTATATATGTGTATACTAACTTGTCTAGGCAGATTTTATAAACCCTCTCAGATAAGATAATCATCGGACAACATATTGCAAAAAGCATCAAACACAAGACGAAGCATATCGATGAAATACTTGTAACTTGTGATACATGTCGATGAAATACTTGTAACTTGTGATACATGATGTAATCTTCATTTCTTTCTTATATAAACTTAGAATGTAAAAGCCTTGATAATGATCCATCTTAGTCCTTTAGGGTCCGTCCTAAAAAGTAGTCAACTGTCAAATTGGTTGACCATTGACCATTACCGGTCGACCAATAACTGCTCCCAGAAATTCAAAAAATGCCGAAATTTTCTCAGACGTATTCTTAAGTCATTAGGATCATTTCTTAATATTTTCCCAAAAAATCAATTTTTCAAAATTTTTGTTCGACCAATAAGTTTGATTGGTAGACCAATTATCAGATTAGTTATACCAGACAGTTATATCTTCTGACAGTTATCTGGTCATTTTATTTTTGGATTAATTTCTTAATTAATTAACCAATTTTATACCTGATCAAAGGTAGTTTTACAACCACCATAAACGGAGACGTTTATGTCAGTTCATGGCAGTTCATTTTGTCCTTTTGCTAAAGGGTGTCTCATCAGTCAAAATCCAGAGTTGGCAAAAATATTGATCGACCAATGACCTCAACTAGTCAACCAATTTTGACAAAACGGGCTCAGAATTTTTTGAAAATTTAGACAGTTGTTAAACGGTCAGAAACTAACTTTTTGGCTTATAAATAGACCACAAAACCCCTGTCTAAAATTCACGAAAAAATTCACTCTTTCTCTATTTTATTAAGTTTTGTCATTCACACTCTAAAAGAGTGATTTTTAGATTTTCTTGAGGAAACTCTGCAGAAATTCTTCCGCTTTAGAAAGTCCAATTTCCAAGTGTGTTCTAACACAAATTCATATCAAGAACATTGGAGATTTCATCACTAACATTGCGCTATAATTCCTACATTATCAAGGCTATATGTGATATTGTTTCTTTACTCTTTCTTTTTATTTGGTGAATCTCTCGTTGAAGAGATTGTACAAGTTTGCAACACGAAGAGTGTTGGCATCTTTGTATTTTTGCTTGCTGGAAGCAAATGGTTATAGTGGATTGAAAATCTCTACTGAGAGTATGGGATTGGACGTAGGATCAAGAGGATCCGAACCAGGATAAATTCTTGGTGTTTGCATTGGCTTAGCTGGTTTGCTTATTTGTTTTGTTTCATTAAATGTGTTGATTCTTTCACTGCAAGTTATTTATATTTAAAGGAATATACAAGTAACTTTATATATCTCTTATAATTATTGACAATACTAACCATTTCCGCTATTTAGAATTGAAATAGCCATATCGACGGTCCTAACAAGGCTGACAAAGACACGTTTTGTGACCGCGAAGCGTAGCAGCAAAAGGACCACTTGACTATGTACATTCATATGTATGTAGGCCAACTTCTGTACCTACCATTGGGGTAGCGAAGTATTTCGTGTCCTTCATTGATGACTGCTCGAGGAAGGTATGGATCTATCTGATGAAATCTAAAGATCAAGTCTTCAAGAAGTTTAAGGCTTGGCGAGCTATGTTGAAAAGCAGCCTGTGAAACCCGTCACGTGTTGAGATCAGATAACGGTGGAGAGTATAAGTCGAGAGTGTTCAAAGAATTCTACAGATCACAATGTATCTTGAGGCATTATACTATACCTGGGGATCTACAATTAAATGATGTTGCAGAAAGACTAAATCGTACACTGATGGAGAAGTGTCGTTACTTGAGGCTGACTACAGGACTCCCAAAGAAATATTGGGGTGAAGCTGTGACTAACTTCGTGCATCTCATGAACAGACTACCATCATCGGCGATCAGTTTCAAAATTCCTAAGAAGTGGACAGGAAAGACTGGTGACTACTCGTACTTGAGGGTGTTTGGATGTCATGCATATGCTTTGCAGAAGGAGGACAATCTACATTCAAGAGCCAGAAAGGCCATTCTATTTGGGTACCCCGAAGGAGTAAAGGGATACATGTTACTAGATCATATGTCCAAGAAGACGTTCACAAGTAGTCATGTCACATTTGATGAGTTGTCGATGGTCAGACCGAAGATGACTCAATCAAATGACGGACTTAGGTCTAAGGAGCCCGACGCTAAGGTTGAGCTATCTATCTGGAAGATAGAGACACGAGATGCTGAAACATGCTGTACCCGACTGTCGAGGGAGATCAGATATAAACAGATCAAATTCAGACTCATGATGAGGTTCCTGCACAGGGTCGGTTGGAAGTGCAGAGGTCATCGAGGACTTGGAGAACACCATAGAGACTGGAAGAGTAGAGCTATTCTGCTTTTACATTTGCATTTGATGATATGCAAGCATACGCCCTCAACATAGAGTACACAGAGCCATTGACATTTGACGAAGCCCAGACATCGAGCATGGTTGCAGAGTGGTAGCTGGCGATGGAAGAGGTGATGGAATCTCTCTACAAGAATGGCACTTGGGAATTGGTGGAATTACCCAATGATAAGAAAGCCATTGGATGTAAGTGGATTTACAAGGTCAAAGAAGAATATGACGGTGATGTGAGGTATAAAGGTCGAATGGTCGCCAAAGGATTTGTGCAAAAAATGGAGAAGACTATAATGAAATCTTCTTGCCTGTGGTGAGACACACACCCATCTGTGTGTTGTTGTCCTTGGTAGCAGCTCAGGACATATAGCTGGATGTTAAGACGGTGTTCTTACATGGAGAGCTTGATGAAGAGATCTACATGTGTCAGCCTGAAAGCTTCGTAATGGAGGGACAAGAGTAGAAGATATGCAAGTTGAAGAAATCCTTAGACGGTTTAAAACAGAGTCTAAGGTAGTGGTATAAGCGATTTGACTCCTTCATGGTGAGTATTGGTTTTGAGCGAAGTATAAAGGACCAGTGTGTTTATGTTTTTGCACACAAGACGGTGGGTCGAGGATATGCTTGCTCTTGTACATAGATGATATGTTGATTGTGTCACAAGACAAGAAGAAAATCAATAAGTTGAAGGAAACGATTGCAGAAGAGTTTGACATGAAGGATCTGGGACTGCAAAGCTTCTTGGAATGAAAATCAACAGAGACATACAGAAGTGGGAGTTGAGGATGAGCCAAGAGGGATATATCAAGGAAGTCTTAGCATGCTATGGAATGTAGAAGGCGAAGCCTGTCACCACATCGCTAGGAGCTCACTTCCAGCTTTCTGTGAGAGTCACCGAGCACTGACGAGGAGACACACTACACGTCTACAGTCCCATATGGTAGTGTCGTAGGAAGTTTGATATATGCCATGGTTTGTACACATCCAGACTTGGCCAATGCAGTTATAGTAGTCAGCAGGTATATGTAAAATCTAAGAAAGGAACACTAGCAGGCTGTGAAGTGGATATTAAGATATCTGAAGGAAACAATTAGCATTGTTTGTGTTACGGCAATGGTGATGGGTTGGTGATATCTGGATTCTATGATTCAAATTATGCAGGTGACAGAGACAAGATGAGGTCTACGACTGGATATGTTTTCACTTTGGACACTGCTGTAATATCCTGGAGATCGGTCCTCTAGTCCATTGTAGGATGTAGCATTATCAACCACATATGCAGAACTGATATCTGCAATTGAGGCGATCAATGAAGGCAGTACATGTGAAGTCTGCTGAGAGATTTGGAGATTCTACAAAAGGTGACGAAGGTCTATTGCGATAGCCAGAGCGCCATCCACTTGGCAGAACATTAGGCCTACAATTCGACGACCAATCATATTGAAGTGCATGACTTCTTTCTACAGAAGGAAAAGAAGGTGATAGCACTGGAGAAGGTCTCGACAGATCATAATCCGACAAATATGCTCACGAAGACGGTTCATGTAGTCAAGCTCAGGCATTGCTTGAGCTTGATGTATACTTGATGAGTGGTTGATGATTTTTTGTTGTCATAAGAGTTTCATACATTCTAGATCTGGGTAGAGATGTTTGGTATTTGGATAGAGTTGTTGTGGAGAGCCCGAACGTTCCATGGTTCGTAGAGGAAGTTTGAAGCAGAATAGAGTTTGTTGAAAATGATTCAAACTTAAGTTCAGGGCTTGGCACGGCCGTGCAATGTAAACAGAGACTGCCCAGTTTTTTGGACAAACTGTGCACGACCGTGCCATATCCCTGTACAATCGTGCCAATGTGCAGAAACCCCATTCTGACCAGAATTCGATTTCTAATCTGGTCTGTTGATCTGTTTTGTGGTTAAATCGGATGTACATGATTTTACGTCCGCTTCTACCGTAAGGACTTATATGATATAAATACCTAGAGATTCATCCTTTGATGGCACGAAGAGAATTGAAGAGAAATTCCTAAAGATTTCTTGAGAAAAGCTTGATCTTTTGGCGGCTATGGACGATAAAGAGCTTTGGGACGACTACGAGCTTTAAGAGATGATGTATTTCTTGTTCTAGAGTTTCTGATAAGATCTATTTAATTGTTTGTGTGCATGAGACATTGTAATTGCTAGGGTACTACAATTATTTTGTCAAGAGGGCATACATATTGTTTGGAGGAGATCTTGAGTAGTCGGTGTATTCTCTGAATTATCATCTCTGATCTAGTGAAAACCGTGACAACGGAAGACTAGATGTAGGCCATAGGTTGGGCCGATCCAGTATAAATCCTTGTCTCTGTGTGATTGTTTGGTTTTGATATTGTGGTATTTCTTGTGCTTTTTATGATTTTTTTCAAGATCCTAACTCTGTATTGTAATAGTTGGTGATACATTATCACATATTATTCCGATGTGCACACATTAGTGTAGATTGATATTGTGTCAGATTCCCAACAATTTAAGACTACAAAGGGGGTTGCATTACTCTAAGATAGAGTATAAATAAAATAAGGGAAACCGAACTCATTTAGCATTTTGAGTAATGATTTTGCACAATGATGAACTGACAAGGGGAAGACAATCAAGACAGCAGTCCAAAGAACCTCTTAATTGTAAGATACTAATCATTAATGCATATAACTATTAAACATCAACTTATCAGATACTTTCCATGTTCTCCATTTTTTAATTTACATGTCCCAAGATGGCTAAAGTCCAGATATTTCAACATGAAAGAACTTTTCAAGGCGGATTCAGCACAGCAGATTGCGCATGCTGATCACACAGAGTATAGCCATTTTGCACATTTCAATAGATGAAGACAAGATTCAACCACTTTAATGATCTTACACATGCCAGCATACTTGGAATAAAAAAATCAGTTCCATTGGAAAGAAAAATGTTAAGGGTTTTGAACACAATCATATGAGATTAAATAGTTGCAGATGTATATGGACCTTCTTTATGAGTTCCTATCTGCAAGTTATCACTTGTTTTAGGGCAGGGAGGAAATATCTGTTTCTTATTAGAAATCAAGAAAAAATATCAAGGTCATGTGATAAAACACCTAAAGAGAAATATCAGTTCAGCAAATGACTGTCGATTCTAATTGGTAGAAGCCATTAAGGCCAGAGCCAATAAATTTTTTTTTTTTGTTTGTTTGTTTGGGGGGGGGGGGGGGGGGGGGGGGGGGGAAGTGCGCGAGTCCACAACAGGTTACTCACTTGAGAATAGCCCTTCTTGCTTTCCAGAACTGCTTCAGCCCAATAACTCCTACAACATCATCAGGTGATATATCCAACCCTGATATAGAGTCCACCATTGATATATCAGACATTTCATCATTTTTGTCAGCATCTGTTTGATCCAATGGCCTATTTCCCTTATCATCACTTGGTCGGTTGCAGACATCAGCCACGGTCACATATCTGTGACTGAGTGATGCTTTAGACCGAGATTCACTTTGAACAACAGGCCCATCCAGAGCACCATCATCACCACATGATTTCTGAAATATACCATGATCTCGAGGATGTTCCCTGTCAGAGAATGACTTGACCAATACTGATGATTCTGCAAGGTTCTCTCCAGCTTCTGGATGTGATAAAGACTTGTTTGTCTGGTCTTCCATATCCATAGCATCGTTAAATTTTTGCTCATTACATCTTCTCTCATGTTTTCCTGACTTGGCATCAGAAATACTTGTTTGCTCGAAGGGCCTGCCACATGAACTTTCTAAGTGAACAGAATCATTAAATGTAGCATGGCAACCATTTCGTGGAGTGTTTGCTTGCAATGTAATTAACCGTCGTTTGTCAATACGAGTTATCTCATTGTTCATGCACAAAGCATTGTCAGAGTTGACAAAAGTAGGGACCATAAAATCGTCATCTTCATCAACTCTCTTTCGGCAAGAATTCTTTGTATTGGAGGAGTCACGTTTTAGTGAACTACATTCAGCAACCGAACCTACAACATTTGCAGATTTAAAATTCACATGCCTCGTGGATCTTCTCTCAAACTCCATTTTTGTGGTTCTCATATTCTCTCCATCAGAAGATCGGGGATTGACCTTCTCAGCTGAATAAGCAGGCGCTGAAGGAGATGCATAAAATGGAGAAAACATCATCCCGTCGTGACCATTTCCCTATATTAGCAAATTATATCAGCAGAACATCTAAATGAAGTTATCAACGATGAACCATACATTAATTTTCCGAATTTTAGCATGACCTCCCAGGAAGTACATTATGACATGCATAATAATGGTCGAGAAGACTAAAGCATGGAAAAGCATTTCAATGTTATTACGACAGAGCACAACGGTGTCAGTAGAGCATGAGAGCAGCATCCTCTAGGATTAAATGACCCCCTCCTTCAATCTCTGTATTATTCCATTCATTGTTCATCTTCCCAAAGTTGCATCAAATAAACCACAAACATTGTATATAAATATTGTGGGTAAACAAAAATGCTTAAACCAAGAATTGGTAGGAATCCTACCAAGAAATGATGTTTGGTAGGAAATCCTGTATGTAAATCCTGTAATAATGGTCGGTACTATGAGAAGTCTAAAGCATGGAAAAGCATTTCAATGTTATTACGACAGAGCGCAACAATGTCGGTTGAGCAAGACATCAGCATCCTCTAGGATTAAATGACCCCCTCCTTTCAATATATTATTCCTATGGGTGGCAAACGGTTCGGGTCGGGTCCGGGTCAGGTCAGGTTTGACCCGACCTGGATAGGGGTAAACCCAAACCCGACCCAGGTTAAATTCGGGTCACGGTTCGGAAACCTGTACCTAAACTGGTGTAACCCGGGTTCACCCGTACCCGATCCGATTCATCTTGCGGGTCGGATTCGGGTCGGGTGGTCGGGTGGTCGGGTTGTTCCTGAGAGTAAAAAAGTTTATTTAATGCAAAGCAAAATGCAGAGTGGAGGCTTCGATGACCTTGCATATGCGCTCATAAGACAATACCACTAGGCTACAATGTTGCGTGTGAACTAATGATATTTAATTATTTTATAGTGTTTCAGTACATCCTATTATTTAACAGTTGAACAAAAAAATTTAAAATAAGTGCACCCATCCGGATTCGAAATAGGAACCTAGTCACCAACAAGGAGGAGCGGTAAGCCTGTAGCCAAGTTTCCAAATGGTGCTTGTGAAATAAGTATGAATAATATTTATTATATATTTAAAATTTATAAGCGGGAGGAATTCGGGTCAACCGAGTTGACGAGGCAAACCCATACCCGACCCGGATTTTATCCGGGTCGGTCGGGTCAACCCGGATTGGCCCCTATCCATACCATTGTTCATCTTCCCAAAGTTGCATCAAATAAACCACAAACATTGTATATTAATATTGTAGATAAACATAAATTCTTATACCAAGAAATTGGTAGGAATCCTACCAAGAAATGATGTTTGGTAGGAAATCTTGTATGTAAATAATACCCTAAGGATTTCTAGTATTTCTGGCAAAATATTGTATATAAATAATACTCTAAAGGACGAAATCCTTGTAAATGAATGAAATCCAACTTGGTAATATTTAATGCAACTTGGGAATATTTGATGTTCCTCTTCCCAAAGTTTGTATCTAAAAATACTCTAAATAATCCTTAAGAGTATGTTGAATTATACGACTGGGCAAGAAGAAAGAAGAACCAGCAAAGTTTTATTTATCTTATCCAAAATAAATATACAGACCCTCCTCATGGGCAGATTATAATTTACATGATGATAATTGATTAAGTATCTCTAAAAGATTTGATAGGATGAATCGATTGACAACCAGATTTGAAAATAATTGATTGTCTCTAGAAGATTTGGTGGAATGAATTGGTTGACAACCAGATTGGAAGCAATCTGATTTAGTTGATGGATAGCAGATATGGAAGAGATTTGTTATACTTTCCTTATACACCTTTCCTTCTACGCCTTCGCAAACTGATCGGTAGAGATGACAAATAATTTGGTCCGCAAATACACGAAACGCTCTGCTGTTAAGCTTTTCGTGAAGATGTCGACAGGATTGTCCTTAGAGGAAATATGTTACAACGAATGTTGACTGTTGTAATTTGTTCTCGAATAAAGTGATAATCCTCCGCGAAGTGTTTTATCCTTGAATGAAATATCGGATTAGATAATAGTAAAATTACAGACTTATTGTCACACTATGAGTGGTTTACTCTGAAGAGGAACTTGCAAAACTGTCAGAAGAAAACGAAGCCATACGATTTCTTTTGTGGTGAGAGCAAGGGGTCGGTATTCAGATTCTGTAGAACAATGAGCGATGGATAGCTGCTTTTTCGCACTCCAAGTCAGATGACGGGTGCCGAGGAAAACACAAAAGGCATTAATAGCTCTAAGATTCACAGGATCCCCTGCCCAATCGACATCTGAAAAAGCGACAATGGCAATAGGACTTGACCGGAGAAGAATACCATGTGTCGGTGTGGCTTTAAGATAACGAAGAATTTGTTTGGCGGCGGTAAGAAGAAATTTCTGTGGATCATGAAGGAACTGTCATACCTGATTTACGACAAAGGCAATATCGGGCCTGGTTAAGGTGAGATACTGGAGCATGCCAACAAGACTGCAGTACTAGAAGCCATCTAGTAGGGGCAGATCTGAGCCATTAGATGGCCTTTTTGAAGAGATGGGCATCCGACTTGCTTTACACTGAGCGAGACCGGCTTTTTGGAGCAATTCTTTCGGTATTTGCTTTAATGCATGAAACGGCCTTATGAACATCATTGAATTTCCAGCCCAAAAATAAGAGAGATCGCCGAGGTCTTTCAAAGAGAACTCGCACGCTATCTGGTTAATAAATTGATGAACAAACTGAAAAGAAGAGCCTGTGATCAAGATGTCGTCCACATAAAGAAGAATCGCTTTTTTGTTCGCCTGAATTTCTGATAAACAGTGATGAATCCGTGACTTGGGAAAAATCCGTGCAGACGAAAAAATTGGGAGAAGCGGACGTACCACTGCCTGGGCGCCTGCTTGAGGCCATACAATGCCTTTCAAAGCTTATAGACATGTTGTGGATGAAAAGAATCTATGAATCCCATTGGCTGCTCCATATAGAGATCTTCGTCAATGCTACCATGGGGGAAGGCATTGGGGACATTCCACTATCCGATTGATTGACCATGGTACATAGACAGAATGAGTAACCGAATAGAACCGTGTTTTACCATCGGACTGAAGGTTTCTGAGTAATCAACACATTCTTTCTGTTGAAATCCCTTGGCAACTAGACAAACCTTATAGAAATCCATTGGCAACCAGACGAGCCTTCTACCAGGCAAGAGATCCATCTGTGTTGCACGTGATTCGGTATACTCACTTGCAGCCGATGATATTAGCTTTTGGAGGACGAACTAAGTCCCACGTTTCCTACCGTGTGAGCATCAAATTCTTTCTACATCGTCGTCACCCACCCCGACGATTTGGCGGCATCCTTGTACAACAAAGGCTCATCAAAAAAGATCTGGGTATGGATGTTATAGGCAAAATTATGTAATTTGTTGTAACATTTTATTTCTTCCCTTCGATATTATGTAATGGCGTGAAGATGTCTCACACACTCGCATGAAACCATAAGTAAACAATTAGAATTAATATGGATTCAACGTATACATAAAAACCTAGGTTTCATAACCAAAACAACTCATTTCTGTGTATAGTAGTCGACCAAAACAGACCCACAGTCGACTAGGAGTGATATCGGATTTTGGCATGTTAGCTGATCCATTAGTAAACTAGTCAGTGTGCACTAGTCGACTAGTATAGACTTACCCGTCGATTAGTAAGTGAACTCTAGTTGACTAATAAGAGAACTCTAGTCGACTAATCCAATTGGCTGAAACTGGCTCTGCACTCTGGAATTTCTAGGCGACCAGAGTACATTGCCTCATCAACTAGGAGATGACTACTAGTTGATTAGGAGATGGCTACTAGTCGACTAGAAACTAGCCGTTGCAGCTTTTTCAACTAACCGTTTCTAGCAGTTGGAAAAGATTTTTTTGGATATTTTCTAATGCACTTATTTATATGAATAACCTCAGGTCATTTGGAAATGATTTTAGATGAAAATGAAATGAAAAAAATTAAAATAAAAAAAGAAAAGCCTAAAACCCCCAAAGCTCGTACTTTCAAACGCTATTCTTTTGAGCATTACTTCTACTCTTTCAAAGATTAAATCTTATAGAATCGAAAGCCAAATCCTTAGCTACACTAAAATCATATTGTGCTTTATATTCAAGGCTTATGGAGTTGAAAATCTCATTGCTTCAAAGTGTAAACCTCAAGTGTGAGGTAGCACTCTCAAGAGGAGAGGTGTTTGTATTGGTCTCGTTGGAGACGTAGTGTTCTCATTGGAGAGGTATTGGTCCATTCACCGACGTATGGTGAAGTGAACGTGTTGTACTATTCAAGAGGAATGGTGAATTTGTCCATGCGAACATGTTGTGTTTGTGATTCCCTTGAATAATTTGTATTTCTCTATCTATGTGTGTTGATTTATATTCTTGCATATTTGTGTTTATATTTCCGTTATGATTGTCTTTATAGTTGTAAGATATAATTATTGATTAAGATTCAATTAGGTAACTCAAATTGAATTATCAAGTAGAATATTAGAGGATAGTTTTAAAGATTGTGTTTTATTTGATAAACACTATTCGCCCAACCTCTAGTTTTCTAATATGACATCCTCATGTGACCCAACAAAAAGAACTTTCCTTAAAGACATACTCCAATAATTATATGCGTGATGATATATGAATAGAGTCAAACAATAGATGGCATTATTGCATGAAGAATAATATATAAATTTCTTCATTACCCCTGTTCCGCAATACACCATAAAAAAATATGTATCACTCGTGGTCTTTGTATAAATCTCAAGTGGATATAGAGCTATAGAAGTGTAACCTTTAAATGTTTAACCGCATCATTTTGTGACCCGTAGTTATTTAGCTTCACAAAGGTTATCGATATGCATGATATGTTATATTAGTGTGATCAATGCGAGCATCAAACAGGAAATAGGGAAGAAAATGATGCTTTAAATGGTTTTTGAACTTAAGTGGAAGATTGTCCTCATAACTTTAGTTGCACGTCTATGCAGTCTTGCTTTGACATAATAGAATTAAATTTGTCTACTTGGGGATAGAAAGAAAAATGAAGAAAATAATGAAACTAGTTAGTTGACTTCTATATAAGGAACTCAAGAACAGTAAGTGTTAAGGATATAGTTTTAAGACGAATTCAAGAGAGTGAGGGCACGAGGGGGAGATCATTGTAAGATTAGTCCAAGTAAAATGGTGTAGAATGGAAAATGAAAATGACAGGTTGAATGTCAATAAATATGTCATCGTCTCTTAAAATTTCAAAAAAATGAACATGCTAGAATATACCAAATAGTGAGAAATACTGGAGATAAAGGACTGAATAAACATGGGTGCAACCTAAACCATTGAAAGATATTCAGATATGGTTAAAAACCCCCCACTAAAATAGGTTTCATGCTCCTCAGTGATTCTAACTTTGCAAGACGGAAGATTTTTCCACAAGCAAGTTTTAAGTGAACCTATATAAATGTAGAAGCAGTAGGAACATCAACAAATGAGCTTTTGGTATGACTATATCCAAACCGAAAAAATGGCTTCAATTAAGTGCAAAGCTATACGAGAAGTAGTTGTTTAATGGAAGCAACTTCAAGTGGCTAAAAATCATATCTCAAGTAGTATCTTTACGACTTTTTCCTCCCTAACTTCTCTCTTTATTCTTTTTATACATCAACATTAATACAACCTTATAATTATAAAATTACTACAGTCTATTCAGTCAATGTACAACAATCCAATGATCTAATAAAAGTAATAACATTATTATGCAGGAGCAGCTGCAGCAGAAAAGGCAGAGAAAGACTTGATGAAAAGCAGTGGTCTCCTCCATCGACCACTCCTCCATCTCTGCTCCTCCCATCGCATTTACGGTTGCAACAGCAGACGAGGATGATAGGCTTTTCTTGGGATGTGGAGATAAAAATAGGGAAAGATGTGATTTTTTGGGCAAATGTGAGATTTTTATGGCTAAAGATGGGATTTTGTGGAAGAAATCTAGGGTTTTTATTAATATTGAATGAGAATACAAGATAGTTGACCTCTTTCGAGAGGATGATCGCTATCCTAACCTTTAATTCGATAGAAATGCTTAACCCTCTCACAAATCGAGGGTTCTATACTAATCTTTAACAATTTCTCTCTTAAAATCCGCATAAACCCTAATTACCGCAACCCACATACATATATAAGACTGATTTTCCTAAAATTACACATATGTCCCTAGACATCCCAAAATTACAGTTTTATCCTTGGTATCCAGAATTACAGAATTGTCACTGGTTCGACCTCCACTCATTTCCGTCGCTAATTTGTCGTCATACCCCAAGTCTAACATTACTTCATCCCCAAATAACCATCTTGTCTTCAAGATGGTGTCATGAAGTATTCAAGGCACGCTACTCCAAATGAGAGTGCTCGTCTCCTCTGGGCTCTTTCTCCTCAGTTGCTATGACCTCGTCCTTTTCATATTTGACCATCAGCACCTGAAGAGCATGATCACAGCAACGATGTGCTAGCCCAAACATCTCGTCACAACAGAAGCATAATCCTTGTTTGCGCTTATTCTGTAACTCCGCTCCTGTGAGACGCTTGAACGTGCTATTAGGTTGACTCTCACTGCTCTTCTCATGGCTTGTCTGAACCCCTCCTAGCTAGGACTTCTGTATCTCTATTGTAGCATTAGTGCAGAATGTAAGCACATTCATCACTCCCCTAGCAGCCCGCTATGCAGTGTTCCTTTCTTTCACCATTTAGGCCAGCTCCATCGCCTTTCCAAGCCCCCTCGGCCTCAGTATGTGTAACTCAGCTCTGATGCTCGTCTTAAGCCCCTTCATGAAATTCTCCTCTAATGCCACCTCAGATATCCCTTATACTCGGCTCGAGAGCATCTCAAATCTCTTCATATATTCTCTAACGGTGCACTTAGGCACATCTACTTGATTGCAAGGAGCTGCCCATGTAGGTCTCCTCCCTAAGCGTCGCGAACTCGATCGAACAGGCAGTCCTTAAACTACTATCATACGCGTAGCCTGCCTCTGATCCCTCTCTACTGGTATTGGGACGTCTCTCCCTCTCTCTCCAAACGTATACCAACAGCCATCAACGTTCCATCCTCCGTTAAGCGATTCATGATGAAATATCTCTCTGCTCAGAAGACCCATGCATAAGGGTCCTCTCCCTCAATGATAGGCATCTCCAGCTTCCAGACCTTGTTGTCAATACCTATGTGACATGTTCTGCTCTCCAATTGGGATGTCTATAGCAGCACTACTAATAGGCGTTCTGATGGGTGGATGTGGGATTTCCAAACCCTCCACGATGTAGTCCTCTCGTGCTGTCCTTTCACCATGCATCGTCAAGTCAATCTGGGTCTCCACTGCCATCATCGAAGCTCTGGTGGTTGTCACAATAATTGCCGAAGTCCCTCGTGTGTTTGCCAGGTCCCAAGGCCTGTCGTCGGGCCCTGTTGAGCCCCTGGTCTCTGTCTCTGGGCACGTAGCCCCCCAGAAGGCCGCCCAAGGGTTGTCGAAACCTAGACAGCCGGCTTCAGCTCGCCCAGTGCTTGTCGTGGCCTGGGCGGCCCGCCCAAGGTTGGGTGGCCCTTCCTTCGATTTTGGTCGCTTCCCCTATGAGTGGTGGGGGTTTCTGCCTTCTGCACACAGATCGTCATCGTTTGGATGCAGATGTTCCATAAAATTGACAAATTTCCACCTTTCCACATTCTGATACCAATTTGATAAGATTTTCTTGGGATTTGGCGATAAAAATAAAGAAAGATGGGATTTTTAGGACACATATGGGATTATTATGGCTAAAGGGGATTTTGTAGAAGAAATCTAGGGTTTTTATTGATATTGAAAGGAAATACAAGAAATTTGACCTCTTTCGAGAGGATGGCCACTCTCCTAGGCTTTATTTCGATAGGAAGACTTAACTCTCCCATAAATCTAGGGTTATACACTAATCTATTACAATTTCACTCTCAAAATCCGCATAAATCCTAATTACCTCAGCTCACATACATATATAAGATTGATTTTTCTAAAATTACATATCTTCACCTGAACCCCTAAATTACAATTTTGCCCCCAGGTGCCTAGAATTAAAGAACTGTCACTGCCTCCCCTCGCTTCCGTCGTTGATTTACCGTCACATCCTGAGTTTAACAGAGGAAGAGAAAAAGAGTATGAAAAGAAGTACATGACAAGAAGGGTAGTTTGAAGAGAACATCGAGGAGAAGAATTAGTGGATGTGGAAGAAGAGAAGCATTGACAGAGGAGAAAGTTCAGGGCGACAGGGGGATGATAGGGGGATGATGAAGATGAGAAGGGAAAAGCCAAAAATCAACTTGTCAAAAGAACATATTTGCACAAAAAAAGTTTGCCTAATCAACTTTGATCCTTGCTCGTTCGGTGCCCAGTCGATTATGAGATAGAGAGACGACGGGTTACAGGATACTCATGGGTTTTAGGATTTTTGAGTGTTTTATTCATTATAGGAGAAAATTGGAGTTAATGCATGTCTGATTTTAGACCCGAAACCCAACATCCAAAAAAATGGATATGATTGGGTCGCCTAAGCAAAAGCGGATGGATATTTACCGTTATAGCCTGTTTTCGCCTACATATAGGTGTTTTTGCAAAAATAAAATGACTAGGCCACTCCGTTCTAACGCAGAGGCCCCCGCAAAGCGGGCCCTCGTTGAAAGCACTAAAGCAACACTTTCGCACCGCTTGGTATGCTTTTTACAACATTTGGTTGTCAGTAAATGCAATTAGTTTATTTTCTTATGCAACAATTTTCTTAGACACCAAGGTTCTATTACCTATAGTAAAAGACTTTATTTATACTTAGTATAACAAGAATAATAGAAAATTTATCCAATTCTTATTAGGTTCCATTCTAAGAATTAGACTTTACCAGCCTATATCTACTCATGGATTTATTAGTTATCCCTGCTTAAATATTGTTAAGCCACTCTATTCAGTAAATACAATCATACAATCAAATTAACTATTAACTGTTGTCATCACTAGAAAACATACGCACAAAGAACCTCCAAAGTAGAGCCATCATCTGAATTGACATTTCTTTGAGTAACAATATAACACGTTCTCCACCAGTAGTTGTATCATCATTTCTTTGCATTGCAAACTTTGTTCTACTGCCTTTAAAAGCAAGCCGTTAGCTCAAGCTCAAGATTAAACAACTCTAATGCACTGGAATAGAATTATAGATACAGCACAATCAAGAGCATACTCTAACAGTCTAACTAATGAAAAGCCAGTATCCCCTTCAACATTTACAGAAGATAAATCATATGAAGCCATGGAACATCTTAAGCAACAGATTTCAACAAGCTACACGTAACCCCCTGACCAATTAAATTATCGAACAAGGACACAGCTATAAAATTAAGAATCACTTCTTAACATTTGGGTATCAAAAGTAATGACAACGTGAAGGGAGAGAGCACAAAGAGGAAACAAACCTGGCCGGGATTCTGCGGCGGTGGAAGCGGCCAGCTGGAGGGATTGAATCTCTGAGAAGGGACGCTAAGCTGTTCATAAAGAGCCATCTTGTTCCTCGGCGGCGCGCGGGGGCCGCCTTTATCGGTGTCATTCACATGAAGCCTCGGAAACATAGGACTAGTAGTCATCTTCTCCTCCTCTTTTCCCCCATTCATCATCCACAAAATCCTAACCTTGTTCACTTGAAACCCC
Organism: Scilla litardierei; assembly: GCA_030789695.1. Taxonomy (NCBI): domain Eukaryota; kingdom Viridiplantae; phylum Streptophyta; class Magnoliopsida; order Asparagales; family Asparagaceae; genus Scilla; species Scilla litardierei. The sequence continues at coordinate 29,736,547 of CM061135.1, forward strand.
TACTATAATCCTTCTACCACAAAAAAAAGGATTTTTTTTCAATCAAAGTAAAAATCTCAACCCAAAGTCAACTAAGATGTCAAAAGGGCATCGAGAAACGGACCTCCTGAAGCGAGTCCAGTACACAAAATCGAAACTTTCCCCAAGCCGCAACAGGAAAAATAACATAAAAACCCTGCATAAATCTCAAATGCGTAGCGGGCAAAATCTGATCTTTATCGGAGTGACGAGGTCAGGGAAAGGAATCTGCCGGCTCGAGATATTTAAGGAAAGTTGATGTCGGGATTTATGCGAAGCGAGTGAGAGAGAAGCAGGAGGAAATATCTAGAGAGAGAGAGAATGGGGGAGGCGGCAGCCACTGAGAGACCAGATAAAGATCGAGGGGAGGATAGGATTCGGGTAAAAAGGGCAAATACGAAATTGGGTGGACCCCAATAAAAGCGGTGGCCTTGGTGGGCCCGCCTGGATTCTCGTCACGACTCATCCTATTCCAACTCCCAACGAACGTTCCTTCGGCCAACTTTCGGACCATCCATCTTAAGGTTTTCGGGCCACCATTAAAAATAACTTTCAACTCATTTACAGTTAGTATATAATTAGTATTACAACTGTAATATTATAACACGTATTGTTTACGTGTGTTTTCGCACCACCGATGATGTCAAAAGATGATTCAGCTGCAGCAGCTAACACAGGTTGACGATAGTCGATAGCAGCTGACTGGTACTTGGTGGACTAACCTTGGGCTAAACAATCCTCAGTCCGAGCTGTTAGAGTTCTGTCCGAGCTATTTCCGGGCTGCCTTCAGATTGCTACAACATGAGAAGCTCGTTAGGGAGAGTCGGATTTGGGGTCTGACCTAATCTCCGCAGATTCCTAAGTCAATCAGTGACTCGAGGTTGCTCATGGTAACTATGGACGATCTATTGGGAGATCAACCGATATTTATCGCGTCGAGCTTATGGAAAAACTGTAAGGTTTAGGTGGAGCAGATACCAAGATTGGCGTACCTGACTTTGGTGGTTATCAAAGCATGAGAATATTTGAGAATTTGTCCCCTCTCTTGTTGTTCGAGAGACTACTTATAGGCAGCGGGCGTTGGGGGGGTAACGTTCGAGCCTTTATGGCGCTTTATTACCTTTGGTCCAAGCCGTCACCATTGATAACGAGCTGAACGATCAGTCATTGAATGCCATCATTAATGACGAGCTTAACTGTCAGTGTTGATGAGGAAGCCCAACGGTCACTCGGCTGTTGTCTTAAATGAAGAGACGGTTGGCTTCACGCGAGTGTCTTTGGGCTGTTAGGCTGAAGCCATGGGCTTTACTAGGCTTGTCCGCTCGGTGATCATTGGCTCATCCTAGTGCTATATCAATGGCCACTATCTCCGAGCTTAACCACAACCGAGGTTGAGGTCGAGTGATGTGACCCACATTACTGGGCACATCAGTCAAAGCAGCACATTTAATTCTAGCAGTTAGAATGCGCGAAACCCTAAAAATATCCCACCAAGGGAACACGACACTTGGAGCGTCGGAGCCATGCGATGTCGACACTCATCATAGATCGAACAGCTGAGCTCGCATCAGGAGAATGCTGCTTTCTGTATAAATAGATAGCAAGGGTCGAAGAAAACCCTCCTCTGCTTTCTGATAGACTTGCGCTCCTGCTCACCTTTACTTTCTTCTTGTTCGATCAACTTCACCGCTGTCCACGTAATGTAGCCTTCTCTTCCGTTTTATGCACCTTCAATCTATTTCTTCTTCAGACATCAAATTTTCAGAGTTATAGGCTGAGATCGCTTTGGAGCCCACAGACGTCAATATCGACAAAGTCTCTTGGACAGAGGAGCCTCCGCGCTCCAGGGATGTGCCAGAGGTCATGTAGCTTTCGAAGCCCAAGCATATCCTTGATAAGGGAAAAGGCTTGGCTATCGAGGCCCCCGGTTCAAAATCCAAGAACTTGCAAACTAGGGAAGAACAATTTGTTGTTCCTGGGGAGATCATAAATATGGTCCACGAGATCCATAGTCCTTGGATCCCAAAGATCCAAACTGGATACCTTTGACCTCCCTACGGGTTTGGGTCCCTCGTCATAACGAGAAGATCTGCTTTTCCGACAAGTATGAGGTCGGAGTGTGCTCGAGGACCTTCCCTCAGGCCGCCTTCCTCTTCATCCATTCATTCTCGTCATTATTTTTCTTGAGCTCCATCTCTATCAGTTGATGTCGAACTCTATCAGAGCTCTAGTCAGCTTTATCATGCTTTGTTTGTTGAATGAGGTTGAGCCGACCTTAGCACTATTTTACTTCTTCTAATTAAAGCTCTCTAAATCCGGCGTGTGGTACTACATCACCGCGAGGAGGAAGAGACACGTTATATTGGAGCTTTCGAGCTCTACTCATGAATGGAAGGAGAATTTTGTTTTTGTGATCTTTCCTGGCAATCTGACCTTTCTCACCCATTGGGGACGTCTTGGCACCATAGCTTCGGAAGAAATGTCCCTCTTGGATGTCGAAAGCAATGCAGCCAAGCATTTGTTAGCGCTACCGGCCTGTCAAAGGTCAGTTGCAGTTCTGCTGACAAACGATGTATTGAAGAACATCGTATGGGCCGAAGGTAAAATCGACCTTTTAGATCTTGCACTCATAATTGCACATCCTAATCTTTTTTTTCCTAGAAGGCATGGCCTGAGAGGAATACTCGCTAGTCCCTAAGATGGAGGCCATCCGTCGACTTGGCTTCTGGAAATCCGGGGGTTGCTCATTTGCCCGACCGACGGCCTCTCCAGCAGCGAAGGAGGGATAGAGCTTGGCCCATGCAGATGGGGGTTCATTAAAACGGACACCATGGGACGTGTTGCGGTGGCTCGAAGAAGAAGAGAAACCAACCTTCAGCTAAATCTGACAAGACCAAGAAGAAAATAAGAAAGGCGAGGTCAGTCATCTAAGCTCATCCCCCAAGGATGCATTACTACCTAAGCCGCGAATTTGGAGACACAGCTGATGCTCCACAGACCCAGTGGCTATCAAGATACATGGCTATGGAGGATTCTCATTCTTGCAAGCTCGGTGCCTAGCTTGATTCTTCCCGAGCACGAGCAAGCCCTAGCAGCGTTTAGGTTGACCCAAGTTGACTTTCAATGCTCTGATGACAAACTTCTTATACCCACCTATCTGGTGTGTTCGAGGAGTCAGTCTTCTCAGATTACGGGGTCGCAGCTCGGCTCGTCGAAAACTCCTTCATTCTGCAGGATCGCTCTATTTTGTGGAAGGTTGAGACAAAGCGACTGACTAGAACGATAGTGTGGCATAGTCAACAGGTTGATGTTTCTCCCCCTCTTTTTATTTCTCTGATTTTGATAAGTGTTAGGTCTGACCTTCTTTCTCCTTTTTATGCAGATGTCCTCGGTGGATGTCAAGCTGCATCACTACTCAGTAATAATGGCAACGTCGAGGTGAAACGTGCTCTAAAGCAAAAGAAGGTAGTTTCTTTAGAGAAGGCTGCCAAGGAAGCAAATGCTTACTTGAAGGCATTGTCGCTCAAGGTCACCGAGCTCGTGTCTCGGAGGAAAAAGCTTAAGATGGCACTCACCAAGGAGAGGGAGGCCTGGACGACTACCGATGAGAACATTGAGGTTGAGGTAGCTCTTTGGAAGCGTGCCAAGGTGCGGCTGTCTAAGGAGATGGAGAAGGGAAGGCAGAGAGAGCTGACCTCCAAGCTCAGATCATCGAGCTGAAGAAGATTGAACTGAAGAATATTGCTACAGAGTCGGGGGAGAAGTTTATGACAGACGTCATTGCCCCGCAAATGTCCAAGGTGTTCGGTGTTGGTTTCTTCTGATGCCAGTAGGAGATTACCCAGAAGGTTCCTAGCTTACTCAGGGGTCGTCTTCGAACACCTCGAGATGATCTCTGAGGAGGACAGAGCTTCAGAGCAAGACTTTAGCCCTTCTATTAGTGAGGAGACCACAACTGCTGAGCCTGAGATCGTTGAAGCAGCGCCCCCCGAAGACCTGACTCATGAAGCCCCGACCTCATGATTTGTAACTTGTATCTTTTTGTCTTTCTTCTTTTGTACGAGCTTTGCTCTCCCTTCATTAATAAAATTTATTTTATTGAAAGAGAAGTCTTAGGTCGTATTAGATGACCTTGGAGTAGGGTAGAAGATTTATGAATACTCCAAGTCATAATTTGGAACTTAGACATGAAGATTCGAAATTAGCTCATCTCAGGTCATAGAGGGCATTCAAGCCAAGTAAAATCTTCACTTAAGTATAAGGCTTGAGCCAACCCCAAAGATTGAAATCTAGAGAAAAAAACTCCTAGTCTTAGCTTGAAAAAACTCCAAGTTTTGGGTCGTATAGGCTCGAACTTGGCCTTGGTGCCATTCATGTGCCCCCTCGATAGCTCTGGCTTGTGCACTGTGAAGGTGGTGAATGCGAGATGTGGAAGAATGTCATGTCCCCCTCAATGGCTCGCTGCAACTGAGCATAGTGACTTGACATAATGGAAGAGAGATGACAGTTGAGAGTAATCGTCGATCATATAGCTAGATCGGCTGTGAGGTGATTGCCCCTGATCATATAACTGAGCAGCCTATGAGGTCTTCATAAAGTATCCCCGATCTTATCGCTGGATCGGCCCTCAAAGGCGATTGCCCCCAATCATATAACCAAGCAGTCCAAGAGGTCTTCATAGAGTTATACCGGATCTTATAGTTGGATCGGCTTGCTAGTGCGATTGCCCTCGATCATATAGCCGAGCAGCCCGTGAGTTCTTCATAGAGTTATCCCTGAGCGTAAAGTTGGATCGGCCTGCGGGGGGCGATTCCCCGATTTAAAAATTTGTGGAATAGGCCCTTGCTTGATCCTTCCATTTTATGTGTTGGCTATGTTATGGTTTTTGGCTTGCTTATTTCATAATTGGCTTGGCTGGTTCATGCATGTCTTCCATGTTATGATGGCATAAATATGAAGGTTCCCATGATGAAAGCATTTGTAATTTGGACATACAAATGATCCAACAACGACAATAGAGTAAGCAAGCCACAGAACATGGCCAATCAAAACGCTAAGCATGAAACATCAATCCATAGAATATGGCCTACCAAATGCCAATATATTAAGCAAGCAAAGCCAATCATAAATTCCTCTTTATTGGATTCCAAATCACCACATGCATAGAGCCCCATGATGAAACTTTTGAAGTGAATAATTTGTGTGTGCAATTTTAATTGTTGATTTATGTTTCCTTGCTTTAGTATGCTTATTATTAATCTCCTCTTCTACTCACAAACAAAAGAGCATGCAACAAAAATAGAACATGGCCAAAAAAGGGTAGGCATCCAACAAAACAGTAGCAAAGCAAAGTGCCAACAAACAACTGAAATGGAAGCCAAGCATGAAACAGCAAGCCAAAAAACAGAACATATTCAAAACATAACAATGCTAACAAATAAATGCCATTGCTGATGTTTTGTTGGTTCCTTGATATGGTATTCTTGTTTCGTAGTTCCTTTATTGGCCATTTCTGTTCTTCCAGGTTGGATCCTTTATTAGCCATGTTATTTTTTTGTTACTGCACATATTGAATGTGAATGGGATGATGAGACAAATTTTTACATAACTGATAACAATAAACCAGCTTGAAAAATGATCAGTATAATTTTGAGGGCTCTTGGTTAGGTTTCCCTTCATTGCCTCTTTCTTGCTGACCATTGTTTTATGTCTTTCATTACTTCATGTCAATGTTTTTTGTCATGCTTTTTCATTCTTGTCTTGACTTTCTTGTGGTTGATGTTATTATGCTTCTGTCTATTGGTTGATAATGTTTTCTTGCTTTTTGATGTCTGACATGCCCTTTTATTGGCCATATTCTTTTTTTGTTGCTTGCTCTTTTGTTTATGATTGGGCCAAGGTTTGAAAGATGACAGAAACATTGACATGCTTCGCTATTTTCTTTTCATAGGTACACTTTTTCCTCTAATTTTTACTCGTATCATTCTCGTTTCTAATTAATTTACTTTAATATAATTTTTTGTTTCGTTAACATTGCAAGGTAGAAATGAGTTTTGGTTCGAGCTCTTCTAGTAGATCTCGACTAGAGATGAGAGCAGTGGTGATTTGGAATCTGATGGAGAGGATTTCAAGAGATGCAATTGTGTTTTGCAGACGCTGATTAGGGTTCAATATTTTATATTTTACCCCTCATTAGATGGCATTTTGTGCATAATTTGTGTTTATTTTGGCTCCGATAAGCGCATTTTGATGATATCACTTAATATTGGAGCTTACCGTTTTTATATGCTTAAAACATAATTTTTGCAGCTTATTAACATCTTCATCGTGGTCTCCTATTATTTTTCAGTTGAATTTCGTGAAGTCCCGATTCCAACGCATATTTTTCCAGAATTTTTGGAGGTCGAAGCAATTTACTACATTTTTTGGAAGACAAGGTAACTGTGCTGAAAATTTCTGGGCTAGAAAGTCTGCTTTTCCCTTCTTGTGCAAAAATTTTGCTATCATTGCAGTATATATTCCAGCCTAGTGATATTTTCCTGGTGTTGTACACTTTGTTACGGTTCCATCGTCACCTGAAACACGTCATTCCGAGATCGGATGATTTTTCTAGAATTTTCGCAAGACTGGGTGACGGTGCTGAAAATTTCTGCAGATTTGACCCTATTGTGAAGAAATCTGCTATCATTCCAGTGTATTTTCTGGCCTAGTGATATTTTTTTGGTGTTGTACACTTTGTTACAGTTCCATTGTCGCCTGGAACACGTCATTCCGAGGTCGGATGATTTTTCTATAATTTTCGCAAGACAGGGTGACGGTGCTGAAAATTTCTACAGATTTGGGATTAGTTGCGGGTTTGGGCGCAGATCCGACCCGTTTGGGCTGTTTTCAGACCCGAAATTCTGAGTCTATTTCTTGGGCTTTCCTTCCCTTTTTACCCCTCATTCCATTCTTCCCTTTTCTTCATCTTAGGGTTAAAGCTTGGGGAGCACAAAGCAAGCTTGGAGGAGCACTTTGGAAGAGAAAGTGTATGTTTTTCTTAGAGAAATCTTGCTGAACTCTTTCCCTTTCTTTGTGTATTTTGATTTGGTGATTTGTAATGATATTGGATGATATTTTTAGAAGTAAAAATCTCTCTTTTCTTGTTATAATGAGCTAAATCTTCTTATTGTGTGGTTGGGTGGTGATATTTGGTTGTTGTGCTTTGGTATTTCAATCTTGCATGTTTTAATGATTATGTGTTAGATTGTTGAGATATACTTTGAATTATGAACCCTAGTGGGTATCCCTAGAGTGGAGTTTGCTTAGTAGTACCACTCATGCATGCTTGGATGTTTATTATCTCGAATTTCCATACACTACTTTCATTGCACACCAAGTGTTTGATAAAATGCCACATCCACCGATTGCGCTTTCCTTAGCCGGAAAGACAATTGAGTTATCCTCGGATTGAACCCATATGCTTAACAACCACATCCCCACACACCACACAAGCTTCCTCGCCTATTTTCCTCCCGGATACTTCCACCCTATGTTGTTGATTTGGTAGATGGTTTCACACACATTTTCACACACATTTCTCCCGTTAGCTTAGTTGGTTGTAACTTTGCCTTTATCTCTCCTTTATTAATTGAACTTATGACTGTAAAATGACTTGTCCACGTGATCCGACCCGGTCTCACCGGTTATAAATTTATTACTTGATGTCCTCTTACACTTGGGAGTCGCGCTCAAGCGTCACATACTTGAGATGCGTTCAAGCAATTAGCGCCGTTGCCGGGACACCGGTTTTTGCATTTACATTTTCGATTGATTTTGGAAATTTTGGCGAGATACTTCCTACTATTAGTGTGAGTCTTTTCCGATTCTTTATTTTTCACTTTTCACTTTTTGATTTGAGATTTCTTTATTTTTCATTTTTTGAGTCCTTTGCTATTTTTATTTTTATTTTCTTTTATAAAAATTCAAAAAAAAAGCTATGGACTTTAACGGCATAAATTCTTTTTATGATGCACTTTCATTTTCTTTGCACAGGACCACTTCTTTGAAGCTCAAAATTGCCGGCTTTGCTCAAATTGACAGTGAATCCTTCTATCAAGCTTGGAGGAGGTTCATGAATTTAGTAAGCGGCTGTCCACATCATGGATTCACGATGGCCCATATTTTCCAGTTTTTCTATGAGGGGTTGCAGGAGGAGATGCAGGACTACATGGCGATGTTGGACGATGGAGCTCTATTTGATATGTCACCTGAGGATGCTTGGGAGTACCTGGAGTCCATGAAGGATATGGCACGACCATTAGATGGGACTTCAGGGGGTGATCCATTAGCACCAGATCACGATAGCATTGGAGCATCCCTTAACCAAGGAGAGCAAATCATGGACGCACCCTTGCAACCCTTGGGCGAAGAAGTTCAATTGCTTATTCAGACACAGGAGGCTCAATCCCGATATTTTCTGTGGAGCATGGAGACTCGAAGCCAGTATATTCAGGAAATCATTTCCAGTCTCGCATTGCTTGCCTCTTGCTTGGGAGAAGGTAATCAAACCACTCAAAAAAATTTATTATCTGATTTGGATTCATCTTCTCTTGCAGGAGATTTGTGTGAAGATGGAGAGGACGAGCGTGAAATTTTGGATGGAGTGGAGGAGGAGACTAGTAGGGCCACGAGCTCATCGATCATTTTGGTGGAGTCCGAACCATGCTCTACCCCAATCTTGTCCCAAAATCCACCATTCCTCTCCCCCGTGGGCGTGCATCATATGGAGATGGATGCAACCATTTTAGGGAGTTTTCGTCAACATATTTCAAATTCTTTATTTTACTTTGACGATTATATTTGGGTCACTTTCGTTGAAAGGCAACGGTGCCCACTTTGGATTGATACAGCTCATCTCTTGCCGGACATGGTCGCATATTTTAGAGAGATACTTGGAGTTGTGTTGCTAGGGTCCAAAGTGATTCATGGAGGGAAGACGCTCGCAGAGGAGCGTAAGGATCTAATTGAGCTACTTCCTCCACCGTTGGACATACGTGATCCGCCTTTTGACCCCGGTGACTTCAATCCAGTAATGTAGAAAATTTAAATTTTTGCACTTTCTATGCTTTCTAGGATAGTTTTAATTCAATAAACATCTACTTTTTCAACATTGAGGACAATGTTTGTCTTTAGTTGGGGGGAGAGTAGTAGGTGGTTTTAGGATGTTTAGTTAGTTGTTTTCGTTTTAAATTTTTTTTTGTGTGTTTTTGTTTGGAGACATCCATTTCGACATCACCAATCATTTTGCAAGAATATCATTTACCCTCCTTGCTCTCTTACTAGTTATTTGCTTAGTCCCTTGCTTGTTTCATCTTCGTGCATGTTTTCGGATTCAAATTCTATTTTCAAATCCTAAATTGTGATTGGCATGCATTTGATTGTTTTTTCTTCATGAAATCAATTTTAATATGCCATTTATGATGTGAGAGCTTAACTCCATGAATTTTGTCTTCAAAATGGGTTAAATTAGTTTTGAACAAGCTTTGCGATGCATGAGTATGGATTAAGCCAATTGAGTAGAGTAGTTTTCAATTCGATGGGTTATGATTATGTGCCTAGTGTGGTTGGTTGGTGTGTTGAAAAAAAGAGAGAAAGAAGGCAAAAAGAAAGCAAAAGAAAAAGAAAGCAAAAGAAAAAGAAAACAAAAAGAGAAAGAATAAGAATAAGTGCATCATTCTTCTAGTTTTGTCGAGTAGCCGGGTTCTCATGTCTCAAGAAGCATTGGGGATTCGCGTCAAAAGATATGATTTAGGGGAGTGCACGAGAAAAAAAAAGTGAATCTTAGGTGATTCGGGTTATTAGGTCCGCATGGTCCTTTTTAGCCCAATGCCCTGAAATCGTCTGATTTGGGAGTCATTGACCGAAAACTCATTACATGGGTCATCCTAAGTTTCATACAAAGAAAAAGAAGAATAAATTCACACATCCAACCTCTAAAATTAGGAAAGTGTTGTTTTGGAAAAACCGTGAGATTTGCGAAACTATGATACAACGTTGTGTTTTAATCCTCATTCGTGCAAAACATTGCTTGTTCTCCTTTATTTGAACCAAATTGAAGTGTTGCTCATGGGTTTGTTCTCATTCATGGATTGGTATATTGAATTTGAGACTTTGTTAAAAACTGTATTTACGCCAAGAATAATTTTGAGTTTGACATGTGCTTTGATTGAGAATCCGAATTTATCGCTTGTTTTGCTATGGACTAGCAAAAAGCTAGTTGGGAGGTGTGATTAAGGTTCAATATTTTATATTTTACCCCTCATTAGATGGCATTTTGTGCATAATTTGTGTTCATTTTGGCTTCGATATGCGCATTTTGATGATATCACTTAATATTGGAGCTTACCACTTTTATATGCTTAAAACATAATTTTTGCAGCTTATTAACATCTTCATCTTGGTCTCCTATTATTTTTCAGTTGAATTTCGTGAAGTCCCGATTCCAACGCATATTTTTCCAGAATTTTTGGAGGTCGGAGCAATTTACTGCATTTTTTGGAAGACAAGGTAACGGTGCAGAAAATTTCTGGGCTAGAGAGTCTGCTTTTCCCTTCTTGTGCAGAATTCTGCTATCATTGCAATATATATTCCGACCTAGTGATTTTTTTGGTGTTTTACACTTTGTTACGGTTCCATCGTCGCCTGGAACACGTCATTCCGAGGTCGGATGATTTTTCTAGAATTTTCGCAAGACGGTGTGTTGGTGATGAAAATTTCTGCAGATTTGCCCCTATTGTGAAGAAATCTGCTATCATTCCAGTGTATATTCCGACCTAGTGATATTTTCTTGGTGTTGTACACTTTGTTACGGTTCCATTACCACCTGGAACACATCATTCTGAGGTCGGATGATTTTTCTAGAATTTTTGCAAGACAGGGTGACGGTGCTGAAAATTTCTACAGATTTGGGATTAGTTGCGGGTTTGGGCGCAGATCCGACCCGTTTGGGCTGTTTTCAGACCCGAAATTCTGAGTCTATTTCTTGGGCTTTCCTTCCCTCTTTACCCCTCATTCCATTCTTCCCTCTTCTTCATCTTAGGGTTAGAGCTTGGGGAGCACAAAGCAAGCTTGGAGGAGCACTTTGGAAGAGAAAGTGTATGTTTTTCTTAGAGAAATCTTGCTGAACTCTTTCCCTTTCTTTGTGTATTTTGATTTGGTGATTTGTAATGATATTGGATGATATTTTTAGAAGTAAAAATCTCTTTTTCTTGTTATAATGAGCTAAATCTTCTTATTTTGTGGTTGGGTGGTGATATTTGGTTGTTGTGCTTTGGTATTTCAATCTTGCATGTTTTAATGATTATGTGTTAGATTGTTGAGATATACTTTGAATTAGGAACCCTAGTGGGTATCCCTAGAGTGGAGTTTGCTTAGTAGTACCACTCATGCATGCTTGGATGTTTATTATCTCGAATTTCCATACACTACTTTCATTGCACACCAAGTGTTTGATAAAATGCCACATCCACCGATTGCGCTTTCCTTAGCCAGAAAGACAATTGAGTTATCCTCGGATTGAACCCATATGCTTAACAACCACATCCCCACACACCACACAAGCTTCCTCGCATATTTTCCTCCCGGATACTTCCACCCTATGTTGTTGATTTGGTAGATGGTTTCACACACATTTTCACACACATTTCCCCCGTTAGCTTAGTTGGTTGTAACTTTGCCTTTATCTCTCTTTTATTAATTGAACTTATGATTGTAAAACGACTTATCCCCGTGATCTGACCCGGTCTCACTGGTTATAAATTTATTACTTGACGTCCTCCTACACTTGGGAGTCGCGCTCAAGCGTCACATACTTGAGACGCGTTCAAGCAGATGCCGAGGATGACTTCATGGACCTGAGTAAACCAAGGTAGGAGATTTTGGAGTTGTACTTCTCGAGATACTAGATGCACATTTTTTCTATGGAAGGATCCCCCTCACGCTGAGTTGTCAATGTAGGGGTTTTGGCGGACCCTCAGAGCTCGGATCTGTGTCCATCCTAAGTCGGACGGACCACAAGGGCATAAAAGCGCAGCCGAAAATCAAAAACAAAAACTAAGGCTAGCTAAACAATTTAACTAGGCTCTGAGGGAGCCAGAACCTAGCCCGACCTATGCCAACTTGGGGTGGATCTGACCACCCCAAGAGGGTCTATTCTTAAATTAAATCTACACTAAAATTGCTTAACCACATACCCGGAATCTTGACCCTCGGCAGGCAAGATGTACTGCACCGTCTTCTGATGCTCCTCGTAGCCGAACTGCCTTGACTCGATCCACCAGAGCCGCCTCGTACCCTCGAACCGATATGCCCGAGCCGACTCCCGTCTCCGAGCCGATCACACGGGGTAGAAAGTTTCACTTGAATAGACCCGCGTCTTAGACGTCTGGATCCGAATCCAAACCCCCTTCGTAGTCTTGCTAGGACTAGTCCGGAGAATAGGAAGAGAGAGAGAGAGAGAGAGAGAGAGAGAGAGAGAGAGAGAGAGAGAGAGAGAGAGAGAGAGAGAGAGAGAATGAGAATAGTTTAGTCGTTGATCGAGCTAACTCAAATATCCAGAGCTACTCGATCGAGGACTTGGTGCATTTTTCAACGAAGAGAGTGCACCCCTATTTATATAGGGAGTCGGCACTCCTTTCATTGTGAGCAATGTGGGACTATTGTAAAATAAAAGAGAATTTAATTAAGCTAATTTAGCTTAATTTAAGTTTAGTAAGCTTTTCATTAAAGCAGCCTTCAATGAATTAATTCTCTTCACTCATTAAACTTTAGACACCAAACAAGCTATCAATTCGAATGGCTTCGAATGGTGAACGTGTAGAAACCAACGGCGACGAATTTCGACTTCGTTTGACCCCTCAAACAATTGCCCAAAGATGGGAAAAAAATCAATTTTCGTAGCCGTCTTTTGGGGTGTCAAAAAACCCTAAAATGGCTTAAGTTGCGGGCGAGCGGGCGCACCCGCCCAAGACAAGGAGGGCGGGCTCACGTCCGCCGTATGCCCCACCCGCTGCAACCAGTGGGCCCCACCCGCTGCAACCAGTGGGCCGCGCCTGTTTGCCCTTGCTGATGGGCTTGTTAGCCTAGTGGGTCTAACCCACTTTGCCTTGGACTGTTTTCGCGTTTCTGGGCTCGTTTGAGCTCCGATTTGGACGCGGTTTGAACCTGTGTTTAGACCGGGACGATCCCGTCATCCAGGTAACCCTTTTTAATGTATTTGTTCCTACAAATATTGTCGTAACTAATTTACGACATGTTTAATCTTTGTTTGCATCAAATGCAACATTGTCCCTATTGCATCTACGACTTATTTTCACAACTATCTTTGTGAATATCAACTATTCAATATCATCAAATGAATCTCTCTGAATTAATCTTCCTATTACTAAGACAAAAACGCTACTCGGTGTGAGATCCTACAGCCTGACCTTACTACAGGTTGGGGCTCGAAACCCCGAGACGACGGTCACCACGAGAAGTAGTTGTCGCCCCTATTTCAGAATCATCATAATGTGATCGACCCATTGACAAAAGCATCATTGGGTTTACTTTGGCTGTGCCAGTGATGAATACCGTTAGCTATAGTCCCTTCGTCAAGACTGTGTCTCTGTTGGCCTAGGGTATGGTTTACTGTCAAACCCATTAGACAACATTGGTCAGTATACGGCTGTCTCAGTTGTAATTACGTTGTACTTGTTACGACGTACCCTGGCCGAGGATTAACACAAAGACCGTACTGAGCCTGTGACACTAACTTCCCTTTAACGGAAGTGACGAATCCCATCTTAGTCATCTACTCGTCTCGAGAGCTTCGGGTGCAACCCAACCTAAGATATTTCAGCAGGCTTAGCCTCGAATCTAGATCATAGGTCTAAGCTACACTGTTCACTCACAGGTTCGTACAGATGACTTCAGGTCTTAAGGACCAGCTTACCTATCATCGCCCTAGAGTTATTATAGACAGTTTAGTTAAAGTTAACCATTTAATAACTCTAAGTTGGTCGTTCAGTGAACTCATCTTCCAATGAGCACCTGTGTCTCGTCTCCGACTTCACCAAGTCGAATGACTATGAGATCATCATCACCCTACTGTAAGACTAATACATAGTGGTCTATTCGATGTGTTGATATCCAGTTCTCAACACATCTATGACCACGAACCATTTAAGAGTTACGTTTCTATTCGGTCGCTTACTACTCATAATCGAGATCTTATCTGGATACGTAAGAACCTAACTATAAGTCTATGGACATTATCTAAATATATAATATAATCGATTTCATACTTAGAATAATGGACACCATATGTTATATGAACAAGACGCACACTTAGAATAAATCGCCTTATGGGCATATATCATCCTTCAGTCAAGATAAATGATATTGCATTTAATGGATGAGAATGAAAGATGGTGCAAGCTTGACAAATCTACCACCATCATTGTCTAAGAGGAAGATGTTAGAGAGAGAGAGATTCGTATGGATAAGGCTGTCTGGCTATTAGAGAGAAGCACTATGGAAATCGAGAGCACCGTAACCGATTACAAATCAATTAAGTTGGCGATGTTCTCACTCATTGGACTTATGTTTTTATGTTATTGTTAATGTATAAAAAGATCGATTGATGGTGTATATAAATTGTGTAAATCGAGCTATCTATGTTATTGCAAAGTTTGCTTCCTCGGTTGTTAGTTTCATTCATGGCCTCTTTAATTCCATCAACTCTGCCTCTGGTTTAAAAATCGTGTCTTGTATTTATATTGGTTGATGTTATTTGGACATTTATTTCTTCCATCCATTCTCTTTATTTTGTTAAATGGTTGTCGGTTATTTGCCGTGCTCTCTTTCTTCCATCTATATCCACTACCAGCTACACCAAAAACACAAAAGTCAAGAATGTGGGGTAAGCTTACCAAAGCTTAATAAAGATCACCACATCCCAATCATAACTTTCATTATACAACTTTCTTAAAGGCCTATTCCACACATTAAAAGTGGATTTTGGAAAGTTGATGAGTTGTGAACATTGGATTGAGAAAAGTAAAAGTTTTTTATTTCTTTGGGCTTGAAAGGGACGTTGAAAGTGAGTATGAGAGTTTTATAACTTTTTGGTGTTTCTTTGGCTTAGAAAGTTTTATGCGAATGGTTGAAGAGGGGTTCAAGGATTTGAAATAATAAAGTGTTTGTAATTATCATAATTTAATTAATTTAAATTATTTTTTAAACTAAATAATACATGGTGATTTTAATTATTATTTTATATATAATGGAAATTAATAAAATTAGTAGAAATAATTAAATCTAATATTATAAACTAACCTATATAATTAAACTAATTATTAAACTAACATATTTAATTAATAACTAAACTATTTAATTAAACCTTAACCTGCCCTTAACCTACGCTTAACCTGATGAGGAGTGCACAGTGCTCCGATAATAGGACAAAAAATGTCGTAGCACTGTTCATTTCTCGCCTCCGACGAATTTAAACAAACTCAGCGTGCACTGCGATTCACCAAGAGCAATGAGAGTGGGGCCCAGTTCAAGAATCTCAGGTGTAATCCGCGGATTTTCCAGTGATTACGCTCGTGAGAAATTTGGTGCCAACACGGATCCACGTGGAGCCAACGCGTCCGATTTCCATTGGAAAATTTTCGACGAAAGAAACACAGCTCGCGTAAAGGGTCGGTGAAAATGAGTAACAGTTGATGAATAGGACCGCAAATAGTGGGTTTTGCACGCTTTCTCACCCACTTTCAAGTTGTGGAACATGCCCAAAACCAATAAACACATGAAAGTTTTGTAGACCCACATAAAACTCTCACACAAACTTTCCACACAACTATCTAATCCAAAAGAACACAAAACCATAATTTTATCAAATCAAGATTCCATAACCCCTCAACTTTCACCAGACCAACTTTCAAGTTGTGGAACAGCCCCTTAGGGCCTGTTCTTTTGGTTGAAAGAAGAATTTGAAAAAGTTGAAGAGATGTGGAATCTGAGAAGAGAGAAAATGGAGTTTTATGTTTTTTTGGTTGGAAAGTTGTATGGAAATTGGAGCTGAGAAAGTTATGTGGGCTCCATCCCATTTCTTGTGTTCTTTTGGTTGAAGAAAGTTGGATTGAGAAAGTGGGATTGTGGTGTGGCGTTATTAGGTGAGTATAGGGTTACGGTTACCCTCAGCAAATTTAAATGGAAATTGTGATATAAAACCCAAGGCATGTCATTGACAAAAAATTACATGCTTGCAGCAAGATGACCATGCACACAGTCATTAAACATATACACAAATTGCGTGGACAAACTGAAATAAAACCCAAGGCATCTCATTGCCAAAAAATCCATGCTTGCAGCTAGATGGCCATGAACACAGTCATGCAACAGATACACAAAATTCGTATGCTTGGCTGAAATAAGCAGCAAAATTAGGAACGAAAGAAGCACGAGCGCGGCGCGTGAGGGGTGAACGTAGCCAGTGGGTCCCACCCATCCGAGATTCATAATGTAATCCCCTCAAAAGCTAGGATTACAAAATTGAGAAAGTAGGGCGACACATCAACCGAGAATCCCTCCCCTACTTTCACCTAAACGAATAGCCCAAGAGAAAACAAGCCGAAAAGTTCAGTTACATAGCCATGGACAGTGGATTTTAGGGGGATTCTCATCGTCTTTCTTGCAAAAGAGCAGGCCCTTAGAGGAATCCAGCCATTTGAAAATAAACCATTTCAAAGAGAAGTTCATCATGCACGCGAGTTTATATTTTATGAAGGAAACATAAAATAATTAGCATTGATGGGACAATTTGTTGTTGCTTTTTCGTCTCAGAATGAGCCATATTAAGTATTAAAAAATTATAGGAGGTAATGAAATATTAGTAGTGTTACATAAAATTTTCATATCACCGGTGATAACTTGAATCTTCTATCTTATATTTTTTGTCCTACGAAGAACGAGTTTAGTTTTTTTTGTTCCATCTCCTTTTGATTTCAAAAATACCTCTTTGGATCCATTAGTGTTCTATTCCAGAAATGCCTCTTCTAGGAGTTTAGTAATTATATTCAATTGATTATGTTAATTTATATTTCAATTATATTTTGAGAATCAATCCACCTCAAAGATGAGGCCATATAATATATTATATGTGTTAGATAAAACGTTACAACATATGGATACTAAGGGGTTTACAATCATGGTGGATACCAAGAGCCTTTCACACCAAAGGTCTCATTCATAACACTTCCCCTTATCCATTCATCTTTGTAAACTCGTCATATAAATACTACAGGATTCATAATGCTTATGAGTATTAGAAGGGGTGGATACTTCTGGATCCTGAGTTAATGAGGTTGCCTTGTTAAAACCATTAGCTATGGAAAACCCAGTGGGAAAAACTATAGCTAATGGAAAAGAGTACAACTCTACATTTAACCCCCCTGATCTATACAAGCTTCAGGCTTATAGATCTCCTAGGCAGCTATACATCAATCTCATCTACAACATTCCAAGAATAAATACAAAATACAAGCATCGTCATCTATACAAGTATCACTCATATATGGTAGCTACTAAATCTAAGGGAGCTCCTCTAAGGAGGTGTGCTCTATTTCATCGCCTTTGATGTAGCCTTCTCAAGGATGAGCTAGAAAAGTGGCATGGTCTGCAGACTCGGTAGATAGCTCCATGTCTCTAGTCTTTAACCCAGTCGTCACTGTGTCTGCGAGGTACTTCAGGGCGTAGCTATGCATACTCTTGATTTTTTTCTCGGATGATGAGTTTCTCGAAATCGTAGGATGATGTTGCCTTAGTCGCATGCTTTACAGATGTAACTCCCCGTATGGTGTAATACGAAGAAGTGCACTGCTTTTGGGTACGCGTCTTTTGAGTAGTATATGCTGACGTTGAGATCGTACTCTACGCTTGGTATACATGCCAATGGGTGTGTAGGGATAGCCATCATGTTTCACTTGAGGAATGGCATGTGATGTAATTAACACTCTAAGATGAAGGGTATATTTAAATGGCAGATTTGTAAATAGAGGAGAAAGTTGTCATGAAGGAAAAACTTTTCATTTTTGGGGAAAATGGCAAAGTTGTAAATAATGGAAAATTATAGATATATGAATGAGGACTTATCATTTATAGTAATGGCTAAATTGTAATTAAGATCAGGATGAAGATATTTTTTGAGGGATTTCCTTTTTAGGAAAGTCTTTTTGGTAAATACTTTAAAGCTTAAGGTTTTTTCTTTCTTTTCTTTTTCTACAAGTTTTCTTTTTTCCCCTTTTCCCTTTTCTTCCCCCTTGCTGCCGTGAGTTTTGTGTGAAAACGAAAAGGGAAAGAAAGAAAAAGGAATAATAAAAGGAAAGAAAGAAGAAGGAGAAGGAAGGGGATTCAAAGGGTGCTTTTCTTTTCATCAACTCCATCATCATCATCATCCTTCATCTCATTGTAGGATTTCTCATTCTCTCTTGCTATTTTGTTAATTGTTAATTAGTTAATGAAATCTTGAGATATGTGTTATCTTAGTGTAAAAAGTTGTATATCATTTTAAAGAATTCATTTTTAGTGTAGATCTCATGAACTCTTAAATAAAAATCCTATTTTTAATAGATCCAACTTATTCTTCTTTCAAAGGAATTCCTATTTAGTTTAAGTCTAAAATGTTCTTTAAAAACCATGTTTTAATTAGATCCAACGCGTTCTTTATTTTAAAACCCATGTTTTTAGTTTAGATCTAGAACACATTTTCAAAGGATCACTCTTTTCATGAACTAAAACCCCCTTAAATAAAGAAAAATCATATTTTTATTGATGAGTTGAAAATCCCTCTTCATAAAAATCATGTTTTTAAGAACAATTCAAAATCCGCTTGCATAAAAAAATACCTTTTTTACTTGGGCATCAAACCCTCTTCAAAAAATCATGTTTTTATGTTAGATCCTATAGTAGTTTCATTAGGATTAGGCCTTGGTAGTGTATACCTAGGTTAGTTTAACTTAACCCATCACTTTTATAAAAATCTGTATGACATTACCTTAAAAGTTCGTGTTTGAATGAAAATTGTTTATGTGATAGTTATGGGCGGCCGCTTTTGAATTGGAGTATTGCTTAGTTGCTAAACTATGATTTTTTATTATGTTGTAAGTGGCCATGTTGGATGTGGATGTGTGATATGGTGGTTTTGAGGCCATGGGCCATTGCATGGATTTAGATGTTGCACACGGTAATGGTGGTGGAAACATGAAGTTTTCTTTTATGTCACTTAGGGTGCATGATAGTTTCATTTAATGTACATTGCTAGTTCTTTTATGTACTCTAAAATGATATGTTTGTTTTATGTTACATTCTTGTCACATGTTAAAATTATTCAAGTAAAATGTAGATTTAATCATAGGTGCGTCTCGGTCCACCATATGGTGGGTGAGCACCCTAGGATAGGGTTGGGGGAAGACTACGTACAGTTAGGGTATGAGGACAGGACTGTGTGTTTCACTGTTGATGCCACTGCTGTTGACAAACAACGGTGATGAGCTGTAATTGTTGTCCTCACTCGCACTGGTTGGAGTGAGGGGCCCCATTTCACTAGGTGGGCGGGTGCTCTCTTCCGTCCCACCTTGGGATGAATGTTCTGGTCCTCATATCAGCGTCATACTCAGGCTTCCAATCATCGATTTACTTAACTTAAAGTTTCTCATAACTGTGACCCCACTTGTTTCTGGCACGAGTTTGTGAACTATAATCCTCCGTTTAACCATTTTGTGTGAGTTTGGATTTTCCTACTGGGTCACGCTGTGACGTGTTCCCTTCCGTTGAATTTAGGACCAGAGCAGGTACCTCCGGAGTAGAGGCTGGAGCTGGACCGGGTAGGGCGTGCCACTTGTTTCCCCCTCTTAGCACTTAGGGGTAGATAGTGCGTGTGTTGTACCTTTTTTAGCCCCCTGTTTTTGTAGATGTTTACTTTTGTACTGCAGACCTACACTTGTACTTTTGGTTTGGGCGACCCTGCACTTTTGTAGACTGGACTGATTGGTTGTACTTATGTCAGTGGGGTGTTGTCTGTACTTTTCTTTTCTGCTGTAGATAGTACCTTTTTACTGTTTTTGATTCGGGTTGAATATTGCATATTTAACCCCTCATTTACCCCTATTTTGTGCTCATATGATGCTTAATTGGTCTCTAATACATTCATATTTTGTATATCATTATTTTTAGAGCAAACCATTGATTTGTGCACAAAGTATGAATTTTAGTGAGTATTTCTGCCTTTTTATATTTTTCATGGCTTGGTCTCAATCTCACGATTCCAACGACTATTTATTTGTATTTTTCTGAGATCTGCGCTAATTACTGTAAATTTTTGAATGCAGAATACCAATTTAATGAAGAAATACGCTCAAAATACGAGAAATACGGTCGCCGCTCAATCAGAGGGTGACACATGGCATTCATCCGTACGTGCCCGCTTGATCCAACGATCCTCAGCAATCATCAATGCGGCTCAATCGCATCCGTTGGATTTTGATCAACGGTTCCCATCACGCCGAAGGCGAAACAAATTCGAGCGGATCCGATCATCGAAAGGCCATGTGGCAGCGCATTAGCAAGCCCGAAGTTTGAATGGACGGTCGAGATCGCCACAAGAGCGGCATGCAGCCGTTGCGACGTGGGACGCTCACAGCCTCACGATCTAAATCCAACGGCCAAAGGCGCTCCCGCGTTTTGAAATGGGAACGAACGAAGGCGGGCTACTTACATGCTCCTTGGGACGCGTGGCGAGATCTCCGCCGTCCCGCCTACAATCCAATGGCCGCGATCGGTCGATGTACAGGCAAATCAGTAAAAACAGCGGGGCGACGTGGCTCGCGGGGGATCTGTTCGATCTTTCGATCGGACGGCCATCAACCATCCCGAGCTGAATTGGGATGCGTGAAGAGCGGATGCAGGCGCACGAATTTTGAAGGACATGTGGCACTCCCCAGCTCCATCCCGCATTGATCCGATGGCTGAGATTTGTTGCGGCTTGCGGGTTGGGTTTTGAGGCGATTTGGGTGCGGATTTTGGACCCGATAACGAATTAAACCCGCAATGTTATTATATAAGGTATTTCTAGGGGTTTTGGCCGTATTCTTGGCGTATTTGGTCGATTTTGGAGGCGATTTTTGCAGATTTTCCCTGAGATTCCAGAGAGCAACCTGAGGGAATTTTCAGAAGGCTTTGAGAGGAAGAAAGCGAACTTTCTTAGGCTAAACGAGGGTGTATTTGGTGATATCTCTTGAACTTTATTGCGTATTTTCAATTCTAGTTACTTCTATTGATTAGAGCCATGTTTATTGTGATGAAATCCTTGATTATTTTCAATATGTGTGGCTAAATTATTATTGTGCATGGTATGGTGTAGTTATGGGATATGATTTGTATTTGTTTGGTTGAATCTTCGTGGTAAAATTGTTAACGTTGATAAAGTTATCGTCTTTAGTTTGAAATCGCCTCTTCATCTTCCAAAAGAATATGATTGAGTTGATGATCGCCTCACGACGGTGAGTTTTGATCTCCCCAAACGGGAGTTTCACATCTTATATTTAAAGGATTATAACTTTAGCAACGATCGTATTCAATATTGTGCTTTAATCCCCACAAGGGTATTCTCCGATGAATTTCTCTCAAAAAGAAGTTTATTGAGTTATCTTTAATCAACCACGATCAAATCCCACTCAAACCGTCATCATCAAAAGTGGTTTGTCTCTTTACGTACATTCCCTATTTGATTTGAGCTTTGTGGTTGCAACAGGTTTTCTCCCGATGATTCTACATCTGGACTCCCAGATCTGTATTACTTGCACGAACTCTTACGCTTGAGAGAAGCACATTTTTGGGCTAAGCAGATGTCTGTGTTGGAGCACTCCCTTTACTTTCTTTGTCTGCATTGTTCTAGTGTGCACAATGACCTGCTTGTGTGGTGGTTCTATTACGCTTGGTGCAATACCGTGGCATGTTAAACATTCCACCCCCATCTGTCTTGGCAAGAAATCCTGGGTATTTGGGGGACTGGGGCGTGACAGCAGATTTCTAGGAGGTGGCCTGTCCTTTTTGTGTACATCGCGATAATTTATTACCTGCATCTGTAAATACAATTTACATTGAGGATGATCCTTTATAGTATTGACCCTTGGATGTAGCGCATAAGATACGTAGCTCCGGTCTAGTGGCATGCTGCAGGCGTTGCACCGTATCAGGCTAAACAAATTTACTGACATCTCAATATAGGGATACGTGCAGTATACCAGATAAAAGAGTGTACCAAAGATACTCAGAGAAGGCACTTCAGGACCTAAGATATCCTTTCCCTCTTCTAGCGAACGGAAGGGGTCTATATGTACGTCCTTACAACCAATAGTTTTATTTAGTGGATTACAATTGTCCATGTTTCTTCATCAACTTCGAGTGTATGATGTTAAATGTCAAATGATTTTTATCTTCTGGATGTTATTTTCATCTGCTGGATGATATTTTCATCTTTTGTATGATCATCTTCTGGATGATGTTGTCATCTACTGGATGAGAGTTTCATCTTCTGGATGATAAGTCTGTAAGCCAAGATTTTTGCTTAAGTCGTTCATATCATATTTTATAGTAATGCTTAAACAGATATTTCGGTTTTCTCTTCAGGAGATCCGATGAGATTTGAGTTGTTTGCAACTATAATCTCAAATCATTTTATTTGCTCTTTTAAAGATGCAAAGACAACTTTTAGTAGGAGTCCTTATTTTGATAAGGAACTTTATTGGTTGAATTTTATATTTTTCATGGAATAGACGTCTCAGAGTCTATTCAGGCAAATAAGAAAATTAGGAATAAATCCATAAGAGTATGCTCTCACAACATCCATAGCAGCAAAAACCCAAAATTTTCTTTTGCCGATCGCATGATTTTCGCAAACATAACTAGGGAATCTGATGCATCAGTTTTATTTGTAAGTGAGTCAAGCTTATCTTACTTGATTACTTCCTGGTTTTAGCAAAATGAACCTCTAAGCTATATCATGTTGCTTATTGCATACGATTTTATTTATTTATATATGTGTTTATTCAATACTCATATGCACCGGGTCAATCTGTTGGAAAAATTTAAAACCGAACGTGCCCGAAAATAATTTTTATTGATATCCACAAGCAAGGTTTATCTCTAAAAGCACTTATTATGATGTTTATCCCCTCCCATTTTATTCCTTGGTTTTTCTGGAATTTTCCAAAAAAATTCACAATTTTTGGGATTTTTCTGAATTTATTATATATATTAAATATATATAAATAAATAAATTTATTTTTTCAGAAATCTTTTAAAATAAAATAATTTAGGCCAGCGAGCTTCAGGCCCGGATATAAACGGGGGGTTTGGGGTGCGGTGGCTTCAGGCCGCTGCCATAGAATCAATAAAAATATGCTGGTTACTATGTCTTATCAATAATTTGACGCATAAAAATTGTCATTTTTGTTTTGGATGCATGCATGTTTCCCAAACTCTGTACGTTATGTCTGAGATCTGCTAAGCGCAAGCATTAGGATAGGACCGAACTTGAATGCGAGATGTCTCTCGATGCACAATAAGATCTATAATCATAGTGTATAAATAATAATTCATGGAAATATACTTATCTCCTATGGAAATTATGCTTCAAACGATCTCATTGTTGAACTAATTCATTTAGTTGCATAATAATGAGTTTTGTTGTTTGTTTGCTAGTAGGCACAACATCTCTAACACTGTAATATGAAAGATTTATTGTGCTTATCATGACCTCGAATGGAGGGGGACTTATAGCTTTATGCAGTTTCCAAATTGATTTGAAAGATTCAACAAGATCTATAATCTTTCATATATTTGCACATAAATGAGCAATCGAATAGTTGTGCATATCTCAAAAAATATCCTTACAATTGATGTCATGACATGTTAAAAATTATTCTTTAGATTGGTTGTGACGGGAGGACGAGCACGGAGCACGCCTTCCACTCCCCAGCGTAGGAGTGTCAATGCAATATATTTATAAATAACCGGTGAGTACCGAGTCAGATCACAGGGACAAGTCGTTTTATATTTACACGTTTGATCGATAAAGAAAGAAAATAGTGTGTTACAACCATCTCGCTAACAGTGGATGAGTGTGGGAAAAAGTGTGGTGAAACTAAAATTCTACCCTAAGTGGGTAGGGTTAGAGAACCAAAAGTGGAGTTAGGATAGCTAGGAGAGAAAGCATGGGTTGTGGGTTCACTAAGATTGGTGTTAATCAAGCTCTAATTACCCGCTTATAACTCAATTGATTATCCGGCTAAAGACACTCAATCGAAAAATTTAGCTTTCAAGAACACAATAGTTTGCAATATGGATGGATGTATCATCGTAGCACTAATCAACTATGAGCATGGTATTTTCTCAAATTGTGCCCTCTCGGGTCTTAACCAATCAAATTGTGCCCTGATAATCATTCAACATTAACATGAAATTGTGCAAGAGGCAATTAGGGCTAAAATTAACAACCAACCCAATGAATCACAAGCCAAATCATTCAATACTACTCTATCATCATGAAACAAACGATAGAATTTTCATTCACAAATTCGTCCAAATTCATTACAATAAAGAGATATCAAAATTACAAAAGGGGTTAGAGAGATATCACACAAGATCTCCCTAGGATGAAGCCCTCCTCCACCTTGAGCACCTCCTCCAAGCTTCTAACCTCCTCCCATGGCCTCCTCCTTTCCAAGCCCTAAAAAAAATTCAAAAACAGCAAGAAGAGCCGAAAAAACCCAACTGGAACAGT
Source organism: Scilla litardierei (assembly GCA_030789695.1). Lineage (NCBI taxonomy): Eukaryota > Viridiplantae > Streptophyta > Magnoliopsida > Asparagales > Asparagaceae > Scilla > Scilla litardierei. The sequence goes on from CM061135.1 coordinate 29,761,430, forward strand.
AAAAAACGAAGCTAATCCCCACATTTTTCGCACAGCCGCTGTTAACTCAAGGAAAACAGGCTTGCGGGTCGGGCGCACGGGCGCCCGACCCACGCCCGCTGAAAGCCCGCCCGCTGCTAGGCGGGCACGCGCTCCGCGCGTGACCTGCCCAGTGGGCCTAGGCTTCGGCCTTGTTTTCTTTCTTTTTTTATAAACTGCGGCCCGCTCCAAGAGCGGGCCACTTCCTTATGTTTTTTTTATTTTATTAAAACTAACACAGTGTCCCGGCCTGTGAAAATTGAAGCGGGCCGGCCCACATACTCATTTATTATTTTTTTGTTTTTTTCTTTTTATAAATTCCAGAAACTCTTCTTTGGCTCCAAAAATTCTTCAAAAATACTTAGAATCCCAGAAAAATCCCAGAAAATTCTGGAAAATCCCCAAGACTCCTAAGAGTACCTGAAAAATATAAGAAGTAGAAATTAGTCCATATGAAGATAAAATAAATATAATGGCTATTATAAACACAATATTGACTTCTAAAATTCCATATAAATTATTCACATGCTCAAATAATTCCCAAAAAATAGTGATATGATCAAAATAATAGCAGGAGCATATGAAAAATAGTAGGAAGCCAATAAAGACGATAAAATCCATATTTTGTGCCAAAAGTGTGAGTAAGCCCTAAAATGAAACTTAAAGTGAAATTCACACAAAAGGGCACGATTAAGCCTTATCTTTAGCACAAAATGGGGTAGTTAGGGGATAAAAATATACACTTTTCACTCCGAATCATAGATCACATAAAAAAATCAAGTTTTTATGATAATTAGGTCTCTAGATATTAAAAATTATATTTTAGATCTAGGAATTTAATATATGGCATAAAAATGCTTTTGATCTAAATAAAATTAGATCGAGGACATCTTGATCATGTAAAAATATTTTGATCAAATATAGACATACCTCTAGATCTGTGTGTGTGTCCAACAAAGCAATTGCATCGTCATCTTACGAAAACTTTTTCGTCACGATCCGGTAGAGCTTCCGCACGCTTCCGCACATCGTCTCCATCTTGAGCCATCGCGAAAAAAATCATCAGAGCTTCGTCGTACTGATAACATGTTGAGAATCAATCCACCTCAAAGATGAGGCCAAAGAATATATTATATATGTTGGATAAACCGTGACAATATATGGATACTAAGGGGTTTACAATCATGGTGGATACCAAGAGCCTTTCACACCAAAGGTCTCATTCATAACATAAAAGGAATATTAAAAATAAAAAACTTTTAGATTTGTTAATTTTGGATTCTAAATTGTTTCGAAAGCATGTTGGTGTTATAATACACCAAAGGAGGTCTACAAACCCGCTATGAAAATGATCCATGGATCAAGTCACCAACTGGCATAATAGGCCCAACCCACTCAGAAAGAGGCCCAACCTGCAAGTGAAGTTACTAAAACACCCCTTAACAATCTTATATATAGTACTCTCATCCTAAATGGAGGGGTGCTTATTTTATTCTTCTGGTTCCCTTTCTTTACTTTTGAGATTAAATATTTTACTTTTAATTTCTAACTTGAGCATCAGAGAAGTCGAAGCAAGGTTGTCATATCGGGTCCGGCTCACTAACACTCTATTGCGAGATGTATGCCCTCGAGGCAATTTATCTTCGTGTATCTATACAAACATCTTATTCAAAATTACAGTAAGCTGTATGGTAAGAATTTATCTAAGTTAATTTATAATGTAGTTATCATTAGAAAATAACTTAGGTAAATTCCTGAGACTTAATGTAAGTTCAAACATGTATCTAGATTAGTATCTCGATCATAGAGAAATGTTTGACTGTCTGTAGCATAAGTCTAGAAGGGTTCGTGGTCATAGATGTTTCGAGAAAATGATATCGAAACATTGGATAGACCATTGTGTTTTAGTCTTCACCGTGCAGCGGTAACGATGATCTCATGATCGTTTGACTTGGCGAAGTCGAAGACGAGAAACATGTGCTCATTGGAGAATGAGTTCACTGAACTACCCACAAGAGTTATCATATGGTTATGTTTGACAAATCTGTCAATGATAACTCTTAGTGATGATAGGCAAGTTGGTCTTTGACTTGGGGTCATTGTATGAACCTGTGCGTGAAAGGTGTCACTCCGATCACTGATCTAGCTTCGAGGCAGGGCCTGTCGAAAGGTCTCTGGTCGGATGACATTTGAAGCGTACGAGGAGAGTAATGACCGAAATAGGATTCGTCTCTCCCGGTCAATAGGAGTTAGTGTCGTAGTGTTAGTTCGGTCTTTAGTGAAAACTCTGGCCAGAGTATGTTGGAAGTTATCCAACATTATTTGACTAAAGATAGATAGAAACTAACCAGATTCGAATTATTGGGGTTGACAGTTTGACCGTACTCTAAACTTGAATTAAACGACATAGTTCAGACGAAGAGACTAAAACTGCGGAATTCATCACGGACACAGTCAGGGTGGTCCCGACAATACTCATGTCGATGAGCTAACCACATAATTATGATACTAAAACAGGGACGACAACTGGTGCTCGTGGTCACTGCCTTATAGGGTTTCGAGCCCAACCTGTAGTAGGGTCAAGCTATAGGGTCTCACACAGAGTGCGACCTTCGTCTAGTAATAGGTAGAATCATTAGGGAGAATATGCATTTGATGCAATGGATAGAAAATTGCATTGATGCAAATGATAATTTTAAGCCTAGATAGGGACTAATTTGCATATGATGCAAAAGGGGTTAAATGTATCTGTAATGGCCCCAATTTCAATTTACGCGTACTTGTACATATTTTGGCGTAAATGCGTGCGTATATTTTTGGAAAGTATGCTTGTATTTTTTCTTTTAATTATTTGGTGTAGGAATTAATTTTAAAAGATTTTAAACTCATCTTTTGAATTTAGTAAATAAGAGTATTTGGATGAATACTTGTATTTAAGGTGTATACGGTATTTCAACTTGTATTTTAATTTTTGCAAAATACAAATTTCAAAATTGTTTTACCATGACACCTTAGCTTAGTAGGTGTCATCTTGCTAATTAAGAAGATGAAGACTATATACACCCCTATGTTTAGGGGTGTATGGTATGATTAATGGCCAAAAAAAGGAAAAAAACAAGAGGAGATGCTATGAAATGATATAGGGATGTAATATAATTCCCTTATTCAGCCTTCAATGATGACATACACCCCTATGCTAGGGGTGTATATAGTCCTCCCCATTAAGAAGGAGACACATGGCTTAGACTTTGACTAAATGAAAGGATGAGAGGGTTTTAGGAAGACCTAAAATCTAGGCAAAGAAAAATAAAAAAAACAAGAAAATCCCACATTCTCTCACTCTCCATCTTCTTCCCAATTCTGGCCAAAATTTTGTCTCCCCTCTTTCACTCCTTTGCTTCATTTTTCTCTCCACCAAGAACTCTTCTAAGGACCCCTCTCATTCCTCATCATTTCTCCATCAAAATTCACCTCAAAAATCATCCCAAATCAATCTTTAGAAGCCAATTTGGAGCTTGAAGATAGGAGATTGAAGAAGGGGGCCCAAGAATTCGTCAAAGACTAAGAAGGGCCAAAGAAATTTTGGAGGACTTTGGAGATAGATTCCTAACACATTAGTAGGATTTAGTTTTAGCACTAGGAACTTATTTGATCATTATGGAAAAATTTTGAGTAGGAAATTATGATATGTAAATTAGGATGTAATTTATGTCAACATGCCGTAGAAAATGTTATCTTTTTGTTAGGAAAAATTAGGCTAGGCAAATTGATTTTTATTTAGATTAACATGTCATGGAATATTATGTTCTTTATGTGTCAAAATTATGGCTTGCAAATCATGTATGTTTTATGCCATGTTAAGTTTAAGCACAAATTGTTTTATGTTCCCAAGCTTGTTATCATATTTCCGTAGCTATGTTGGTTGTGTTAGTTTCCATGTTCTAAGGTTATGATCGTCACATTTTAGTATGCTAAGTTGTTAGTATATTTCAATGTATGATATATGGTGTCTTTGGTGCTAAATGATGTTACAGAACTAGTTTAGTTGGATAAACAAGTTGCTGGAATTTTTCTTAGCACATGACAACAACTTAGAAAAATCATATAAAATAGTAGAAAAATCAGAAAAATACAATTTAGGATACTACGAAAAACTACAGAAAATTATCTACAACTTTGAAGAAGGGACCAGAAGTTAATTCTAGCTGTAAATATGTCTGCAGAGCCATTCTTTCTGGACTGACAGTTTCGACAGATTCATATGCTAATCTTGCTTAGTAATTGTCATAGTGTATTTTTGTTCCAAGTTAATTTTGTTTATACTAATCATGTTTCCATTAGTATGCTATTGGTACCTGTAATTATGTGGATGTTTCATGAAATATGTTATTTTGGAAATAATGATGATGATGTGAAAATTCATGTAAGTTGAAATGAAAGTGATATTTGAGACCACTAGTTGATTCATTGTTAAATGAAGAAACGTTCTATCACAAGAAAAACGATGAGTGAGCAGAGTTTGACATCAGAGGTCTCAGTCCATTTTTGAAATGGGTGAGACTCCAGATGTAGGTTTGGGGGAACATGGGTAAATTTTAGGTGTTAAGGAGCGGACAGTAGTACGATAGTCTCGCCCGATGTGTCGTCCCCGGAAGGGGAGTTAAGAGGGCTAGATGCCGCGGGTGCGCTCGTGACGCACCATGACGGTAAATGATGGGTTTCTCCATTTGTCCGACAGAAAAACCGAGATGAGTCTCGCTCCGGTACCTTGTCCAGTCGGGTACGAAGTTACGAGAGGCCCCTCCAGTGCTCGTGTCACTGGAGTGGTACCACTTTTCACCCACCCTGGGTGAAGTCCGCTTCCTTAGCAGTCTACAGTTTACCCGGGTTCCAAAACAACGATTAATTTTAATTAATTTAATCACTAAATTTATTTCTATTCTGCTTTCTGTTATTTACTTTCAACATTTATGTTCTGTTCTTAATTTCTGCATAAACATGTGATGATGTGACATTTGTAGTTAGTTAGTTAGTTAGGAAGACCAGTTCTAAAACTGGGTTCTACTAGAGTGTTAGGAGTTCTACTGGGTCACGCGTTGACGTGTCCCAACTTGTGAATTTCATGTGCGAGACCCGAGCAGTCTGCGGGTGTTCCGGAGTCAGAGACGGGTGCTGGTACAGCTGAGGTAGAGCCTACGGGCGACCTTGTTCAGTTAGACTTCCTGGGGTTAGACTAGTGGGTAAGTTGTACCGAGTGTGTACTTTTTTGTACTTTTTGGGTCAGGGGTTTCTTCTTTTGTTGTACCAACTTTTGTACCCCCTTTTGTACAGCTGATGTATAAATATGGATTAGTATGATGTAATGTAATGTAATATTTTGCGTTGTTGTATTTTATTTTCAGGACTGCGATTTATTGTCTGTTGGAGCACCTTTCTTTTTCTCTGTGTTCTATTCCAGTGTGTTGCAGTGGCCTGCTCATTATTTAATATTAACCACAAAAAATGCCTAGTAGTATTTGGATTAGAAGGCTCGAAGCCTGAGTCTGGATCCTACGGCGGCCTCGTCAGCTACGCCTCCCGTACTTGGGAGAGTGGGGCGTGACAGTATCTTAAATTGTTTATGACCATGTTTAATATAATAAACGCATGGAAAAGATTACATGTAAGACGGGAATTTCCCACTCTAAATGCAAGTTCAAACCGCGTCCAAATCGGACGCCAAACGCCCCAAATATGACCAAATCAATCCCAGGCACTAAACCATTACATTTCAGTCCTATGGGCTGATTTAAATGTAGATAAAAGGGAAAAAAAGGGGGGAGGCCCACCTTAAAGCCCTGCCCATTGGGTCGGGCATTGCTTTTCAAAGAAAACAATAAGCGCCCCTTTTTGGGGCGCCTGACAGTAGCGCCCGCAGGGCGCTTTGCGCCCTGCCAGGCACGTGCCAGGCACGCGCCTGCCGGCGCATGCCAGGCTCGTTCCCCTGGGCCTACGTGTGTGCACAGTGCTGTGGGCCCACGTACTGGGCCCCACACATAGGGTTTCAAACCCAATGCTCTGGCGGCTACAGGTTTAAAGAAAAGCATGCTTTTGGGCTGATGTTTGGACACACAATTGGAGGGTAAAACGGACTCCGATTGACTCGTCATTTTTTCCTACGCGTTCACCGTTGAACACCCGTCGATTTGATAGGTTGTATCAATCGTGAAGCTCAACGGTAAGGGAGTTAAAATTCATGGAAGTTTGGCCTTTGTGAAAGGCAAACTAACTTGATTTATTTTAACTCCAAACTTTAGTCCCACATCGGAATTTGAGTAAAGGAGAGGGGTCAGCCGCCTATATAAATAGGGGTATGCTCTCCTCCTCAAAACTCGTCCCAAGCTTAAGATCTGAGCGGCTCCCGTAAATGTTGGAGCACTCTCTGATCTAGGCTTAAATTAAATATTCTCTGCTCCCTATAATTTCTGTCTTACTTCTGAAGGGCTCTAGCAAAGCAACAAAGGGGTTCGGATCCAATCCGAAATCTTGGCGAAGGTTATCACTCGGTTGAAAATTTCTTCGACGTGTGGTTAGTTTGGCGACAAGAGGATTGCTCGCCTTGGGACGCAGAGCAGTTCGAGGAGCGGTTCGACGGGGGATGGAGAGCGGCTCGAAAGACGGTGTGGTACACCTTGTTTGTACCATGGCAAGGTTCCGGGTAAGTGAATTTTACTAGCATTCTTTTAATTTAATCGCAGTAGCTTAGCTCCCTCTTGGGATGGTCGAACTCATCCCAAGTTGGCAGAGATCCTGGCTAAAGGGTCTTGAACCTTAGGGCCTCGTTAAATAGTTTAACGAATCTAATTTTTCCGCTGCATTCTTTTCTCTCTATGCCCCGCCTGACTTAGGACGGGCACAGATTGTGCCCTAAGGTTCTATCAAAATCCTACAGTGGTATCAGAGCTTAGTCTGTATCTTGATCTAAGGACTGCGATTTTAATTAATTGAAATTTTTTTAAATGCCTTTTAAAATGTTTTATATTTATGTGATAATTTTAAAATGATTTTAAAATGCTTTAAAATTTTATGCGATAAAAATTTTAGAAGCATGCTAAAGTTTTAACTTCAAACGTTACTGTTAAAAATGAAACTGTTTTTATTTTGAGATGTTTTTAAAAAATATTTTATGCGATAAAAATAATTTTAGAAACATGAAAATTTTTATGATGATTTTAAACGTAGTTTATGAAATAAAAATTATATGATAATTTTTATGAAACTTTTTTTTTAAGTTTTAAAATCATGGTTTTAATTTAAGTGCTAAATTATAGATGCATGTTAATTATTTATTAGATAAATGTTTTAAACATGTTGTTCTATTTAATTGTTAAATAGTTGGACACTCAGTTTATGCATTAAAATTAGTGTAGTTTATACTTAATGGCTATGTTATTCTTGTCCCTTATTTGATAATACAAGACAACCCTTTTAGGTTAGCTATTAAGAACTCGTTAAAATTTATGAAATGAATTTTAATGACATGCTATGTTTTAATAAATCATTAACAACATTTTTGAGACATATTTCCTGATTAGGGTAGTCCCTTTAACAACGATTATTATTTCAATCGTTATAATAATAATTCTCATTAAAAGACTACGCTTAAAGCGTTGTAAATGAATTTATTAAAATCCTAATAACAATTAGGATAGCACGTGAACCTTATAGTTGATAAGGATTTAATAAAAGTTATTAACAAATCCTAAAATTTTGAATTTAAGGATTCAACTAGTTGATAGGATTAATGAGTTGTTAATAAAAGCTTTTTAGACTATGGTATGCATATAAAAATGACAAGCTTTCATTCAATGGACCATGATCCGGTCAATGTGCTTGGCTAAGTTTGTTGGATCACCCTAGCTAGTCTAAGGGATAAGTGATCCTGGCTTAGTCAATTCCTTGGTCGTGTTCCGCTGGATCACAATGACGCGAATCATGACTATATGACACCCTGGACTATATCTAAGTCAAATACGTTAATAATTTTCTTCAGGATTAGCCGTAGCCCTCCTTGTTTTAGGGGTTGGCAACTATAGGACCCGTGTTCCAGTTGTTGAGCTACACTCAAGCTGTGACATGGCAACCTTGTAGAAACCAACTTCTCTATACAAAAGATGAAATCTTGAATTGACCCAAACCATCTTGTCGTGAATACACCGAGCGCCGGCGTAAGTTAAGCCAATGATGTAGTCTGGCTAGACTTGACCCAACCCATCGTGTCGAGAATACACCTAGCGCTGGGGTAAGTTGAGTCTATGATGTAGTCTAGTCCTGACCCAAATCGCGTTGTCGTGAATACACCGAGCGCCGGCGTAAGTTAGGCTAGACACAAAAACAAGGGTCCGACTAGACTGGTCATTGTGATTTGGATGAGCACACTCATGATCACAAATGGCTAGGGGTAAAAACCGATAAGAGAATCATATCTGATATGATTGATGAATAGTCATCTACCGATTGCAGAGTCAAGCAATTTGTTGAGCTACACTCAAGGTTGTTAGGCTCAGGGTGACTGGATCTCTTACCCATTAATTTAATTCAAATTAAATTGTTCATTTTTAAGGCTTAGAATGATCGCAAAAATAATGGGAGGATATAGATAGATAAAAGCCATTCTACCTATATTTAATATTGAACATATGCTAAAGTAGGGTAAGTTCTACGTTTACCAATGGAATCAAAATGTAATATTCGAAACGGAATACGTTAACTGGTTAAATAGGTTGGTTAATTGAATATCAAGTTAAATTCTAATTGAAAGAATAAACTATATTCTCGTTGACATTAAAATGACCTTAAGAAAAGAATTAAGGAATATGATTTCATTAAAGTTCTGAGTCCAACAAAATAAATGCACGCTAATGTCACTCGCCTACATATGGGGCAGGTCGACTATATCGATGTTCAATAGCAAGTTTCTCCATACAATTTGTTGAGCTACACTCAAGACTGTATGGATAGCAGGGTTGATCTGTAAGGTTCGAAAATTCGATCAAACTGTTTGAATCGAATATAAGTGCATGAGCGATGAAAGACCATGTATCCAACCGGATCTTGAGACGAGCAACTTGTTGAGCTACACTCAAGGTTGCAAAGCTCAGGTGTTTGGATACATGAGATGCTTGCATAGCTATTTAATATTGTTGAAACATTTAATATCTAAATGAGATTTAGAAAATGAAGAAGGCACTAAAGAAAAGTCAAATTGAGAAAGATAGTTTTTTTATCATTAGTAAAGGGTAAGTAGGAGGAACTGAAGGTGTGACATATTTGATGTCACGATTTCAGAATAATCCTTATTACAATTGAGGGATGTTTTTGAATTTGTCTCATGGGCAATGTCACATCACCACATGGGACAGCCTCTTTAAACCCAAAACCCAAAAAACCCAAAGCCCCAACCAACCCCTCAAAACACACCCACACCCAAAACTCCCAAAATCACACCCTCAATAAAAAAACCAAAAACCCCAAAACAATACACATACTCAACCCCACACTTCTCATTTTCACCCATTTTTACATTCATCGAAACATATATGCGAGTCCCACGTCCTGATTGTGTGTGTTGGTTTTTGGGGTGTTCGTGCACTTAGTGCACGGGTTATGACTAGTTGTTATACAAAAGACGTCTATCACATTTTGACGAATGTTGTCACCTTGCGTCTGAATCAATGTTTTGTGTTAGTAATTTGCAATAACTATAATATATTAGATGTTAATATATGAATACGCAAGATAGTAATAAACTTATATGGCAAAATTGACTAGGCCGTACCAAAGAGACTAAGCTTCACAAGTCACATAAAGAGGGGTCTGACCTCTCGTATTATGAGGTCTACGGACACTTGTGAATCTTACTCTCAAAAGTATGGTGGCCGAAACTCCTTCTGTAAGACAGTGGGAGAATGAGTTATTGAACTCAATCACGTACATACTGATGTACTTGAGTCTAGATTAGTCAGAATAAGTTATTCTTATTTTATTAAGACACGTGTTCTAGATGAAACACAAGTCTAATAAAATAGAGAATAAAACACAGAAGTATTTGAACTGATTCGATTAGATCAAAAAGTCGAATACTTAGCTATATAAATCTTGCGTAAATAAAAGAAAATGTGATTTTCTCTCAGCTCAAGTATTTTAACATATTGGATGTATTAGAGAGCATGAATCGCACTTTGTTAGACATAGTGTGACTCATGGCTAAGTTGTCTGAGTTACAATCCTCCCTCTGGGTTAAGTCCCAGATAGAAATGCCTAGGTTTTGATAAGGTTCTATGAAAACATTATCAATAAGATATTCATTAAATAAATCGTTAGAAAGTTATAGGATTGCTCGAGTCTCGTGAGACGAAGAGTCGAGTTAGACATCATGGTTGATGATGGTTTAAAATAACTTCCAGGATGAAATTCAGAGTATAGACTCTAATTAACAACTAGATGCAATACATCTGTGCATGTAAATAAAGTATAGGCTTTAGTTTACGTGCCTAAAGAAATTGTTTCTTAATGTCTGCAAGTAAATCTTCGAGTTTAGAAGATTGGTGTAAAAAGAAAGAAGTGAAGTATAACTAACGTTGGTTAAGAACATTTTCATCCTAGTAATTCCTATAAATGGATTATGATGAAACTGTCTCGCCAGCAGATGCATACATATCTGCTCGGACCAAACTCGATGTAAACGCTCCTAATAACCATGAAAACTAGAGCATTCATTTATAGCTCGTTTTCTAAATATGATTTAGAAACACGAACACATGAATTAGCCAGAGAGTTTTCAAGGTCAGTGAGAGCGAATAAAACACATGTGAGGCATCAAGGGGGTGGAACATATTTTGATGAAGTGGTCAAAAGAGTTTGACACTTTTAAAAATATGAACCGTCTAAAATGACCAATAACTTTTTAAAAATTATTGTCGTAAGGTACGATGAGCTGGATGAGATCCAGGAAAATTAAATGGATTCCGTAGGACCAAAAAGCAATTATTTGGATGAGATTCAAATGAATGGTCTAAGATAAACATAGAAAACCCTTTAAGTCTATACAGTAGACGTTTTAGCAGATCCACTCACAAAGACTCTACTACATGAAGTCTGAAAAGACTTATGTGTAAGTACGGTATGAGATACTGGGATAAATGGACTTGAGTGCAAGTGAGAGATGTTGCGAGATGTCTGCCCTCGAGGCAATTTATCTCCGTGTATCTATACAAACATCTTGTTCAAAATTACAGTAAGCTGTATGGTAAGAATTGTAGGGAATTGGGCGGTCCCTCAGGGCACAAAAACTCTAGTCCCGTCCTAAGTCGGACGGAACATAGACAGGAAAATCAAAAGCAGCGGAAGAAAAACAGTTAATCTAAATTAACATGCAAGTTAAAACAATTTTAACTTGGCCCTAAGGTCCAAGACCCTATGCCAAGATCTATGCCGACTTGGGATGGGTCTGACCATCCCAAGAAGGATCTAGCCTACTGCGATTAAACTAAACTAATGCTAAAAATACTTTAACCACATACCCGGAATCTCAGCCCTGGGGCAGGCGAGATGTTCCGCGCCGTCTTCCGAGCTGCTCCCGTCCCACGCCGAGCCGCTCCTTGAACCGCTCCCCGAACCGCTCCTCGAACCGCTCCGCATCCCGAGGCGATCAATCCCCGTGCCGCCGAGCCAACCAACCGCCGAAGAAAGTTTCACGCGAGTGAAACCTCCGCCAAGATTTCGGATCCAGAATCCGAACTCCTTTGTGGCTTTGCTAGAGCCCGCAGGAGTAAGGCAGAAATTTAGGGAGATAGAGAAATATTTATTTAAGCTTAGATCCGAGCGTGCTCCAACATTTACGAGAGCCGCTCAGATCTAGAGCTTGGGACGAGTTTTGAGAAAGGGGGGAGACCCCTATTTATATAGGCGGCGGACTCTCCCCTTTTCTCAAAATCCGATGTGGGACTAAATGATGAGTTAATTAAATCAAGTTAGTTTGCACTTCACAAAGTGCAAACTTCCGTGAATTTTAACTCACTCACCGTTGAGCTTCAGGATTGATACAACCTATCAATACGACAAGCGTTCAACGGTGAACGCATAGGAAAAAACCGTTCGTCAATCGGAGGTCGTTTGACCCTCCAATTGAGTGTCGAAGTGTGCCAAAAACCCCACCCAAAAACACAAACCCAGCCGTCGCAAGAAGCACGCAGCCCTAGGCTGCGTGCAGGCCCCGCAGTGCCAGGCGCGTGCAGCGCACGCGCCCCGAGGCACGTGCGCTGCACGCGCCTCTGCGCGCGCGTGGCGGCCCGTGCAATGCACGGGCACGCATTGCCTGGGCCCGGGCAAAGCCCGGGCCCGAGAATCACCCAGGCGCCCTCGTGGGCGCCTGGTCTTCGGCCAACCGGGGGGCGCCACGTGGCGCCCCCTTGGTTTCTCTTTTGCGGCTGAGACAAGCCCGGCCATTGGGCCGGGCCCACACTCTATTAAATACTGTTTATTTAAAGGTGTGGGCTTTATTGTTTGGGTCTGTTTTGGGCTCTCTACTTAAACACTTTAAATAGACTTATTGGTCTCGTTTGGACTCCGTTTTCGACGCGGTTCGAACCTGTGTTTAGAGCGGGATGAACCCGTCTTACCGGTAACCATTTCCTTGCGTTTATATTATTAAATATTGTATTAAACAATTTAATACACATTTAATCGCCTTTGCATCAAATGCAAAGTAGTCCCTATCTAAGCTTAAATTATCATATTGCATCAAATGCAATTATCTCTTCTTTTGCATCAAATGCAAATATTCTCCCTAACTATTTTCTACCTATTACTAGACGAAACATTACACTCTGTGTGAGACCCTACAGCCTGACCCTTACAACAGGTTGGGCTCGAAGCCCTATACGGCAGTGACCACGAGCAGTGGTTGCCGTCCCTGCTTCAGGAATCATCATTATGTGGTTAACTCATTGACATGAGTATTGTCGGGACCACCTGACTGTTTCCGTGATGAATTCCGCAGTTGTAGTCTCTTCGTCTTAAATATGTCGTTCGGATCAAGTCTGGGGTACGGTCAAACTGTCAACCCCAATAACTTGACTCCGGTTAGTTTCTATCGATCTTTAGTCAATAAATATTGGACTTCTTCCAACATACTCTGCGCAGAGTTTTTACTAAAGACCGAACTAACTCTACGACACTAACTCCCATTGACCGGGAGAGACGAATCCTCTCTTGGTCATTACTCGCCTCGTACGTTTCAAGTGACACCCAATCAAAAGACCTTTCGACAGGCCTTGCCTCGAAGCTAGGTCATTTGATCTAAGTGGCACCGTTCACGCACAGGTCCGTCAAAATGACCTCAAGTCAAAAGACCAACTATCCTATCATCACTCAGAGTTATCACTGACAGATTGGTCAATATAACCATGTGATAACTCTAGTGGATCGTTCAGTGAACTCATTCTAATGAGCACCTGTATCTTGTCTTCGACTTCGCCAAGTCAAGCGATCATGAGATCATCGCCACCGCTAAACGGTGAAGACTAAGACACAATGGTCTATCCGATGTTTCGATATCCTTGTCTCGAAACATCTACAACCACGAACCATTTCAGACTTATGCTACAGACGGTCAAACGTTTCTCCATGATCGAGATACTCATCTCGATACCCGTTTGACCTTGCATAAAGTCTCAGGACTTTACCTAAGTTGATATCTAATGTTAACTACATTACAATATAACTTAGATAAATTATTACCAAACAGCTTACTGTTATTTCGAACAAGATGTTTGTGCTATTCACACAGGAATAAATAGCCTTGAGGGCATCATATTCCTACATCTCCCACTTGCACTCAGGCCCATTTATCTCGGTATCTTATATCGTTTTTACACATAAGTTTTCCCGACTTCATGTGGTAGAGCCTTCGTGAGTGGATCTGCTAAAACCGTCTACACTATAGACTTAAGGGGTTTCTATGTTTATGTTTAGACCAACCTTTTGAATCTCATTCAAATAATTCACTTGGTCTATCGGAATCTATAATACTTTATTTCCCTGGATCTTATCCAGTTCATCGTATCTTACGATAATAATTTTAAATTAGTTACTGGTCATTTCAAATGGTTCATATCCATTTCTGATAAATAAGCAAACTCTTTGATTACTTAATCAAAATATATGTTCCATCTCTTTGATGTCTCGCATGTAATTTACACGCTCCCACTGACCTTGAAAATTCTCTGGCCAATTCATATAAGTTGGTCCGTCTAAATCATATTTAGAAAAACGAACTTATAAGTGAATGCTCGAATTTTCATGGTCAACATGAACGTTTTACATCGAGCTTGGTCCGAGTAGATCTGTACACATCTGCTGGCGAGACGGTTTCAACTAATCCGTTTTAAAGAAATTAGGATGAAAACCGTTCTCGTCCAACAAGATTGTACTTCACTATTTTCTTTCTGCACCAATCTTTCAACTTAAAGATTTACTTGCAGAAAGTGAGGAAACATTTTCTTTGGGCACGTAAACTAAATTCTCAATTAATTTACGCACACGGACCTACATCAAGTTTTAAATCGGAGTTACTACTCCAAATTTCATCCTAGAAGTTGACTAAGTCATCATCAGTTATGATGTTTAACTCGACATTTCGTCTAACGAGATTCGAGTAATAATACAACTTCCTTACGATTGATTTATTGAATATATTATTGATAATGTCCTTATAGAACATTATCAAAACCTAGGCATTACTATCTGGGACTTAACCCAGAGGGAGGACTTAACTCAGAGTCACTTACAATGGATCACACTAAATCTAATTAAGTGTGATTCATACCTTTTAACACACCGATGTGTTAACAGACTTGATCTGAGAGAAAATCACATTTTCTTTTAATTACACAAGATTTTATTTAGCTAAGTATTTGACCATTCGATCTAATCGAATCAGTTTAAATACTTTAGTCATTTCGTTCTTTATTTTATCAGACTTGTGTTTCATCAAGAACACGTGTCTTAATAAAATATACGAATAACTTATTTTGGTTAATCTAGACTCAGGTACATCAGTATGTACTAGACTGAGTTCGACAACTCATTCTCCCACTGTCTCACAGATGGGTTTCGGTCATTGTATCTAAGAGGCTAAGACTCACAAGTGTCCGTAGACTTCATAATACGAGAGGTCAGACCCCTCTTTATGTGACTTGTGAAGCTTAATCTCTAGATACGGCCTAGTCTAATTTTACCATATAAGTTTGCTACTATCTTGTGTATTTATATATTAACATTTAATATATATTTAGTTATTTACAAATTACTTAACGCAAAACATTACTTCAGAAGCAATGTGACGACATTCGTCAAAATGTGTTAAACGTCTTTTGTATAACAATTCATTCTGAAATCGTGACATCAAAATATGTCACATTTTCATTTCCTCCTACTTATGCCTTTACTAATGATAAATTAAACTAACTTTCTCAATTGACTTTCCGAAGTGCCTCCTTCCCTTTTCTAAATCACATTTAGATATTAACATAAATAAATAGATATGTAAGCAACTTATGTATCCAAACGCTTGAGCTTTGCAATCTTGAGTGTAGCTCAAGAAGTTGCTTGTCTCAAGATCCGGTTGGGATACATAGTCTTGCATCGCCCATGCACTCGTATTCGACTCAAACGGTTTGATCGAATTTTCGAACTTTGTGGATCAAAATTGTTTGTCCATACAACCTTGAAGGTAGCTCGACAAGTTGTAGGGAGAAACATACTTTGAATGTCCTATATGTTTAAGCTGCCTCATATAGAGACGAGTGACATGTAGCTTTAATTTATTTGTTGGACCCAGAACTTAATGAAATCATATTTCTTAAGTCTGTTCTTTTAGAAGGTCATTTAATGTCAACGAGAATATAGTTTTAATTCTATCAATTAGAATTTAACTCGATATTCAATTAATCAACTTATTGACCAATTAACTAATTCCAATATTATCAATAGATTCTTTTGGTAAACATAGTCTTGCCCTAGTTTTAGCATATGTTCAATATTAAATATAGGTAGATTGGCTTTTATCTATCTATACCCTCCCACTATTTTTACGAACGTTTTAAAGCTTAATAACGAACGATTTAATCGAATTAAAAATTAATGGGTAAGAGTTCCAATCACCTTGAGTCTAAACAACCTTGAGTGTAGCTCAACAAGTTGATTGACTCTGTGATCGGAAGATGACTCTTCATCGATCATATCGGATATGACTCTCTTAATCGGTTTTTGCCCCTAGCCATTCGTGATCATGAGTGTGCTCATCCAAATCACAATGTCTAGTCTAGTCGGACCCTTGTTTTCATGTCTAGCCTGACTTGCCCCTCAGCTCGGTGTATGCACGACACGTCGGTTTGGGTCAGGTCTTAGACTACATCTAGTCAGACTACATCGTTGACTTAACTTACGCCGGCGCTCGGGGTACGAGACGACGGTTAGGGTTAGTCAAGATTTCATCTTATGTATTTAAGAAGTTGGTTCCTATAAGATTGCCAGGTTACAGCTTGAGTGTATCTCAACAACTATAACGCGGGTCCTATAGTTACTAACCCCTAAAACAAGGAGGGCTACGGCTAATCTTGAAAAGGATCATTAACGTATTTGACTTAGATATAGTCCAGGGTGTCATACAATCATGATTCGCGACATTGCGGTCCAGCGGAACTCAGCCAGGGAATTGACTAAGCCAGGATCACTACCCCTTGGACTAGCAAGGGTTGACCCAGAACTCTTAGCCAAGCACATTGACTGGATCATGGTCCATTGAATGAAGCTTGTCATTTTTGTATGTATGCCATAGACTAAACAGCTTTTATTAACAACTAATTAATCCTATCAACTAGTTGAATCCTTAAATTCAAAATTTTTAGGATTTGTTTAATAACTTTTATTAAGTCCTTATCAACTATAAGGTTCACGTGCTACCCTAATCGTTATTAGGATTTTAATAAATTTTATTAACAACGCTAGAAGCGAAGTCCTTTAATGAAAATTAATAATAACAATTAGAATTTGAAAATTCATTTAAAGGACTACCCTAATCAGGAATTAGGTCTTTAATATTGTTGTTAATGATTTATTAAAGCATAGCATGTCATTAAAATTCAAGTAATAAATTTTAATCATTTTTTAATGGCTAACCTAAAGGGGTTGTCTTGTGTTATCAAATAAGGGACAAGATGTCAAGCCATTAAAATAAAGCTACACTAATTTATCGCATAAAGATAGTGCACAACTATTTAACATTTAAATATACTAAGTTTATCGCATAAACAATTTTTGCATGCAAACATAAATTTAACAATTAAATTTAAAATATGATTTTGAAATTATTTTATTTTTTATCTCATAAAAACTTAATTTTAAAATCATAAATTTGCATGCTACTTAAAAAAAAAATTTATCGCATAAAAATTTTAATCTTTAAAATCAGTTTTAAAATTATCTCATAAAATTAAAACATCATTTTAAAACTTTCAAGCTTAAAAATTTATCAAATAAAATTTTAGGCAATTTAAACTTATCGCATAAATTTTAAAAGATTTAAAATTGGTTTTAAAAATTATCACATAAATTTTAAAATGTCATTTTAAAAAATTTCCATGTTCAAAATTTATCAAAAAGAATTTTTGAACATCTAAAACATTTTTAAAATATTATCTCATAACTTTAAAAACTTTTGAAAGTATTTAAAAGCATTAACACGTTTAATCAAATCGCAGTACCTAGATCGCTACGCAAACCTAGGCTCTGATACCACTGTAGGGAATTGGGCGGTCCCTCAGGGCACAAAAACTCTAGTCCCGTCCTAAGTCGGACGGAACATAGACAGGAAAATCAAAAGCAGCGGAAGAAAAACAGTTAATCTAAATTAACATGCAAGTTAAAACAATTTTAACTTGGCCCTAAGGTCCAAGACCCTATGCCAAGATCTATGCCGACTTGGGATGGGTCTGACCATCCCAAGAAGGATCTAGCCTACTGCGATTAAACTAAACTAATGCTAAAAATACTTTAACCACATACCCGGAATCTCAGCCCTGGGGCAGGCGAGATGTTCCGCGCCGTCTTCCGAGCTGCTCCCGTCCCACGCCGAGCCGCTCCTTGAACCGCTCCCCGAACCGCTCCTCGAACCGCTCCGCATCCCGAGGCGATCAATCCCCGTGCCGCCGAGCCAACCAACCGCCGAAGAAAGTTTCACGCGAGTGAAACCTCCGCCAAGATTTCGGATCCAGAATCCGAACTCCTTTGTGGCTTTGCTAGAGCCCGCAGGAGTAAGGCAGAAATTTAGGGAGATAGAGAAATATTTATTTAAGCCTAGATCCGAGCGTGCTCCAACATTTACGAGAGCCGCTCAGATCTAGAGCTTGGGACGAGTTTTGAGAAAGGGGGGAGACCCCTATTTATATAGGCGGCGGACTCTCCCCTTTTCTCAAAATCCGATGTGGGACTAAATGATGAGTTAATTAAATCAAGTTAGTTTGCACTTCACAAAGTGCAAACTTCCGTGAATTTTAACTCACTCACCGTTGAGCTTCAGGATTGATACAACCTATCAATACGACAAGCGTTCAACGGTGAACGCATAGGAAAAAACCGTTCGTCAATCGGAGGTCGTTTGACCCTCCAATTGAGTGTCGAAGTGTGCCAAAAACCCCACCCAAAAACACAAACCCAGCCGTCGCAAGAAGCACGCAGCCCTAGGCTGCGTGCAGGCCCCGCAGTGCCAGGCGCGTGCAGCGCACGCGCCCCGAGGCACGTGCGCTGCACGCGCCTCTGCGCGCGCGTGGCGGCCCGTGCAATGCACGGGCACGCATTGCCTGGGCCCGGGCAAAGCCCGGGCCCGAGAATCACCCAGGCGCCCTCGTGGGCGCCTGGTCTTCGGCCAACCGGGGGGCGCCACGTGGCGCCCCCTTGGTTTCTCTTTTGCGGCTGAGACAAGCCCGGCCATTGGGCCGGGCCCACACTCTATTAAATACTGTTTATTTAAAGGTGTGGGCTTTATTGTTTGGGTCTGTTTTGGGCTCTCTACTTAAACACTTTAAATAGACTTATTGGTCTCGTTTGGACTCCGTTTTCGACGCGGTTCGAACCTGTGTTTAGAGCGGGATGAACCCGTCTTACCGGTAACCATTTCCTTGCGTTTATATTATTAAATATTGTATTAAACAATTTAATACACATTTAATCGCCTTTGCATCAAATGCAAAGTAGTCCCTATCTAAGCTTAAATTATCATATTGCATCAAATGCAATTATCTCTTCTTTTGCATCAAATGCAAATATTCTCCCTAACTATTTTCTACCTATTACTAGACGAAACATTACACTCTGTGTGAGACCCTACAGCCTGACCCTTACAACAGGTTGGGCTCGAAGCCCTATACGGCAGTGACCACGAGCAGTGGTTGCCGTCCCTGCTTCAGGAATCATCATTATGTGGTTAACTCATTGACATGAGTATTGTCGGGACCACCTGACTGTTTCCGTGATGAATTCCGCAGTTGTAGTCTCTTCGTCTTAAATATGTCGTTCGGATCAAGTCTGGGGTACGGTCAAACTGTCAACCCCAATAACTTGACTCCGGTTAGTTTCTATCGATCTTTAGTCAATAAATATTGGACTTCTTCCAACATACTCTGCGCAGAGTTTTTACTAAAGACCGAACTAACTCTACGACACTAACTCCCATTGACCGGGAGAGACGAATCCTCTCTTGGTCATTACTCGCCTCGTACGTTTCAAGTGACACCCAATCAAAAGACCTTTCGACAGGCCTTGCCTCGAAGCTAGGTCATTTGATCTAAGTGGCACCGTTCACGCACAGGTCCGTCAAAATGACCTCAAGTCAAAAGACCAACTATCCTATCATCACTCAGAGTTATCACTGACAGATTGGTCAATATAACCATGTGATAACTCTAGTGGATCGTTCAGTGAACTCATTCTAATGAGCACCTGTATCTTGTCTTCGACTTCGCCAAGTCAAGCGATCATGAGATCATCGCCACCGCTAAACGGTGAAGACTAAGACACAATGGT
The DNA here is from genome assembly GCA_030789695.1 of Scilla litardierei. Classification (NCBI taxonomy): domain Eukaryota; kingdom Viridiplantae; phylum Streptophyta; class Magnoliopsida; order Asparagales; family Asparagaceae; genus Scilla; species Scilla litardierei. Next base: position 29,781,569 of record CM061135.1, read on the forward strand.
CTATCCGATGTTTCGATATCCTTGTCTCGAAACATCTACAACCACGAACCATTTCAGACTTATGCTACAGACGGTCAAACGTTTCTCCATGATCGAGATACTCATCTCGATACCCGTTTGACCTTGCATAAAGTCTCAGGACTTTACCTAAGTTGATATCTAATGTTAACTACATTACAATATAACTTAGATAAATTATTACCAAACAGCTTACTGTTATTTCGAACAAGATGTTTGTGCTATTCACACAGGAATAAATAGCCTTGAGGGCATCATATTCCTACAAGAATTTATCTAAGTTAATTTATAATGTAGTTATCATTAGAAAATAACTTAAGTAAAGTCCTGAGACTTAATGCAGGTCAAACATGTATCTAGATGAGTATCTCGATCATGGAGAAATGTTTGACCGTCTATAGCATAAGTCTAAAAGTGTTCGTGTTCATAGATGTTTCGAGAAAATGATATCGAAACATCTGATAGACCATTGTGTCCTAGTCTTTACCGTATAGTAGTAACGATGATCTCATGATCGTTTGACTTGGCGAAGTCAAAGACAAGACACAGGTGCTCATTGGAGAATGAGTTCATTGAATGACCCACAAGAGTTATCATATGGCTATGTTTGACAAATATGTCAATGATAACTCTTAGTGATGATAGGCAAGTTGGTTTTGACTTGGGGTCATTGTACGAACCTGTGCGTGAAAGGTGTCACTTAGATCACTGATCTAGCTTCGAGACAGGGCCTGTCCAAAGGTCTTTGGTCGGGTGACATTTGAAACGTGCGAGGAAAGTAATGACCGAAATAGGATTCGTCTCTCCTCGTCAATGGGAGTTAATGCCGTAGTGCTAGTTTGGTCTTTAGTGAAAACTCTGGCCAGAGTATGTTGGAAGTTGTCCAACATTATTTGACTAAAGATCGATGGAAACTAACCAGATTCGAGTTATTGGGGTTGACAATTTGATCATACCCTAGACTTGAATTAAACAACATAGTTCAGACGAAGAGACTAAAACTAGGAAATTAATCACGGACACAGTTAGGATGGTCCCGACAGTACTCATGTCAATGAGCTAACCACATAATTATGATACTGTAACAGGGACTGCAACTGCTGCTCGTAGTCACTGCAGTATAGGGTTTCGAGCCCAACCTGTAATAGGGTCAGGTTGTAGGGTCTCACACAGAGAATGACCTTTGTTTAGTAATAGGTAGAATCATTAGGGAGAATATGCATTTGATGCAAGGGATAGAAAATTGCATTTGATGCAAATGATAATTTTAAGCCTAGATAGGGACTAATTTGAATATAATGCAAAAGGGATTAAATGTATCTTAAATTGTTTAAGACCATATTTAATATAATAAACGCATGGAAAAGGTTACCTGTAAGACGGGAATGTCCCGTTCTAAACGCATGTTCAAACCGCGTCCAAATCGGACGCCAAACGCCCCAAATATGACCAAATCAATCCCAGGCCCTAAACCATTACATTTCAGTCCTATGGGCTTATTTAAATGGCGATAAAAGGAAAAAAGGGGGAGGCCCACCTTAAAGCCTGGTCCATTGGGCCGGGCGTTGCTTTTCAAAGAAAACAACAGGCGCCCCTTTTTGGGGCGCCTGATAGCAGCGCCGCAGGGCGCTTTGCGCCCTGCCTGGCGCGTGCCTGGTATGCACCTGCGGGCGCATGCCAGGCACGCGCCTGCAGGCGCATGCCAGGCATGTGCCCCTGGGGCTGGACATGTGCACAGTGCTATGGGACCCCACGTGCTAGGCCCTATGCATAGGGTTTCGAACCCAAGGCTCTGGCGGATGCAGGTTAAAGAAAAGCATGCTTTTGGGATGATGTTTGAACACACAATTGGAGGGTCATACGGACTCCGATTGACTCGTCATTTTTTCCTATGCGTTCAACATTGAACACGCTTCGATTTGATAGGTTGTATCAATCGTGAAGCTCAACGGTGAGGGAGTTAAAATTCATGGAAGTTTGGCCTTTGTAAAAGGCAAACTAACTTGATTTATTTTAACTCCAAACTTTTGTCCCACATCGGAATTTGAGTAAAGGAGAGGAGTCAGCCACTTATATAAATATGGGTCTACTCTTCTCCTCAAAACTCGTCCCAAGCTCAAGATCTGAGCAACTCCCGTAAATTTTGGAGCACGCTCGAATCTAGGCTTAAATTAAATATTCTCTTCTCCCTATAATTTTTGCCTTACTCCGAAGGGCTTTAGCAAAGCCACGAAGGGGTTCGGATCCGATCCGAAATCTTGGCGAAGGTTCTCACTCGTGTGAAACTTTCTTTGGTGCGTGGTTGGCTTGGCGACAAGAGGATTGCTCGTCTCAGGACGCGGAGTAGTTCGAGGAGCGATTTGGCGGGGGACGGGGAGCGGCTCGGAAGACGGTGTGGTACACCTTGCCTGTACCAAGGCAAGGTTCCGGGTATGTGAATTTAACTTGCATTCTTTTAATTTAATCGCAGTAGCTTAGCTCCCTCTTGGGATGGTCGAACCCATCCCAAGTTGGCTGAGATCCTGGCTAAAGGGTCTTGAACCTTAGGGCTTCGTTAAATAGTTTAACGAATCTAATTTTTCTGCTGCATTCTATTCTCTCTATGGTCTGTCCGACTTAGGACGGGCACAGATTGTGCCCTAAGGGTCCATCAAAACCCTACACACTCTTTGCTGATTACAAGGTGCAGATTACAAAAAAAGTAGGAGTAATGTATATTAAGCATAGCCTGATCCACATGCCCACTACATCATCATACATTAAAGGGGTATTCACAAAAAAATACCCTAACGTTTGGGGTCTCTTTCAACTTAATACACTGAACTTTCAAGTCGTATACAATAGTACCTTTTTGTGTATTTTGGCTAACGAATGACGAGTAGTTTTAAATTATACCCGTTTTGCCCCTGATCCAAGCTCACAAAAAATACCATAATGTATGTGGTATCTTTCAAGTTAATACCCTAACGTTTGAGGTATCTTTCAAGTTAACACCAGCTCGGGCCTTCATCGTCGGTGACAACCTCTGTAAGCCACTATCATGCTTTTTTGGTTCAAATCTGATGCCTATGTAGTTCCAGTACATGACTCCACCACCAAAAACGGGCTTGGTGTCCCTCCATCCATTGTTCTCTATGGCCACAACATGATCCCTGCGCTCGATCCATTCTCTGCGATCTGACGAGAACACCTCGAACTGGTATTCCACCTCATTGATAATGCTCACATTGCCAAACATCGAATGGACCAACGTGTAATGGTTTGGAGACCTCGACGGATCGTACACCAGCCAAACAGATTTGTACCTGCAGATGCTACTCGGCAATGGGATGCGGTCGCCTTCCATCGTCACAGGATTGCAGTGGTGCATGAAACTGTTACACATGTCCTGTTGGCAATAGAGGCAAAGGAGCCCGTTGGTGGATGCCAAGATGTTTAGGACATTAACATCGTCTTCTATGAATCTCAGGAAAGCATCGGGCACTCCGACATGCTCACCTATACCGAGCGTGCCGTCTAGAAACAAGTGGCCTCGTTCCGTGGTGTCGAGAGGAACCGAGCAATGTTTAGCTACGAGCCCATGTTGCAACATCTTGAATAGATGATCATCGGAGATGGCTCGACTCCAATTCTTGCTCACGGACTTGGGTCGGGATAGATATTTGATGGGAATCTGACGCCCCCCGGATGTGGCACGCTAGATATGTGCAATAATACGATCGGGGGCGTGAGATTTAAATATTTGTAACCGCAAGCGCACGGTGTTGTAGTGTGGCTTGGGGGTCGAACTCAGGGAGGCGTGGATGTGCTTGTGTCAAAGAGGATCAAAATCACCCTATGGGCGAGCTAGCCCGGATCGAATGATGGGTTGTCACGGTAAATGGAATGCAAGGTATAGACAATATAAAGGAAAACCCCGGGACTTTGGTTTCCACCCCATTGTGTGATTCTCGTCGATACGGCCTACGGGTAGGATAGCGATCGGAATTAGGGTCTAATGGTGAGACGTTGCCTCTGAAAGTGGTACCAGCGTCCCATGGGCCCGATATTCTGGTCGGTGCCCAGGATGATACGCCGGACTTCCCGGGTTCTATCAGTGGGCACTCCCGTGTCCATTAACACTGATCGACTCCGGGAGCACTAAGCTCGCAACGATAACTCCCAACGTCTCATCCTGCCGCGCCCGTGCGCTAGGATTCGGCGTCTACACTAAGGGCGTGAGCTATGGCTAGGGAGTCAACCGCCAAGTTTATTCCCCCTTGGCCCAACGGTCAAAGGCGGTCTTTTTCCCGCCGATGACAATAAAACACCCCGCGTAACCGTTATATTCCTAATCCCTATCGATTTCCTAGCCCTATGGACGCATCGGGAAGAGCCTACGAAGGGGTTTCCGCCAAAATCCCAGATTTGGGAACTACTCACACATATTTAGTAAAAAGCGATCTAAACAGAAATCGACCGTAAAAATCACGATCAGACAATAGAAATGCAATGGTAGTAAAGCAATTAAGATAATACCAAAGTTTGACAAAGATCTGAAATCTTACAAAACTGGGAAATTACAGCCGTCACAAAATGAAGAAAACAGCAAAAAATAATCAACTCCCGTTTCTGGAAAACCTAGGGTTCTATATATAGGAAAAGATATCACCCGATCGGTTGACAAGTCAACCGATCGGGTGACCTGCTTCAAACTTTTACAGCGCAATGCGGGACTTCACCCGGTCATCTTCACCCGGTCGGTTGACATATGTATGTGACCGGTTGGATCTTGGTGCCGTCGGGTGAGGAGGCCGGTTGAGCAGACCGTGTATTGGCTTTTGAGATTCCGCTACAGGTGAACCGATCGGGTGAAGGTCACCCGATCGGTTGGCAATCAGCTTTGAATTCCAGAGAGTTTGGGCTTTTGACCCGGTCACTGAACCGACTGGGTGACTTCTTGTGAGCTCCAAGCTGTGTCCAAGTGGTGCACGCGTGCATCACCCGATCGGTTGAAGATGACCAACCGATCGGGTGAGGGGCTGAAAGATGATATCATCGTCGTTTGACCCCCTGGATCACGCGTGACTCCTCCCGTTGCTCCGGGGACTTGTGATATCGTCGTTTTATGTCCCCTATGCCAGTAAACTCCTGCAAAATACGGAAAACACGGAAAAGTGAAAGAAAACAAGAAAACACGAGAGAACGAATATAAGACGGCGGTAAAATACGGAAAAACACGGAAGAAAACGTGCGCAAATTTATGAAATATAAACGCATGTCAAAATCCCCCAATCTGAACTCTTCCTCGTCCTCGAGGAAGACGAGTGAGAGTAGGAGCTCGGAGAGGGAAAAATAGAGAGAAATAGAGAAAAAGAAAACTCTATATCATAGTCTACCCGTCAGGGCCAACAAAATCAAAAACGACACACCAAGCAAACAAACGCCAAATCACATCACTAAACCAAGGAATACGAGTCCAGACAAGTGCCATGGGTCCACGCGGTGAAGCGCGAGTAAGTGTGGTCGTGCGCAAGCAGTCGGTGTCACTATCTACGATGTGCAATAAAGCTCGATATACACAAATCCAGGAAATGACCCGAATATCGATTCGAATTGAATAAAGCGGTGAATATATAGTTCAAGCATGCATGAGAATAGAGAGAGAATCGAAACATATCATGCGTCGGGGACTCCACAACTAGGGTTAAGAAAATCTCTCCACTATAGCCTAGATAATAGCTAAAAAGTTCCTAAGCCAAGTGTTTTCGAAACCGATGGGGGTTGAGATGATGTGGAGTAGAACAGTCGGTGCAAATTCTCGCCTTCACTTTATTCTTGGCAAGTAGGGAAAGATATTCACACGGGAATTTTTTTTGGGTTTTGGGTATTTGTATTTTTTTTTACTTTTGGCTATACAATTTTTTTCTTTCTTTTCTTTTATCTTCTTTTTGGGTCTTTCTTTTCTTTTCTCTTTTTTTTTGGATTTTTGGGTTTTTGACTATACACATGTGCACTCTCCCAAGTGGGAGAACGGTACACGACGAGGGGATTTGCACCAAGTAAAACAAAAAAGAAATCGAAATCTAATCACTTGGGCAGAGGAAACTCAACTCGCTAATTAGAGCATGTGCTAAATGGGTTATCCTAGTCCTTAATTGTGGAATCCCGACACATGCGAAATGAAGCATACGCTATATATAATCATGCATACAGAAACAAACAAGAGAAGCAAATACCGCATATTCATATCGAAGCGTGATAATCTAGGGGTTATTCCTGGACAGGTATATAAAATAAAATCACAAAGTAGAAGCACACCAAACAGCTAGGCACGACACACGACTCACAAAAAGCTAAGTGGACCCACGATGCGTGAAATGTAGGGGGACTCGATATCCTAGGGCTAGTGAGTGTAATTATCGATGTCATGCTAGGTGTGTGTGATTTTGTGGCAATTCATCATAGGGTTCATCTCTAGGAGAAAGAGATAAAAAGAAGAAAAGAAAAATGAAAAAGAAAAAGATGGAGAAAAACGACTCAAATAAGAAAAAGAAAGACTCAAATGACGCACAAAGTGCGACTCCCCCAAGCTGAAGCTTGCATTGCCCTCAATGCAATAAGAGTGAGTACGGGAGGGCAATGAAAATGGGGGGAATACGTACTGACACAAAAAGGAAATGAAAAACAAGGAAAACATAGATATGAAACTGAAAATAAATGGAAAATCACAATCAAACCACACGACATAGAAATAGAAAAAGAAAGAAAGAAAGAAAGATGCCACGACACACAAAAAATAAAACAAGCACACACACAAAGAAAACAAAACACGACAACACAACAAAATAGACTTCCCCCAAGCTAGACGTGACAATGCTAGCAATGAGATATGATCGTGAAAGTGCAGAGATACACAAGGGGGAGGTCAAAAAACAAAGTGAAATCAAAAATCAGGAGAAGGCGAGTCCTCGCCCTCCTCGGAAGAGGGTGTGGCTGGGTGGTCAGGGGATGCGGGGGGTTTGCTGACAAGTGGGGACAGAGGTGGGGGAATAGGTGCAGTGGTGATGTGAACGATGGGTAGAGTGTCGGTGGAGGTGGGTGGTGGTGGAAGTACGTCGATCAAGGCGGTGGTAGAAGGGATAGAAATGGGGGGAGAAGACGTGATGGTGATGGTAGTGGGTGGCGGTGGGAGAGATTTGGAGCGCACCGGCAATTTCTTACGGCACACATATGAAGTGACGGTGGATGATGGAGGAGGTGGTGTGGGGACGACGGAAGTGGTCGTGAGAGGAGAAGTGGATGCGGGGATGGGAATAGATATGGATGGGGGAGATGATCGCCTAGGTGGGGGTGGGGGAGGTGGGGATGGGTGGGATGGTGGAGGAGAAGAATGTGACGGGGGAGGTGATGGAGGTGGGGATGTGTGGGAGGGTGGAGGAGAAGATCGTCGAGGTGGTGAAGGTAGTGGTGAGGGTGGTGGTGTGGGTGGTGGTGGTCTGTGGAGATGAGTGAGAAGGCGAAGAATGGCGGCCACGTTCGTCTCAAGTGCGAGGAAGCGTGGGTGAGTGAGAAAGGAGGACGGTGATGGGTCCGAGGGGGCAGATGACATGGCAAGATCACGGAGGGCTGTGACCTCCCTCTCGAGAGCAAGACGGGCAGAGACCTGGCGGTGACCAAAGGAAGTGGACTGACGTGAAGCAGAAGTGGTGCAGGCAAGTGATGTGGAAGTAGTGCCGACGACAGTGGTCATGCCGGCACTGGATAGAAGGCCTAAGTTGGCCTGAGAAAGGCTCACTGAAGTGATAGGGCCAGGAGTAGAAACAGGGTGACTCGGGCTAGCCCCGATATCTCCCTGGGACGCAGGAATATTCTGCTCGCCTAAGTGGGCGGCAGGGGAAGGTGGTCTGCGTGCGTCCGGGGGAAGGAAAGGAAGGTGCAACCCCGCAAGAAACTCGGGATCGGGCGGAAAAGTCCAATCCGCCACGATAGCAACAGTCATGCAAGCGGGGTTGGGGGGAATGGTGTAGGGGCGAGGGGGGTGTCCGTAATTGAATTCGAAACAACCATCGAGACGGGGCCTAATCATATGAATGTGCCGCAGGACGTCAAGATCTAGACGTGAGGGTCCTGTGGCAGTAGGAAGATTTTGGGGGATGGGAATGTTAAACTGTGGGGAAGAAACAATAATAGTGATAATGCCCCCACAACAGATCTTGCCCTTCCCGGCCCTGCTAATCTCGAGAAGCTTGTAAACAAGCCAATCATCGGTATGGACAGGGACAGTCGGGGCCCTAAAGCTAACTCCATCATCATCACGAACAAAGGGGAAAGTCATGGCCCAGAGAATAAAAATATCGGGGATAGTCACGGTGCCTGACTCATCCCGCGGGAAAAATGCAGAGGATATGATCCTATGGGCTAGACGAAATATGGGATGGATGATGGAGGAGGCCTTGGCCTTACCCCGGGGATAGCGAGGGAGTATGGTGAGGCGGAACTAAAAGTTATCGACGTCAAATTATGGGGGTATCCGTAGTGTCGGATAGCGTCATTCCCAAGAATAGGGAAACCAAATATATCGTTGATGGTATCCAGGTTGGTGCGGATGGTTTGGTTACGCACACGGAATGTGACGGTCGACCCCGACTCACAAACGAGGGAGGAAAGGAATTCTAGGGTGAGTGACGGGTAGGATACCGCAGAGGCATTCAGGAAGGCCAACCAACCTAGGTTAGCAAAAAGAGTCTCGACCTCGGTGAAGACACCGAGGTTGACGAGTGATTGGGTGTAGGCAAACTTGGTTGATAGATGCCCCCGAGCATCTAGTCTGTGGTAGAAGTCTTTCTGCTCTTGGTTCCTAAATAGGTACACATGCGGGCCCAACATAGGGTCCACAGGTGGGATAACAGGTGGGGGAGGGGCTAGTGTCAGTTCACGTGTGTGGGGAGGAGGACGTGTTTGTTTACGTCTCTTTCGAGACGGTTCCTCCTCCAGCAAGATACCCTTTCCCTTATCTTTATCCCAGGCCATGTGTGCGTGTGAGTGATGCAAATGAGTGTAAAATACTATCGAAGTGCACACACACGAACAATCAAGCAAATTAAATATCTAGGGTAAAAATTGCAATTTGAGAAGTGGAGCGAAGTTACCCAGCAGAGATTCGAGTTCTTCACTTGTAGTTGACCCAATGCTGTGCAATGGGAGAAGTGTGGAGCCGCGGCACTCTTCTTCAGCAAAAATTCGAAAGTGGGGGTGGATGTTGGGGATTAGGGCTAGAAAAATGTGAAATAGGAGAGAGAAAGAGAGAAAGAGACGGAGAGATGGAAGGGGGAGGTGGAGAGAGAGGCTAATGGAGGAGTGGAGGAAGTGGGAGAGGAGTTTTCGGCCGTTGGGAGAGGTTGGAAGGCGAAACGACGTCGAAGAAAATGATCGGGCGAGGGGCTGTGAACGGGTGGGTCGGGGGATATTTATAGGGTTTAAGTCGAACCGATCGGGTGAGAAGTCACCCGATCGGTTGACTTTAGGTCGAAATTTTTGGCTGAAAAAACGCTACAGGCGAACCGGCTGGGTGATAACTCACCCGATCGGTTGGCCGCTCCACAGATTTTTTCGAAAGTTTAGGGTTTCTCACCCGGTCCCTCAACCGGTCTTGCTTCTTGTCACCCGATCGGTTGACGAATTCTGAAATTTTCCCGAGAGTTTACCCCAGGTCACCCGGTCTGCCAACAGGTCTCTTCTTTCCTCACCCGGTCGGTTCATTTAGTGGCAGACACGGCTGTTAGCTGATACATCCCAACCGATCGGTTGAGTTATCAACCGATCGGTTGGTGCCTTGTTTTCTGCAAAAACCCACAAATCGCCTAAGTTCCACAACGGAAGTTCTTACGGCTGGATTTATTTATAAAATAGATAAAATAAAGTTAAAAATAATCCTAAAAATTGAAACAAAAGTTTAGAGCATGGGTTGCCTCCCATGAAGCGCTTTTGTTTAACGTCGTTTAGCTCGACGCCCGTTGATGATGTTCATGGTGGGTGATACGGGTGATGCCCAAAATCCGGCATCTCTTCAACTCCAGACCTTATGGCTATTGGTGTAGTCGGCGGCTGTAAGAAGATTCGCTCAAATACCCTCCCTTTGTCGACAGGATCCGGGGGCTTCTCCCTCAAATTGGCGTCTACCGCCATCTTTTTCAGGATCTGGACCTCATCACCGGTGAGGTCCATGGGTTCTTTCCCTTTTCTCCTCGTAGGAGGAGCCTTAGGGAATCCGTGAGGGGTCACACATCGCGCGACCGCCTCATTAGCAACTTCATTCTTTGGGGAGCCAACTTGCTCTCCAAGGTCCCCCCAAGCTATCGGGGGATTCCTCGAGAGTACTTCCCAGGCACTTGTTTCAACAGCTCTATCTTCTTCGTTCTCCAGCATACTGATACTAGGATCGTCCGGGGGGTTTGGGTGCTTCATCGACAAGCCTAAGTCAAATTCGACTCTTTCTTGGCCGACATTGAGGGAAAGCTTCCCATTCTTCACGTCTATCAAAACTCAGGCGGTTGCCATAAAGGGCCATCCCAGGATAATAGGAGTGTGCTTGTCTTCCGGCATGTCCCTCACCACAAAATCAACCGGTACTTGTACTCCTCTCACATCGACGGGGAGGTCGTCCACTACTCCCACCTGGTACTTGATCGAACGGTCAGCAAGTTGTAATGTCATGCCGGTGGGCTCTAAGTCTCCCATCCCTATTCTCTTGTACAGCGATAGGGGCATTAAGCTGACGCTCGCTCCTAGATCGACGAGCGCCCTCTGGATTTGCACTTCCCCAATAGAGCAAGGGATGGAGAAACTTCCTGGGTCCTTGAGCTTGGGCAGATTTGCACGCTGAATGAGGGCGCTGCACTCCGCCGTTAACACGACCTTCTCTTTTCTGGAAGCCCGTGTCACCAAGTCTTTCAGAAATTTGGCATATGAGGGAATTGTCTCGATGGCCTCGAGGAAGGGGATTTGTAAGCTCAGGTCTTTCACCATGGCAAAGAATTTGCCATACCTCTCATCGATTTTGGCTTTGGCAAGCCGTTGTGGGAAAGGCACAACGGGCTTGAATACTCTTAGGTTCCCTTCCTCATCCTTCTTCTTCTCCTCTCTATGAACTCCCTCCGGAGTAATTGGCTTGGGCGACGAAGCACCGTCGTCATTTAATTTCTCAATTGGTCGTTCCACGACCAACGGTGCTTCCGGTCCTTTGAGGGGCATTCTCGTGGGTATTTGCGTTCCGCTCCTCAAGACGATGGCAGAAACATTCTCATGCTCATGCGTGAGTGCCAAGGTCCGATTTACCCCCCTCGGGTTCACCTCAGGCTGTGGCGGTAATAAATTCTGCGGTCTCTGAAGGTTCGCCACTTGCAACCCCAGCTGGGTCACCTGATCAGTGAGGACTCTTTGTCCCATCTCCAGCTTCAGATTTATCTTCTCCTGGTTGGCGATGTATTGAGTCAAGAGGGACTCAACCGGAGAGATGGCCCTCTGCTGGCCGTATTGCTGTTGGGTGGGCTGCTGATCCCTAGAAGCATACTGTTGATACTGTTGTGGAGGTTGTTGCTGCTGAAATTGCTGCTGCTGAAACTGCTGCTGAGGCCTAGCCGGCTGATATATCTGCTGTTGTTGCTGAGCCGGCTGTTGATAAGGCGCTCGGTAGCTAAGGTTGGGATGATTTCGGTTGTTGGGAGAGTAGGCCGGGTTGGAGTTGGTTCGTGGTGGAAAAGGAGCATTCCCTGTAGGATTGTAAAATAATGCGCTCGTCTGATCTAGCGGTGGTGAGATGTCACCACCGTCGAACTCTCCAAAAACTTTGGACTCCACCGCAGCAATCTGTTGTGAACCGGTGCCACCAGCGCCTACCATCAATGCAGAGATCTGGGTTGACAGCAAGTCAAACTTGCTTAACAATTTGTCGATGTCTTCGACTCTATGGATGCCCCCAGATCTAGGTGTGGCTCTCTTGTCACACCACCGTTCATTGTTGGATGCCATATTTTCCAGAATCTGTCCGGCATCTTCTTCGCTTCTTGACATAAAGGACCCTCCAGCCGCGGCGTCCATGGAAGATTTTAAATCGTCCCTCAACCCATTATAGAACAGATTTATGATCTGCCACTTGGGGAGCTCATAGTGGGGACATCTTCTCTGCATCTCCTTGTATCTCGTCCAAGCTTCATGCAAGGACTCGTGGCTGGCCTGGGAGAAGGAGGAGATCTCACTCCTCAGCTTCATGGTCTTCCCCGGGGGAAAGAACTTCGTCAGGAAAGCATTTGAGAGCTTCTCCCAGGTGTTGAATGTATTCGGGTCCTTCCCCTTAAGCCACAGCTTGGCCTTATCTCACAAGGAGAAGGGGAACAGCTTCAGTCGGATCGCCTCAGTTGTGACACCGTTTATCCGGAAGGTGTCACATTTCTCCAGGAAGGAGTATAAATGCTCAATCGGGATCTCCATGGGTGCATCCAGAAATTGATCTTGCTGGATCCACGTCACCAAAGATGGCTTAAGCTCGAAGCTTTGGGCTGTAATAACTGGAGGACGGATGGCGGAGGTGGACTCGATGGAAGGCATCGAGTACTCCAGCAGGGACTTGTGAGGCGGGGTGTTCTCCCCCATGGCTTCAGGATCCTCTCTTCTTCGCTTCTCGGCGGCCAAACGCATTAGGGTGGCGTTTATCTCTGGATCAACGGGGATCAAGTCGTCGAGACTTCTTCAACTCCTGCGCATGAAAAACAACAAACACCCGTGAAGCGAAAAGTGGGAAAGAAACAGATAAGATAAGAAATAAAAATAAAAATAAAAATAATAAAATAAAAGGGAAAAAGAAGAATGCGAAAATTATCGCGAGGTAGGGATGAGAGCTAGACACAAGGGTTCATGAAATCCAAAAATAACAAGCACGTTGCCTCCCCGGCAACGGCGCCATAAAGCTTGACGCCCCCCCGGATGTGGCATGCTAGATGTGTGCAATAATACGATCGGGGGCGTGAGATTTAAATATTTGTAACCGCAAGCGCACGGTGTTGTAATGTGGCTTGGGGGTCGAACTCAGGGAGGCATGGATGTGCTTGTGTCAAAGAGGATCAAAATCACCCCATGGGCGAGCTAGCCCGGATCGAATGATGGGTTGTCACAGTAAATGGAATTCAAGGTATAGACAATATAAATGAAAACCCCAGGACTTTGGTTTCCACACCCATCGTGCGATTCTCGCCGATACGGCCTACGGGTAGGATAGCGATCGGAATTAGGGTCTAATGGTGAGACGTTGCCTCTGAAAGTGGTACCAGCGTCCCATGGACCGATATTCCGGTCGGTGCCCAGGATGATACGCCGGACTTTTCGGGTTCGATCAGTGGGCACTCCCGTGTCCATTAACACTGATCGACTCCGGGAGCACTAAGCTCGCAACGATAACTCCCAACGTCTCATCCTGCCGCTCCCGCGCGCTAGGATTCGGCGTCTACGCTAAGGGCGTGAGCTATGGCTAGGGAGTCAACCGCCAAGTTTATTTCCCCTTGGCCCAACGGTCAAAGGCGGTCTTTTTCCCGCCGATGACAATAAAACACCCCGCGTAACTGTTAGATTCCTAATCCCTATCGATTTCCTAGCCCTATGGACGCATCAGGAAGAGCCCACGAAGGGGTTTCCGCCAAAATCCCAGATTTGGGAACTACTCACACATATTTAGTAAAAAGCGATCTAAACAGAAATCGACCGTAAAAATCACGATCAGACAATAGAAATGCAATGGTAGTAAAGCAATTAAGATAATACCAAAGTTTGACAAAGATCTGAAAACTTACAAAACTGGGAAATTACAGCCGTCACAAAATGAAGAAAACAGCAAAAAATAATCAACTCCCGTTTCTAGAAAACCTAGGGTTCTATATATAGGAAAAGATATCACCCGATCGGTTGACAAGTCAACCGATCGGGTGACCTGCTTCAAACTTTTACAGCGCAATGCGGGACTTCACCCGGTCATCTTCACCCGGTCGGTTGACATATGAATGTGACCGGTTGGATCTTGGTGCCGTCGGGTGAGGAGGCCGGTTGAGCTGACCGTGTCTTGGCTTTTGAAATTCTGCTACAGGTGAACCGATCGGGTGAAGGTCACCCGATCGGTTGGCAATCAACTTCGAATTCCAGAGAGTTTGGGCTTTTGACCCGGTCACTGAACCGACCGGGTGACTTCTTGTGAGCTCCAAGCTGCGTCCGGGTGGTGCACGCGTGCATCACCCGATCGGTTGAAGATGACCAACCGACCGGGTGAGAGGCTGAAAGATGATATCATCGTCGTTTGACCCCCTGGATCACACGTGACTCCTCCTGTTGCTCCGGGGACTTGCGATATCGTCGTTTTATGTCCCCTATGCCAGTAAACTCCTGCAAAATACGAAAAACACGGAAAAGTGAAAGAAAACAAGAAAACACGAGAAAACGAATATAAGACGGTGGTAAAATACGGAAAACACGGAAGAAAACGTGCGCAAATATATGAAATATAAACGCACGTCAGAATCCAAGGGATGATGCTTTAAATTATGACCTCATCTGGCAAGCAGCACGTCGTCCGCTCACGTCGTCGATGTTGCACTACTGCCTTTTTGAGCTTTTTTGCTGGCTTTATCTGCTTGTTCCAAGGCATTCACTAAGAAACAGAAGATCATCCCCAAGTAACACCAATTCTCTCATGGCTAATTATTTCCCCTCAATTTCCATCAAACAACCAACTCGTTCATGACCCTAGCGATCGCTATTTCATGCATTCTTCGCTTCCACATTTCCTCCTCTTCCTCCAACATCGCCACCATCGATCATTCCGTTCTACAACAAACATGTGTACAACACAAGGGCTTCTTCTGCAATTTGACTACCATGATGATCCATTATGGTTGGCTTCTGTAACTACATGGCCAATGGCCAAGGTGATCTTCGTCGTCCTTGCCTTTTGGGAGCAGCATTCATACCGAATTAGGTAAGAAGACATCGTAGGATATTATGGATGCCAAGGTCCTGGCCACGTCGAAGAGCGACAGCAAGGCCGAGCATAGGCGCAGGGATCGCATCAATGCTCATTTTGCTAAGCTACGTAGCTTATTGCCTATAACCACCAAAGTAAGTACCATGTATATCCAAATTCATCCACAATTACCAGCAATAATGATAAAATTTAAGCCTGCAAGGTTATGGCCATGATCTTGAAAAATTCATGGAGCCTAGAGAGGAGATAACATAAGTGAGTGAGGACTACAACAATAAACAGTTTGCAGGTAACAAAGAGTGTTTCTGTGTTGCCAAAGTGAAGAGAGACAAAAGCAAGCTCCATCTTAACTGTTAGAAAAACAAACTCTAATAACCAATGAATTTGTTCATGCATGCATAGTTTCAATTCTTATTGTTTTCTATGTCTGTAGACAGACAAAGACCTCATTGCTAGCAGAAGTCATTCAGTACGTCAAAGAGCTGAAGAGGCAGACATCCGAAATCACCGAAGAGAGCCCGTTACTAAAGTTCTCTATTTTAAGCTTTCTTCTTCACGTTCATCTTCGGCTTTGTTTTACTTGAATTGAAACATTAACAATTTTATATCTAGACGTACACCAAATATTGAATGGAATCATTATAAATCTTAATATCGTATGCATGTTTTTATTTTGTTTTGTATTTTTTTCCCTCATATTGCATATTGCATGTATTGCAAGTTTTATATGAAAATTGACATTAACTTTGCTTATTTGGTTCAACAATCCTTACTTTTCTGTAAGATAATTATCTATTTGACAAGTATTCACACGAGTTCCTACTAGTTTAAATATTTCAAACTTTCATGCTTAACTTCTTTAATTTACATATGATGTTAGCCCTAGTAAGCTGTTAATGAGCCCAAGGGTTAGTCTTGACACATCCAAGTTGAGGATTATGCTTGTGTTTTCTTCTATTACACAGAAAATTATGTTGCCGGAATATTTTCTTTAAAATGAGAATGAGCCAAGAAAAAATTTTGAAAGGCAATCATGGAGAGAGCTGCATCCAATGACGAGTTGCTAACGGCGGGCGACATTAAGAGGTAGCTTGGAAAAGTGTAGATTCACCGCAACGTTGATGTCCATATGAGTTAATTTTGCTTATGCTCTAGGTATTAATTTGAAATATTATCCCAAACGTTAGGATTTTTTTGGGATTTCCCCTATGAAGAATGAGAGGGGTGGTATAATCGTCCAAATTTCATCACCTGATGCCATGTGTTCAGCCATTTGGACGGAAAATGAAAAAAGGTATCAAGTTAAAACCGACATATAACGTTAGGGTTTAAATCTGTACAACTTAAAAGTTCAGGGTATTAAGTTGAAAGAGACCCCAAACATTGTCTGTCATGGTATTCATTGTTCAGTTCGATAACTGTTGTCAGCCTATTTTTTACTTAACATCGAGCTTGTGATTCAATTACGACACGTCTTGGTCCCATTCAATAATCAAGGTTGGGGGGGGCCATCACATTAGAACTCATGCCAAAATAGCTCATAACTCGTAGCCTTAGCTGTTAGAGGTGTTGCATCAAACCACGTGCAACCCACTTTTTTGGGTGGTGTTGTAGTATAAGCAACACAACAATTTACCGTGGTCACGTTTATGTTTGCTTGTTTTAAAAAATTGATGAAAATTAAAATAAAAAATATGTTATTGTTATAAACGGGCTTTTGGAGGCCCAACCCGTTAGTGGGTATCCACCCATTATGTAACCCTATTGCTATAAATACAGGGCTATGGATTCCATAGCCACCAAGTTTACAATACGTTATCAGCACGCTCGAGGCTGAGCCGAACCCCTGCCGACGGACGAACGCGACGCGAATGGGCTTCCTTCACCAAACGTCACTAGATCCGGCGGGTAGGATCTAGAGGTAATTTTCTCCCTAGATCTAAACTTTTATGCGCATACGATTAGATCAACAAGCTTAGATCTATTTTTGATTAATATAGATCGGAGTTTTAACTTAGATCTACATGCTAAATAAATTTTTTTCAATGATAACTCGACGTTTTTATCAACAAAAATCAAATTTTTACGATGAAAAACGTTGTTTTGAAGACTAAAAATAGTTCTTTTTAAATAAAAATCCTATTTTTATGATCATCTTCCCCAAATCTTGAAACCCTAGATGGGATTTTTCGTCGCTACGCGGCCAGAAGCCACGAACGCACGAAACCCCCCTCCATTGCGATCTCCACGCTGCCAGAAGCAGCATCGTGCCGCTGCCGGAAGAGGCATCGTGCCGCTGCCGCCCCCGGCAACAGTCAGCCAGCGCTGCCGCCAGGAGCGACAGCAGGCGCTGCCGCCCGGTGCGGCAGCAGGCGCTGCCGCCGGGAGCGGTAGACACCGCTGTCGCCCCCGGGCGGCAACAGGCGCTGCCGCCCGCCCCGGCGGCAGACGTTGCTGCCACCTGGAGCGGCAGACGCCGCTGCTGCCTGGAGCGGCAGCAGGCGCTGCCGCTTGACACGGCAGACACCGCCGCTGCCCGAGGCGGCAGTCGTTGCTTTCGCCCGACGCGACAGCGGCAAAATCCCCCTCCCCGCACGCGCGAGACGCAAACGCTAGCCGCCCGAAGCCACGGTACGCGCGACGAAACCCTTGCCGCCCGAAGCGGTGATGCGCGCGACGAAACCCTAGCCGCCCGAAGCAGCGACGCGCACAGAGAAACTCTAGCCGCCTGAAGCGACAATCCCTCCGGCGCAAATGCTTTCCGCCCGCACGAGCCCGCACGAATGATCGCATCCAACAATCCTAACTGGGGTTTTCCCAAAAACTTCATTTTTACAAGTTTTTTTCAGATTTAATTATGTTTTTCTTCGTTAAAATCTGATTAATGCTTTATAAATCATCGCAATTTTTTCTCAGATTATTTGATTATTACACGTTTAATAATTAGGAAGATCCTGCGACCGCTCTGCCGTTAATTAACTAACCTAACGGTGTATGACGTTGCCCAGTGGTCCAATAATTATTAAACGAAAAAATTTCATTTCCATTATAAAATTTTTGTGATGATTAAATGCATGTGTAGAAAATTATATGCCTGTCGCATATTTAATGATTCTGCGATGTACATTTTTATTTAGCATGCTAAAATCACTATGACATAGTTTAATGCCCTGTAGCAAAACTATATGTCTGCGATGAGATTATTTAAATGCCTGCAGCATATAAATAGCATGTGTATACATCATACTTGTTTCAATTTAGGTTAATTTAGCACAACTTTTTAGTTTACAAGCTTTATATTATATGTATGATGTGCTCATGATATGACAACATTTTATGTCAACAAACCAATAATGATTTCAAAAAGTTTAAACATCATATCCTAGTTGACAAAATGAACCTGGAGTTCAAAATCAAAATGAACCTGAAGTTCAAAATCAAATCAAATGTCAACACCCTTTCACCCTAATAAATATTAACATATACGATGGATTATGCGAAAAACATTTATGCGCTTTCTTATATAAATACGCATTCTGCGGTAAATAGATCTCTCAGACCTATGGTTTATATAAACCAATATTGACACCAGCAGTTGTCATAACACCGCTAAACTCTTTTAGAGTAATCTCACTTTACAAGGTATGATTCTTTAATCTAACCCTAATTTTAAGCGTACGCCCGAAGTCCTGTCTTAATAGATAGTGAGAAATTATAAACTTCGTAGCCACGTACTTGTTTCCCCTTGAGCATGATTCTATATCCACATAATACTTGAATGACTCAATCAAAATGGCCTGAAGACCATACTTGAGTTTTCAAATAGACTTTTAAAAGTCTCTCATAAACTGGAAAAGTAGAAATATAGAAACTAACTCATTTCACTTGTATATGTCTACTTCGCAAGACCAACATTCATTCTTCCTTATAAACGACAATAAGGAAGACTGAAAACAGGGGAAGTCTTGAATAAAAATGAGAAAGGGAAGATATGATGTACCTCGATATGGAGTATGCAATTGCAACCCAATATCAGACCAGAAGTTCTGACAAGACCCATAATGCTTTTTGCAACATGAATGGGCATTAACTTATGTCATATAAAATATATACACATCTAGTCTAAACGATGAAAGTCAATTGACCTTATGTATATTTAACTACTCCCCGATGATAAATAAACTTTGAAAACAAATTTGATCTATTGTCATAATATGAGTCTAAAATGAGCACAATTGTGGACGTATATTTTATAGAACACACATCATACTATGAAACTTGCTGCTGCAACATAATTATCAGTAGTATTCCCTTGCAGTATATATGTGTTTAAATGCATCACCACAATATCTATTATTGATTTCATGCTTTTTACACATTTCATTTTACTGTGAATGATTTGTCATCATGAATACTTCTAAAATGAGGATGCCATTGACTCTCTTCACTCCTTACATATGGCTGATGATGTACCTTAGAGTACTCATCTATTTATCCTCTTAAAAAGGTCATAATCAAAACCTTGTTATCCAACCGCAGTCCAGATTATTATTAATCACAACGGACATATTACCTTACTGGGATATTGGTTGGGCTTTTACTTACCCTCATACCACCCTCAAAAATGCTGCAGTGGAACTTATTCATCGGGACTAACCCTCCTAGATGAATATATTCCGAGATCCCCAAACGGGGAAGGCATTAGAGCACATCTTATAGAAGGAGCCTTGACGGGTTCATATCCCTAGTTCTATGCTCAACTTCATTGAAGTCGAGCTTATTGCAGATTTTTTTGTGTGGATAACACTGGGAAATCAATTATATTTAACAACTGGAAGAAAATTGAACACCCTGAAGTTTTGTGTTCACACCCAGAAATGGGTTATATGTAAATCATTAAAATGATTTAAACGGATTACTTATCCATTAAAAATCCAGTTGTAGGTGACCATGTGGAAACATGCAAACAATTAGAACACCTCCTTAGAAACTATTTATATGAGCCTGATCACCTCATATAAACCGTTTCCGAGAACCCCTAACGGGGGGAGCGTTTAGTGCACATCTTATCGATGGAGTCATGATGGGTATACATCCCCATATCACCACTATGGACCATCAGAACATAAAACTATTTATCGGAAGTAATTACCCCAGATAAATTGATTCTGAGCGCTCTGAACAGGGGAAGCTTTTAAATCACTTCTCCTAAGACGTGCATTGATGGGCCCTCTTTTAAAGACTTGATGTGATCCTGAAGATCCTTCATAACATTAATTCCCCAGTATTAGGTTTAACAAAAATACTATAATCATCCATGAGCCTGAAGCTCAATTTGACCATTTAAAACATTAATACCTATGATCTGATTATCATAAATAGTGATGAGATCCTGAAGATCCACACTTATGAAACTGTTAAACAGTTATCAGACATAGCTACTGACAATATAAATATTGTCAAATTCACACATCCCTGCTACTAAAAATCCAGCTAGGATTGACATTCCAACTATAATGGATGCAATCTACGAGTAGCAGAAGTGGATATCCTCAATGGATGAGAGGACATACCACGAGACCCTAAAACAATACCACTGCAGGAAAGTGAGTTCATCTCCATATCCTCTCCCTTTCCAGAACCTCTGGAAGAGATAAATCTGGAATAAATTGAATAATGTAAGTACACGGAGAGGTATTTGGATAAAACACACTTGTCGACAATTACTCACATTTCATTTTGCCATTGATATCATTCCCAATCTCCGTTTCCTGAAGCAAACACAGATATTTGGCCAGATTATGTGGAACGAGGAAATAATAAGTTGAGCTGGACTCATTTATGAAATGTGAAGTGTTTGGACCTGAAGTCCTGATATCAAAAGATATCAAACCTGTGGGTTACCAAGTATTGTATAAATAAATAAAATCGTATGCTATAAGCAAAACGCTATAGCTTAGAGGTTTATTTCGCAGAAACCAGGAAGTAACCATGTAAGATGAGCTTAACTCACTTACAAAATCATTTAAACTGATACATCAGGCTCCCTGGTCATGATTGCGAAAACCATACGATTGGTAGAGATAATTTTAGGCTATGTTGCTATAGATGATGTGACAACATACCCTTATGAATAATCATCTTGAAGATGAAAACATCATCCCAAAGATGAAAACATCATCCCGAAGATGAATAATCATCCCGAAGATGAAACCTTCATCTCGAAGATGAATAATCATCCCGAAGATGAAACCATCATCCTGAAGATGAATAATCATCCTGAAGATGAAACCATCATCCCGAAGATGAATAATCATCTCGAAGATGAAACCATCATCCTGAAGATGAATAATCATCCTGAAGATGAAACCATCATCCCGAAGATGAATAATCATCCCAAAGATGAAACCTTCATCTTGAAGATGAATAATCATCCCGAAGATGAAACCATCATCCTGAAGATGAATAATCATCCAGAAGATGAATAATCATCCAGCAGATGAATTATCATCCAGAAGATGAAATTATCATCCAGTCGATGAAGAAACATGGAAAATTGCAATCCACTAATACACCTACTGGTTGTATGGATGCACATTAAGACCCCTTCCGTTCACTGGAAGAGGAGAAGGATATCCTAGGTCCTGAAGTGCCTTACTAAAGTGTCTTTGTACACTCCTTTATCTGGCAATAAACCCTTTAACCAGATACAGTGCAGCGCCTACAGCGCACCACTGGACCAATGATATGTAGCTTCTGCGCTACCTCCAAGGGTCAAGGATCATCCAACATGTTAAATGTATTTGCAGATACAGGTTACAGATCATCGCGATGACTGCAACAAAGAAGCGACCAACTCCTGTAGACCAGCAAAGCATGCTTCCAAGGCAACATCAATCCCACCATCCCAAGAGGCTCATCAATCCAAGAAGCAAATCATAAGTACGCACAGCCAGGTCCTGCAGTACCTCGCAGACACAGTGACGACTGGGTCAGAGACGTGGTGCTACCTACCGAGTCTGCAGACCACTCCTCTTCAGAAGAGCTCCCTCAGATTCAGTAGCTGCTATAGATGAGCGATACTTGTATAGATGAGCGATGTCTTGTATAGGTGAGCGATGCCTTGTACTTTGTACTTATTATCGGAACACTGTAAGAGATTGATATATAGTTGCCTAGGAGATCTACAAGCCTGCAGCTTGTACAGATCATGGGGGAGTCAAATGTAGTGTTGTACTCTTTTCCCTTGGCTATTGGGTTTTCCCACTGGGTTTTCCATATCTAAAGGTTTTAACGAGGCAACCTCATTGACTCTGGATCCAGAAGTATCCACCCCCTAAATACTTCCACTAATCAGGGGAAGTTACGGAAACTGTACTCTTTTTCCTTGGCTATTGGTTTTTCCCACTGGGTTTTCCATAGCTAAAGGTTTTAACGAGGCAGTTATCCCTAACTTAGGATCCAGAAGTATCCACCTCTAGTGATATCCATCGATCAGGGGAAGTTATAGAGACTTGTACTCTTTTCCCTTAGCCACTGGTTTTTCCCACTGGGTTTTCCATGAAAAAGGTTTTAACGAGGCAAGAACTCTTAAACTTGGGATCCAGAAGTATCCATAGACCCATGATCAGATAAGCTCTATGAACCCTAAGCGTTCATCACGGCTTACAACAATGGATGGATAAGGGGAAATGTTATAAACGGGCTTTTGGAGGCCCAACCCGTCAGTGTGTATCCACCCATTATGTAACCATATTGCTATAAATACATGGCTATGGATTCCATAGCCACCAAGTTTACAACAGTTATAAATATATAACCTAGTAAGATAATAAGATTGTAATCTATTCAAAAGATTGTATGCTATCCATGTATGACTCTCACATCCCATATAAATAAAGGCTTGGGTCTCCCCCAGAATAGACATTCACACCACGTTATCAGCACGCTCATCCTGATATTGGAGGCCCCTTTGTTATGAAAGCTAGGAAGGAGACGGTTGATCCATTGCTCACGGATGTTTACCACCTCTACGCTCTCGTCATCTTCGATCTTTGAGGTATATCGAAAACGATGTAGTTTTTTACCATGATCATGATATATATATAATATAGATCTCACAATGTCGAATTAAAAAATAACAATAATATCTTCCTTGGGGGAGACCACCCCCACCCATTGCCATGCCGCTCCCCTCGTGGCAGTAGCACGCCGCCGCATATTGCGACGGCAAAACCCATATATAGGGTTTCAAAAAACAATCATGGCTGACCGACGACACCCTTGCCGTCGACAGCCTATCCCCCTCTGTGGTAGCGGCACGCTACCGCCTATAGCAGAAACAAAAACCTAATCTAGGATTTTCGAAAACAAAAACAAAATCAAACAAATCCTAACCCTAGCGCCAACGGCCCATCGCCGCCGACAACCCTCCACCGCCCTACGCGTCGGCTGACCCCCAACCCCTTGTCCCTGACAAAAGACCACCGTGGGGAGCGGATTATGTTAATCCCACCAATCACCGAATATCAATTGGCCAATGGCCCAAAACAAAAAAAGCTGCGGGCTTCGGCTCGCAGAGCAAATACAAAAAATGCATCTTATTGGCTGCGGGCATGAAGCCCACCTGCTTCAGGCCCGTAGGCCGTTCAAAAAAAGAGAGGCATTTTTAATGGCTGCGGGCCTGAAGCATGCAGACCAGGCTTCGGGCTTCAGGCCCGCATGACGATTTTCCTTTAAAAATTGCATTCTATGATTGCGAGCTGAAGCCCGCAGGCCAATGTATACAACAAAAATATAAAAAAGCAGAAAAATGGGAAAAAGTAGAGAAAACAAAGTAAAAGAAAAATCGGGGGAGGGGATAAAAAATAAATAAAAATATTGGTACATATCTCAGTTTTTAAATTTTTCTGAACTAGACCCCATTAACCCGGTCCATAAAACCAGGGGTTTCGCCCCCCGCACCCCCAAGAGGCACAGACATCCACAAAAAAATATATATTTAGTTTGTATTCCCAAGATTTTTCGGGGGTGGGTCACATAATACAATAAGTATTATTAGTGGGAATACAACTTTGATTATAATATAAGGGCATAATTCAATTTTATTTTTATCTGAATTTGACCCAGATGCACACATTTTATTTACAGCATATTATTCTTGAATGATGCCTATGTTTAGGATCATATTAATATGACTTATATCATAAATATCTGTCACAAATCCTAGGATAAATTCTATGTTTACGTGTGCAAGCATTTGCTTAATAATTATGAAGATCCCGCAACCGCTCTGCGGTTATATACCTAACCTAATGGTGTATGACATCGCCCCGTGGTCCAATTAATTATTAAGCACAAAATATGATGATTTTATTTATCATGTGAATCTGTGATGCATGTGATGTGTTATAAACATGCTTTTTGAGCACAAAATTTGCATGAATGGCTATATTGTGGTTTTGGATCGACCTTTTAAGTCATGCGTTTGATTTTTTCCGCACTTTTCTTTTCTTTTTGAGAGAAATTGTAGTGAGCAATATTATGTAATGCCGAAGACCAATGGCCAATTCCATGGAGACGGTTGCCACCCTTGAAGAAGAAGACTTTCATGGGTCCTATGTGTTTTCCAAAGTTGTAATCTTTCTTTTTCATTTATGTAAAGGTGATTGTATAATTCGAACGTTCGACGATATTTTGTGGTGACTGGCTGATCTACACAATTAGCCTATTCATTTTAAATTTGCTTCTACATGATATAATTTACAGTTTTATATCAATTTATCCAATTATGCTTATAATAATTATGTATAATGGCCCATGTCGCAATTATTTTTTACAAATCTTTATTATTGGCAATTTGACCCGATGTTCCATTGAAATGCCAATACACTTCTTCCCTTATAAACAAATAAATGAATGCAACGGGATAAATACAAAAGTCATTATTGCCATCTTTTAGACACAAGTCTTAAAAGATGATCACCCCGCAGTAAATAGATTCTACAAAATCTATGGTCAAATTACATACTAATAGGGACACCTAAATGATACCATATCACCGCTAAGTGATTTCACCTCACGGGGCATGATTCTTATATTTATCTTTGAGTAATAATTCTGTCAGGAAAACAATAAATAATAAAATCACGCCTGAAGTCTTGACTTGACAGAATAAGTAAGGAATATAAAAATGAATGAGTATCGCACCCTTGTATTTGGCCACCCAAGTCATGTTTCTTCTTCCACGGCTGAAAAAAATAGAAGAAAAGAAACAAGGGGAGCTCACACCCTAGTAACTGTCTCCTTGGTGAGACTAATGTTTGTTTTTCCAAAAAATTTATAAAAAATTGGAAGAAAGAAATAGGGGGAGCTCGCATCCTTGTATCTACCTTGTAAATGAGGCTAGCTAATGATTCCCCTCTCCAAGGAATTCATAAAAATGGAAACATGGAAACATTGGGAGCACAGAAATTACAAGGAACAACAATCAAAAGGGGAGAGAAAATAAAGTAGAGCTTGACAAGAAATAGCAATGGCTAACTAAGTCCAGTAAAGACTGGCTAGACCTGTATAGGTCATTAATGCCAAAATAATTGCAAGATTTATATAAAGACTGTCTAAAGACCAAAGCTGATCTAGCTATTGTATACTTAGCTATTCTTCGACCACATAAATTTTTTTGAAAACAATAATTTGCTTGACTAGTTGCCAAAATATAATTGTCAGGAGTATTAATCATTACGTGTTATACATTTCAATAATTATGCTTCCTATAAGTTTAACGAAACTTGTCAAACAAACTGTGGAAATTTTTTACCTTCCACATAATCACTCATGCCACATGCTAACATAAGCATCATACTCTAATGATAGTCCTGAAGTACCATCTTAGGACGTCTGAATTAAGGATCAAACATTGAAAGCATAAAAGCTGATGAACAAAATATGAGGATGACCAGCACTATCAGAAAATATGGAAAAAGTAAAGTTTCAAGGATATTCGTCGACATGAAATCCATATTGAAACTAATGAAATTAATAAATACCGAATATTCGTATATAATGACTCAAGATATTTAATGGTCTAAAGACCATACTTGAGCATTTGACTGTACCTTCAAAATGTCGATACCATACGAAATTCAAAGAATGGAGCAAAATTAACGGAGCACACGTATGTGCCCGACCTCGTAGAAGTTTATACTTTGATACGCGTAGCTTAGACACACTGGATCGGTGATGATGCACTCCGTCATATCACAATCCCATAAAATAATTTACAAAACATGAAGATTCTTCAAAAGGGTGTATCTCCTTTTTATGGAGTGAAAACCAATATCCATTAAAAAAATATAAAATAAAAAGACTTTTTCCTTGAGAGTACTTGAGGGATATTTATCTACTCCCCGCAACAAGACGATAAAGTACCTTACCATACTTATCATCCTCCAAATGGTCATAAGTAGGTTGATTACCCAACCGCAGTTCAGCTTTTCTAAAAGCTACTAGGAAAAATTATCATAATTACAGGCACAATGTATAAAACCAGGTTTTAAAAATAATTTGCAACTGGAATAAAAGTTGAACACCCTGAAGTATGTGTTCACACCCAAAATAGGTTTAAAAATAGATTGTTAAAAATGACTCCAATGGATTACACATCCATTAATTCCAGTTGCTGGTGACTGCATGGGGAATCTGCATGCTGCTTCGTAAATAAGACTTAGACCCTCTGGGAATCAGAGTCATTCTCCGATGCAACTAGCATACGGAACACCACCAAATATCTCTCATTTGAGAATTTTGGTTGTGCAGTTTTACATCTCCACAACAACACAAAGAATAAAATGAGAACCTTAACGTCGTCTTGGAATCCATATAGGGTTTGTTACGCTTTAGATACATTGCATCCCCAACGTGGGAGGCATTAAAAGCGCGTCTCGAAGACTGTGCATAGATGTGTCCACTTTCCCAATGCTACCCTCAACTCGTTTGATGCATGAAGCCCTGCTGACCATTGAAAATAAATAAATAAAAGTCTATGATCCGACAATTATAAAATGTGATAATGAGATCCTGAAGATCAATCACATTTAAGAAAATTATTCAACAGTTATCGGACATAGTTACTGACAACAAGAAAATTTGGTAGATCACACATCCCTGCTGGTAATACTCCAGCTAGGATTAAAATTTTCGAGAATGGATGCAATCCACCAGCAGCAAAAAGTGGGTTTTTCTCAAAGAGGCATGCCATCAGGCTCCAATGGTAAAATTCTCAAAAAGAGGAAAACATCTGGAGGCCTTGAGACAATACGACCACAAGACATTGAGCTTATGTCCATATCCTCGCCCTTTCCAGAATCATCTGAAGAGGAAAATCTGGGAGAAACTGAAATGAAATTAAATGTTGTATGTACGTACTAGGGAGGTGTTGGACAGAAAGAGTACAATTGTCGACAATATATTCACGTATCATATTGCCACTTACTTTGCAAAAATGATGATAATTATAATAATATCGTTCCACACCTTGTTGCTAAAATGCAAACATAGAGATTGGCCAAATGTGGAACGAGGCAATAAAAGCTGAGTTGGACTTGCTTATAAAACGTGAAGTGTTCGGACATGAACTCCAGACACCAAAAGGTGTCAAACCTGTGGGCATAATAAGTATTGCATAAATAAAAATATAAATACAAAATCATATGCTATAAGGTATAACATATAGCTCAAGGATTTTTTCGCTAAAACTGGGGAATAACAAGTGAGATGAGCTTGCCTTACATATATAATTGATGCATCAGAGTCCCCAGTTATAAATCGTATATATCTTACGATTTAGTAAAGAAAATTTTGGATATGTTGCTACTGGATGTTGTGACACCATACCTCTATGGATATCTTGATAAAGATAAATTCCACATTTCCTTAAATGTCCGAATAGATTTTGGGACGTCTAATCAATGGAAGAAATAAAATATTGAACAACCAAGTGAATCCCTTGACAAAGCAAGGATTTCTATTAAGGTTTCTATTTGCATCTTTATAAAGAACAAAAAACATGATTTGAGATCATAGTTGTAAACAACTTAAATCTCATCAGATCTCCTGAAGAGAAAACCGAAATATCTGTTCAAGCCTGACTATCAAATATGATATGAAAAACGTTGGCAAAATAAATATACGTCATGGCTCACATATTTATTATCTAAAAAGATAAAATCCTATTACATTAAACTTCATACACTCAAAGTATGTTGAAGAAATTAAAAAAAGGACCATTCTCATCCAATAGGTACACATATGGTAGTAGATTCACTGGATGTAAAAAGACCTCTTCCGTCAACTTGAAGAGGGGAAGGATATTCTAGGTCATGAAGTCTCTTATCTAAGTGCAATTAGAGCACTCTTGGCTAACTGCATGCGTCCCGATATAGCAGTTGCACTAAATTCACTAGCCAGATACAGTGAGGCACCTAAAAAGTGCCACTGGACCAGAGTGAAGCATCTTCGACGCTACCTTCAAGGGTCAATAGATTTGGGCTTACATTATAAAGAATTATCCTTCATGCTTATACAGATGCAAGTTACAGGTATTACCCCCCATAATGAGAAGCCACAAACTGCGTACTTATAGTGGGACAGTCATCTACTGCAGATCTGCAAAGCAAGCTACGAAGGCAACAATATCTTATCATTTCGAGATCTTCACCATTCCAGGAACAAACCAAGGGTGCGTTTGGGTCTGCCTAGTGGTACATCACATCTCAGTGAGACTGGATAAAAGGCTGGTGATTTGGAGCTGACCACATAGTCTGAAGACCAAGCTACATACTTACATCAACTTTGAGGAGACCACATCAGAGGAGACAAAACAAAGCACACCTCTCCAGGGGTTTGGATTCAGCAGTTGCTTAATGTTGGTGATATTTGTAATCTTTATGTATTTTCGAAAAGCTGTAAATAGGAGTGATGAAAATTGCCTACGAGATTTGAAAGCCTAAAGGCTTGTACAGATCAGGAGAAGTTAAATGAGATTTGTACTCTTTTTCCTTATATATGGTTTTTCCAACATGGTTTTCCATAGCCAAAGGTTTTAAGGGTGCAATTCCTATTAACTCAGGATCCTGAAGTATCCACCCCTTGTGATACCCATATGATGCTCAGAATCCCGAAATATTCATGAGCAGAGTTTATCCTTATGACAGTATAAGGGGGAGTGTTATAAATAGATTACTAAGTGAGATGATAAAATTGCAATCTATTCAAGAGATTATATCCTATCATGTATGAACTCTTCCAGCCCTTATAAATAAAGGCCTGAGTTCTCCCCCAGAATAAACATTCACAACAAAATATTTTTTAAAGTAAGATTAGTTATATATAATATTTTTTATAATTTAAAATTAATTTTGTTCATAAATTAAAATTAGTTACCGCTGCAACACAACTCCAACATCAATTGCCAAACATGAAAAAAAATACTCACCACGCACACTTTCTCAATCCCACTTTCAACTACCTTCAACATCAGAATTCATACAACAATTGCTAAACTAGAAAAAAAATACTAATATTTACAGTTTCATAACTCTATTTTCCAAATACATGTAATGTCTCAACTCTTCCAGTAATTATCAACCGAGGCCAATGAGTTCAAAATCCTACAACCAACGTCTAGACAATATATAAGTACTAGTTAGTAGTTATTACGCCCGAGATGTACTTTCATTTTGAAAGAATTAATATATATTATGGAAATTGTTATATGCACTTCAAGGGTTTGAGGTTTGAGGTGTATGTCCTTTTTCCAAAAATGCAAAATAAGTCACATCAGATGACAGTTACTGTCCTCTGACATGACTTATTTTGCCTTTCTTTTGGAAAAAGGACATACACCTCAAGAGTTTGAGGTGTATATAGTCCAATTCTATATTATTAATAGAAATAACATGTCCACATAGTGCATGATGATCCAAGAAAAAACCCATACACAGGATGCGGTGCACGTGTGAAACCGACAAAAGAGCGAGAAGAGCGGATGTGTGCATGTATCGTGGGGAGGAGGGAACCGCGCGCAACCGAAAAAGAGAGAAAAGTGTGGGTGTGTATGCATATTGTCGTGGGAATATTGCCCGCTTCCAAAAATGCAAGGGCTCCTGATAAATATCTTTCTTCCCTACTGTAAGTAACGGCTTGCATCCTAGACTAGAAGAAGTTCCCCGCTCGCCTTTTTCGATGTGGTTGTGCCCACTTTGTTTCATTACTTCTTCTATGTGTTTGCCTTGTTGAGTGAGACTGACGTAGTGCGAACGTCGAGCGAAGTACTCATGTGCCCCTGTGAAGTCCTTTTTTCTTGAGCTAAAAAAAACTCTTAATCCCGGATATTCAACATTAGACTTTTTGTTTGCTGCCCATAAAGGAAGAGTTGCTTTGTTTTGATAGGCCTTTGGAAACAACATTGGCAAGCGATCCAATCTAAGATAAGGAATTTTTATTTCATAACCTCGATGTGATACTCTTTGGGGTATCCGTCTTCCTTCAGATATTGTTCTATCCCTTCCCCAAAAGAGATTTCCATTTCTTTCATAGCTTGCAGGTCTATTGGTTGGCTTTAGTAGCTGGAGCTGAAGCAAGCACTCTGCATACTGTATGAAAGAGTCATTCGAGTAAACACATCGGATGGTGGAGGTTCTGGCCTTGGTCTCTGTGAAAGGTCCCTTTTTATATAGGGCTTCGAAATTCCTATTATACCTATTTCATGGTCTGCTCCATAAGAGGAAGAGCTAATACTCAAAGTTGGCGGATGCATGCAGGTATGGAGCTAATGCCATCGACTCGTGTCATGGAAAGTGTCTAAAGTATTTCCTCTTCTGCTACAGGAACGTGTAAAGGAAAGGACACTGCAGCCCAAGGAAACATTGGGAATCACATCCAACTCACAAGACCCACAGGTTAAAGTGTTTTTTTTTGGAGGGGAGAGGACAAAGTGCATAAATTCAACCAAAACTACATGAAGGCAAAAGTGCATAAATTCAACCAAAACTACATGAAGGCAAAAGGAGAAAAAGCGGGTGTTAAAGTGCAAAAAATACAAGGGGCCAAAGCGAAAAAGAACGATGGCAAACCCGTAAATACGTAAAGAGAGTGGAGCATTTGAGATCCTTGAAAAAGTAATGACAAACTTGCAATTAATAGGAATGATGGGGGATTTTGTTTGGTATCGAAACACACACTGCAAGTAGGGAATTAATTGGCACAACCCTCTATCCGTCACTTATGACAAACACTGCCAACTGGGGTTGTTTCTGTCAGCAAAAACATTTCTCATCTGTACAACAGAATCTTACTGTAATAACAAAAAACCACGTCCCACACGCTTCCGGCACATGAGGAGGAGCAGCCCGCTTAACACGCAGACGCATAACTAACGAATACGAAAAAGCCCGCGTAAACGTGGGCAAACAACAACAAACTGCTATAAAAACAGAATCCCTTTCCAACCCCAAAAGGCCAGTGCATACGCATATCATTGCTGGAACCTTATTACTATTAAAAGTGAAGGCAAAAAAACCATATCAAACCCTCGAATACATCAAGAATTCTCATCACGACATCCATTTCAGAAACAACCAGCAATGGTGGCGGGTAAGGCGATGAGGTGGTCCCCGTGGACCCTGTCCACGCCGAAGAAGAAGAAGTTCGAGGCTCGAGTCGCCGTCACGAGGCTCGACGGCCTCGCCCGGCCCATGTTCGGCCACGGGGACACGGCCGTGGTCAGAATAGTAAGGTCGGAAAAGCCGGCCAAGCCCGCTGGAGGCATCAATTCGTATCTGGGCAGGAAAAGGAGGTCCGGCAAAGCCGCCGCCGCCGCCGTCGGAGAGGCGCCCGTGGGGCCCACCGGGACGGCCAAGTTCGGGCTCAGTTACGTATGCTGCGGGACGGAGTCCGGTCCTTGGGTGGTGTCCTTCTCCGTGTCATGCGTGAGTATTTTGGTTGGTCAGCTTTTGAAAATCCATATAATAACTGGTCAAAATCAAACGCAGGAAAGGGGAGAGCTAGAATTGGCCAACACGTTAATGAGTTCCAATTAGGATTCTGTTTATGTTTCGTGCCCGGTCTAATTAGGATTTGTACGAGATAAACAGTGATTAAGGGGGAGAGTGAGTGATTGCTTCTCAAATGAGACTACTGCTTCCAAGCTTCTCAAGTTTCCTTCCTTTATATATCCTCTATTGTTCCTCGAAATGCAGGGAAGCAGAGATGAAGGCAGAGGGCAGAAGAAGGAGAAGAGGATGGAAGAGATGGGGACAACGTCAGTAGACATCGGCGAATGGCTTCGGGGCGCATGGCAAACCTCCAAGAAATCTCAAGTCCAAGTCCAAACGCAGAAGCTTGCCATCACATCGCACAAGGATAGATTGATCACGGAAGCTACCCTTTATGTAAGTCAATAGGAAATGAAATCTTTTTTTACTTTACACAAACCATAGTCATGGAAATCTCTAACATGAGCAGATGCTGCTCCGATCAATGCAGGTAAGTGTAAGCTGTGTGGAGATCAAAAAGCCTGAAGAGACATCAGAATCAGTCCCAGCTCTAATGGCTAACAACGAGGACGACAAGGATGGAGAGGAAACGACTGATGATTCACGCACACCCGATCCGGACAACTTGGACGTATACAAAATGCTTGTATCAGCAGAGGAAACCGACAAGGTTGTCGAATTCAAGAGCAGGGCTGGAACAGCAAGCACAAGCAGCAGCGCGAGATCAAGCCCGGATCAGCAGATTGGATTGGTTTCGAAGCGGAGATTCCTTCCATGGGGCAAAACAAGCAAGATTTCTAGCAGACGTTGCGATGATGAGAGCACTGGCAGCTGGGAGGGAGTGGAACTAACTAGCAGAGACAGGCAAGCCAAGCTCAAGTCTCAGGCGTTCTTCGCTTCCATCGACCAGCGTGACGAGAGCGCGGGCGGAGAGAGCGCGTGCACAGCGCTCGTCGCCGTGATCGCCGACGCGTTCCACTCCAAACAAGCCTACACCCCAACCAGATCAGAATTCGACGCTCTCATCCGACAAGGATCATCAGAGTGGCGAAGACTGTGCAGCGAAGCATCGTACATCGACAGTTTCCCCAACAAACACTTCGATCTCGACACCATCCTGGAGGCAAAGATAAGGCCCGTGTCGGTGTCCCACGAGAAGTCCTTCGTCGGGTTCTTTCAGCCCGAGAGCTTCGAGTCGCTGCGTGGGGCCATGTCGTTCGACGGCATATGGAACGAGATCACAGGCGGCATCGGCTTGGAACCAAGAATTTACATTGTGAGCTGGAACGATCACTTCTTCCTGCTGAAGCTGGACTCGGATGCTTATTACATCATCGACACGTTGGGGGAGCGACTGTTTGAGGGATGCGCCAAGGCTTACATGCTGAAGTTTGAGGAATCGACCGAGATGCACAGATCATCGGAGGACAGCGAAGAAGATGGAGACCACCTAATCTGCAGGGGTAAGGAGTGTTGCATGGAGTTTATAAAGAGATTTCTTGCGGCGATACCGTTGAGGGAGGAGCTGGAGATGGAGAAGAAGGGAACCGGAAACGCAGACGCCGCGCTGCACCGGAGGCTGCAAATAGAGTTCCATCTCACAGAGGCCTGTTCTGATGCGATTGTCAATGATGATATGGTTCTTTTGTGATGCAATTTGATAGTTCGTCCCTAGTCTCTAGAGTAATTTCAACAAATAGGTACCGTGCATGATAAAGGAACAACAAGAACAGAGCGTTAGAAGACGCAGACCAAGCCTTTTGAATTGTAAAAGACAAGACAACCCGGAAAATTTGGATCCTCATTTGATTCAAATAATTCGTCATTTGTTCCTGAATTGAAACTTGTAACAGGATTTCGAAACATGAAAAATAGAAATAACGAAATTTATAAAGAAAGATATAATCAAAAGAAACAAAAGCATGCAATACTAATTCATATTAAATTAAAAACCTAATTATTTTTCAAAGGTGGCACATTTACACAATGTATGTAAAAAAATTCATACCAACTTATGTTTTGGGTCTTTTTTAAATAAATAAGTTAACCAATGGTGTGATTAGTGTTTCGACCGAGAATTGCGAAAATAAGCAAGCTTGTCAGGACGATCGGGTGTGAGGCTCGATCATAATGCTTTAGGCACTCAAATTAGTCTGAGTTATGCAGAAGCAATCAAATTTTCAAGTCAAGATTTTTTTTTCATCCATTTCATTTTGTGAATGTGCACTATTTATAAGTATTCATGGATGGGTATCATGGTAAATTTTAGACACTCTTCATGGTTGTAGGAGTGTTTCGGCAATTCCTTCACCCAACCCCATTGCGTGAGGGCCATTCTTGGAACGTACTTCCTCGGGAGTCGATATTGGGCCTAAGTGGTCTACGGCCCTTAATTTTGAAATTTCACGAGGGGGCCTCCGCTTGGCCCATGTGTAGGGTTTTTTGTAGGCTTGGGCATGTGTGACAAAAATTGAATCTATTTTACTTAACAAGGGTTACATTCCAAAAGTCCAACAGTTTCATAATGCTTGGCCTTCGGGATGTAGCAGTACTTGTCTTCATCTTCCCATATTGGTAGACGTAGGGATGTGGCTTGCTATTGTTCATAGTTAATGCACACATGTCATCCATTTAGTGGGTATCTTTTCAAGTCACATCACACGAGTTATATCTCTTTGATCACCTTCTACCATATAATTAGGGTTGGACTAAATACACCCTATAGATAGGGATGTAAGCAATGATATCTTCTATTTTTTGGAAAATTATGATTGCAAACATTCCAAGGATGAGATGTTTGCCATGCTGACTTTGCAAAAATAGAATGAATGATTACATGCATCCCTATCTATATGTGTGTATTTAGCAGATGCCTATAATTAACCGGAGCCCCCTATATAGTTGTCACCTCCTAGAGCTGTAGAGTTTTCTAGGGTTCCTTTTAGGGCCTGTTCTTTTGCAGGAATAGAGAAAAATGGAATAGGGAAAAGTTTGTATTCCAAAGAGAGAGAAAATGGAGTTTGTGTTCTTTTGGGTGGCATAGAGTATGGAAAGTGGGTTTGAAATAGAAAGTGGGGTTCACATTCTATTCCTGTGTTCTTTTGGGATTGGAGAGTTGGAATGAGAAAGTGGAATGGTGGAGAGTTGGGGGGGGGGGGGGAGAGAGAGAGAGAGAGAGAGAGAGAGAGAGAGAGAGAGAGATGACAGCGGGCCCCACCATTCCTTACTTTCCATTGTATTCCAATCAAAATGCAAGGAATACAAAAGAGCTCATCATTACCAAATTGGAATAGCCACGTAGGATTCTATTCCACGCCCAAAAGAACACCCGCTTGGAATACAAACTTGGAATAGGGTGAATAGTGCGGGAACAGTGCCAAATTTGGCATTCCCGCCCATATTCTTGGCAAAAGAACAGACCCTTATAGTCCGATTCATATCTAGTATCTTCTTGATTTGGCCTTTCTTGGGACTTGACTTTCTTCTGCATTTGTCCTTAAAGAGGTACCTCATTTTCTCATATCTTTGTTGTAGCTTCTGTTTATCTCATGCTAATGATTGTGGCCAGGGGCTGAACCTGGATTAGACAACCGGGGTAGTCAGACGGCGTTGCAAGAAGGTATACAAAATGTATTCGTAAAGTACATAGACGCAATAGTGTTGAAGTCGACGAGTCCAAAGGGATAAACGATGTGTTTTTCATTACGTTTAAGTATATTTGAGGTGACAAAGTGAACAACAAAGTAGATATGAAATTCATTGTTCAGCACCCATGCAGCATATGTGTTAGGGATCGAGGAAGAATGCCGAAAACAAAAAAAGTTTTAATTGCATGAGAACGAAAATAAGTTACGAAGGTTCAAACTGAATTATGTCAAACAAATAGCAAAATTTCCCATGCATTTATTAACCACAAAATCGTTCACATATTAACGAAGATATGAACAAGAAACTGACACTGTTTGCATCATTAATTTGCAAAAAAAAACAAAAAATTAAAAATATAATCATTGGAACTAGCCAAGAATTAATTAATCTTTTAAATTTTAGGGAATGGGAGAAGCGTGTTTAGTAACTAAACATTTTAGGGAGATTAAGTTAACTATGACAATTTAAAAACACGAATTAGAAATCACAATGTTTACTTGTGTGATCAGACAATTCTCTGTTTTACAATGACTTATGTGAAAATTTAAGCTTAAACTTATATATATACTAGTCATAACACGTGCCCGTGGGCACGGTGCATTTAAGATTTTTTTCCGCGAAAACTTTGTCCCCCAAAAAATATTTCTACAGCCAAAATTTAAAAGAACAACAAATTAGCGTAAAAAAATTTAGAGGCACGACCGCCTTCGGCAAGAAACAATAAATTCGGTGCTCCTTCGGCGCAGAACAACAAATTAGCGTATAAAAATTTAGCGGGCGCCTTCGGCGCGGGCGCCTTCGGCGCGGATAGGTTGGTTAGACCTCTGCTTGACGCCCAAAAAACTCAGCCCGCCTATTTGAACGCACATTCCCTGTATTTTTTTTGGGTTTCAATTTTTTTGGGGTCAGCCGAAATAAGCTCAGCCGATATAAAGTTCTGTTTTGCATACTTGTAATTTAAGTTGCATATTTTTTGGGTTTCATTTTGTGTGTGTATTTTTTGGGTCTCATTTTTTTGGTCATTTTTGAATGAAGAGTATTAAATGCTGATGGTGCCAATTTCAAAAAAGAAAAGCTTTTGTATTCTCCCAACAAATTTTCCCCCAACCCAAAAAATTTTCCCCCCAAAACTTGATGTGACATTGCCACATAGGATAAAATTCAAAAACAGCTCTCAATTGTAATATAGATATATATATACATATAGAGTGATCTTCGGTTGCGAAAAAAGGGGTTTTCGCACGGTGCGAAAAATTTTTTTTTATTGAAATTTTTTTTTTCAAAAATTCTTTTTTTGATGTTTAATCCATACAAATATATACCCAAGGGAAAATAATGGGTGAACCCGTTGGGCATTAGAGCACACATCCACCCGTTACAAATTTAACGGTCTCAAAACGTGCGAATTTGATGAAATGCCTTGATCGAAGGCCAAATGACATTATTTCTCAATGATTATTTTTTGAGGGGGGTATAACAACATATAATGAGGGTGGAAAAAAGAATTTTTGAAAAAAAAAATTTCAAAAAAAACTAAAAACATTTTCGCACGGTGCGAAATGTTCTCATTTGAAAATTTTCCTATACATATACATATACATATACATATATGTATACACATACATATATGTATACACATACATGTGTGTATGTATATATATATATATATATGTATATATATATATATATATATAGACGTTTTTCTTTTCTCAATTAGACGCCGACTCCGCTATGTATAATTAAGAGCATGAAAAAAGGGGATAGCATCAAGTGAAAATCTAAAAATTTTAGCAGCAATCGAGGATCGAACCCATGACCTTTGGTAATCAAAGGGTATGATGGGTAATCAAAGGATGCTTAAGTAATTGTATCCATCACACACCTTTGTCATAGGGTGCCTAAGAAATTCAACAGCAAGCGACTCTATCTCTCTGTGTTTTATTTATTTGTTAAAGAAGGAAGTCGTCGCATCTTTTGTCCCAAAATTTTATCATAATCGTGATTATAGAATGGATCAAACACTTTTGCTCTATGAGAGCATGAAAAAAAAAGGCGGGATAGCGTCAGAAAATAATAATACTTTTCGCACCAAGCGAGGGTTGAACCCAGGACCTTTCTGCTTGGAGAGGGAACGTACAACCACTATGCCAACAAAACAAGCTTGTAACTGAGTGTAAATTATTTAACATAAACTAAATTTACATTACTGGCCTTACGGTCGGTCGGATGGTCGGCCTGATGGGGGAGTTGCCTCCAGCCTTACGGCCGATAGGTTAATCGACTTGCTGGGGGAGTCGCTCCCAGCCTTATGGTCGATCTGGTGGTCGGCCTGCTGGGGGAGTGGTCCCCAGCCATTCGGACGATAGGTTGGTCGGCCTGCTGGGGGAGTCGCCCCCAGCCTTACAGCCGATCGGGTGGTCGGCCTGCTGGGGGAATCGCTCCCAGCCTTACACCCGATCGGGTGGACGGCGCGATGGGGAAGTCGTCCCCAGCCTTACGACCATCAGGTGGTTGGTCCGCTGGGGGAGTTGCCCCCAGCCTTACGGCTGATCGGATGACAAGCCTGCTGGGGGAGATTCCCACAACCTTATGTCCGATCAGGTGACCGGCCTGCTGGGAGAGTTGCCCACAAGCCTTACGGCTGATCGGATGGTAGGAATGCTGGGGGAGTTGCCCCCAGCCTTATGGCCGATTAGGAATTTTAATCTGCAGTGTTTTGATCCGACATGCAATCATCAAGTATGGTGGGACTAGCAGTCATGTGCAAGAACTCTCGTCTAAGTTTTATTATCTAGAAAGGGAAGATACACTTTCGAATGGAAGATATAAAGCAGTTAAGATAAGGTTGGGCAAGTGTCACTTGCCAGGTGGGGGACGAGGCTGCCACACTCATTGCCTTCGCTCCTGCGGCCGGCTCTTTACTCGATTATCCGAAGGGGAGTCTAGACAACGTTCACTTTTTTCGTTTGTCCCCTTGCCTGGAGGTGCCTTCTCCGGGGCCTGCTTTTGTGGCATCGACGAAGTTCTTCAGGTATCCCTGGCTGATCAGCTGGTCATTGTCTTTCTTTAGATGCCAGTAATCGTCGGTGTAACGGCCTGTGTTTTTAGACGTGTTTTAAATCATGCGTACCGGTATTTTATTCCTGTCATCCGGATAATCTTTCGTCCGTACGTTCTTTGCTACGAGTCGACGCGAGCGCGTCTCTGTTTTTCGTTTTTACCGTATCATAATTAATTAACTATCAAGTTTAACTAAATACTTTAATTTAATTACCTTCCTAATTTCAATTTGCTAATCACTAATTAACTTATTATCTTAATTACTCTTTCCTGTCGGTAGCTTCATCTAAAATTTAGACTCACGTTTTAAATTCTTAAACCCGGATACCTTCCCCTTTGATTCAATCGAAATTATGCGCAATCCAAATAGGGTGCACACGATCTCCCCCTGAAGTGAAAGGGTGTCGAAGCAATACAAAATAACCTGGTGAGCCCAGGGTCGAACTCAGGGACAAGTCGTCTCGCATTCACAGAGTCAATCAAAGATAGCTAAGGGTGTAAGAACGTCCAACTACTAAGAAAGATGTGGTGGTGGAAAGTATGTGTGGTAAAATGTATCAAACTACTCTATAAAAATGAGGGATAGAGGATTGGATAGGCAAGTGGCAAGGAGCTAGGAGGAACGCATGGATCGTGGATTTGTTAGGATCAATTTTAAGTGTGAGAATATAACCCTACAACTCAATGATGTCCCTTTTGGGGATGCACCATCGGAAAATACTCTTTTGGAGGTGAAAGCAAGTGTGAAATGTGATTCAATTGTGGAGCCCTTTTGGGGTCACAATTGGAAGTGGTAGTGGTCACGGGCTATGGTTCTTTATGACTCAATGGCGTCCCTTTTGGGGAAGCGTCATCGGGGATATCCTTTTGGGAGTTAAAATGACGGGATAGTGTAGTGGCTTAAGAATCAGGTCTCATGAAAATTAAGTTGATACTTCTTTTTGAGAAGATCAAACTCATCCTTTTGGGATGATCGGTTCTCTAATACAATCTTTTGGATTCATATAAGAGAATTAAATTAGAAACTTAAATTTAAGCCACATAAAAAATAATTCAATCCAAATGAACCCAACTCAACATGTGAACAAAAGTTCCATAGCAAATCATGATCCATGCAAAGAAATTTAGCAATTCATATGGATAAACAATACTAACTTCATATAAATCATTATCAAATCCATACAACCCAATTAAGCACAAATGAAAACCAAAGACAAAGGAAAGAGATCACCAAATGGTGCTACAAATGAGTCCTTTCTTCTTTTCCCTTTTTCTTGTCCAAGCTCCTCCAAGTTTCTTGCCTCCAAGCCCACCAAGAGCCTCAAGAACCTCTCTATTTCAGCTATAGAATGAACTACAATGGGATATAATGGAATATATTGGAATGCCATAAGATGAAGCTCTCCCATCCTTTTATAGGCTTAGAATCCCAAGGGGTTTATAGTGTGTGGCTCTTCATTTCTCCACTCTTTATTTGAGAATCAATTCCATGACTCTTCATTTTCCATTCTTTATTTTAGAATAAATTACATGAAACCATTCAAATCTTGGACTCTTCATCTTCCACTCTTTATTTGAAATTAAATTCACATGTCTCTTCATTTTTTGTCTCTTTGGCTTCTGGTCATGCAAATAAGCTTAAGAGTGGCAAATTGGTGGAATTTGGGCTGGCCTGCTGGGCTTCTTTTTATTTTTCAGAAATTGCTTTTCGCCTTCAAAAATTCAAGAAAAATACCTAGAGGCTTAGGAAAATTCTCAGAAAATACTGGAAATTCCCTAAGGCCCCTAGAAGTACCTGAAAAGTATGAGGTGTAGAAATTAGTCCAAATAATAATAATATGAATTAAACCATGAACTAAAATCAATATAAAATCATTTTAAGCCTCCAAAATTGTAGAAAATTCCACCAAG
This sequence comes from Scilla litardierei, assembly GCA_030789695.1. Taxonomy (NCBI): domain Eukaryota; kingdom Viridiplantae; phylum Streptophyta; class Magnoliopsida; order Asparagales; family Asparagaceae; genus Scilla; species Scilla litardierei. Next base: position 29,822,261 of record CM061135.1, read on the forward strand.
CTCCAAAAAGTACAGAAAAATAGATGTAGCACCACAAAAATACTATGAGCACATAAAAAATAATGGAAAGCTACAAAGATCGCTAAAAACTCTATTTTGTGCACAAATCAACGATATGCTCCATAAACCAATTTTAATTCAATTATGCTTATCATGAAGCTTAGTTAAACTATATTCATGCACAAAATGCCCAGAAATAGGGGGAATAAATATGTAATATTCATACTGAATCACAACCCCCAACTAGCTATTTGCTAGTCCCTAGCAAAATATGCGATAAATTCGGATTCCATTGAAAAAAACGAGCAACAAACTCAGGATATTATCATGGCCTACTCCAAAAATTATTTCCAAATGATTTCAAAGTCAATATACACATTGTATGAAAATGAACAACATATGACATTCTCCTCAATCTAATTCAAAGAAAAGTAAAGTAGTAAGCATTGTATGCATTTGTTAGGACATTTCACAAATCATATCATAGTTTTCAACCTTCAATGAAATGGCCAATACGAAAAATATTTCTTCTAAGTAGTGGGAGTTTGAGATTGCATCACTCATGTTTTTTATTCCCTCATTTATTCATCATTTTTTTGTATATATCCTATTACCAGGAAAATATACATTTTTCTTTTTCTTTTCATTTTCTATTTTTTTGTTTTCTCTCTTTTTTTAATGTTTTTTGTTTTGCTTTCACGCAATAATGCTATGAGATGCAAACACGGCCACCTTTGTGTACACGCGATAACGCTATATAGACAAAGGGCTAGAATGACTCCTAAATCTCATCTTTGGCGTCCTCCCCAATGTTTCATGGGGCATCGGATACTCAACTTGATTAGAAGAAACATTCACTTATTATAACTCTATTTCTCATTCTAAACACAAGTTATCAACTCATCCACCCACTTCGTAGGAGAAACAAAGCATAAACCATTGGCCACACCCTATCCAATCAAAAACTAAGCCATTCATCCTAACTCAAGCAATTACTTACACCAAACTTTTTCCAAATTATTTCAAGGTGAGTATCACGACATATAGATTTGTTTCATACATTGCATATTAACATTTGAATCCATATGGAAAAGAAATTAAACCATGCCATTCAAACATATATGAATTTGATACCAAAATAATAATCCGAAAAATTACATGGAATTAATCTTTTAGGGACTAAGCAAAAAAAAGGCATAGGAGAAGGCAACCAAACGATATGCTCAAAGATGAACGGATGATGATGAATGAATTTTTTTAATTATTAAAAAAACAAAAACTAGCGAACTAGCATCCAACGTCATAGTACCCCCAACTAAAAATAAACTTTGTCCTCAAAGTGTGAAGGGAAACTAGATTTATTAAAACGATGCTAGATGATAAAAAAAAGAAAAAGAAAACATGCGAAAGCAAACTAATTTTATTTTATTTTTAATTTACACTTAAAGGAGGGAATACACCTTAGCAAATGGTGGATCCCGAATATGTAATAGGGGAGGAAGCTGCTCGATCATATCTTTGCGATCCTCCGCCAATATTCTTCCTCCGCGCTTAGCACTAGCGGCCACCAACACAATCCCCAGCATCTCCATCAGATATACATATTTGTCCTGCATGAGATGGATTATGTTAGTAAATGTGGGACTCAAATGATTTTTAATGAAAACATCCCAAATATAGTCATCAAAATGATTAATAGAAATTAACGTATAATGATGACCATTCCCTGAAAAAGGTGCACCAATCTCGGTATGATATGCAACCACTGGGGAGAGGAGTGAAAGATGCTGGAATAGAACTAGAGGGAAACACAATCCAGGCTCAGTTACAATGATATCTGAACTTGTGTCCTTAACTGCATCCTCCTCATGATCATCCAAAACTGTATGCTCGTCCTCTCCATCTCTGCACACATCACCACAAGGAAGCTCTGACGGGTCCATCATCAAATCCTCTGGAGTCCCCACCAATGTCGGAGCATCCTCACTCAGGGACTCTAGACGGTCCCAAGCATCCTCAGGTGTGTACTCCATGAAAGCTCCATTGTCCAACATCTCCATGAAAATTTGTGCATCTTCCTGCAGCCCCTCGTAGAAGAACTGGAAGAGAACATCAACCGTGTATTCATGATGTGGACAGCCACTAACTGCATCTGTGAACCTCCTCCAGGCCTGAAAGAAGGATTCACCATCGCGCTGTGCAAAGATGGCAATTTTGAGCTTCAAAAACCTGTCCTTGTGCAAAGAAGATGAAGGTGCATCATATCGAAATTTTGTGCCATGAAAGTCCATCACAAAATTTTTTTAAGAAAAAAATGACTCAAAAAGTGCAAAATAAAGAAATAAAGAGACTCAACACTAAAGAAGGAAGTACTACACCCAAGGTCCCCAAAACCAACCAAAAATGTGAAATGCAAAAATCGTTGTCCCCGGCAACGACGCCAATTGATTCAATCGAAATTATGCGCAATCCAAATAGGGTGCACACGATCTCCCCCTGAAGTGAAAGGGTGTCGAAGCAATACAAAATAACCTGGTGAGCCCAGGGTCGAACTCAGGGACAAGTCGTCTCGCATTCACAGAGTCAATCAAAGATAGCTAAGGGTGTAAGAACGTCCAACTACTAAGAAAGATGTGGTGGTGGAAAGTATGTGTGGTAAAATGTATCAAACTACTCTATAAAAATGAGGGATAGAGGATTGGATAGGCAAGTGGCAAGGAGCTAGGAGGAACGCATGGATCGTGGATTTGTTAGGATCAATGTTGTTTCAGAGTGTTTTCTCACTACAAAGCGTTGACCGTGGAGAACCCGGTCAACGTGGTCAAGGGGCCCGCTTAGGGTCCCTTGGGGGGCTTCGAATTGGTGCAGAAGGGGCGAGGGGAAGCCTCGGCCCTGGTTGAGATGCTCGGCCTCGGATAGACGAGCTCGGCCTCGGCTGGGAGGGGGACGAGGGGTAGCCTCAGTCGCCCGGGTAGATGCACGGCCGAAGGGCGGCGAGGGGGAATCTCGGACCCGACTAAGACGCTTGGCCTCGGTTGGGCGTGCTCGGCCTCGGCAGGTCGACGGTGAGGGGAAGCCTCACAATCCAGTCGATCGAGTGGTCGGAGAGGGGCGAGGGGTAGCCTCGGCCCGTTGATCAGCTGTCCACCTGCATAGACGAGAACGCTCGTCAGGGGGCCGGACCTTGGTTCCGGCCAAATCCCCTCCGATGCCTAAGTCAGATAGTGATCTGAGAAAGGAGGCCCGGCGGAGACGGTTCGACTCGTGAGGAGATCGTAACTGCGTCTCTCGGCGCGAGCGGGGGAGGAAGGAGATGAATTGGGGGAACGAGGTCGTTGATGGAGTACCTTAGGTTTTGTTACCTGAGATGCGGTCCTTTTCTTCGTCGTCCTCCGAGCCCTTTTGTAGAGCTCCCTGCGTGATTGCCTCTGGCCCACGTCCCACGCCCGCCCTCGATCGTGCCCCATCAATCCGCCCCCTCGCCGCCGCTCTCTTCGCCATTCCAGCACCTCCCCATTACCGCCATTTAGTGGTTGCGCGTTCGGGGGAACGGTTTTCGCAGGAGTGGGTGAGTGTCCAGCGGGTTATCGGGGCCGGGTCGGATCGACATTCGAGAAGATCCCTTACAGGGCCTTTGTTGAATGGGCTTGAGGATGCAGGTGGGCCTTCGACCAGTAGTCGGGCTCCTGGGCTCGTGTCTTTTGGGGTCTCGGTCAAATAGGCGTAACAATTGCCCCCATCGGTCGAGTTGATTGGCTTCGGCCTGTTCAGCTCGGCCGATGTGACCTCTGCCGATTTTGACAAGCTCGCCAGTCGATGCCGACTCATTTATTAGTCGTCATCATGGGTGGGCCCGTTCGATATTTTTAAGGCGTGGGCTCCGAAGCGCCGTCGGTCCTCTGATGCCGCCACGTGTGGCTGCAAACTTACCCCCTCCGTTCGTGGGGCCGTCTTCAATTGAGAAGCTGAGGGGTTCGGGCGCCGCCATCAGTGGGATCGATCGGCCTCGGCTAGCTTGGTATAACCGCTTCGCCTCCTGGGGTTCCGAGTGGCGCTTCAGCCGAGGCGTGGTCATAAATGTAGGTCATGATGAGGCGGATCGATTGGACTTCCCCTGGCGCCGGTTTCGAAACGCCGCCAGTTCTTCGAAGCCTGCCGCGCGTTCTTGTCAGCCGCTTCGAATTCACCCCTGCGCCCGGTATATAAAATCCTCAGCCGCGTTGATCTCCACTTCTCTCTTGCTTCTCCCGGTATTCAAAGCTTTCCACCACTCGGAGTTTCCCGTCGCCTTCGCTTCCTTGCCTTCTCCAGACTAGTCGAAAAAAGGTAATTCCTCTCTCGCTTTCATCTTATGGCTGCCCTTAGGATAGGCGGTTCTGGTCAAAGTGTAGGATCTAAATAAGGCCTAGAGGGGGGGTGAATAGGCCTTTGACCAAATTATCGCAAGATAAAAATTAAGCCTAGTTTACAGCATGCAGTTTAGGAATCAGACAATCAAAGCATTCACAGAAGACACAGAATTTAACGTGGTTCGGTCCCCATGACCTACGTCCACCCCAATGAGCAATTACTTATACTGTTTCTTTAAGAAGTTACAATCTCCCTTAGATTGGTGCACCAACACCAACCTGTCAGACCAACTCAAGCTCACCAAAGCCAAAAAGAAACATACAAGTATCACTCCCCAACCCAACTTGCCCCAACAAGTTTGGTTCCCAAAGTCCCAAATAGCGGAAGAAATTATATTACAGAAATGCTGATCAAAACATTAATAACTTCACAAATAAATAAGATCAAGAGTTTAGAAAGCTCATTTGTGAAGATCTCTCTGGTTGTCGTCTTTCAGCACATCAGTAGCTTCGCAACGCTTCTTACGGAATGATGATCGGATGTCAGTAGAAGAAGTAGTCGCTGTCCCCGTGGAAGTAGTCGGTAGAAGTTCCTCACTCAAAGTGATCTCATTTTCTGCACAGGAGGAACTAGCTGCTCAACTTGCTGTCACTGCGTCGGGGATGAAGTCACGGTCGCAACGCTTCTTGCGGAACTCAATTTGGATCTCTAGAACTCCACTTATTGATGAAAATGTGAAGAGATGTACATGGGTATATATAGGATCAGCTTAACGGGTCTGTGCACTGTGCGAGGGGATCCGCTAACGTCGGCTTCGCGGGTTTAAAGCCGCTGGGACCCGCATCCGCATTAAAATCGATGTCGGTAGCCGTTGGATGTTGAATGGACGATCGAGATTGCGCCACGTCTCGCGGATTTTCCGCGTTCAGCGCCCGCCTCCGCTGACGAGCCGCCCGCCAGCGCTGACTCGAAGTCGGCAGCGTTTGGACCGCTGGATGGTGATCCGACGGTGGTGATTATTCCACGTCGCCACGTGGCTGACTCAGCGGCGCCCGCCATCTGCGACTCGATTGCGTGGTTGGTGTCCGTTGGATCGAGATCGGGCGACGGACAAGCAGCCACGTCGCCCCGCTTCGAGCGACCGTCAGATGCGAAATGAACGGCCAGGATGATGCCACGTCGACGTGAATTTTGAGCTGCGATGGAAGCGTATATGTGAACAGTACCGTATCTCTAATTTCCAGTGTATTTCAGACGTATTCTTGAGTATTTTGGCACCAAATAAATCCCAAAAATTCTGAAAAAATTCTCAAAAATCCCAGAGCTTCATATTGACATGTGAGAATTGTTTCACCTCATTTCTCCACTTGTAGAAAAAGTTTCTTCTTTGTATACTCAGTATTTTCTCGTATTTCCCCGTATTTGGACTTCAAACAATCTCCATAAATCCTGAGAAAAATCCCATGCTATTTATAGCCTATGATTAACTCTAGGGTAGAGTTTCGTAGCTATACTCTCTCGTTTGATCAGCTTGTGTAATTCCAAATGAAGTTTCAGCTCCGTATTTCAACGTACTTGAGTACGTGCATATGTAACTTGTAACTTGAGCAATCATGACTATAGGGACCTGTGACACACTCAACAAACAGATTAGAACAGTTCAGTAGGGTTTGTTATCATCAAACATAGGGTAGGATGCTGTTTCCAACAATCTCCCCCTTTTGATGAGAACAAACCAGACATTAAGATTACATCAAAAATGTGTGAAGTGTGTGAGTGTGTGAAGCATGAATATGAGCATGAATGGCAAAAATGATATGCTCCCCCTATTGACATGCTCCCAAAAATGATATGCTCCCCCTATTGACATGCTCCCCCTATCTCTGATCAATCTTAATATTTCTCTCCCCCTTTGTTTCCATCAAAAAATGTATGAAATAACATATGAGGAATGGAAAATTGAACATTATAAACCAAAACAAAAGGCAATACATCGTTTGACCACAATGAATAAATAAGCAATAATCACTAAGTCATAACTACCATAATTCATCTCCGTGCTCAAGTGTGATGATCAAATGTTTAGTACATATGGAGAGGTAATAAGGAAGACATCCTGTCATAACCATCTTTTCCACTGAATATATGAACATCAAAGATTGAGTTTCCCCTTCTCATGTAATATGAGTTCAAGTTACCAATTCCAAACATGACCGAGAAGGATTTTTAAATGTGAAATGGCAGTGCTTGACGGACTTAACACCAACGCTAAAAAATGACATTTATAGCATAAGTTGGATGTCCAAGGGTAGTATCGAGGACATGGATCGTATCCATTTTTCATACGAAGCTCTGTGTATATATTTTGAAGACACTCGTCTTGCTATTCTTTTTATACACGTATATTTTGATGAGAGCTTTTCTTTTTACCCATGCCTTGAAACATCATATCCCATTAAAACATAAATTAGTCCACCAACAACCACTTTTCTTATTCAATATTTCAAATCCATATCAAAAAACATATTGATCTGTGTAAGTGTGATTGGATGATGAAAAACGTTAGTTACTCATTAATGAATATGACCTAATTAAGCATGTAGTCTTTGAATGCAAGCATTGTTAAGAATATAATATTCAAAATCCATAAGACATATGTTTTACATTTAAAGTTGTTTCTGATGAAAAAAAAATGCAAAAGGAGGAGATAGACAATTCACTTTCCCTTTCTGTTTATATTTTTCTTTTTCATTTTTTTTATTTTTCTTTTTCATTTTTTTATTTTTCTTTTTGTAGCACACCACACAAAAACAATAAAAGCACACCAAATAATATTTTCACTCTAAATATAATCAATAATGCCCAGTTCTAGACGTAGACGACAAAAACGATCTTCTGGCAAAGGTTTTGTAAAGATATCTGCCAACTGAGAATCCGTAGAAATATATTCAATGGATACATCCTCTTTTGCCAAATGATCTCTAAGAAAATGATGTCTTACATCTATGTGTTTTGTCCGAGAGTGATGAACAGGATTATTAGAAAGATCTATAGCACTCTTACTATCACATCGTAATGGAACTTTTCTAAGATCCAAGCCGTAGTCAGACAGGGTTTGCATCATCCAAAGTACTTGGGCACAGCAACTGCCAAGGGCAATATACTCAGCTTCAGTAGTGGACAAAGCAACACTGTTCTGCTTACGACTAGACCAAGAAACCAATGAATGTCCTAGCATAAAACATGTTCCACTAGTGCTCTTTCTATCAATCATACTACCAGCATAATCAGCATCAGCATAGCCAACCAAATTAAGATTACCACAAGAGGGATACCATAGTCCAAGTGTAGGAGTGTGAATAAGATATCGAAAAATCCTCTTAATGGCTATCAAATGTGATTCTTTTGGACAGGCTTGAAATCGTGCACACAAACAGACAGAAAACATGATGTCTGGTCTAGATGCAGTTAAATAGAGTAAGGACCCAATCATACCTCGATAAAGCTTTTGGTCCACATTTATACCTTTGTCATCCTTTTCAAGCTTCGTCGTCGGACTCATTGGAGTTCGCATTGGCTTTGCATTTTCCATCCCAAATTTCTTCAACAGTTCTTTTATGTACTTGGTTTGTGAAACATATATGCCATCTCCAGTTTGTCTTACTTGAAAGCCCAAAAAGTATTTCAACTCTCCGACCAGACTCATCTCAAATTGATCCTGCATAACCTTTTCAAACTTTTGGCATAAAAGATCATTAGTAGCACCGTAAATAATATCGTCCACATAAATCTGAACAATAAGAAAATGATCATGTTCATGCAAGATAAACAAAGTGTTGTCTGCACTACCCTTTTTAAAGTTATTTTCCAAAAGATATGAACTGAGACGGTCGTACCAAGCTCTGGGAGCTTGCTTCAGACCATACAAAGCCTTTTGCAACTTGTAAACGTGATTTGGAAAACTATGACTTTCAAAACCAGGGGGTTGTTCAACAAAAACATCTTCTTTCAAATAACCATTTAAAAATGCACTTTTCACATCCATTTGCTTCAATTTAAAACCTTTAAAACTTGCAAAAGCCAGCAATATTCTAATGGCTTCTAATCTAGCAACGGGTGCAAAAGTTTCATCACAATCAATTCCCTCAATCTGGTTATATCCTTTGGCCACTAATCTTGCCTTATTTCTGATTACATTTCCAGATTCATCAAGTTTGTTTTTGAAAATCCATTTAGTGCCAACAATTGGGTAATTATCAGGTCGGGGCACTAATGTCCAAACATTATTTCTATCAAACTGATTAATCTCATCATGCATGGCCATAACCCAACTTTCATCAGTTAAAGCAATTTCAACGTTCTTAGGTTCAATTTCAGAAATGAGGTCACCATGAATGCATAAGGCACACAAGTTATTGAAAGTGGATCGAGTGCGTATACCTTCCGTAGGAGTCCCCATGATCAGCTCAGGTGGATGATGTGGATTGAACCTAAGCTCTCCTCTTTCCAGTCTATTTCCTTGTGGTACTTCTGGTTCAGCTTCCTTTTGGCCTTCAGATGGTTCAGCTATGTTTTCAGACTCTGTAGTTTCCCTATCTGCATCTCCAGCTTCAGTTTCCCTGCAATTTAAAGGATCTATTTCAGCTTCATCAAATTTCACATTAATTGACTCAACAACAGTTAAGGTTCGTTTATTGTAGATCCTGTATGCTTTGCTCCTTGATGAATATCCTACGAACACTCCTTCGTCTGATTTGGATTCAAATGTTCCCAGCTGATCTCCTGTGTTTAAAATGAAACACCTGCATCCAAATACTCTGAAATATGAAATGTTAGGAGTCTTACCATGCCACAGTTCATAGGATGTTTTGTTCATTAAAGGTCTAAGCATAACCCTGTTGCAAACATAGCAGGCTGTATTCACTGCTTCGGCCCAAAAATACATAGGAAGAGAATAATCATTAAGCATGCTTCTTGCCATCTCTTTTAAAGTTCGATTCTTTCTTTCGACCACTCCGTTTTGTTGAGGTGTTCTAGGAGAAGAAAATTCATGTAAAATCCCCTTTTCCAAACAGAAGTTTTCAAAAACAGAGTTTTCAAATTCACCACCGTGATCACTTCTAATTTTCATAATCGAAAGATTTTTCTCATTTGAAACTTGATTACAAAAATTTTGGAAATTTTCAAAGGAATCCGATTTCTTGGCTAAGAAGTAAACCCATGTATATCTAGAAAAATCATCGATCAAAACAAAACAAAATCTCTTTCCATTGAGGCTAGCAACATCGGTAGGCCCAAACAAATCCATGTGAATCAATTCTAGGACTCGTGAAGTGGTAACTTCCCGAATTCCCGTAAAAGTGGATCTAGTTTGCTTACCTTTTGTGCATGCAACACACAACTTACCATTCTCGTACTGTTGATGTGGCAAGCCTCGGACCAGGTTTTTATTCTCCAGCTTATGTAGCAACTTCATGCTGGCATGTGATAGTCTCCGGTGCCATAGTATAGCCTCCTCCTCCCTGCCAATCAAACATTTAGCAATTGTCATTTCTTCAATTATTATTGTATAAACATTATTTTTCCTATTGGCTATGAAGAGGGTATTACCTGTGACCGAGTCATAAATTTTACAAATTTTCTCATCAAAAAGTACTTTCATACCTTTGTCACAGAGTTGGCTTATGGAGATGAGGTTGTGTTTGAGATTTTCAACCCAGAGGACGTCAGAAATTTTAAAAGTATTGTTGCCAACAATACCTTTACCCATTACCTTGCACTTGCCGTTGTCCCCTAATGTAACACTTCCTCCTTCTTGCTTTACGAGGCTAAGGAACTTGTCGCTGTTCCCTGTCATGTGTCTTGAGCAGCCTGAATCCAAATACCACTCACACAGTTGTTCCTTAGCCACGCTGAGTCCCTACACATAAGAAGAACAAGGTATGTGTGACCTGGGTAGCAAAATAGGTCCACAATGGTTAGTCATAGTACCTTTCGGAACCCATACTTGTTTGAACTTCATGTTTTGGTTCTTATAACGACAATTTCTATATAAATGCTCAAAAGAACCACATGTATAACATTTGGCGTTCCGTTTCTTTTTCTTGATGTAATGATTTTTCTTTATCATGTTTTCATTATAAACATTTCCAAATCCTAGTCCTTGTTTATCGTTTTTGATTGACTGGTAACCAAGAATGATGTCTAGTGATTTCCTTCCTACACCAAATTTTCTGATACTCAGTTCTAAATCAGAGACTTTGGATTTCAAAAAGATGTTTTCATTTACTAGCATGACACTTTTATTTATAAAACTCTTTCTAACATTATCTTCATTTTTAGCGAGAGTTTCTATTCTTTTATTTAGGCCAACAATCTTTTCATTACCATTCTTAATTTCTAGCTTTAATGAAGCACAAGTCTGACAAGGTATAGCTTCAGTAATACTAGATTTTCCTTTGAGTTTTTCAATGGTAATTTTGAGCGATGCAATTTCATTTTTCAATTTTATTTCATTTTGCAAAACATTATAATTTTCTTGCTGTAGTTGGAAATTCATTTCTTTATAATTTTCTATAGAGGATTCAAGAGAAGTAATTTCTGAATTCATGTTTTCACAAATGTTCATTAATTCTGGTAAAGAAAATTCATCTCTTACCTTGTTCGTGTCGCTTTCACCTATTAGGCAAAGTGATGATTGCGCTACTTCGTCTTGTGGTTCGTCTTCATCGTCATCATCCCATGTTACCGCAAATGATTTCCCTTTGGCTTCGGATGACGCGTTCTTTGTTGGACAGTTTTTCATGAAATGTCCAAATTTCTTGCAGTTGAAACATTGAACACTTTTAGTAGTATTCTGTTCAGACGAGGAATTCAAAGGATTAAACTTATTAAAACGATTGAACCTTTTTGCCATTTCAGATTTTCCGGCAGGAGTTCTGATGAAGCGTCGGAATCCTCTGACCATCAGTGCATGTTCCTCATCGAGATCTTCTTTGTCACTTTCTTCGGCTTTGAGAGCGATGGTCTTTAAAGGTTTAGCCTCACCTTTTTCTCTTGTCTCGACGGTTTTGAGTTCCAGCTCATGGGATAACAGATTCCCAATCAGATCATCCAGCTTCAGCTTAGTGAGATCTCTAGCTTCTTGGATGGCCGTCACTTTAGGTCGGAAGGAACTAGGAAGCGCTCTTAGGATTTTCCGAATGAGGTCGATGCTGTCGTAAGACTTTCCCAAGGCTTTTGAGTTGTATACGATGTCGGTGAAGCGAGTGTACATGTCCTTGATGGATTCTCCTGGTAGCATGTGGAAACCATCGTACTCTGAGCTCAGCAGCGCTAATCTGGACTCCTTCACCTGAGAGGTTCCTTCGTGAGTGACTTCGAGAGTGTTCCAAATTTCCTGCGCAGTAAGACAATGAGATATACGGTTAAACTCAGTTCTGTCAAGTGCACAGATAATTGCATTCATAGCTTTACCATTTAGAGCATAACGTTTGTTATCGTTATCATCCCATTTATCTTCTGGTTTTGGTACTTCAATATCTTCAATTTTGATTGTAGGTGGGTGATAGCCTTTAGCAACAATTTTCCAAATTTCAAGATCTGAAGAGACTAGGAAAATTTTCATCCTAGCTTTCCAGTAAGCAAAATCAGTCCCATTAAATTTGGGTGGTCTAACTGTAGACTGTCCTTCAGCAAATGCTGAATCATATGTATTCATTATGAACTAGACTCAAATGGCCAAGCCTGGAGCTCTGATACCACTTGTAGGATCTAAATAAGGCCTAGAGGGGGGGGTGAATAGGCCTTTGACCAAATTATCGCAAGATAAAAATTAAGCCTAGTTTACAGCATGCAGTTTAGGAATCAGACAATCAAAGCATTCACAGAAGACACAGAATTTAACGTGGTTCGGTCCCCATGACCTACGTCCACCCCAATGAGCAATTACTTATACTGTTTCTTTAAGAAGTTACAATCTCCCTTAGATTGGTGCACCAACACCAACCTGTCAGACCAACTCAAGCTCACCAAAGCCAAAAAGAAACATACAAGTATCACTCCCCAACCCAACTTGCCCCAACAAGTTTGGTTCCCAAAGTCCCAAATAGCGGAAGAAATTATATTACAGAAATGCTGATCAAAACATTAATAACTTCACAAATAAATAAGATCAAGAGTTTAGAAAGCTCATTTGTGAAGATCTCTCTGGTTGTCGTCTTTCAGCACATCAGTAGCTTCGCAACGCTTCTTACGGAATGATGATCGGATGTCAGTAGAAGAAGTAGTCGCTGTCCCCGTGGAAGTAGTCGGTAGAAGTTCCTCACTCAAAGTGATCTCATTTTCTGCACAGGAGGAACTAGCTGCTCAACTTGCTGTCACTGCGTCGGGGATGAAGTCACGGTCGCAACGCTTCTTGCGGAACTCAATTTGGATCTCTAGAACTCCACTTATTGATGAAAATGTGAAGAGATGTACATGGGTATATATAGGATCAGCTTAACGGGTCTGTGCACTGTGCGAGGGGATCCGCTAACGTCGGCTTCGCGGGTTTAAAGCCGCTGGGACCCGCATCCGCATTAAAATCGATGTCGGTAGCCGTTGGATGTTGAATGGACGATCGAGATTGCGCCACGTCTCGCGGATTTTCCGCGTTCAGCGCCCGCCTCCGCTGACGAGCCGCCCGCCAGCGCTGACTCGAAGTCGGCAGCGTTTGGACCGCTGGATGGTGATCCGACGGTGGTGATTATTCCACGTCGCCACGTGGCTGACTCAGCGGCGCCCGCCATCTGCGACTCGATTGCGTGGTTGGTGTCCGTTGGATCGAGATCGGGCGACGGACAAGCAGCCACGTCGCCCCGCTTCGAGCGACCGTCAGATGCGAAATGAACGGCCAGGATGATGCCACGTCGACGTGAATTTTGAGCTGCGATGGAAGCGTATATGTGAACAGTACCGTATCTCTAATTTCCAGTGTATTTCAGACGTATTCTTGAGTATTTTGGCACCAAATAAATCCCAAAAATTCTGAAAAAATTCTCAAAAATCCCAGAGCTTCATATTGACATGTGAGAATTGTTTCACCTCATTTCTCCACTTGTAGAAAAAGTTTCTTCTTTGTATACTCAGTATTTTCTCGTATTTCCCCGTATTTGGACTTCAAACAATCTCCATAAATCCTGAGAAAAATCCCATGCTATTTATAGCCTATGATTAACTCTAGGGTAGAGTTTCGTAGCTATACTCTCTCGTTTGATCAGCTTGTGTAATTCCAAATGAAGTTTCAGCTCCGTATTTCAACGTACTTGAGTACGTGCATATGTAACTTGTAACTTGAGCAATCATGACTATAGGGACCTGTGACACACTCAACAAACAGATTAGAACAGTTCAGTAGGGTTTGTTATCATCAAACATAGGGTAGGATGCTGTTTCCAACACAAAGGGCAAGGGATCCTTCGGAGTCCAGGTGGGGTGAGCCCCGGCTAGGGGGATCAGGTTCCCCCGCCGGGAGTCGTTCTCTTCAGGATAAGGGGAAGGAGAAACTTTTTCCAGACTACGCTCGTGATGACGTGGCGTCGGCTGCCGTACGGCTTAATGTGCCCCCGGTTGTCCTCCGTACGCCGTCGAGGACCCCTCCTTCGGTGGCCGCGGAGATCCGGGAAAGATATCTCTGCTTCCCATACGAGGTTCGGGTTCCATTTGTCGACGAGCGGATTTGCCTTCCGAGGAGAAATGAGGTCGGCGTCTACGTCGAGATGTTCCGCCTGGGACTTCGCTTCCCGCTCCATCCCTTCTTCATCCAGGTCATGGAACATTTCACAGTGTCCCTGTGTCAGTTCACCCCGTGTTCGATCGCGGTACTGACGGGCTTCGTAACGCTCTGCTGTACCCGTGGTCTGGAGCCGACTCTCCCCCTTCTCTTCCACTTTTACCAGGTCCAGACGGTCGGTCCAGGGTCATGGCTGCTACTCCGAGCTCATTCGAGGAGGGAATGCCTGATCGGGTTACCCCGCTGGTCAGGGGATTGGAACTCGGATTATGTTTTCGTGGTCTTCTTGGGTGAGGCCCAGATTCTAACAAGCTAGGGCAGTTCTATCCATCCTCGCCCGTCGTTAGTTCTCTCAGATGCCGACCGGGCAGCCGCTGCGCTTCTGTTGGCTCTTCCTTTGGAAACGAAGTCCATCTGGTCTTTGTTGGACGACCTACTCCTAAAGGCCGTCTTGTGGTCTCCGGGTAGGTCGCTTTTTCATCCCCGGATCGCCCTATGACTCATCCTGATTTCGGTCTCCTTTGCAGGGATGGCTGGCCGTGAATTCGTCCGTGACGTCGATGAGCTGATCCGTCGTGGAGCCACTCGGAGCCGAGGTAGTACCTCTGGAAGGGCGCCTCGGAGGACCGTTGAGGAGGAAGTGCGCCGAGCCGAGCCTTCCGTGGGTAAGGTGGTGGCCGCGCCTCCCGCCTCTTCTTCTGGCGATCCCCTTCCGGGGGGTGAGGATGGTGCGAGGCGGAAGCGTTCCCCTCCGACGCCTTCGGAGCCCCACGGTGGAAAGAAGAGGAAGGAGGACGTGGATCCCTCCGGTCCGACAGGTTCCGCACTTCCCGTGGCGACCGCCAGGGATCCTTCGATAGCTTTGCCAGCCACCCCCCTCGCAGCGTCTTCGCCCGTATCACCAGGGGTCGGGGCCTTGTTGGCGAGCGACTTGGCTTCGATCGTCGTCCCTGGGAGTTCGATGTTTGTTGACCGAGCCCTGGCCCAGCAGGTTGCCGAGGTCTCCGTTCCTCCCCGGGACCGCAGCCTCCTCAAGAAGATCCCGGCCGACAAGATGTCGGATTCCTTGGTCTGGATCCTTCAACAGGTTCGGTTATCTTGCTATCCTCTCTTTCTCTTTATCCTCTTCTTAGCCCATGTCTCGTCTTTTCAGGGTTCAGCGCTCGCTGTGGAGTTGCAGTGTCGAGCCGTTCGCTTGAGGGAGCTGGAGGAGTCCTCCATGAGGGCTCAGGAGCGGGCCGGGGCGGCTGAGGTGGCTATGACGGCGGCCCAGATGGAGTCTCGGCGTCTCAACCTCCGCGTGGCCGAGTTGGAGGGACGAGTGGTTGACCTCCAAGGAAAGCTGGAGGATGCTCATCAGTCGGCTGAGGAAGCGTCGGAGTCGTTCCGCCTGGAGAGGGAGGAGCTTCAGAGGGAACTGTCGGATCGGCGCCAGGTGATGCGGCTTGCAGAGGAGGTGGAGAAGGGCGTCGTCGAGACCCTGGGGAAGAGGATCTTCGAGGTTCTCAGGGAGGCCTTCGGTAAGTATGAAGACCTCATCGCCCCTCGGATCGTCGAAGTTGTCCAGTCTTCTTTCCGGGAATGTGCGGAGCGTATTTGGCAAGCCTCACCATCGGTCGATCCCCCTCGCTCCGAGCAGGGTGAAGTGCCCGAGGATGTGTCCTCCCGAGCTCGGGCTCCCTAAGCCATCCCTCCCGGCCTTATCCTCAAATTTTTAAGCATCCGCTTCGCTTTGGGCCAGTCTACTTGAAATGGATCCCTGGCCCCCGCTATCTCCTTTGGCTTCGTTATCGGCTCCGTGGCCAACAATTGCTGGTTGCATGGCTGATAGCTTGGGCTTCCTACTTCGGGTCTTTTGTTAACCAATTTTGATCTGTCGGTGTCGATCTAGCTTCTGTAGGCGAAGAGCTCTGTCATTCGTCGTGAGTAGATTGTTTGTAGGGTGTTTCATTCGCCTTGATCCCCTGTAAATAAGACGCATTTTTGTACTCTGGTTAGCTATTATAAACGAAATCGACTTACTTGGACTTCTTGTGTACTTTGCGTTGTCGCCTTGTTCTTGGCTTAGGAATGGACGAAACTGGCGTTGGCTGGGGGGATTCTCCCCAGACTTAGGGGCGCAGGAGTCGGTCAGCGAGGGCAGAGCTCCTCGGCTTAGGACCGGTCAGCGTCCGTGTCTGCTGGGGGAATTGCCCCCAGACTTATGAGCACTGGAGTCGGTTGGCGAGGGCAAAGCTCCTCGGCTTAGGACCGGTCGGCGTCCGTGCCTGCTAGGGGAATTGCCCCCAGACTTATGAGCGCTGGAGTCGGTCGGCGAGGGCAAAGCTCCTCGGCTTAGGACCGGTCGGCGCCCGTGCCTGCTGGGGGAATTGCCCCCAGACTTATGGGCGCTGGAGTCGGTGGGCGAGGGCAAAGCTCCTCAGTCGGCGTCCGTGCCTGCTGGGGGAATTGCCCCCAGACTGATGAGCGCTGGAGTCGGTCGGCGAGGGCAAAGCTCCTCGGCTTAGGACCGGTCGGCGTCCGTGCCTGCTGGGGGAATTGCCCCCAGACTTATGGGCGCTGGAGTTGGTGGGCGAGGGCAAAGCTCCTCGGCTTAGGACCGGTCGGCGTCCGCGCCTGCTGGGGGAATTTCCCCCAGACTTATGAGCGCTGGAGTCGGTCGGCGAGGACAAAGCTCCTCGGCTTAGGATCGGTCGGCGTCCGTGCCTGCTGCGGGAATTGCCCCCAGACTTATGGGCGCTGGAGTCGGTCGGCGAGGGCAAAGCTCCTCTTCCTCCTCCAGTGAGGCGGCGGTCCCCAACCTTTCATGCTATTGGTGTCATGTCAACTCCATCGGGGTTTTAAATGAAGATAACAAAAGGGATGCATTTGTACTCTCAAGAGTCCTGCCGGACCGGTACATTTGGAGGAAATGGGAAAGAAAAGAAATGAAGCTAGACAGAGGGATGTAAACTTAGATAACTCCCTCATACTAGGCCGCTTCCGGGGGGAGAGACGTCGCCCGCTCACTCTATGATGCGGAGGGGGCCTTGGATGGTGTTGATCTTCTTCCCCTTGTCTGGCTGTGTGGAGGTCCCTTCTCCGTGGGCCGGCTCGTCGGCCTGATTCCTGGCGTGCCCTCGGCTCATCAGCTTCTCAATGTCCTTTTTCAAATGCCAGCAATCTTCTGTGTCATGACCATCGTCCTTGTGGTACTTGCAGTACTTCTCCATGTTCTTCCCGCCTCTTTTAGCCTTCGGTGGGGGGCGATCAGCTCGCTCTTCCTTCTGTACTTGGGCGAGAATGGCGTCCGGGGTGATGTCCCTCGCGCTTTCTCCCCGCTGCCTGTTCCTCTGCCTCTTCTCGGTCCGGTACCCTTCGGGGCTAACTCGTCCACCGTCGCCGCGCTTGGTCCCTCGAGCGGCTTTTCCTGCATCCTTGGCCAAGGCCTCCTCGGTCAGCATGAAGCGTTCGGCCCTTGCCATGATCCCAGGGAGGTCCTTCGGGGGGTCGTTGTGTAGGGACTTCTTGAGGCCCCTGTGGCGAAGTCCTTTCTTAAGGGCCGTCTGGACCACCAGGTCGGGTGGGTTGTTCACGTTCAGCCTTTCCGCATTGAAGCGACGCATGAACTGTCGGAGTGGCTCGGCCGGGCCTTGCACTATGTTGAACAGATGTTCAGCACCAGGTTTGATCAGCCTCCCCGCCATGAACTGTTTGCAGAACAACTGGGCGAGTTGTTCGAAACTGTCGATGGAGCGGCCGGGCAGGCTGTGGTACCAGATCATCGCCGCTCCCCTGAGAGTAGAATAGAAGCCCCGGTAAAGCAGGTCATCGTCAGCTCCCTGGAAGGCCATGTCCCCCTCGTAGTCCATCACGTGGTGCGCCGGGTCCCCTATTCTGTCGTACTTTCCCAGCACCGGGATCCTGAATCGAGAGGGGACCCGTGCGTCGGTTATTCTCCGTGATAAGGGACACCGATCTCCGTGGATGCCTCCGGGGATGCGGTACTCGCCTGCCTCTGGATCGATCGGGGGTGGAGGTAGCACCGGCGCCAGCGGGGCTGGCTCCGCAGCCTTCGCCACGCTGGGGGTCGGGCTGCCCCGACGCTCCCGACTCCTCCTGCGGGAGCTCCTGCTCCGCCGTGATCTGTCTCTCGAGTGGTGTCATTCGCTTCTCCTGCGGCGGGACGACCGTGATCGACGAGACGATGCCGTCCTCGATTCGCCGTCCGTCCCTTCGGTCTCTCTTCGGCTCCTTTCACGATAAGGTCAGGAGGCGCGTGACCTCGCCTGACGAGAGCCGGACAGCGTGAACCGACGCTCCGTGTTCGGTTTCTGGGCCCCGTGGTCGTCGACCACGGCAGACCGCAAGTGCGGGGGATCCCCGGTCCATCGATGGCCATCGTCCAACGTGCCCTTGTTGGGCGGCGCCGGGCCGACGAGTTGCTGCACCGTCGCGACCAACGTCTGGAGGCTTGCGTTGGTCTCCTGAGCCAGGGCGCGGAGTTGTTCTTGCGTGGCCAGTTCTGAGCCGCCGGTCTCTTCGGTTGAGAGGGCATGGTGGTCGCCGACGGGCATGTCCTCGGGGTTGCCATTCGATGCGTCATTCCCCTCCTCCGGGATGGGGGGCATGCGCTTCCTTCCATTGCAGGCTCGTGCCATTGTTGGTGTGGTTTTCTGCTTTGTGGGATGATTTTCAGGTTCCCACAGACAGCGCCAGATGTTTCAGAGTGTTTTCTCACTACAAAGCGTTGACCGTGGAGAACCCGGTCAACGTGGTCAAGGGGCCCGCTTAGGGTCCCTTGGGGGGCTTCGAATTGGTGCAGAAGGGGCGAGAGGAAGCCTCGGCCCTGGTTGAGACGCTCGGCCTCGGATAGACGAGCTCGGCCTCGGTTGGGAGGGGGACGAGGGGTAGCCTCAGTCGCCCGGGTAGATGCACGGCCGAAGGGCGGCGAGGGGGAATCTCGGACCCGACTAAGACGCTCGGCCTCGGTTGGGCGTGCTCGGCCTCGGCAGGTCGACGGTGAGGGGAAGCCTCACAATTCAGTCGATCGAGTGGTCGGAGAGGGGCGAGGGGTAGTCTCGGCCTGTTGATCAGCTGTCCACCTGCGTAGACGAGAACGCTCGTCAGGGGGCCGGACCTTGGTTCCGGCCAAATCCCCTCCGATGCCTAAGTCAGATAGTGATCTGAGAAAGGAGGCCCGGCGGAGACGGTTCGACTCGTGAGGAGATCGTAACGGCGTCTCTCGGCGCGAGCGGGGGAGGAAGGAGATGAATTGGGGGAACGAGGTCGTTGATGGAGTACCTTAGGTTTTGTTACCTGAGATGCGGTCCTTTTCTTCGTCGTCCTCCGAGCCCTTTTGTAGAGCTCCCTGCGTGATTGCCTCTGGCCCACGTCCCACGCCCGCCCTCGATCGTGCCCCATCAATCCGCCCCCTCGCCGCCGCTCTCTTCGCCATTCCAGCACCTCCCCATTACCGCCATTTAGTGGTTGCGCGTTCGGGGGAACGGTTTTCGCAGGAGTGGGTGAGTGTCCAGCGGGTTATCGGGGCCGGGTCGGATCGACATTCGAGAAGATCCCTTACAGGGCCTTTGTTGAATGGGCTTGAGGATGCAGGTGGGCCTTCGACCAGTAGTCGGGCTCCTGGGCTCGTGTCTTTTGGGGTCTCGGTCAAATAGGCGTAACAAATGTTAAGTGTGAGAATATAACCCTACAAGTCAATGATGTCCCTTTTGGGGATGCACCATCGGAAAATACTCTTTTGGAGGTGAAAGCAAGTGTGAAATGTGATTCAATTGTGGAGCCCTTTTGGGGTCACAATTGGAAGTGGTAGCGGTCACGGGCTATGGTTCTTTATGACTCAATGGCGTCCCTTTTGGGGAAGCGTCATCGGGGATATCCTTTTGGGAGTTAAAATGACGGGATAGTGTAGTGGCTTAAGAATCAGGTCTCATGAAAATTAAGTTGATACTTCTTTTTGAGAAGATCAAACTCATCCTTTTGGGATGATCGGTTCTCTAATACAATCTTTTGGATTCATATAAGAGAATTAAATTAGAAACTTAAATTTAAGCCACATAAAAAATAATTCAATCCAAATGAACCCAACTCAACATGTGAACAAAAGTTCCATAGCAATCACGATCCATGGAAAGAAATTTAGCAATTCATATGGATAAACAATACTAACTTCATATAAATCATTATCAAATCCATACAACCCAATTAAGCACAAATGAAAACCAAAGACAAAGGAAAGAGATCACCAAATGGTGCTACAAATGAGTCCTTTCTTCTTTTCCCTTTTTCTTGTCCAAGCTCCTCCAAGTTTCTTGCCTCCAAGCCCACCAAGAGCCTCAAGAACCTCTCTATTTCAGCTATAGAATGAACTACAATGGGATATAATGGAATATATTGGAATGCCATAAGATGAAGCTCTCCCATCCTTTTATAGGCTTAGAATCCCAAGGGGTTTATAGTGCTTGGCTCTTCATTTCTCCACTCTTTAGTTGAGAATCAATTCCATGACTCTTCATTTTCCATTCTTTATTTTAGAATAAATTACATGAAACCATTCAAATCTTGGCCTCTTCATCTTCCACTCTTTATTTGAAATTAAATTCACATGTCTCTTCATTTTTTGTCTCTTTGGCTTCTGGTCATGCAAATAAGCTTAAGAGTGGCAAATTGGTGGAATTTGGGCTGGCCTGCTGGGCTTCTTTTTATTTTTCAGAAATTGCTTTTCGCCTTCAAAAATTCAAGAAAAATACCTAGAGGCTTAGGAAAATTCTCAGAAAATACTGGAAATTCCCTAAGGCCCCTAGAAGTACCTGAAAAGTATGAGGTGTAGAAATTAGTCCAAATAATAATAATATGAATTAAACCATGAACTAAAATCAATATAAAATCATTTTAAGCCTCCAAAATTGTAGAAAATTCCACCAAGCTCCAAAAAGTACAGAAAAATAGATGTAGCACCACAAAAATACTATGAGCACATAAAAAATAATGGAAAGCTACAAAGATCGCTAAAAACTCTATTTTGTGCACAAATCAACGATATGCTCAATAAACCAATTTTAATTCAATTATGCTTATCATGAAGCTTAGTTAAACTATATTCATGCACAAAATGCCCAGAAATAGGGGGAATAAATATGTAATATTCATACTGAATCACAACCCCCAACTAGCTATTTGCTAGTCCCTAGCAAAATATGCGATAAATTCGGATTCCATTGAAAAAAACGAGCAACAAACTCAGGATATTATCATGGCCTACTCCAAAAATTATTTCCAAATGATTTCAAAGTCAATATACACATTGTATGAAAATGAACAACATATGACATTCTCCTCAATCTAATTCAAAGAAAAGTAAAGTAGTAAGCATTGTATGCATTTGTTAGGACATTTCACAAATCATATCATAGTTTTCAACCTTCAATGAAATGGCCAATACGAAAAATATTTCTTCTAAGTAGTGGGAGTTTGAGATTGCATCACTCATATTTTTTATTCCCTCATTTATTCATCATTTTTTTGTATATATCCTATTACCAGGAAAATATACATTTTTCTTTTTCTTTTCATTTTCTATTTTTTTGTTTTCTCTCTTTTTTTAATGTTTTTTGTTTTGCTTTCACGCAATAATGCTATGAGATGCAAACACGGCCACCTTTGTGTACACGCGATAACGCTATATAGACAAAGGGCTAGAATGACTCCTAAATCTCATCTTTGGCGTCCTCCCCAATGTTTCGTGGGGCACCGGATACTCAACTTGATTAGAAGAAACATTCACTTATTATAACTCTATTTCTCATTCTAAACACAAGTTATCAACTCATCCACCCACTTCGTAGGAGAAACAAAGCATAAACCATTGGCCACACCCTATCCAATCAAAAACTAAGCCATTCATCCTAACTCAAGCAATTACTTACACCAAACTTTTTCCAAATTATTTCAAGGTGAGTATCACGACATATAGATTTGTTTCATACATTACATATTAACATTTGAATCCATATGGAAAAGAAATTAAACCATGCCATTCAAACATATATGAATTTGATACCAAAATAATAATCCGAAAAATTACATGGAATTAATCTTTTAGGGACTAAGCAAAAAAGGCATAGGAGAAGGCAACCAAACGATATGCTCAAAGATGAACGGATGATGATGAATGAATTTTTTTAATTATAAAAAAAACAAAAACTAGCGAACTAGCATCCAACGTCATAGTACCCCCAACTAAAAATAAACTTTGTCCTCAAAGTGTGAAGGGAAACTAGATTTATTAAAACGATGCTAGATGATAAAAAAAAGAAAAAGAAAACATGCGAAAGCAAACTAATTTTATTTTATTTTTAATTTACACTTAAAGGAAGGAATACACCTTAGCAAATGGTGGATCCCGAATATGTAATAGGGGAGGAAGCTGCTCGATCATATCTTTGCGATCCTCCGCCAATATTCTTCCTCCGCGCTTAGCACTAGCGGCCACCAACACAATCCCCAGCATCTCCATCAGATATACATATTTGTCCTGCATGAGATGGATTATGTTAGTAAATGTGGGACTCAAATGATTTTTAATGAAAACATCCCAAATATAGTCATCAAAATGATTAATAGAAATTAACGTATAATGATGACCATTCCCTGAAAAAGGTGCACCAATCTCGGTATGATATGCAACCACTGGGGAGAGGAGTGAAAGATGCTGGAATAGAACTAGAGGGAAACACAATCCAGGCTCAGTTACAATGATATCTGAACTTGTGTCCTTAACTGCATCCTCCTCATGATCATCCAAAACTGTATGCTCGTCCTCTCCATCTCTGCACACATCACCACAAGGAAGCTCTGACGGGTCCATCATCAAATCCTCTGGAGTCCCCACCAATGTCGGAGCATCCTCACTCAGGGACTCTAGACGGTCCCAAGCATCCTCAGGTGTGTACTCCATGAAAGCTCCATTGTCCAACATCTCCATGAAAATTTGTGCATCTTCCTGCAGCCCCTCGTAGAAGAACTGGAAGAGAACATCAACCGTGTATTCATGATGTGGACAGCCACTAACTGCATCTGTGAACCTCCTCCAGGCCTGAAAGAAGGATTCACCATCGCGCTGTGCAAAGATGGCAATTTTGAGCTTCAAAAACCTGTCCTTGTGCAAAGAAGATGAAGGTGCATCATATCGAAATTTTGTGCCATGAAAGTCCATCACAAAATTTTTTTAAGAAAAAAAATGACTCAAAAAGTGCAAAATAAAGAAATAAAGAGACTCAACACTAAAGAAGGAAGTACTACACCCAAGGTCCCCAAAACCAACCAAAAATGTGAAATGCAAAAATCGTTGTCCCCGGCAACGGCGCCAATTGATTCAATCGAAATTATGCGCAATCCAAATAGGGTGCACACGATCTCCCCCTGAAGTGAAAGGGTGTCGAAGCAATACAAAATAACCTGGTGAGCCCAGGGTCGAACTCAGGGACAAGTCGTCTCGCATTCACAGAGTCAATCAAAGATGGCTAAGGGTGTAAGAACGTCCAACTACTAAGAAAGATGTGGTGGTGGAAAGTATGTGTGGTAAAATGTATCAAACTACTCTATAAAAATGAGGGATAGAGGATTGGATAGGCAAGTGGCAAGGAGCTAGGAGGAACGCATGGATCGTGGATTTGTTAGGATCAATGTTAAGTGTGAGAATATAACCCTACAACTCAATGATGTCCCTTTTGGGGATGCACCATCGGAAAATACTCTTTTGGAGGTGAAAGCAAGTGTGAAATGTGATTCAATTGTGGAGCCCTTTTGGGGTCACAATTGGAAGTGGTAGCGGTCACAGGCTATGGTTCTTTATGACTCAATGGCGTCCCTTTTGGGGAAGCGTCATCGGGGATATCCTTTTGGGAGTTAAAATGACGGGATAGTGTAGTGGCTTAAGAATCAGGTCTCATGAAAATTAAGTTGATACTTCTTTTTGAGAAGATCAAACTCATCCTTTTGGGATGATCGGTTCTCTAATACAATCTTTTGGATTCATATAAGAGAATTAAATTAGAAACTTAAATTTAAGCCACATAAAAAATAATTCAATCCAAATGAACCCAACTCAACATGTGAACAAAAGTTCCATAGCAAATCACGATCCATGCAAAGAAATTTAGCAATTCATATGGATAAACAATACTAACTTCATATAAATCATTATCAAATCCATACAACCCAATTAAGCACAAATGAAAACCAAAGACAAAGGAAAGAGATCACCAAATGGTGCTACAAATGAGTCCTTTCTTCTTTTCCCTTTTTCTTGTCCAAGCTCCTCCAAGTTTCTTGCCTCCAAGCCCACCAAGAGCCTCAAGAACCTCTCTATTTCAGCTATAGAATGAACTACAATGGGATATATTGGAATATATTGGAATGCCATAAGATGAAGCTCTCCCATCCTTTTATAGGCTTAGAATCCCAAGGGGTTTATAGTGCTTGGCTCTTCATTTCTCCACTCTTTAGTTGAGAATCAATTCCATGACTCTTCATTTTCCATTCTTTATTTTAGAATAAATTACATGAAACCATTCAAATCTTGGCCTCTTCATCTTCCACTCTTTATTTGAAATTAAATTCACATGTCTCTTCATTTTTTGTCTCTTTGGCTTCTGGTCATGCAAATAAGCTTAAGAGTGGCAAATTGGTGGAATTTGGGCTGGCCTGCTGGGCTTCTTTTTATTTTTCAGAAATTGCTTTTCGCCTTCAAAAATTCAAGAAAAATACCTAGAGGCTTAGGAAAATTCTCAAAAAATACTGAAAATTCCCTAAGGCCCCTAGAAGTACCTGAAAAGTATGAGGTGTAGAAATTAGTCCAAATAATAATAATATGAATTAAACCATGAACTAAAATCAATATAAAATCATTTTAAGCCTCCAAAATTGTAGAAAATTCCACCAAGCTCCAAAAAGTACAGAAAAATAGATGTAGCACAACAAAAATACTATGAGCACATAAAAAATAATGGAAAGCTACAAAGATCGCTAAAAACTCTATTTTGTGCACAAATCAACGATATGCTCCATAAACCAATTTTAATTCAATTATGCTTATCATGAAGCTTAGTTAAACTATATTCATGCACAAAATGCCCAGAAATAGGGGGAATAAATATGTAATATTCATACTGAATCACCCTTCCATTGGTCAAAACCAACCACCACCTAATACAAACACAGCTTCATCTCTTACCTCTCAACATCAGCATTACTTCTCTGCTTAATTTTCAAACAAACATGTTTTCTCATCGTTAGTTAAAAGGCTCATTAATTAGAAACCTAATCTTTTGACTAATGCTACAAACTTGTCCCCTGCTAATCTTCTTAAGGACGTCTTCTCCCTTGCAAACTATTCTGCAACCCCAAACTTCAATTAGCACCAAACCAGTTTCCCAAAACCTATTTCCCAAATCAAACACATCTTCATCACACTCCCTGATCAACAAATCAGCCCCTCAACACAAATCCCCCATCAAATTTGGCCCTCAAACAAATCACACCCAAAATCCATTTCCAAATATAAACTCAGATCTGAAACTAAGATCAAACAACTTCAGAACCCAAATCAAAAAAAAAATTTAGATCCAAAACAGCTTCTGATTCAAACCCAAACAACTTCAGATCTGAAATCAAAAACAGCTTCAGATCTTCCCCATTCCTCCATCCTGTGCATCCCCCTTGCCTGGGATTCGCCGCACCAGCTTGCGCGAGCCACCGCCGGCCGCCGCTCGGGGAAGCCGCCAGGCCGCATGCTGCTGCTGCTGTTGCTGCGCGCGCGGGCGCCGGAGAGCCGCCGCCGCCCTGCCGAAGGAAGCCGCCGCTGCCCTGCCGGAGGACGCCACCGCCGGCCAACCCCCTCCCCGCGTGCCCGCGTGCGTGAGCCCTCCCTTGGTGCATGAGCTTCTTGCTGCAAACATAAAACAAAAAAGAGAAAGAAAGAATAGATTAAAGAAAGAGAGAGTGACGGATAGAGAGGTTAGAGAGAGAGTGTGTGTGTGTATGTGTGTGTCACGCCCCGCTTCCAAAAACAGCGGAGGCGAAGCGTGACTAGGCCCGCTTAGGCCAGAGCTAAGGAGCCCTGACCCAATAAGCGTCTGTGTGGTACCAAGATGAAGGTACAGGTCCCTGCATGTTAGTACAGAACAATAAGAGTACAAGAAAGGAAAAGACAATTCATTTTATTCCAACATATCAAAAGTACCAAGTCCAACGCCCGCAGGGCTACAACTGCAGAAACGGAAATCTAACGGTGCAAGCACCCAACCTAAACAAGGAAACAAAAGGTGCTACGCACCCAACTAAAGGAAATGGATAGCTCTAGAAACTGCAACGAGAAGTCTCTAGCTCTGGTCCTCCTCAGGATCGTACTCGGGATCAGCACTCTCTGGCTCCTCGTCAACGTGCAAGTCAGTCTCCTCGACGTACTATGGCTCAATCCCTGACGTACAGCACCAAAAGAAGGAACTGTACATCAGGTAAGGTCTACAAGAAGAGGTTAGACCAAACTGCAAGTGCACCAATTATTTAACAATTTTTTACTGGTTGATTAACATGCTGAGGTTATAACAGATGAACAAGACGAAAGTACACGTAACAGGAAGGTAAACATGACAAGTAGTAGTCGCAGCGAGTGCTACCGACTACGGGACTAGCATACAGGTGTCAGGACAAGACGGGACATGGAGAGCCAGACAGGACAAGACAAGACACAAAAAAGGGTTCACGCCTTTACGGTTCGAGGGGGATCAGACCCTCTTGCCACGTGCACGATCAACCCTACCCCAAAACCCCAAGAATCGTGACAGGACAAGGTATCACTTGCTCTAGCTTGACAAGTGCCCTATTGCTCTCTGATCTGTGTATCGGTACAAGGGATCACCTGCTCTAGCTTGACAGGTGCCCTATTGCCCATCGGGCTGTGAATCAGTACAAGAGATCACTCGCTCTGGCTTGGCGAGTGCCCTATTGCCCAGCGGGCTGTGCAAGACGGAAAGGGACATGGCAAGACGGGAAGGACATGACACGACAAAACAGGAGGGGTTGTACTAGGGTGTCCACAACTCACACACACACATGTCAGTCCTATGATGTCAAAATTGTTGTTGTTGGACTCAGACTTCGTTGTCAAGTCTGAACCATTAAGGGTGTCCCGGACGCTATCATTTCACGTCCGGTTCTCATCGTTCCAAAATTTCAGTTCTAACAAGACTAAGGCCTAAACATGGCCAAGAACGCAAGTGGTACACTTGCCTGCGGTGGCGAGTGCGTCGTCCTCCTGGAATGCTTCGTCCAAACGTCTAACCGGCGGAGGAACATCTGAAAATCGTGACACGGCGACAGTGTCAGATCGCGATTCGATAACTCCTATTAGGGTTGTGTCTAGGTTATCGGGACTATCCTATTCATAAAAATCACATTTTTAATGCATTTAGCCTAATCGACGATCTATCCTATGTGCACATGCATAAAGTTCATTCGTCGATTTATCTACGGTTGTGCAACGTTTTAAGGATCAACGGAAAATAAATTTAATTGATTAAGTTCCTGTTTTTAATTAGGGTTTGATCATTTACGGTGGGGGTTTCTACGAGTTTAGGGGACCAACCTGAAAATGACGATTGCACGAAGATCCGGCGTCGGATCTGAAAAGGTGGAAGCTTTGCGTCGTCCGGAAGCTCCTAGGCCGCGGGTAGCGCAGCGAGGAATGTTAATCGTTGGTGATGTAGTCGGCTTCCGTTGGTGGTGGCGAAGATCTCAGCGTCTCCCGGGGTCGTCGTTGCTAGATCCAAGATCGGATCGCCACGCGAGGAGAAGATGGATCTCGGAAAGGGAAACGAGATGGCGACCGGAGCTTGGCCGCAAGATTCAGATCTGAGGAGATGAGGGGTGGTCGGCTATTTGTGGGAAAAATTGGAAGAAGAAGAAGAAACAGGAGAGAGAAGAGAAGGGAAAGAAGAATGGAGAATGGAAGATGGGGGCGCAAAGGAGGAGGAAGGAGAGGTAGGGAAAGAGAAAGAGGTAAGTTGGGGAAGATGACAACTCAAAGCAATGAGAAGAAAAGAGAAACAGCCGCGCGTTTAAATAAGAAAACAAACGACGGCTAGGTCAGAAATTAGGGTTTTGGGGTCGACTAGTCGGTCTGTGAAGGGCAGTTGACCGACTAGTTTGAGAACTAGTCGGTCGGTCGTCCAACTGAGACCAACTAAAAGCAAACAGAGAACAATGTCAGTACAGGGTTGATAGATTTAGTCGGTCTGTGAAGACTCGTCGACTGACTAGTTTGCAACCTAGTCGGTCGGCCAGTGTTCATTGTCCGACTAAAGGGTAAAAGGTCGACAAGAGATTTTGAAAATTAGTTGGTCAGCGAAGGAAATCTAACCGACTAGTTCGTCAACTAGTCGGTCGGTATTCGTTCTTTGACCGACTAACAATAAACAGTAACTTGACTGCATGAAATGATCCCTAACTTAGTCGGTCTGCGAAGAAGTGTTGACCGACTAGTTGTGAAACTAGTCGGTCAGTGGATGAACCTAGACCGACTAAGAGTAAACAGTAACTCAGTGGAAAAATCTGACGGAAACTAGTCGGTCCATGAAGAGTTTCTGACCGACTAGATGTCAATCTAGTCGGTCGGTCCTTGTTCTTGAACCGACTAAAATGTACACCAAGTCTCCAAATGTAGTGCGAAGCTTCGGGATGGGTTCTAGGGTTTCCTAAGTTGAGTCTGGCTCTAAGATATGGCATCATGAAGCACGCTCAGCTCCAGATAGGGGGAAAGGAATACTGGAAAGAAGAAGATAGAAGACAAACAATCTTATATATTTAAATAAACATCATCATACAAAAACCAGCCGTTACATCCTACCCACCTTAAGAAAATTCCACCCTCAGAATTTCTATCAGAAAAGGTGAGGGTAACGCTCTCTCATCTCATCCTCTCTCTCCCAAGTGGACTCTCCAGGTGATCCGTGACACCACATCACTCTCACCAGGTCGACTACCTTATTCCTCAACTGCTTCTGTCGACGGTCCAAAATCTGCACGGGCTGCTGGTCATAGGTCAGGTCCGGACGGACCGTGATCTCCGAGAAATCCACCGTGTGTGACGGATCACTGACGTACCGACGCAACTGAGATACGTGGAATACGTCGTGAACTCCCACCAAAGGTGGTGGCAGAGCAAGGCGGTAGGCCACTGCTCCCACACGCTCTAGCACATCGAAAGGTCTGATGTACCTCGGACTCAGCTTCCCCTTCTTCCTGAATCGGATCACTCCGCGGTTCGGAGAAATCTTCAGGAAGACGTGGTCTCCAGGCTGAAACTCCAAAGGTCTCCTCTTGGCATCCGCCCAATGCTTGAATCGATCCTATGCAACTCTGAGCTTCTCCCTGATGTCTCTCACGACATCCACAGCTTCTACTATCATCTCCAGACCGAATAGCTCCCGATCTCCAACGTCATCCCAGCTCAGTGGCGATCGACATTTCCTCCCATATAAGGTAGCAAACGACGCCATGCCAATGCTCACCTGGTAGCTGTTTTTATAAGAGAACTCCACCAAATGGAGATGGTCCTCCCAAGATCCTTTCAAATCGAGCGTACAAGCTCGCAGCATATCCTCCAGAATCTGAATAGTCCGCTCGGACTGGCCATCGGTCTGCGGGTGGTACGCCGTGCTGAAACTCAGACTCGTACCCAAATTCTCCTGCAGACTTCTCCACAACTGAGATGTGAACCTCGAGTCTCTGTCAGACACGATGCTCACGGAGACCCCGTGTAAGCGTACAATCTCCTGTACGTACACGGTCTACGTCACAACCAGAACTAAAATGAAGTAGAGAGAAGTAAAACAAACTTTTACCTCTAGATACTTCCTTGCCAAAGCTTCCGTAGACTGGCCCACTCAGAAAGGAATGAAATGCACAGACTTAGTCAATCGATCTACGATCACCCAGACTGCGTCGTTCTGTTTCGGGGTCCGAGGTAAACCAATCACAAAATCCATCGTAATATGTTGCCACTTCCACTCCGGAATAGGAAGTGGTTGCAACAACCCAGCAGTACGATGGTGCTCGGCCTTCACCTGTTGGCATATCAAACACTTGGCAACGCTCCGTGCCACACTCCTCTTCATGCCAATCCACCAGTAATTCAATCAAAGGTCTTTATACATCTTGGTACCACCAGGATGTATAGAATAAGGCGAGCTATGAGCCTCGCTCAAAAGCTCCTCCTGAACATCACCCGCAGGTACGCAGAGTCTGCTGCCATACCGCAGCGAACCATCCTCATGAATCACGAACTCCGCATGCAGTCCAGCTTCAACATGTCTCCTGATCCTCTGCAACTTCGGATCCCCTGCCTGTGCTGCATTGATCCGATCCACGATCGTGGACTGAATCTGTAAATTCATGAATGAAAGAACCACACCAGGTAGGAAGACCTCCAAATCCATCTCCTTCAGCTCCTGCTGAATCCTCCAGTTAGCAGTATGTATCATTGCAGTAGGAAGTCTACTCAAGGCATCCGGCACTACGTTCACCTTCCCCGGATGATACTGCAAATCTATCTCATAGTCAGCCATGAGCTCCAACCATCGTCTCTGACGCATGTTGAGCTCCTTCTGCGTGAATATGTACTTCAAACTTTTGTGATCGGTGAAAATCTGCACGCTCTCACTCAGTAAGAAGTGCCTCCAAATCTTCAATGCAAATATCACCGCTGCCAACTCCAGATCGTGCGTCGGGTAATTCTTCTCGTGCGTTCTCAGCTGACGAGAAGCATACGTGACCACATGGCCATGCTGATGCAGAACGCATCCTAGGCCCTTCCCCGATGCATCACAATATACTTCGAAGCCTCCGCTCCGATCCGGTACTGCCAAAACTGGTGTCACGGTTAACCTCGCCTTCAAGATACTGAAAGCCTCCTCACAAGCATCAGACCACTGAAACTCCACATCCTTCCTCGTCAGCTTCGTCATCGGCTCAGCAATCTTCGAGAAATCCTTGATGAACCGCCGATAATAGCCTGCTAAACCAAGGAAGCTCCTGATGTCGGACGCTGACTGCGGAGTCGGCCAATCTCGAACTGCTCTGACCTTCTCCGGATCTACCGATATGCCATCGCCGGACACCACGTGTCCCAGGAATGCGACTCTGTCCAGCCAGAACTCGCACTTGCCATACTTGACATACAACTTGTGTCGCCTCAGCGTCTCCAGCACTGTCCTCAGATGACAGCTGTGCTCCTCCTCAGTCTTCGAATAAATAAGAATGTCGTCAATAAAGATAACGACGAACTTATCCAGGAAGTCATAGAAAATCAAGTTCATAAGGTTCATGAACACAGCTGGAGCATTGGTCATGCCGAAAGGCATCACCACAAACTCATAGTGCCCGTACTTCGTCCGGAAAGCTGTCTTCGGGATGTCATCCTTCTTCACCTTCAGCTGATGATATCCGCTCCTCAAATCCAACTTCGAGAAAACTCTCGAACCTTCCAGCTGATCAAAAATGTCATCGATACGCGGCAAAGGATACTTGTTCTTCACGGTGACAGCATTCAATCCTCGATAGTCCACGCACATCCTGCGGGACCCATCCTTCTTCTTCACAAGTAACACTAGTGCACCCCACGGTGACACACTAGGGTGGATGAAACCATTCTGCAACAGCTCATCCAATTGCTTCCGCAACTCCTCTAGCTCCGCGGGAGCCATCCTATACGGCGCCTTCGATAACGGCTGCGCACCCGGCATCAGATCGATGCTGAACTCTAAAGCTCTGTCGGGTGGCAGACCCGAGATATCCTCTGGAAAGACGTCGTCGAAATCTCTGACAACCGCTGGTCGGTCGATCTCCATCTCTATAGCTGCTAGGACTGGCATCTCCGGCTTGGCCCGAAATTTGATGGGCCCAAGCGATTCTCTCTGCTGCGGAACTCGAACTCCTGATGGCCTGGAATCCGGAATACCACTCTCTTGTTGTGACAGTCGATCGAAGCGTGGAAATCTCCCAGCCAGTCGATGCCAAGGACGACATCGAAAGATCGTGGACGATGAAATCTGCATATAACTCATGTCCACTGACCACTAGAGGAATCGACCGACATCCCATGTTCACAGTCACCACTCCATTCCCTGTAGTGATGTCCCAACACTTAGGAAGTGTGTGGGTAGGAATGGAGTGCTTTGTTATAAACCTCCGGGATATGATGCACATAGATGCACCTGAGTCAAACAAAGCCAAAGCAGGGTGAGAGGACACAAGAATGGTGCCTAGGGGACAAAGGGTCTAAGGTCAAAACACTACTCTAATAATCAAACAAATAAGCAACACTAACAAGACTAGCAATACAATATAGCTATGAAATGAAACGACTAGGTCAAGGAGTTACCTGCAATCACTCCATCCAGCTCCTCAGTCTCAACAGCAGTCATCGTATAGGCCGGCCTCTGAGGCTGCACTGCTCGCTGGTACATCTGCCTCTGTGGCACCAAGGGTGGTCCACGAACAGCAGGTCCTCTCTGGACTGGGGCAGGCGCCCTCATCTGCAACGGGGCTGGCGCTCCAACAACAGCATTGCGGGCTCTCGGACAATCCTTCGCAGCATGCGAAGCATCTCCACAAAGTAGGCACAGACCCAGTTTCCTCCTACAATTGGTCTGAACATGTTCGGGCTTGCCGCAGAAATGGCACGGACCCTTGCTCTGCTGCTGCACTGGTGCTCCAGGTCTCTTGAATGGCACAGTCTGGACTGGCCTTATCACCGACCTGGCAGGTGGCCGGTACTGCTCCATATGGCGCTTCCCTCTGTCCGCTGGAGTGTCAGGCAGGTGCGAAATCGTCTCATGATTATTCGCAGCATCTAACACTTCCCTCATAGTCGAGAAACTAGCAGAGGACATGGAAGCCTGGACCTCCGGACGAATTCCCTGACGGAACCGCTCAGCTCGGGTCTCCTCCTTCTTCACCATATGCGGGGAAAAACGGCTCAGCATCTCGAACTCAGCCTCATACTCGTCGATAGTCATGTCCCCCTGCTTCAGATCCACGAACATGCCCATCAGCTCTCTCCTAGCTGCCTTGGTAAAGTACTTCTCCTTGAACATGTGGCGAAAAGTCTTCCACTCCACCGGCTTCTGCAGATGCCTCTCCTCAATACGCCACCAGTTTCGGGCAATCTCAGTCAGCTGCATCTTCGCGATTTCTACTCAAGTCTCATCTGGAATCTTGGCAATAACCAACTTCTCCTCAGTGCTCTGGATCCACTCATCGGCACCCAGAGGTCCTTCCTTCCCAGAGAAGGTCTTCGGCTGAAGTTCGTTGAACTGCTTCACTCCTGGAGCAGCTCGCGGAACGGGCGGAGGTGGAGGTGGTGCAACAGGTGGGGCCTGGGCAGCACGGTTGGACTGCTGCACCAGCTGATGCTGCACCTCAAGCATCTCTCGCATCACGCCAAGGAACTGGCGGAACTCAGCACCCTGGTCCTCCAGACCGTCATCACTCAAATTCGAGGATCGAGTAATGCGTTACCCAGCCATCATGTGTTCAGAAACGAAGACACAGGTTAGACTCGTACAATGTTCGAATATCAAAATGAATGTCCTTACTCCTACTGTTCTGTACTTGCAGAAGATTGGGACGTGGACCTGCATGGGCCACCACTAAAACCTGTCACGCCCCGCTTCCCAAAACAGCGGAGGCGAAGCGTGACTAGGCCCGCTTAGGCCAGAGCTAAGGAGCCCTGACCCGATAAGCGTCTGTGTGGTACCAAGACGAAGGTACAGGTCCCTGCATGTTAGTACAGAACAATAAGAGTACAAGAAAGGAAAAGACAATTCATTTTATTCCAACATATCAAAAGTACCAAGTCCAATGCCTGCAGGGCTACAACTGCAGAAACGGAAATCTAACGGTGCAAGCACCCAACCAAAACAAGGAAACAAAAGGTGCTACGCACCCAACTAAAGGACATGGATATCTCTGGAAACTGCAATAAGAAGTCTCTAGCTCTAGTCCTCCTCAGGATCGTACTCGGGATCAGCACTCTCTGGCTCCTCGTCAACGGGCAAGTCAGTCTCCTCGATGTACTCTGGCTCAATCCCTGACGTACAGCACCAAAAGAAGGAACTGTACATCAGGTAAG
Organism: Scilla litardierei; assembly: GCA_030789695.1. Lineage (NCBI taxonomy): Eukaryota > Viridiplantae > Streptophyta > Magnoliopsida > Asparagales > Asparagaceae > Scilla > Scilla litardierei. Next base: position 29,856,574 of record CM061135.1, read on the forward strand.
GTCTACAAGAAGAGGTTAGACCAAACTGCAAGTGCACCAATTATTTAACAACGTTTTACTGGTTGATTAACATGCTGAGGTTATAACAGACGAACAAGACGAAAGTACACGCAACAGGAAGGTAAACACGACAAGTAGTAGTCGCAGCGAGTGCTACCGACTACGGGACTAGCCTACAGGTGTCAGGACAAGACGGGACATGGAGAGCCAGACAGGACAAGACAAGACACGAAAAAGGGTTCACGCCTTTACGTTTCGAGGGGGATCAGACCCTCTTGCCGCGTGCACGCTCAACCCTACCCCAAAACCCCAAGAATCGTGACAGGACAAGGGATCACTTGCTCTAGCTTGACAAGTGCCCTATTGCTCTCTGAGCTACGTATCGGTACAAGGGATCACCTGCTCTAGCTTGACAGGTGTCCTATTGCCCATCGGGCTGTGAATCAGTACAAGGGATCACTCGCTCTGGCTTGGCGAGTGCCCTATTGCCCAGCGGGCTGTGCAAGACGGAAAGGGACATGGCAAGACGGGAAGGACATGACACGACAAAACAGGAGGGGTTGTACTAGGGTGTCCACAACACACACACACACACACATGTCAGTCCTATGTTGTCAAAATTGTTGTTGTTGGACTCAGACTTCGTTGTCAAGTCTGAACCATTAAGGGCGTCCCGGACGCTATCATTTCACGTCTGTTTCTCATCGTTCCAAAATTTCAGTTCTAACAAGACTAAGGCCTAAACATGGCCAAGAACGCAAGTGGTACACTTGCCTGCGGTGGCGAGTGCGTCGTCCTCCTGGAATGCTTCGTCCAAACGTCAAACCGGCGAAGGAACGTCTGAAAATCGTGACACGGCGACAGTGTCAGATCGCGATTCGATAACTCCTATTAGGGTTGTGTCTAGGTTATCGGGACTATCCTATTCATAAAAATCACATTTTTAATGCATTGAGCCTAATCGACGATCTATCCTATGTGCACATGCATAAAGTTCATTCGTCGATTTATCTACGGTTGTGCAACGTTTTAAAGATCAACAGAAAATAAATTTAATTGATTAAGTTGCTGTTTTTAATTATGGTTTGATCATTTACGGTGGGGGTTTCTACGAGTTTAGGGGACAAACCTGAAAATGACGATTGCACGAAGATCCGACGTCGGATCTGAAAAGGTGGAAGCTTTGCGTCGTCCGGAAGCTCCTAGGCCGCGGGTAGCGCAGCGAGGAACATTAATCGTTGGTGGTGTAGTCGGCTTCTGTTGGTGGTGGCGAAGATCTCAGCGTCTCCCGGGATCGTCGTTGCTAGATCCAAGATCGGATCGCCACGCGAGGAGAAGATGGATCTCGGAAAGGAAACGAGATGGCGGCCGGAGCTTGGCCGCAAGAGTCAGATCTGAGGAGATGAGGGGTGGTCGGCTATTTGTGGGAAAAATTGGAAGAAGAAGAAGAAACAGGAGAGAGAAGAGAAGGGAAAGAAGAAAGTAGAATGGAAGATGGGGGCGCAAAGGAGGAGGAAGGAGAGGTAGGGAAAGAGAAAGAGGTAAGTTGGGGAAGATGACAACTCAAAGCAATGAGAAGAAAAGAGAAACAGCCGCGCGTTTAAATAAGAAAACAAACGGCGGCTAGGTCAGAAATTAGGGTTTTGGGGTCGACTAGACGGTCTGTGAAGGGCAGTTGACCGACTAGTTTGAGAACTAGTCGGTCGGTCGTCCAACTGAGACCGACTAAAAGCAAACACAAAACAGTGTCGATACAGGGTTGATAGATTTAGTCGGTCTGTGAAGGCTTCTCGACCGACTAGTTTGCAACCTAGTCGGTCGGCTAGTGTTCATTGTCCGACTAAAGGGTAAAAGTGGTCGACAAGAGATTTTGAAAATTAGTCGGTCAGCGAAGGAAACCTAACCGACTAGTTCGTCAACTAGTCGGTCGGTATTCGTTCTTTGACCGACTAACAATAAACAGTAACTTGATTGTATGAAATGATCCCTAACTTAGTCGGTCTGCGAAGAAGTGTTGACCGACTAGTTGTGAAACTAGTCGGTCGGTGGATGAACCTAGACCGACTAAGAGTAAATAATAACTCAGTGGAAAAATCTGACAGAAACTAGTCGGTCCATGAAGAGTTTCTGACCGACTAGATGTCAATCTAGTCGGTCGGTCCTTGTTCTTGAACCGACTAAAATGTGCACCAAGTCTCCAAATGAAGTGCGAAGCTTCGGGATGAGTTCTAGGGTTTCCTAAGTTGAGTCTGGCTCTAAGATATGGCGTCATGAAGCACGCTCAGCTCCAGATAGGGGGAAAGGAATACGGAAAAGAAGAAGAGAGAAGACAAACAATCTTATATATTTAAATAAACATCATCATACAAAAATCAGCCGTTACAGAGAGAATTAGAAATAAGTATATTAAAATATGTGTAAGAGTAGGTGGTAGTAGGTAGACCTATTAAATATAATGTTGACCATATCATTAACTTATGGTAAGATTGGAATTAGTAGGGTGTTAGTATTAATTTGTATATTAACTAGTTAGTGTTTTCAGCATTGTTAGAAATTGTTAAATAATGTTAGGGTAATAATATTAAATAAAATAAGTCTTATCATGTTAGTATAAGATAGATATAATACAATATAAACATCACCCTAGCCAGAGAACCTAATAAAATCTGACGAACCCAATTCAGGGATTATTTTAATATTGTGCTTATCCCGCGATGAATCTAATTCATTGATATGTTTAACCAAAACAGAGAACCAGACTTACCATTACGTAATACCCGTCAAGACAAACCCAACGACACCAAAATCGCTGAAATCAGGCAAGTGTACAATTTATAGTGAATTTTTGAAGGTAGATACTCATTTAGTCTTTTGCATGTAAAGTTATATAACTCAAATTCTACACATGAAATGACGCGTGAAATTACTATTAGACATTCTTGACTGAAAATGTGATCCAACTGTATATAACTTGATATATCTTAGTTTAGAACAATAGCAAGGAAAGTTAGTTTTCGTGACATGTTTATTAAATTCTTATATTCAGCACTTTTGTTAAACTATTGTTAATGTTGTTCAACACTCTTGCAATCATGGAAAATGTTGTATAAAATAAATAAATGATGATATTATTTAATTGCTGCATGTCTTGGAATAATTAACAAATGTGTGACATCGTGAAATCGTGCGCCTCGAAGGCGAAATCGTGACTTTCGTGATGTCATGTGAGTTGACAAATGCTTGAATTCATGAATTCGTGCTTGTAATATGGCTACTCCGTCGGTCATGTGTGACTAGGCTGGCTCGTTTTCCAGCACATTTTTGGGGTGGGGTTAGGGTTGAACGGCCACTAGGCGTATGAAAGTGTACTCTCTTCAAGGGCACCACCCGCATGCGGTGGGTTAGCGCCAATCACGGAAGGCATCCGTGAGACGGACGACTCACTCATCACGACCTAAAGGCGTGAACCCTATGCATGATAGAAAGCATTGCATTGTAATTGTAATAATCGTTGTTACTTGCTCGCACATTATGATTGCCATGTTTATGGTGCTTACTTTTAATTCATTATAACTGTCATGTCATAACTGCTCACTTTACTTTTGTCTAGAACTGCATAATAGGAGTATTTTACTTTATTCCATTTTATAATCAGCATGTTTAAACTTGTTGTCGTTATCTCTTTTAATTTATTAATGCGTCTTAAATCCAGTATAAATTTGTATATCTTGCCTTGGGTTTCTGACCTCTACTTGCAGACCCTTGCTGACATACATTCATGTTTTTGGATGTATGTCAGATCCCGAGCTAGAGCACCAGGAGGACTAGTTGCAATAGCTGAACCAGTGGACCAGGAGTTGTTGACTAGTAAACCTTCATTGTACTTCTTTTCATTTGTTGTACGGGTCATAAGACCTACTCTTCTTTTCTCCATTTGTTGCAATTCCGTTGAGACGTTTGAGGTTGTAATAATATTTTACTTATCAGTGTTGTTTTTGAGTAATGTAAGCAAGAACCTACGGTATTTCACACAGACGCTTATTGTGTTAAGTCAAGGAGGAAAGAAAAGAAAAAGTACCTCCTCCTTACTCGCACATGCGGACCTGCCGCGTCCTCGCCCCCAAGCTTAATGGGAAGCGGGGCGTGACAGTCGGTGTCATGGCCGTTGTCCTTGTGATACTTGCAGTAATTTTCTTCTTCTCTACCCCCGCTCTTCATCCTTGGAGGTGGCTTGTTAATGTGGCCTTCTTTTTGGGCTTGAGTTAAGACGACGTCCCGGGACGCGTTCAGCTTGGCAGACACTGCTTCCCCTTTGTGCGGTCACCCCATGGGGTTCTTCTCCTGTTTGCAGTCCTCTATTTCGTGGCATGCACTATCATCGTGTCTCGAGTTCCTTTTAGCCCCCATAGAGGGACCTTCTTCTTATGTAGTTAGGGCCTCCTCTGCCAACTTGACTCGCTCTGCCTGAGCTAGGAGCTGGTCAAGGCCTTTGGGGGGTTTTGATGCAGTGACATCTTTTGCCCTCTATATCAGACCCCTTTCTTCATGGCTGCTATGATGAACTCATCCGGGTAGCTTTCAGCACTCAGTCGTTGGGCGTTGAAGCGTTTTATGTAGCCCCTTAGAGTCTTGTTTGGCATCTGCACTATGTTGAACAGGAGGTCTGAGCTTAGCTTCCTTCGTCGCCCATCCATGAATTGTTGGCAGAAGATCTAGGACATGTCTCAGAAACTGACGACGGACTGATTGGGGAGGCCGTTATACCACTCCATAGCTAACTTCTGGAGGGTGGTGTAAAAGCCTCGACATGGTAGGGCGTCGTCGGCCCCTTCAAATTCTATGATCCCCTTGTAATCTTGGACATGCTCCTGGGGATCTCCTGTGCTGTCATATTTCTCCAGGGTTGGTACTTTGAACCTGGAAGGTACCCGTGCGGCAGTGATACTCCTTATTAGCGAGTTGCGGTCGTCCTCCGAGGCTTCTAGGGTGGCTGGGTTTGGCAGTACTTCGCCCTGGTGTTCGGGTTGCTTAGGCAGATTAGCGGAGGCGTGTGGGGGGCTGCCCCCACGTCCTTCCCGGCTGAGAATTGGTGATGGTCGTCGGGTATTCTCCCTTTGGCGTCGCTCCTTGTGGCTCCTCTGCCTCTTCCGACAGGGACTCCAGCTACGTCCTCGTCAATTTTCAGTGGTTGGGCGGCTCAATGATCGCCCTTGGATCGAGCGTGATTGTTTGGACGAGGTCGCGGTTGGATCGTCCCTAGTCCATTCGGTTCTTTGTCTCCCCTCGTCCCGAAAGGAGGTAGGGGTCTAGGACCGTGGAAGAGAGAGGTGCCGGCTGTTGACGAACGAGCTTAAACAGGGAGCTTGGTTTTGTTCATGAACAAAATCCATGTTCAAGCTCTATTCGCTTACTAACCGAGCTCTAAAAACTTGTTCAATCTTGTTTGTTATGCTTACCGAACAAACGTATACGAACGTATACGAACGTAAACTCACATTTATTGAGCTTGTTCACGAGTAGTTCATTGAACGTTCTGTTCGTTAACAAGACTTATCGAGCTTGTTCGTGAACATGTCAAGGAGCTTGTTCATGAACATGTCAAGGAACATGTTCGTGAACGCACAATCAATCTTGTTCATGAACAGATTTTCAAACAAACAAATGAACGTCAATTTTTTAATCAGGAATAATAATATTTAACCATAATAATTGCCAATGGCTAAATCAACAAAATAAAAGGATTAACTATTTGTAGGACAAAAATAAACAAATTCAGCATAATAGCTCCATAAATCCCATTACAAGCATCGATTCCAAGCATAGTACAAAATACAGTATTTGTCTAAATTTACTATTTTTCGGTACATGTTTGTTCACGAATACTTTACGAGCTTGTTCATAAACATCACTTAACGAGCTTATCACGAACATTTAACGAGCTTGTTCATGAAGATAAATGAGCGAACACGGTTATGTTCAAGCTCTGTTCGTTTGTTAACCGAGCTCTAAAAATCTGTTCAAGCTTGTTTAGTAAGCTTTCCGAACAAACGTAAACGAACATGTACCGAGCTTGTTCACGAGTTATTCGTCGAACATTCTATTCGTCAACAGTCCTAGAGGTACGGCATGCCGAACCGCTGCTCCTGGTTCGGGCTTCTCCCATCGTGGTTTGTGACCACGGTTGAGCGCAGCATAGGGCGCGGCCTCGGGTAGTCGGGGAACCCCGACGAGTTTCCCGCCTGAGGATGTTGCGTGCATACGAGTTGCTGAATAGTCGTCGCCAATATTTGGAAGTTGTCGTTCACCTCCTTGGCGGACATGCAGAACTGTTTGTGGGTTACAGAACGTGAGTCGTCGGCCCCCTCGGCAAAGCGGCCATGTTTGGCCTCGGGCGGTACATAGTTGCCCTCATCGTGGATAGCTGGCATGTAGGGCCCTCCGTTGTTGTAATGACCCGATTCCCGGGCCCGTTACTTTTGGATATTTGCGCATGTCCTGCAGTTAGCCAGTGAAAACAAAATAGCCACGATGCAGAGATGTACAAAAATGGTCCAACAATCGTACATGAAGAAAAATATAACTGGAAACAACTCTGAAAGCTGCAGACTCATGGTCAAATTCTGGCGCTATTAACTCTAGAGCATCTGCCTCCATATGTACGTTGTCTGCGGTGCCACAGAGATGAAACCGTAGGTAAGTCACAACAATTCTAGCAATAGAAACAAAGTAGTGCAAAAGTATGGAACAGACTATAGTAAACAAAAGATGGTTATGCAGGTGCAAAAAGTGAAGTATGGGCAGACAGGTATGTAAGAGAATAATTAAAGTACTGGTAACTGCTCAGGTGTGGTATGTAATGCATAAAGTAAAGATGACTGTACAAGTGCAAAAGTAACGACTGTGGCGTGCATGTGGTAGTAACAATATTTTGACCAATGGAATGGCAATAGTAAGACAACCAGGTTAACAATGTTTTGACCAGTCGGTAATGAGATGACAATAGGTAGATGTAGTAATACTTAAGTAAAGATGAGCGTCGCTTGACTATCTAATAGTGTAGGATGGCCTAATAATAAGAAGTCTAACTTAACTTCCAAATCAGCCAGTCAGTCAGGGCTTGAAGGCACAGGTCACTTCAAAGACCGCAGGAACAAGTCCCTTGGTTGACCAACCCCCTTCCCATTCCTTCCTAGACACTGATTCAGTCGTAATTCAAGACCGCTCATTATTAAACCGTTCTATCACGTTCGAGTAGTCTCGACTTAGTCCGTAGAATAGTAGTAGTCGTGACTGAACAATAGTATCAACTAACTAGTGTAACATCACTCAAACTGTGCATCAGTCTTAAATGCCGCAAGGGCCCAATAGTGTGCTCCGTAAATGTGCTCCGTAAATGCCCGAAGGCCCAATAGTGTGTTCCGTAATGTGTTCCGTAAATGCGCATCAGCCTTGGCTCGAGTGTACGATATGCAACCAGAAGTGCACCCATCCCACGGAGCAACTCGTGGAATATCTACCTACCATTCCTGCAGGGTGATGGTACAGCTTAACTAATAAGGGTGGACCCGGTCACTCCCGCACACTGCGTAGCTCAAGACTACCCCGTATCCCGTGTATTATCATAGTCCAATGTTCATATCAGTGTTCGTATCAATATGGCCTCATGGGCCCTGTATCAATCAGCTAGTGCAACAGTCTTAGCTCGAGTGTACGATATGCAACCAGAAGTGCACCCATCCCACGGAGCAACTCGTGGAATATCTACCTACCATCCCCTTTAGGGTGATGGTACATCTTACCAAATACGGGTGGACCCAGTCACTCCCGCACACCTCGTAGCTCAAGACTACCCCATAACCCGTGTCGTATCATATTTCACATTTACAATCGTATCCGTATCTGTGTCCGTATCCATATCCGTATCCGTATGGCCACATAGGCCCATCATTTCGTACATCCAACAATGTGTACAACAATACATCCAACAATGAGTACAACACATACATATATATGGTATTTGCTTGCTGAAAAGTCAAGGCAGAAGCCTCAACAGAGAATATCAGTCCTGAGCAATGCTTTGAAGTCCAACAACTATGATATCCAATTCCATAAAAGTGCACTATCTCAATTTAGTCCTGAGCAATGCTTTGAAGTCCAACAACTATGATTTTTAATTCCATAAAAGTGTACTATCTCAATTTAGTCCGAGCAATACTTTGAAGTCCAACAACTATGATATCTAATTCCATAAAAGTGCACTATATCAGTTCAGTCCGTTGATCATTCCACTATTGATTAGTTTTCTAGTTAATTAGGTCTCTAATCATTGGTTCAAAATCAATAGCTTTTCTGAGACTAGATGGCATGTCCTAAGTTCGTACAAGTACACTATCCAGATTTCTAATGATAGAATTAGAGTGACTTACACTATTTGAGATCGTCGTGGTAAGACGAGGTTGGAGCTAGAGCTTATAAAGATGCTGGTGCACGAGTATTGGTACCTGCAAACACAAGAAGTCATTAGTTACAGGCTATCCTATTTTCCATCTATTTAATCTGATCGTTTCGATTTTGTAATCGATTGAAACGTTGTCAAAAAGTGTTCTAAATTTTTCTATAGCCTAGATATAAGTAAAATAATTTTACTGTAAGAAGAAATATTTTTCGGAAGCTAAATTTTTAAAAGCTCAAAATAGATTTAAAACTAATTTTAAATTAAGTAACGTAATTATTCAATAATTTCTCCTGGATGCAATCTGCATCGGAAAGTTGCGAATGAACTGTCAAAATGGCCGTCTCGGAGAGTACTTTAACATATATTTTTCTCACCTACTAGTGTACGTGAAAATATCAAGTTACGGATTTTTGAACGAAAATCACGTATTTAACTTTTAGGCTTAAAAATTAATTTTGGAAAAACTAAGCGTCGGATTGAGACGAAACTAGTGCCATTGGGTCCAGAATGTCATTTCTGATTTTCTGAAGCTAGTCTCACATTTTTCTGGGGCTTATATTCCAAGTTATGGATTTAAAACCATTATTACCCATTTAATAATTAATAAAATACAAAATTTCGAAATTACTTTCGAAATTTACGAAAATGCCATCGTAATAATACCCCGTATATTACTTACCCTTCGTTGCATGCAACGGCGATGGGGGGGATGTCGACGGCGGGGTCCGCTGCTGGGGCTTGACGACGGCCTGTGGCGGCGGAAGGCGGAGCGGAGCTCGGGGTCTAGGCGAAGCGACGGCGTATCAGCGTCACCGGCGGCCTCTGAGGGGTACTAGGGGTGACGGCGAGCCCGTGCTAGGCTGAGCGAGGGGAGGCAGGCAGCGGTGAGGCTGTCTGAGGGCGGTGTCGGAGCAGCGGCTTCGTGGCGAAGGAGCGACGGCGGCTTCGGTTACTCCACGAAGGCGGGGTCGCTGTGCGGAGGCAGGAAGCTTGGAGGATGGGGCTCGCCGGCGTCCTGAGGTGGTGGCGAAGTCTTCGGGAGTATCTCCGACGTCAGCGAGGCGGAGCAGGGCGGTGCAGTGGCAGACTTCGTTGGCTAGGCGACGGAGCTTCATGGGGGATGCAGCGTCGTGTCGGGGTCCGTCGGTGCTCGAGGGTGCTCGGAGATGTTTGCAACGGCGAGGAGCGGAGCGCTTTGTGGGGTCGACGTAGAGCGTGGAGGCGGAGGGGCAGGCTGCAGGCTGTGGGGGCTCGAGCTCGGGGAGAGAGCGGTGGAAGCGGGGAGATCGAACGGCGGACAGCGAGCAGTTGTTGCTGCTTGGGTCGACGAGGCGGGGAGCTGGTGGGTTTGAGATGATCGGAGTGAAGAGCAGACGGCTCTTCGGTGATCGAAGGAAGGCAGAGGAGGGTGTGTTCGTGGCGGTGCTAGCTGAAGGAGGCGGATGTCATGGCGGGGTCGGGCTCAGGCGGGCGGAGGAGCACGGAGAGGCGGAGAAGACGTTGGATGAGATGGGGAGAGAACTGAGAGAGAGTGAACGGGAGGGAGAGATAGAGCGAGAGAGCCCACGTGCATGCGTTAGGGCTTTGGGTTACAGCGTGGGTTAGGGAGGGGGTTTTATATAGGAATAGGGATAAATAAATAATGAATAAACTTAGTCAAATGCAATTAATTATTAGGTGTGTAATGAATGTAGTTTGGTTAAACTTTAGACTAAACATTAAATATAAAGTTAGACTAAACCGTATATCACATGGGCTGCTAAACCAGGGGTTGGTGGGGGTAATTAGTAATAGTTTTAAGGTAATTATTAGTTAAGTAACAAGGTTAAAAACGTAATTAGTAGGTAATGTTAAAAATACAAAATTACGATTTTGCCCCTACTAGTAAACGTGTCCGAAAAATTACGAAAACAAACCCACGGGATTGTATCGTCACGAGGATCACGAATACGAGATCCGTTACAGGGTTTGAGCTACGTAAATACTAGTTTTTGGCCAAAACGTTTGGAAAGCGGGTTTGTGGGTTCTCTATTGATTTGACTTTAGAAAATTACGAAATTAATGTGAGAAGCCCTAAATAATCATTGAATGTTACTGTAAAAGTTTGAAATCATTTTGATGATATTTGTATAGAAAATAAATTCATTAAGCCAAAACGGTAATATCTGAAAATGAATTTTTATCAGAAATGTTTTGAGTATTTGTTGAAATCCGATCTTACTAAAATACTCCATAACTAGTCTGGTACTTCAAAATATTTTTATAAGAAATTTTTGAAATCAGTAAAACTCCTGACAAACCATTATAAAATAGTTTAAAAATTGAAAAATTGGTCAAATACGAAAATAGTTTGTCTTGATGAAACAGGCCGTTACATCCTACCCTCCTTAAAATAATTCCGCCCTCGGAATTTAAAAATATTTTTGAAATAAATAATTGATGTTATGAAGAAGCTCAAGCAAATAAATGATAGAAAATATAGTAATCCAGTAAATCAGGTTGTAAATAACATGAAATATAATGTGATATCACAGCATCCAGAAAACAAGAGATGTTATATATATAAATACATACTATTGACATTACCATAGCTTCCGTAACTATTCTTGAGACCAGTATCATCATAATAGTTACTTTGGCTTTCCAAAATTAACATGAGATAATAACATCACATGAAAATGAGGGTTATTATGATGACAACATCTGTTCGAACTTGAAACTTGAGGTGATAAGCCAATAGCAAGCTATTTAAACCACACCATAAAGAAGAACATAACGTCTAAAATTTTCAACTCATGTTAATGATGACTACTGGGTCTGGATCTTAATCATATAAATCATCGTCATAGCATACAAAAGCGTAATGGCTAAACCTAGTGCATCCGCGCTGTAACAACTTAACCAGCCAAACACAAAGGACTTCGTCTGCCACGCTACCAAATTACAAGCCAATATCCAGATCAACACTAATAGGCAGATATAAGGCCAATTCTCGCGGGTCAAGATTATCGCTACCACTTTTTCCAGCAATCTCCATAACATCCAATAAGAAGTCAACATCCTAGCCGTCTCCCAAATCCGAGCACAGGACCGACATCCAACTTCAACACCTAAGGCCAGAAGCAAGCCAATACGCATTCCCAATGATACTGCTTGCCCATACCATTGGTCGACATCTACGGCTATCACCATCAGTCCTAAGCAATTCAACGACCAAAAACTCACAAACCAACAAACACGAAGGAGCGGCCCTAAGATGGAATCGAAGCGGGGCAGCTCGAGGGGGAAGAACCAGAAAAAGGAGCTCCAAATAATGCCAAGAGCGGCAGGTTCCCAATATCCCGACCACACGGCAACATCGAGGGCGACGGCGAGGACTATCGCTAAGGCCAAGAATCCCAAAACAGAACGTCGAGGGGCCATCGGCGGTTGCGGGTCCATGGCGGCGAGGGCTGCGACTGGCTGACGATCCATGGCGGCGGCCTTCGGGATGGGGTGGAGCGGAAGCTGGCGGATCTTCGGGTGAGATGGGTCGAGTTCGCTTGGGGAAGAGGCCGGGAAGAGGAGTGATAGTCGATACGTCGTAGGGAAAACCACGGGGTGGCTTGGTGAGGAAGGAGAGGAGGGTTTAAAAAGAAGGGGGCACCGAAAGTCGTCGGTAGGGTAGACGGTTAGGCAGGAACGGGGCTCGAGGTGAGGAAGCGGACAAAGGAAATAAAGAGGGGTAAGACGGTAGGTGGAAAAGAGGTTAACCCATGGAGAATCGGGCACAAGATGAAAGTAGGAGTTAGAATAGAAATACGATCTTAAGAAGACGTAACAACCTACAGTTGCACGTTGGGTTTGGCTCGTCTCAAATCCTTTAGCATCATCCTCCAATACTTTTGAGTGTCCTTCAATTTACTTCCGTTGTCGAGCTACCCTCCTTAAAATAGACGTAGCGAGTTTTCAAGGTCAATCGAAAGGTCATCAAGAGTGATGGGAATCAAGGAAGTCCTAATGAAGATGTCAATAAGGACGCTTCACCCGTATATCTAATACGGGTGAACACTCGAGACATCCTGTACTCGAGAGTTCTATTTGAGTATTTTATATCGTACACCCTGATCTTGCTATAATATTCACGAGGTAGGTAGCGCGGACCTGCATGGGCCACCAAAGCTGTAACGACCCGATTCCCAGGCCCGTTACTTTTGGATATTTGCACAGGTCCTGCAGTTAACCAGTGAAAACAAAATATCCACGATGCAGAGATGTACAAAAATGGTCCAACAATCGTACATGAAGGAAAATATAACTGGAAACAACTCTGAAAGCTGCAGACTCATGGTCAAATTCTGGCCCTATTAACTTTAGAGCATCTGCCTCCATATGTACGTTGTCTGCGGTGCCACAGAGATGAAACCGTAGGTAAGTCACAACAATTCTAGCAATAGAAACAAAGTAGTGCAAAAGTATGGAAAAGACTATAGTAAACAAAAGATGGTTATGCAGGTGCAAAAAGTGAAGTATGGGCAGACAGGTATGTAAGAGAATAATTAAAGTACTGGTAACTGCTCAGGTGTGGTATGTAATGCATAAAGTAAAGATGACTGTACAAGTGCAAAAGTAACGATTGTGGCGTGGCATGTGGTAGTAACAATATTTTGACCAATGGAATGGCAATAGTAAGACAACCAGGTTAACAATGTTTTGACCAGTCGGTAATGAGATGACAATAGGTAGATGTAGTAATACTTAAGTAAAGATGAGCGTCGCTTGACTATCTAATAGTGTAGGATGGCCTAATAATAAGAAGTCTAACTTAACTTCCAAATCAGCCAGTCAGTCAGGGCTTGAAGGCACATGTCACTTCAAAGACCGCAGGAACAAGTCCCTTGGTTGACCAACCCCCTTCCCATTCCTTCCTAGACACTGATTCAGTCGTAATTCAAGACCGCTCATTATTAAACCGTTTTATCACGTTCGAGTAGTCTCGACTTAGTCCGTAGAATAGTAGTAGTCGTGACTGAACAATAGTATCAACTAACTAGTGTAACATCACTCAAACTGTGCATCAGTCTTAAATGCCGCAAGGGCCCAATAGTGTGCTCCGTAAATGTGCTCCGTAAATGCCCGAAGGCCCAATAGTGTGTTCCGTAATGTGTTCCGTAAATGCGCATCAGCCTTGGCTCGAGTGTACGATATGCAACCAGAAGTGCACCCATCCCACGGAGCAACTCGTGGAATATCTACCTACCATTCCTGCAGGGTGATGGTACAGCTTAACTAATAAGGGTGGACTCGGTCACTCCTGCACACTGTGTAGCTCAAGACTACCCCGTATCCCGTGTATTATCATAGTCCAATGTTCATATCAGTGTTCGTATCAATATGGCCTCATGGGCCCTGTATCAATTAGCTAGTGCAACAGTCTTAGCTCGAGTGTACGATATGCAACCAGAAGTGCACCCATCCAACGAAGCAACTCGTGGAATATCTACCTACCATCCCCTTTAGGGTGATGGTACAGCTTACCAAATACGGGTGGACCCAATCACTCCCGCACACCTCGTAGCTCAAGACTACCCCATAACCCGTGTCGTATCATATTTCACATTTACAATCGTATCCGTATCTGTGTCCGTATCCATATCCGTATCCGTATGGCCACATAGGCCCATCATTTCGTACATCCAACAATGTGTACAACAATACATCCAACAATGAGTACAACGCATACATATATATGGTATTTGCTTGCTAAAAAGTCAAGGCAGAAGCCTCAACAGAGAATATCAGTCCTGAGCAATGCTTTGAAGTCCAACAACTATGATATCCAATTCCATAAAAGTGCACTATCTCAATTTAGTCCTGAGCAATGCTTTGAAGTCCAACAACTATGATTTTTAATTCCATAAAAGTGTACTATCTCAATTTAGTCCGAGCAATACTTTGAAGTCCAACAACTATGATATCTAATTCCATAAAAGTGCACTATATCAGTTCAGTCCGTTGATCATTCCACTATTGATTAGTTTTCTAGTTAATTAGGTCTCTAATCATTGGTTCAAAATCAATAGCTTTTCTGAGACTAGATGTCATGTCCTAAGTTCGTACAAGTACACTATCCAGATTTCTAATGATAGAATTAGAGTGACTTACACTATTTGAGATCGTCGTGGTAAGACGAGGTAGGAGCTAGAGCTTATAAAGATGCTGGTGCACGAGTATTGGTACCTGCATGTTGAGTATTGGACTCCCTGGATTTGGTTTTGGATGATGAGCAAACATAAATATATCATGAACTAACATTTTGTGAGTGCAGTTATGGAGATCGTCGCCAAATTCACGAGAACACTCAAAGCGACATCTTAAGACTTCTCAAAGCTCGTATTCAATGTCTAAAGCTTCGTTGAAGCTTTTGGACCTTTTTGGAAGTCATGAAGATTTGATCGAAGCTTTCGAAGACCGTTCCTTAAGGTTTTATTCATAGTCTTTTAGCTTCGATTTATAGAATGTTAAGCCTTGAGTAATTCTTACTTGTCTATCTTCATATCACTCATATCTTAGAGCTAGGATTATCTTAGAAGCCATTAGAAACTTTCCCGAAGCCTATCGCTTCTTCCCTCGGCTTCTAGTGCATCTTAGTTGGTTCTAGTAGAGTCACTAACCGACTAGATGACGATCTAGTCGGTCGGCAACTCTTCATGAACCGACTAGATATCCTAACTCATTTCAGCTCAGCCATGTCGATCAATTAGTCGGTCAAAGAAGGTTCACCGACCGACTAGATGACGATCTAGTCGGTTAGGAATCCTTCTCAGACCGACTAGTTGAGCTTGCCTCTGTACAGCCTGAGTTACTGTTTACAGTTAGTCGGTCCAAGAACATTCATCGACCGACTAGTTGTGAAACTAGTCGGTCTTCATTTGTTCTTAGACCGACTAGTGTAACTTGTATTCAGCTTCGTGCATTTCACTCTTATTCGGTCAAAGAACACTCACCGACCGACTAGTTGGCAAACTAGTCGGTTGGCAAGTCTTCTTAGACCGACTAGTTCATGTTGCCTGGAATTAACTCTTTTGGCTGTCGAGCTGTTAGTCGGTCCATGTTGAATCACCGACCGACTAGTTGATGAACTAGTCGGTCAGTGATCCTTCTTAGACCGACTAGTCTGCTTTAGATTTAGATCCGTTGGAGTTTTGAAAGCGACGTTTCTTTCTCTCTTTTCCCTTGATCCTTTAAATACCTGGAGGGGTTATTTCATAGGATCTAAGGCTGCTATTTCCAGAGCTCTATTGATTCAAAGAGAAGTTTTCAACTCTCATCTTCAAGCTCTCCCATTCTCAAGAATCTCTTCCTCACTCTTATTCTTCAAGAGAGATTCATTGGTTGTGAGCCTTCCAAGCCAAGGGCTTGATTCTAGGTCATCCATCTCATCCCTAGGCTTCCATTGCTGGCCATCTTCTTGAAGCTAGGGTTTGGTGACTCTTCCTCCATCAAAATCCTCTTTGCCCTAATTTGGTAAGAAATCTCAAGGCATAGGTATTTTGTTGGTAAGCATTTCATTTCAGTTATATTTGAATTGTATACTCTCGGTTGTGAGAGGTTTTGCGTGATCCCAGGTTGTGGGAGTCACGGTCATCGATTGTAGGTCGATTGCACTTGTGATGTTTTCGCAAGTGTTAATATTGGAAATCTTGGGTTAGAGGTTTTCTAACTCAAGTATCCGGAAGGGATCCGGGTGGTTGGGACGTAGGATCACCGGGAACAAGTCGGGGAGACTTGGGTGGATCCGAACCCATTAAACCATTGTGTTTGCGTTTGCATTATTTCTTGATTGTAGTTATTCCGCATCGTTGTTTGTTAATTGCACGATAATTAGGAATAACTCTCCCTATTATTTAAAAGTACTATTCACCCCCCCTCTAGTACATGTGCAGTGGCTTCCTAGGGCACTACAATTGGTATCAGAGCCAAGTTCAAAGCTACACATAGCCAAAGTTGAGAGCTATGACGAACAACGACTACAACGTCTTCAAGAACCGCGATGGAGCTTCTTCAGTTATGGAAGGACTATCCTCCGTCAGGCCTCCACACTTCAACGGTACCAACTACGGGTACTGGAAATGCCGGATGCAAATTTTCCTCCGCAGCGCTTCACTATGGAGAGCCACCATGACGGAGTATGTCGAGCCTTCCGAAGAAGATTTCGCGAAGTGGACTCCCACGGAGGTCGCCGCGGAAGTAGCCAATGCGAAGGCAATGAATGCCTTGAATTGTGCGTTGGAGCCCGAGGACTTCAACAAGATATGCACATGTAAGAGTGCATATCAAATATGGAACCAACTCCTTATATTGCACGAAGGATCGAGTACGGTAAAAGATTCTAAACTCGTCGTTGCTAATAAAGAATTTGAGTTGTTTCATATGGAGCAGGGCGAAACCATGAAGGAATATTATGCTCGCTTCGTGGATATATCAAACGACTTGGAAGCTCTTGGGAAGGTCTATACCCAAAAGGAGAAAGTCGCGAAGATTATCGACGGTCTTCCATCATGTTGGGAAAAGCGTACCTTCGCCATCGAGGAAGGTAATGACATGAATAAATATACCGTCGTACAACTAATGCGTACCTTGTTGTCTTACGAGGTACGTAAGGATAGTAAGATCCGAATGAAGGAAAAGATGAAAGCGTACTTGAAGCAAGATGAGCCAAAGAAAAAGGCGATTGCCTTCAAGGCCGCTCCATCTACCGATGATGAAGAATCGGAAGACGAATTGGACATGGAATCCATTGCCAGTATGGCAAGGAAGTTCGATCGATTCCTCCGAGAAGGTATATCTTTGAATAAATCTAAAGTTAGTTCGACTAATGCTTCTACTCCCGTGTGTTATAAATGCAACAAGCCAGGACACATCAAACCGGATTGTCCTCTCTACAAACACAAGGAGAAGGGGAAAGCATCAAAGTACGACAAGTCGAGAAAGTACAAGAAAGGACTTGTTGGCACATTCACCGACTCCGAAGAGGATTCCTCAAGTGGAGAGTCGGATGATGGAAGAGTGGAGAAAGCAAAACTTTGCTTCATGGCTAATGAGGCAAAAGATCGAAAGTCCTCCTTCGATGATAGCGAGGATGAAAGCGAGGATGGTAGCGAGAATGAAAGCGGAGAACCTACTATTGATGAAATGAGGTTAGCAAACCAAGAAATTTGGTCTAAATTTACTAAATTAGTAGATAGATATAATAAGACCAAAGATGAACTTGTTAGCCTCCAAACCTCTCCTAAGTCTACCATCACCAACAATGACACCATTGTTGAGACACTCGCCAATGAGAAAGCAAGTTTGCTTACTCATAATGGATTGTTGAGAAATGAGGTGAAGAACCTCAAATCTCAACTTGAGCATGTTCTTGTTGAGGATTCGGATGAACATGTGATAGCGGATTTGACGTCTCAAAACTCAACTTTGAGTATTGAGAATAAGAATCTCAAATCACGTGTTTATGCACTCACATCGCAAGTATCCACTTTGGATGCTTCTTTGCATTCTCTCAAAGAGAAGTATGAGTGCACGTTAGGCCGTATCAATAATTTCAATAAAGGTAAGGGCCATTTGGATAATATCCTAAATGACTTACTTCCGGCCAAACACCACATTGGCTTGGGGTATAAGATGGGAGACTCATCCAAATCGCCTACCACCTTTGTTAGGCCGACATCCGATGCCTCGACGAGTGGGAGCAAACACCCCATTGGTAGTTCTCCTACCAATAGTGCTTCCACTTCGTACACACCCCCGATTGGAAAGAAACCCACTTTGGGTAGACCTCCAAAGAGGGGTCATGCATTTTTGTACTCTCATGCTATGCCACGTAGGAACACACATCCTACTCCACCGGTGCATGCTAATAATGATTTTTATGCTCCGCACCCACATGCACATCCTAATGCTTATGTTCACACATCTAATCTACATGTGAATGCCTTCTCTCATAATCATCCTTATGCATACACGCCTCATGCTTATCCACGTATGTATGCTACGCCACATCATGGATCTCATGCTCATCATAATGCTATTGCTAGATCTCATGCTCCTAGGCCACATGCACCACATAGAAATCAACCTTTTGTGCATGCAACCGCTAGGAAGAGGATTCCCAAAATTTACACTATTTGGGGTCCCAAGAACACTAGCAATCATGATATGAATGTTTATGTGCAATCCTATATTAATGATGTTATTTTGAATGATGATTATGTTGGAAAGTCAAGTTCCTCTTGGACTTGGTTTCCGAAGGGTTAGTTCCTTTAACTCTTCAATGCTTGGTACCATGAGTTTATGATCATGTTATGGGTACCAAGGCATTTGATTATAAAATTGATTTTGATTACATTAACTCATGGGTCACAATTATTTTAATTTCGTATTTCAAATTTGTTGTCTAACCCATTGGATCCAAAAGGGTTTTTGGATACCAAAATGAAGTTTTCTAGGTTCAACCCACCGTGGGATACCAACCCTACCAACTCCTCGATTTGCGAAGACTTTCATTCAAACGGAGTTGATGGTGCTTAGGTAATGCACCAATGTAGGGGGAGCTTAATGTTGTAAGTATGATATTACATTTGGTATCCATGAGGGTTGAATGAATGCTTGGTTAGAATATATTTCTTTACATTGGTATCATTTTGTTTCTCTTAGCATGATAGAGTTGTGAATGCCATAAATGCTTTGAAATTCATATCTATTTTTGGCATGACATGTTTTTAAAAGATATTATGATGATTTTCGTATTACTTTTATCACCTTGTCACTTCTCATCGCACACTTCACTTAGTTTTGATGTGCTCTTACTTTATGTTCATTTTCGATCGATATTGTGACATTTGATATTCTATGATGTGCACCACTCTTCTGATGGATCATTCCTTTGTGCACATTTTATGTATGTCTCTGATATTGATTTCGTCGCTCGATGATTTATTTTGATTCAATAGCTTTAGTTGTATGAAAACATAGAATTGTTTTCCATGCACTAAAATAGCTATAAATGTTGATATTGAAGAGTAAATTCATTTCATCAATAAGTGAATTTACATTTGATATTTTGATGATTTAAGTTTTTGATTTTCGACTATGGTCTCATTGACACGCTTTAATTTTATTCGAAGTTTATTTTGGTGTCATATGAAACGTGGTCGTATTCTTAGACTCTCATGCTTAATGAATTATTTGGCCATGATTTATTGTCATTGGCTTCCTCCCGCTCTTTTTGGATTATGCCAAAGGGGGAGAGATATAATAATGGCATGTGCTAAATGATAATTTACCATGAATCTAATTTGATATGTTAGATTCAGGGGGAGTTAAGATATAAAAATGGATTTCGAATCCTAAATTTCAAATATTGGATTTGAATTTTTTACTTTCCTCGTCTGCTTGATGTATGTGCTTATTATTTCATATGGAACTAATGTGTCATCAATGCAGGGGGAGTAAGTATATTCCATTTAGTTCATTATTTTTTATTATTATTTATGTTGGTTTGTCATCACCAAAAAGGGGGAGAATGTTGAGTATTGGACTCCCCGGATTTGGTTTTGGATGATGAGCAAACATAAATATATCATGAACTAACATTTTGTGAGTGCAGTTATGGAGATCGTCGCCAAATTCACGAGAACATTCAAAGCGACATCTTAAGACTTCTCAAAGCTCGTATTCAATGTCTAAAGCTTCGTTGAAGCTTTTGGACCTTTTTGGAAGTCATGAAGATTTGATCGAAGCTTTCGAAGACCGTTCCTTAAGGTTTTATTCATAGTCTTTTAGCTTCGATTTATAGAATGTTAAGCCTTGAGTAATTCTTACTTGTCTATCTTCATATCACTCATATCTTAGAGCTAGGATTATCTTAGAAGCCATTAGAAACTTTCCCGAAGCCTATCGCTTCTTCCCTCGGCTTCTAGTGCATCTTAGTTGGTTCTAGTAGAGTCACCAACCGACTAGATGACGATCTAGTCGGTCGGCAACTCTTCATGAACCGACTAGATGTCCTAACTCATTTCAGCTCAGCCATGTCGATCAATTAGTCGGTCAAAGAAGGTTCACCGACCGACTAGATGACGATCTAGTCGGTTAGGAATCCTTCTCAGACCGACTAGTTGAGCTTGCCTCTGTACAGCCTGAGTTACTGTTTACAGTTAGTCGGTCCAAGAACATTCATCGACCGACTAGTTGTGAAACTAGTCGGTCTTCATTTGTTCTTAGACCGACTAGTGTAACTTGTATTCAGCTTCGTGCATTTCACTCTTAGTCGGTCAAAGAACACTCACCGAACGACTAGTTGGCAAACTAGTCGGTTGGCAAGTCTTCTTAGACCGACTAGTTCATGTTGCCTGGAATTAACTCTTTTGGCTGTCGAGCTGTTAGTCGGTCCATGTTGAATCACCGACCGACTAGTTGATGAACTAGTCGGTCAGTGATCCTTCTTAGACCGACTAGTCTGCTTCAGATTTAGATCCGTCGGAGTTTTGAAAGCGACGTTTCTTTCTCTCTTTTCCCTTGATCCTTTAAATACCTGGAGGGGTTATTTCATAGGATCTAAGGCTGCTATTTCCAGAGCTCTATTGATTCAAATAGAAGTTTTCAACTCTCATCTTCAAGCTCTCCCATTCTCAAGAATCTCTTCCTCACTCTTATTCTTCAAGAGAGATTCATTGGTTGTGAGCCTTCCAAGCCAAGGGCTTGATTCTAGGTCATCCATCTCATCCCTAGGCTTCCATTGCTGGTCATCTTCTTGAAGCTAGGGTTTGGTGACTCTTCCTCCATCAAAATCCTCTTTGCCCTAATTTGGTAAGAAATCTCAAGGCATAGGTATTTTGTTGGTAAGCATTTCATTTCAGTTATATTTGAATTGTATACTCTCGGTTGTGAGAGGTTTTGCGTGATCCCGGGTTGTGGGAGTCACGGTCATCGATTGTAGGTCGATTGCACTTGTGATGTTTTCGCAAGTGTTAATATTGGAAATCTTGGGTTAGAGGTTTTCTAACTCAAGTATCCGGAAGGGATCCGGGTGGTTGGGACGTAGGATCACCGAGAACAAGTCGGGGAGACTTGGGTGGATCCGAACCCATTAAACCATTGTGTTTGCGTTTGCATTATTTCTTGATTGTAGTTATTCCGCATCTTTGTTTGTTAATTGCACGATAATTAGGAATAACTCTCCCTATTATTTAAAAGTACTATTCACACCCCCTCTAGTACATGTGCAGTGGCTTCCTAGGGCACTACACTGCAAACACAAGAAGTCATTAGTTACAGGCTATCCTATTTTCCATCTATTTAATCTAATCGTTTCGATTTTGTAATCGATTGAAACGTTGTCAAAAAGTGTTCTAAATTTTTCTATAGCCTAGATATAAGTAAAATAATTTTACTGTAAGAGAAAATATTTTTCGGAAGCTCATAGTAATTTTTATAATTTTTAAAAGCTCAAAATAGATTTAAAACTAATTTTAAATTAAGTAACGTAATTATTCAATAATTTCTCCTGGATGCAATCTGCATCGGAAAGTTGCGAATGAACTGTCAAAATGGCCGTCTCGGAGAGTACTTTAACATATATTTTTCACACCTACTAGTGTACGTGAAAATATCAAGTTACGGATTTTTGAACGAAAATCACGTATTTAAATTTTAGGCTTAAAAATTAAATTTGGAAAAACTAAGCGTCGGATTGAGACGAAACTAGTTCCATTGGGTCCAGAATGTCATTTCTGATTTTCTGGAGCTAATCTCACATTTTTCTGGGGCTTATATTCCAAGTTATGGATTAAAAACCATTATTACCCATTTAATAATTAATAAAATACAAAATTTCGAAATTACTTTCGAAATTTACGAAAATGCCATCGTAATATTACCCCGTATATTACTTACCCTTCGTTGCATGCAACGGCGATGGGGGGATGTCGACGGTGGGGTCCGCTGCTGGGCTTGACGACGGCCTGTGGCGGCAGAAGGCGGAGCGGAGCTCGGGGTCTAGGCGAAGCGACGGCGTATCAGCGTCACCAGCGGCCTCTGAGGGGTACTAGGGGTGACGGCAAGCCCGTGCTAGGCTGAGCGAGGGGAGGCAGGCAGCGGTGAGGCTGTCTGAGGGCGGTGTTGGAGCAGCGGCTTCGTGGCGAAGGAGCGACGGCGGCTTCGGTTACTCCACAAAGGCGGGGTCGCTGTGCGAAGGTAGGAAGCTCGGAGGATGGGGCTCGCCGGCGTCCTGAGGTGGTGGCGAAGTCTTTGGGAGTATCTGCCTCTCTCAAAACAATGTGAGCTTTACTCCCAAGCGCAGGAGATCGTGCAAGTAGTACCTGGAGAGTCCAGAGTCGAATCCTCGGGACAAGTACCTGAGATAACACAAATTCAACTAATCAAATATAATATACGGTTAAGAAAACGACCACCTTTGTGAAGGTGAAAAATAGTGTAAGGATTTGTAACAAAGAAAGTGGTTCCTAAAAGTATTACGGTATCACGAAAGTTTGGAATTCGATGAGACAAGTATGCTACGGTTGTGAGTTCATTAGGAGTTTATAGTCGCTGAAATTTCACGTCTTTTAATGTCACACAACGCTTCACCCGGTCAAGGCGTGAAGGCGTCGGAAGATAAATCGATGAAAACTAGTCAAAATAGCATTAAACGTATTACTAGCAATGTTGATCTCATTAAACAATAGTCGCAGCGATAAGTTCAGATTAGAGAACACAAATTAGCTAGCCTTATCAGGGCCTAGCCATAGGGCACATCAACAATATCGACAATAAGCAAATACCCATCAAATACGATGTAGAAATCAACATAACTAGTAATTTAGACATGATAATAGGGCTAAAGACATGAAATTTAACAACTACATACTCCTAACTATATCACAACCATAGCACAAAGAGATTAGCCACGCATGGTGCAATAAAAACCAGATTTGATAGCAAAATACATCGTTTAAGTAGCAAAATACAAAGAAATACACCAAATACGGGGTATAAGTTCAAGAAATTATCACCAAATCTCCTCCTTAGAACCCAAAACTCTCTGAGAATAGGAAGAATAGTCTCTGGAAATTTTCAGAATTTTCTCCTGGAGAAAAACGCACAGTAGCCGCTCCAAAAGTCCCAAAATACGCCAGGATACCCCCAAAACCCTAGAAATACGCTTATATAATAGGCATTGCGGGTTTGGGGGTGTTAACGGGTCGAAACCCGATTCTATTCGCATCCGAACCCATCATCACGAAGCGGATTAAATCGCCGCCGCTCATCAAAAGGCGGGGTGGCCTAGATGGATGCCACGTGTCCTCGATAGCGGATTCGCGCCCGCATCCGAGTCGACTTCGGATCGAACTCGGTTTCGATCTCCGCCGCTGGATCTCGGGGCAACGGACAAGATAAGGCCACGTAGCTCCATACGCTGAATAAATGCGGGGGAAATAGCAGCCGTCGGATCACAGATGGACGTCCCCGATGGTGCCGCGTCGCCCGCTTATTTCCTCCTTTTGCTGTCGTTTGAGAACGCTGGTGTCCGTTGGATCGTAATCCAACGAGTCTCAGTTGGCCGCGTCGCCGCTCCTTTTGATTCGCTGTTGACCATCCGATCACGATCGTTCGGTGCTGAAGCGGCCACGTCGCCCAGATCCGCGTTCGAGCGGGATGAATGTGAACCATTCGATCAATATCGAACGATCAGGAGAATGCCACGTTGCCATCAAACTCAGCTGCCATCATACGCGTCTACGAGCCGTTGGATGAGGCGGGAAACGCCTGGATAGCCGCCACGTGCCCAATACTGAGCGAGGCGGGTGTATACGGAAGCGTATTTCCGCGCGTATCTCGTATTTACGACCGTATTTCCTCATTTAATTAGTATCCTGCATTCAAAAATTCACAGTAATTAGCACAGATGTCAGAAAAATACAAATAAATAGTCGTTGGAATCGTGAGATCGAGACGATGCTAAGAAAAATATAAAATATGCAGAAATACTCCGTTAATTCATGTTGTGTGCACAAATATTGTGATTTCTCTAATAAATAATGGTGTACAAAATACGCACATATTAGAGAGCAATTAAGTATTATATAGGCACATCATAGGACTAATTAGGGGGTTAAATACGCAATATTCAACCCGAATCACACCCCCCAACTAGCGTTTTGCTAGCCTCTAGCAAAATGAGCGAGATACGATATCAAGTATACACCTAGATCACCTTATCAGGTCTCAAATCATTCATCACCATACTACAAAGACGAAAGAAAATGTCCACACACTAATGCCAAGATTTCATGCTCATTATATAATGGTACTCAAGGGTTTACAATGAAAAGCAAGTATCTATACAATGGTCATTAAATCAACTTAACTTCACTTTACATTAATTCATAGCGAATGGTATGCAAAATCAATGGCTCACACCTTTCAATCAAAGTATATAACTTGGAGCGTAGATGTATCATGCAAAGCAAGCAAAAATAGATTGGCATCAAGACATACACACGTCAATTTTCATTCATAGGAAATCACACCATATCTTGTGCTATCTTTAAGTTTTGGAAGTTCTCTTGCCTTGCTAATGATGCACACTTTTTCTTGCTCTTCTTTTCTCATTTTATTGATTCTGCGTAACGCGCATCAAGCAACATTTGCAGAAAAATGTATAACTTGGATCGTTCCATCAAATGATTGAGGTTCCAGTCAATGGCTCCCAAATCAGACGATAATAGGGCATTAGGCCAAGAAGGACCCCTCGGACTGTACTAATCGAGCCAACCAAGTTATTTCTTTAATGACACATTTATTCGTCCATTCATTTTTCTTCATTCATCTTATTTCATTCTTTCTTTCGTGCGTGCATAAGTAACTTAGCAAGATAGCTTCCTTTTCTTTATTCTTTCACAAGAATGGGTTATCCTAATCATTTCAAAAGACAGTGTAGACTTTCACCCAAAATTACACAAAGCATGCAAATAGCACTGAATATGAGATAAAAAGTATTGCTCCAGTCATTTTGTGATGGTGTGTTCCATTGAAAACATACGACTTGCTAATTCATAATTTCAAGATTCATTAAGTCATCATTCAATCCTACCATAGAGATATATCAAAAGAGATTCACCATGAGTACTAGCATTCATGTCGAATGAGAATGAAATATGTAACAATAGTGGTGGAGGAAAATAAATCATATGTGCAAAGTGGTGAATGGATTTCGAGAATTTTCATCACATGAGGTTCATTTCTAGGTGTAATAAGCATTGGTGATAAATCTTGACTCAACCCCCTTTTTAATAAAAAAAATTTGCAAAAAGGGAACTACTAAAAGAAAAAAAAGAAGAAAATAAAAATAAAAAAAATCCTAAAGATTTATACCCTCCCCCCAACTTAAAATAGGCATTGTCCTCAATGTTAAGGAGAGGGAATCATGGAAAGAACACACCTGATTAGTTACCACCCGAAGGTGGATCTGTGAGGTCAATGGTGGTATCCTCTCTGGCCCAAAGCTCTTGAAAGTGTTTCAGACGTTGTCCATTGACTTTGAATTCATGGCCATCCTTCTCATTCACTAAGACCACCGCTCCATGTGAAAAGACTTCTTTGACAAAGTATGGTCCCGTCCATTTTGAGCGCAGCTTCCCTGGAAATATATGGAGTCTTGAATTGTACAGCAGAACCTTGTCTCCAACTTTGAATTCCTTTCGTAGGATCATCTTGTCGTGCACAGCTTTCATCCTTTCTTTTGCTAGCTTTGCATTTTCATATGCCTCTCGTCGTATCTCATCAAGCTCCATGATCTGCAATTTACGAGAAACATTTGATGAGTCATCAAGCAAATTGAGTGTTTTAATTGCCCAAAAAGATTTGTGCTCTAATTCAACAGGAAGATGGCAATTTTTTCCATAAACCAAACGAAACGGTGACATCCCTAAGATAGTCTTGTATGCTGTCCTGTAGGCCCATAGAGCTTCAGGCAAGCGAAGACTCCAATCTTTGCGTGTTGGATTCACTGTTTTCTGAAGAATGTTCTTGATTTCCTTGTTCGCCAATTTCGCTTGTCCATTTGTTTGAGGGTGGTAAGGTGTTGAAACTTTATGTGTCACCCCAAATTTCTTCATTAGATTTGCGAAGAGCCTATTGCAGAAATGAGAACCTCCATCACTGATAATGGCCTTTGGCACTCCAAAGCGCGAGAAGATGTTCTCTTTCAAAAATTTCAGCACAATGGACGCGTCGTTGGACCTGCAAGGAATAGCTTCCACCCATTTAGAAACATAATCAATGGCAACCAATACAAATATATATCCAAAAGATGGTGGAAAAGGCCCCATGAAATCAATACCCCAACAATCAAATAATTCTATTTCTAGCATGGGATTCAATGGCATCATGTTTCTTTTGGTAATTCCCCCTAACTGTTGACAACGCACACATGATTTACAATAGGCATATGCATCTTTAAACATACTAGGCCAATAAAAACCACTCTGTAAAATCTTGGCAACAGTTTTATGAGCTGAAAAGTGCCCCCCACATACCCCATCATGCCAAAAATGTAAAACACTATCAAACTCATGGTCGGGTACACATCTCCTTACAATTTGGTCTCCACAGTATTTAAAAAGATAAGGATCATCAAAATAGAATGATTTTACCTCATGCTTGAAGCGTTTGAAATCTAAAGAGGACCAATGTGGAGGGGTTCTACCTGTCACCAAATAATTAGCTATATCTGCATACCATGGTAGGGTAGAAATGGCGAAAAGCTGCTCATCTGGGAAGGAATCTCGCAATGGAATGGTAGGCGACTCTGTTCCCACCGTCAACCTAGAAAGGTGATCTGCGACATTGTTCTCAACTCCTTTTTTATCCTTGATCTGAATATTGAATTCCTGCAAAAGGAGAATCCATCGTATAAGTCTAGGTTTAGCATCCTTTTTAGATAAAAGATATTTCAGTGCAGAATGATCTGTAAAGATGAGAATAGGTGAGCCCAATATATAGCTTCTGAATTTCTCCAATGCAAACACCACCGCCAGCAACTCCTTCTCCGTAGTAGTATAGTTCCTTTGTGCTTCATTTAACGTTTTACTGGCATAGTAGATCACACAAGGAACTTTCTCTTTCTTTTGCCCAAGCACTGCCCCCATTGCGTAGTCACTTGCATCACACATAATTTCAAATGGCATGCTCCAGTCTGGAACCTGCAAAATAGGGGAGGAAACAAGTGAGTTCTTTAATTTATCAAATGAAACTTGACACTCTTGTGTCCATATGAAATCAGTATTTAGAGTTAATAAGTGGCAGAGAGGGCGGGAGATGGCGCTGAAATCCTTTATAAATCTTCGATAGAATCCTGCATGGCCTAGAAAGGATCGAATGTCCTTGACGCATTTTGGTGTAGGCAACTTCTCAATCACCTCAACTTTTGCTCTGTCTACCTGAATACCTGCTTTGGAGACTAGGTGTCCAAGAACCAAACCTTCAGTTGTCATGAAATGACACTTTTCCCAGTTTAACAGCAGGTTCTTTTCCTGGCACCTGTGCAAGACAAGAGCTAAGTTAGATAAACAATTTTCAAATGAAGTGCCATATACAGAGAAGTCATCCATAAACACTTCCATAATCCTCTCAACCATATCGCTAAAGATACTCAACATGCAACGCTGAAAAGTAGCAGGTGCATTGCATAATCCAAAAGGCATTCTCCTAAAAGCGAAAGTTCCAAAGGGGCAAGTGAAGGTAGTCTTCTCTTGATCCTCTGGAGCAATCTCTATCTGATAATAGCCAGAATAACCATCTAGAAAACAATAAAATTCGTTACCTGCTACTCTTTCCAAGATTTGATCAATGAAAGGTAATGGAAAGTGATCTTTTCGTGTTTTAGCATTTAACTTTCTGTAATCAACACACATCCTCCAACCTGTGGTGGTCCGCATCGGTATAAGCTCATTGCTCTCATTTCTTACCACTGTGAGGCCTGATTTCTTCAGAACCACCTGTATGGGGCTAACCCATCTGCTATCTGAAATAGGATATATTATACCTGTAGCAAGTAGCTTAAGAATCCCCCCCTTAACAACCTCTTTCAAAGTAGGATTTAATCTACGTTGCATCTCACATGTTGGTTTGGCATCATCCTCAAGATAAATATGATGAGTGCAAATTAAGGGATTTATACCTGTAATGTCCGCAATAGACCATCCAATGGCCCCTTTGTGTTCCCTAAGCACATCGAGCAAAGCACTTTCTTGTTCTGGTGTGAGTTTAGAGGATATTACCACAGGGAAGGTCTCCTCCTTTCCAAGGAAAGCGTATTTCAAATAGTCTGGCAGAGGCTTCAATTCCAGCTTTGGATGCTCAATCTCTGAAGGTTGTTGTGGTGGCAATTCCACTGGCAATGTCTCGAACTTTGGCACCCATGCATCCCTTGATCTTTCATTTTTGCCCTGCACAAAATAAGATTAATCAATATCGTCGAAATCATAATCAATAAAATTGGACGAACATTCATACTTAGCATCAAAATAGTCTTCGATTAAGCTCTCAATAAAGCATACCTCTTTCACGTCATCAACACTCGCAGGTAACTTACATGATTTAAAAATGTTCAGCTCAAGTTTCATGTTACCAAAGCTTATCTTCAATTGGCCATCCCTACAATTTATCATAGCATTGCAAGTTGCTAGGAATGGACGTCCTAATATAATCGGAGTGCAATTACCTGATTGTGGCCCATGAATATCAAGGACGATAAAGTCCACGGGATAATAGAATTTGTCAACCTGGACCAACACATTCTCCACGCATCCTCGTGGGATTTTTACCGACCTGTCTGCTAACTGTAGAACCACGGGTGTCGTCTTCAGCTCCCCCAATCCAAGCTGCACATAAACAGAATAAGGTAAAATATTAACACTAGATCCCAAATCAAGTAAAGCATCTCCAAATTTCTTAGTTCCTATAATGCATGGGATAGTAGGAGAACCTGGATCCTTATATTTAGGAGGAGTGTCATGTTGTACCATTGCACTTACCTGTTGTATTAAGAATGCTTTCTTTTTCACATTTAGACTCCGCTTTACAGTGCATAGCTCCTTCAGAAATTTAGCATATGCAGGCACTTGGTTGATTGCATCAAGTAATGGGATATTAATTTTTACCTGCTTGAAGATATCTCTTATCTCTGCATGATACCTGTCTTTTGATGGTGGAGCAAGTCTGTGTGGGAATGGAGCTGGAGGTACATATGGTTCTGGCTCTTTTTCTGCTACCTCTTCCTCAACCTGCAAACTTTCAGGTGCTTGTGCCTCCTCTTTCTCCTCAGCTGGTTGTTCATGTCTAGGCATTTCCGGTTTTTCAATTTCACGTCCGCTACGCAATGTAGTCACTGCCTGACATGGTTTGACGTTGTTTCCTGAAAAAGAAGAAGAGGGATTCGTATTAGGATTTGCAATAGGCTGAGCAGGTAATTTACCTTTGTCTTGTGATGCTATAAATCTCGAAAAATTCTCAGGGAGCTGTTGTTGCATCTGAGCCATCTGTTGAACTGCAGCAGTGAGACTCTGAATTTCATTGTTCTGCTCCCTTTTTCCTTGATAATTGGAGTGGTTGGGATGGTAATAGGGAGTGGATGTCTGCTGCTTCTGCTGATATGAAGCTCATCCTTGGTTTGATGGGTTCTTCCAATTGGTGTTGTAGCCTTGATTTGCCACCCAATTCACCTCTGATTCTGGATTTCTGCCCAATTCTTTAATTGCTGGGGTTAGTGGGCAGACGGTAGTATCATGAACTGGCTTCTCGCATATGACGCAGTATGGCTCTGATGTGACTGCCTTTGCTGCTCTGAGATCAATATTTTGTAGCTTTTGCGTCACCAATGCCTCCACGTGTGCCATCAATGCATCTTCAGGCTTCAAAATCTGCAAGCCACCTTTTGTTTGATGTGTAGTCATGGACCTGTCAAATTCTGAAGGTGGCTCCCATCTTCTTGCATTCTCTACAATGTTCTCCAAATATGCCCAAGCCTCCGTCGGGGTCTTCTCAAAGAAAGCTCCATTGCACATCATCTCTACATATTGCTTCGTATTCGGCTGCAATCCATCGTAAAAGAATCCAATGGTGCGTCCCTTGTCAAAACCGTGATGTGGGCACGCCAACAGAAGCTCCTTAAATCTTTCCAAAGTTTGATCGTATGCTTCAGTTTCCTTCTGCGAGAACGACATGATATGCCTCTTTAAAGCTTGAGTCCTGGCCAAAGAAAAGAATTTTTTTAGAAACTCAGTTTGCATGGTTAGCCAAGAAGTAATAGATCTAGGAGGCAATGCATTGAACCAATTCTTTGCCTTGTCTTTCAATGAGAATGGAAAAAGTTTAAGATAAACAACATCATTACTAACTTTTCCATCCAACTGTGTAGAGCATGCTTCTTCAAACGTTTTAATATGCAAGTAAGGATTTTCCCTATCCTCTCCATGGTAAGAGGGAAGGATCTGGATCACCCCAGCTTTAAGCGAAAAAGAATGAGCACCCTCAGGCAAAACAATGCATGACTCAGAAGCAACTCTAGTGGGCATATAAGTAGCACTCAATGGTAGTTCTTGTGGGTGTACAAGAGGTTGTTCGTTATTATTAGCCATATTTTCAATTCTTATCAATCTGTGTGAAGTGGAGGTCCTATGCCACATAAACTAGCAAAGAGATATTTTTTTTTTGTTTTCAATAATAAAACTAAGCTATAAAGTGGAAGGATCTCACCGAGTACTCCTCTGAAAAGCTGAAAATGTGGATCAAAGATACCGTTGTCCCCGGCAACGGCGCCAAAAACTTGCCTATCTCAAAACAATGTGAGCTTTACTCCCAAGCGCAGGAGATCGTGCAAGTAGTACCTGGAGATTCCAGAGTCGAATCCTCGGGACAAGTCAACCTGAGATAACACAAATTCAACTAATCAAATATAATATACGGTTAAGAAAACGACCACCTTTGTGAAGGTGAAAAATAGTGTAAGGATTTGTAACAAAGAAAGTGGTTCCTAAAAGTATTAAGGTATCACGAAAGTTTGGAATTCGATGAGACAAGTATGCTACGGTTGTGAGTTCATTAGGAGTTTATAGTCGCTGAAATTTCACGTCTTTTAATGTCACACAACGCTTCACCCGGTCAAGGCGTGAAGGCGTCGGAAGATAAATCGATGAAAACTAGTCAAAATAGCATTAAACGTATTACTAGCAATGTTGATCTCATTAAACAATAGTCGCAGCGATAAGTTCAGATTAGAGAACACAAATTAGCTAGCCTTATCAGGTCCTAGCCATAGGGCACATCAACAATATCGACAATAAGCAAATACCCATCAAATACGATGTAGAAATCAACATAACTAGCAATTTAGACATGATAATAGGGCTAAAGACATGAAATTTAACAACTACATACTCCTAACTACATCACAACCATAGCACAAAGAGATTAGCCACGCATGGTGCAATAAAAACCAGATTTGATAGCAAAATACATCGTTTAAGTAGCAAAATACAAAGAAATACACCAAATACGGGGTATAAGTTCAAGAAATTATCACCAAATCTCCTCCTTAGAACCCAAAACTCTCTGAGAATAGGAAGAATAGTCTCTGGAAATTTTCAGAATTTTCTCCTGGAGAAATACGCACAGTAGCCGCTCCAAAAGTCCCAAAATACGCCAGGATACCCCCAAAACCCTAGAAATACGCTTATATAATAGGCATTGCGGGTTTGGGGGTGTTAACGGGTCGAAACCCGATTCTATTCGCATCCGAACCCATCATCACGAAGCGGATTAAATCGCCGCCGCTCATCAAAAGGCGGGGTGGCCTAGATGGATGCCACGTGTCCTCGATAGCGGATTCGCGCCCGCATCCGAGTCGACTTCGGATCGAACTCGGTTTCGATCTCCGTCGCTGGATCTCGGGGCAACGGACAAGATAAGGCCACGTAGCTCCATACGCTGAATAAATGCGGGGGAAATAGCAGCCGTCGGATCACAGATGGACGTCCCCGATGGTGCCGCGTCGCCCGCTTATTTCCTCCTTTTGCTGTCGTTTGAGAACGCTGGTGTCCGTTGGATCGTAATCCAACGGGTCTCAGTTGGCCGCGTCGCCGCTCCTTTTGATTCGCTGTTGACCATCCGATCACGATCGTTCGGTGCTGAAGCGGCCACGTCGCCCAGATCCGCGTTCGAGCGGGATGAATGTGAACCATTCGATCAATATCAAACGATCAGGAGAATGCCACGTTGCCATCAAACTCAGCTGCCATCATACGCGTCTACGAGCCGTTGGATGAGGCGGGAAACGCCTGGATAGCCGCCACGTGCCCAATACTGAGCGAGGCGGGTGTATACGGAAGCGTATTTCCGCGCGTATCTCATATTTACGACCGTATTTCCTCATTTAATTAGTATCCTGCATTCAAAAATTCACAGTAATTAGCACAGATGTCAGAAAAATACAAATAAATAGTCGTTGGAATCGTGAGATCGAGACGATGCTAAGAAAAATATAAAATATGCAGAAATACTCCGTTAATTCATGTTGTGTGCACAAATATTGTGATTTCTCTAATAAATAATGGTGTACAAAATACGCACATATTAGAGAGCAATTAAGTATTATATAGGCACATCATAGGACTAATTAGGGGGTTAAATACGCAATATTCAACCCGAATCAGTATCTCCGATGTCAGCGAGGCGGAGCAGGGCGGTGCAGTGGCGGACTTCGCTGGCTAGGCGACGGAGCTTCATGGGGGATGCAGCGTCGTGTCGGGGTCCGTCGGTGCTCGAGGGTGCTCGGAGATGTTTGCAACGGCGAGGAGCGGAGCACTTCGTGGGGTCAATGTCAAGCGTGGAGGCGGAGGGGCAGGCTGCAGGCTGTGGGGGCTCGAGCTCGGGGAGAGAGCGGTGGAAGCGGGGAGATCGAACGGCGGACAGTGAGCAGCTGTTGCTGCTTGGGTCGACGAGGCGGGGAGCTGGTGGCTTTGAGATGATCGGAGAGAAGAGCAGACGGCTCTCTGGTGATCGAAGGAGGCGGAGGAGGGTGTGGTCGTGGCGGTGCTAGCTGAAGGAGGCGGATGCGATGGCGGGGTCGGGCTCAGGCGGGCGGAGGAGCACGGAGAGGCGGAGAAGACGTTGGATGAGAGGGGGAGAGAACTGAGAGAGAGTGAACAGGAGGGAGAGATAGAGCGAGAGAGCCCACGTGCATGCGTTAGGGCTTTGGGTTACAGCGTGGGTTAGGGAGGGGTTTTTTTATAGGAATAGGGATAAATAAATAATGAATAAACTTAGTCAAATGCAATTAATTATTAGGTGTGTAATGAATGTAGTTAGGTTAAACTTTAGACTAAACATTAAATATAAAGTTAGACTAAACCGTATATCACATGGGCTGCTAAACCAGGGGTTGGTGGGGGTAATTAGTAAAAGTTTTAAGGTAATTATTAGTTAAGTAACAAGGTTAAAAACGTAATTAGTAGGTAATGTTAAGAATACAAAATTACGATTTTGCCCCTACTAGTAAACGTGTCCAAAAAATTACGAAAACATACCCACGGGATCGTATCGTCGTGAGGATCACGAATACGAGATCCGTTTCAGGGGTTGAGCTACGTAAATACTAGTTTTTGGCCAAAACGTTTGGAAAGCGGGTTTGTGGGTTCTCTATTGATTTGACTTCAAAAAATTACGAAATTAATATGGGAAGCCCTAAATGATCATTGAATGTTACTGTAAAAGTTTGAAATCGTTTTGATGATATTTGTATAGAAAATAAATTCATTAAGCCAAAACGGTAATATCTGAAAATGAATTTTTATCAGAAATGTTTTGAGTATTTGTTGAAATCCAATCTTACTAAAATACTCCATAACTAGTCTGGTACTTCAAAATATTTTTATAAGAAATTTTTGAAATCAGTAAAACTCCTGACAAACCATTATAAAATAGTTTAAAAATTGAAAAATTGGTCAAATACGTAAATAGTTTGTCTTGATGAAAACATGCCGTTACAGTTGTTGTGCTGGTCCATGTTGGTTGTTGAAGATGACGTTGGTGATGATCTCGTTCCCACAGACTGTGCCAGCTGTTTCAGGGTGTTTTCTCACCACGGGATGATAGTTCGGAGGTCCGATGGTCATTGCGGGAGATGTGGACGGCATTTGTTGTCGATTGGCCGAGCGTTCTCTTGTGTAGGAATGCTCAGAGACGAGCGAAGGTGCGCTGAAAGTAGCTTCGACGGGGTGAAGGTGACCTTCGGGATCGGTCGACCGAGCGGACCCTTGATGCGGGATGCGCTCGGGGCCGATTGGCGAGACGCCGAAGGGAAGCTTCGGCGGTGATGACGTCTCTTCGGATCTGCAAAAGAAAAACTCGTCAGGGGTGTTGGACCTTGGTTCCGACCAAGTCCCCTCTGATGCCTAAGTCAGATCTTGTCTGACAAGTGCTCAGTGGAATCAGTCTTGGTTTGCGGAGAGACCAAGCACGAGTTCTCGAGCCGAGCTGTGGAAGAGAAATGTAAGGTGGAAGAAGGTATGAGAAGATGGAATACCCGAGTCTCAGATTTCCAGGATTCGGTCCCTTCGTCTTCCGTCTTTTGGGCTTCTTAGAGGAGTCCAGTATGTCAACGCCTTCATGGTGTTTTACCGTTCCTCCCTCCATGCCCGTCTGCATTGATGGTCCATTGAATGACGATCAAGGTGGGCACGATCCGAGGAGGGGTTTCCTCACTCACAGGAAGTCAACAGCCCTTTGGGCTGTGGTCTTGGGCCGACATGTCCTGATCTGCTTGTGGGGCCCCTGGGCTTGAGCCGGGACGGTCCTGGGCCGAGTGATCTACCGGCTTCTCTTTAGCCCATTCAGGAGGTTGTATCACGTGGGTTTTTGCTAGTTAACCCATATACCACAACTCCATCACCAATTCCTAAACAAGACAAAATTACGAACATGTGCACTTTTGTAACGACCTGTTTTCATCAACACTACAATTTGCGTGTTTAACCTATTAAACAATTTTCCGTCAGGAGTTTTATGATTTCAAAAATTTCTTATAAAAATATTTTGAAATATCAAACCAGTTATGGAGTATTTTAGTAAGTTTGGGTTTCATCGAATACCTCTAAATAATCTGGTAAAAATTCATTTTCGATTATTACCGTTTTGGCTTAATGAATTTATTTTCTATACAAACATCATCAAAACGTTATAAAACTTCTACGGTACCATTCTATGATCATTTATGGACTCCCTTATTAATTTCGTAATTTTCTGACGTCGAATTAATAGAGAACCCGTAAACCCGCTTCCTAAACGTTTTAGCCCACGACTCATATTTCCGTAGCTCAAATCATAAATCGGACTTCGTATTCACGATACTCGCGACGATACGAACCCGTGTGTATGTTTTCGTAATTTTTCGGACACGTTTACTAGTAGGGGTAAAATCGTAATTTCGTTACAAATTTTACCGTCACTAATTACCTTGCCTAATTACTAATTACATTAACCTAATTACTAATTACCCTAACATGATTAACATGTGGAGGAGACAACCGTTTAAAATTTTCAAAAAGTTAATTAATTGCAAATCTTATCATAATCCCCTTTTTGACTAAATATTAAATGCTTAAGTTAAATATTAGTTTCTTAAACCTATTTAAACCTCCCTTAATCCCTCTTCTCATGTCATCTTCAACATCCCCTCCGGCGAAGCTCCGGCCAACTTTCCGGCGAACGCCCCCATCTCCGGTGAGCCCCCACTACCCTCTCCCATTTGCTCATCTTCAACCTCTCTCCAACCCTCTCTATCTCTCTCTAAAAACTCAAACAAAACCCATGAAACCCACCATGGCCACCTCCACCATGGTCATCTCCGGCGATCTTTACCCCCTCCGGCAACAATCCCATGGCCTCCACCTCCCTCTCTCTACCTCTACAACTTTCTCTCCATCCCCCCATTGATTCTACCCATGAATCAATCAAAACACACAAAAAAATCTGTGTTTCTTTCGGCCGGCGGCCGGCAGGGTGGCCAGCCGGCCACCCCACTCCCCCTCTTCCCTTGGTCCTTGCTCCCTTGCTCTTCTCCCTTGATTCAAACTACAAGATGAAGCAATTAAGAAGAAGAAAAGTTTGGAAAAAAAAGGAGAAACAAATTTCACAGTTTTGAAATCTTTGTGTGCTACCAACTTGTGAAGAGGGGGACTGTAACGGCCGCTTTCCGACCGTTTGTAATTTTCTGCGTGCACGTGTTTTATCGTACACATTTTTATCTGGCTATTTTCGAGCTCCGGCATATGCGATGCGATATGCCGTTGCGATCGTTTTGGGGTGTTGAATTTTATAGTAATTTTTGGGAATGTCTTTTCACGGCTCGTTTTCTCGCAAAACGACTTTGAATGATAGGGGCGTTTTAGTCATTTGACTCAAAACGCCGTTTCCAATTTTACGTAAATTCTTGGTAGGTGTTACGCACGATCAGGCTCCGTAGATCTGTGTATCTCGTCTCCACGATCGCCCCGGTATTTTCGGATTATTTTTCCGACGCCCGTAGCGAGAGTTACCTCCCGGTTAAATCTCGACCGTTGACCTCCCCTAATCAATTTGAATTTCAAATTGAGGATCAAATCTGGTTAATGATTCTATCATGCGTGACCTTCCAAATTATCTTCCTCTATGGTCACTTAAACTTTCCCCTCATTCCACTCCCCTATATCTCTCTCCCTCCCGCAATTAGCAATTAATCTAGGGGTGTTTAGCATTTGAGCATCTTTTAATCCCCTCACGTGTTACACCCTAGGGGAAATCAACTCACAGCTGCAAAACAAAGAGCCCAAACGAGTTTTTATTTTTGACCTAGGGCATCTCTTATTTTAGCCTCAGCCGCCACCAAAATACTTTTCCCGAGCTCTCCCTCTCGCATCTGCTCCTCCCTCGCCATCATCGCCGACCAGCCCCCGCCATGCATCATCATCGCCTCACCGCGCCCTCGCTGCCTGGAGAAGCCGCTCCCGCCGCCGGCAAGACCACCGGAGGCCGTCCCTCGTGAAGCACGCAACGGCTTGCGCTGCAGCGCTTTACGGCCAACGCACGACGGTCGAGCACCGTCTGACTTCAGCGAAGCCCCTGCACCACTTCAGACCGCCGGCGGCCATCGTCACGAGCCCAGCGCCGCCCTGCTCTTGCCGTACGGCCATCTTCCGCACGCAGCAGCAGCCCCGTATCCGACGATCTCACGCCCACAACCCCTCTCAGCCATCGTCTCCGACCAGCGATCGTCGATGTCTTCTCCACCTCTGACTGCCACCTCGCCTGCCTGAAAAGTCTGAGCCTGACAACAACAACTTTTTAATGCTGTAGGGCTATCATGTGTGTGCGTGTGTGTGGACACCCTAGAATAAATCTTCATGTCTTGTCACGTCCCGTCCCGTCTTGCACAGCCCGCTGGGTAATAGGGCACTCTTCGAGTGATCCCTTGTACAGATTCACAGCCTGCAGGCAATAGGGCACTCTCCAAGTTGAGAGAGTGATCCCTTGTACGGATACACAGCCCGAGGGCAATAGGGCACTCTCAAAGCTAGAGAGAGTGATCCCTTGTACGGATTCTCAGCCTGCGGGCAATAAGGCACTCGCCAAGCTAGAGCGAGTGATCCCTTGTACTGGTGTCATGTCTTGTCTTGTCTTGGGGTTTGGGGTTGGGTTGAGCGTGCGCACGGCAAGAGGGTCTGATCCCCCTCGAACCGTAAGGCGTGAACCCTTTCGTGTCTCACTTGTCTTGTCCTGCCTTGTTTCCGTCACGTCCCGTCTTGTCTTGACACCTGTAGGTTAGCCCCGTAGTTGGTAGCACACGCTACGACTACTACTTGTCCCGTTTTACTTTCCTGCTGCGTTACTTCCTGTCGTGTTACTCTGTTATAACCACAACATGCTAATCAACCAGTAAACTGTTGTGTAAAAGAATCTTAGCATGCTAATCAACCAGTAAACCGTTGTTTAAAGTTCGGTGCACTTGCAGTAAAGTCTAACCCTTCTTGTAGACTTTACCTGACGTACAGTTCCTTTTTCTTGGGTGTTGTACGTCAGGTGCTCAGCCAGAGTTCGTGGACGAGGCAGACTTACTGGAGCACGAGGAGCCGAGGACGTCGACCCAGGGTACACGCCCGACGAGGACCAGACCTTGAGGTCTTCTTAGTCGTCACTTTCAGATGTTACTACTTTTAGTTTGCTTTTAGATAGATTGTTTCCACGCTTAGGCTCCTTTTTAGACTTTGTACTTGTTGGATATTATATCTCTATTTAATGAATGCAACTTCTTTTCTGTACTTTCTGTTGTTCGAACTTTATAAATGCAAGAACCTGAAAATCTTTTAAAATGGTACCCCTACAGACGCTTATTGGGTCCGAGCTTCTCAGCTCCGGCCCGAGCGGGCCTTAGTCACGCTTCGCCTCCGTCATTTTGGGAAGCGGGGCGTGACATGTTTTAGTGGTGGCCCATGCAGGTCTTGCAAAAGTTCAAAACAATAAAAATACCGCATTCATTTAATATCCACGTACAAGTCTGAATTAGTTTCCCAGTCTTAGTTAGTGGAAAGGCTTAGGTAGAAGTCCCAATTTGATAGTCAGACGCCTTGGTTAAGATTAGCTGTACCCGTCTTAGGATACATTAGTAGCCTCTCCCTCCCTAACTCTGACCAAATTAGATTTCTAGAGTCCTTCTTTTAGTTAGTCGCTCGCCCAGCTCCATCGACTTCGGGCACAGCAGAACGTAACCTTGATTCTCTTAGGAACCTTCACTTTAGATCCTGAATATAGTCTAGCTCATTAGGAAGTCTTAGGGCTGAGTTATCCTAATCTTTAGACGACCTGATAAATAGAATCCCTGACTTCTAGCGTCTTCCAGATCATTACCATTTTCGTGTTATCGACCGTAATGTTCCATCGTAGCTCTTCACGGTTTGTAACATACATATATTCTTCAAGCGATCATTTTCCTGTCTCCCGATTCACGTGATCGTTTCCTGACGATTATCGTCGAATCCTTCGAATTCCTTCCTTGACCAATTATGCTTCCTCAAAAAGTAAATTTTCAGAATTGTTATTAAAATCCTTCGCTCAGTTTAACTTCTTTGAAAACTCTTATTAAATATTTAAAATTTCTTACTTTCTGTAGGGTTAAAATTCTTTCGCAAATTTTGAAACCTTCTTGATCGTAAAATTTTAAGTTACGGTCTCGTACTTATTTTCGAATCGTATCCATTGTATTTTAGTTTTGAAACTTTGTTACCACTTTGGAAAATTCAATATACCATTTTTATAACTACGAAATCTAATTCTAATCACTTACTGTACATGCTTTCAAAATATTTTCTAAACTGGAGGGAACTCCAATTATTTTATTGCTAGTATTATACCAATTCCATGTTCATCGTGACCACCTTCCAAAATCTTTGTGTAAACTTATTTTCATTTGCAAAACAATCATTTTCCACCCTACCATCCTTCCTTCGTCTTATTTTTGTTTTCCAAAATTTTAGAAATCCTTTCATCTGCTCACTTCCTCCTACATATATATATATATATATATATATATATATATATATATATATATATATATATATATATATATATATATATATATATGGAAAAAGGGGATCTAAGGTGCCTCCTTAGATGAAAATCTAAGGAGGCGCCCCCATTTCCTCACATCTCCTACAATTTTTTTGGAAATATTTTTTCATGGGTTTGTTGTTCACATCATGGATGATTAACATACCAAATTTCAAGGGATTCCAATACTTTTTGAGCCACCATCTACCACTTACAACTTCAACGGTTTGAAAACGTACTTAAAACCCCACGAAGTTGCAAGGGATAGATGGTGGCTCAAATAGTATTGGAATCCCTTGAAATTTGGTATGTTGATCATCCATGAGGTGAACAATAAACCCATGAAAAAAATATTCAAAAAAAATGTGTGGGATGAGGGGAAATGGGGGCGCCTCCTTAGATTGAATCTAAGGAGGCACCTTAGGATCCCTTTACCCTATATATATATATATATATATATATATATATATATATATAAGTATATGATACCGTATTTTTACATGTAATTCTCATGTCATCAATCTAATTATTTTGAGAAATATTTCCGTCACACCCAACCAACTACCTCCTTATCTCGTCTTATTTGAACTCGTTCCTTCCGATTCATTTCGTTACACTTCTGGCTTCTGTTTTCTTTAGGTGTGTAGACATTGGTCATTGTAGTTGTCTACGTTGTTTCTGGTTTAGGAGTAGGCCCTTTGGTAGGTGATGTCGTCGTGGTGGTTGAGCATAGGTAGAGTGCATAGACCTGTATGAATGTGTGTTCTTTAGGATCCCGATGATTGCATTCTGTGTCTTGAATGTGTACTCAGTGTTAACCATGATAGGATTGAAGTTGTCTGATTGACGGTATTGAAACGTATATGAATAGGGTCATAGCAGGCAATTTCCTTAGACGTAGTTCTTCGCGACTATAGAATAGCTTAACTTTGACTGAATGGGATTGTATCAAAACTTTGTTTTTCTTTTAAACCAAATTTTTAAAGTTTTAAAACTAGCTCACAAGATCACAAACCACTTAACCTCCCTCATCCATTACCGCAACACAACACGTTTTTTTCCCAAATGTTTTAAAATATTTCTTTGGCCTTAAGTCTCTCTTTCTCTTCTCTTCTTTCTCCCTTAAACAAAATTTTCGTGTTTATGGTTGTTGTATTAATTGGGCCTAGCTATTATCGTTATAGGATTCTGTTTTGCAGGTAGGCTTGGAGTGAGATGAGTTTTATTATGGCAATGATTAATTGATTTTGGGAACACAAGAATGATGGATTAGAATATCTTTAGGATGACAAGAATGGACTGTCCAAAGACTTGTTTATAAAACCGGAGTGTGGCGGACTCAATGGGAAATTCTGGTCGGATGAAATTATATGCGAGGAGATGAGAACTTATCTGAGTTGAGGCTTAGACGAATGGTAGATAGGGATGGCTACGGAGTATGGTAGGGGTTAGGATGATCATGAGAATGAGTAGAACATTGAAAGCGTCAAGACTTGATTGTTGAGTTGACGTGAGAAGACATTGGGAGTAACACGATGTGTTGAGATAAATGGATGATTAAGTTGTCGGATTTAATATTGGTTGAAAATGATTATAATAAGTAGGAGGAGATGTGATTTTGATAGTTCAATTATTTGGTGGATAAATTTATGGGAAGATATGACAAGGAATGCATTAAGGACACGGCGATTGTTGATTTGTGCAGGTATTATAAGATAGACAAAGCTTTCGTCTTGGATTGGTGATCGACTAGAACATCATTATAGCGATTGATTAATATTAGGAAGAGATTGAGAAAATTTAAAGATGTTATGGAGCGATGATGTTTAGTAGAGTGGTAGGGTAAGAGAAGGTGATTTTTATTCTCTTACGAGGACTTGGAGTTGGAAATTTAGCAGCAGTGATGGATCTATGGTTGAGTTTTAGGATGTGAGACTAGTCGTGTCATTATCCAGTGAAAAGATGGGTTATGATGGATTAGTTGAGGAACGATGTTGAAGTTATAGGATTAGAGATCATTGTAGGGAGGATGGGAGTTATAGGCTTAAGTATTTATGGATTTTATTAATTAGTCTTAGTATGAGTGATTCCGAGGGCGGAATCATTTCTAAGGTGGGTAGAATGTAACGGCCGCTTTCCGACCGTTTGTAATTTTCTGCGTGCACGTGTTTTATCGTGCACGTATTTTTGTCTGGCTATTTTCGAGCTCCGGCATATGCGAGCGATATGCCGTTGCGATCTTTTTGGGGTGTTGAATTTTATAGTAATTTTTGGGAATGTCTTTTCACGGCTCGTTTTCTCGCAAAACGACTTTGAATGATAGGGGCGTTTTAGTCATTTGACTTAAAACGCCGTTTCCAATTTTACGTAAATTCTTGGTAGGTGTTACGCACGATCAGGCTCCGTAGATCTGTGTATCTCGTCTCCACGATCGCCCTGGTATTTTCGGATTATTTTTCCGACGCCCGTAGCGAGAGTTACCTCCCGGTTAAATCTCGACCATTGACCTCCCCTAATCAATTTGAATTTCAAATTGAGGATCAAATCTGATTAATGATTCTATCATGCGTGACCTTCCAAATTATCTTCCTCTATGGTCACTTAAACTTTCCCCTCATTCCACTCCCCTATATCTCTCTCCCTCCCGCAATTAGCAATTAATCTAGGGGTGTTTAGCATTTGAGCATCTTTTAATCCCCTCACGTGTTACACCCTAGGGGAAATCAACTCACAGCTGCAAAACAAAGAGCCCAAACGAGTTTTTATTTTTGACCTAGGGCATCTCTTATTTTAGCCTCAGCCGCCACCAAAATCCTTTTCCCGAGCTCTCCCTCTCGCATCTGCTCCTCCCTCGCCATCATCGCCGACCAGCCCCCGCCGCGCATCATCATCGCCTCACCGCGCCCTCGCTGCCTGGACAGCCGCTCCCGCCGTCGGCAAGACCACCGGAGGCCGTCCCTCGTGAAGCACGCAGCGGCTTGCGCTGCAGCGCTTTGCGGCCAACGCACGACGGTCGAGCACCGTCTGACTTCAGCGAAGCCCCTGCACCACTTCAGACCGCCGGCGGCCATCGTCACGAGCCCAGCGCCGCCCTGCTCTCACCGTACGGCCAGCTTCCGCACGCAGCAGCAGCCCCGTATCCGGCGATCTCACGCCCACAACCCCTCTTAGCCATCGTCTCCGCCCAGCGATCGCCGACGTCTTCTCCACCCCCGACTGCCACCTCGCCTGCCTGAAAAGCGCCGACTGCCCGGCCAAAAGCCCAGGCTGCCACCTCTCTATCTCGGAGCAACCCGTGGCACACCACCCTACAACCGGCCAAGCACCCGTCGGCCCTTCATCTGGCAGCCTGAACCTCTGATCCCCCTCTCGCCGCTGCTGCAAGCCACCTGCGCCATGTCCCCGGTCCGGCGACCACGCGACTGCCGCGACCCGCCGTGACCTCGCCTGAAGCCCGTCGCCAAGCGATTTCTTCGCCGCTTCGCTGCAGCAAGGCGGTGCCGCTGCTCTGCTGTCGACGGCACCGATCGACGCCGCAGGACCGCCGCCCTCGTCTCCCCCGCTCGCACGTCACCTGCTACGCCCTCCCTGCGCCACCATGACGCCGCAGCAGCCGCCCACCCCCGACAGCAGTTTCCGACCGCCGCACGAGCCCCTGTAGTCACCGAGAACCCCCCCTTGGGTCCGCTGTTAGGCTCGCCGTGGCCTTGCTCCCCTTGCTTCTTGCTGATCAGCAGCCCATCGTCGTGCCCCTCCCAACGTGAGTTGCTGTTGATTCTTTATTTCGCATGAAGATGGTTGGCACTAATAGGATATATATAAATGTATTAATAATAATGTTTTACTATGGGTATATTGCTGAAGTCGATGTAATAGCCAGATATGGGGATTATTATTATAGCAGTTTGGTAATATTGCTAGTGTTGTTATCTTATTTATATATATGATGTTGGGGTTGGATAATTGATTTTAGAGTTTTGATCTGATAATGTTGGGTTGGGATGTTAAGTTGTTAGCCTATTGTATGTATGTTAGCTGAGGTTATGATGATAAGGCAGTTGCTATTACAGTATTTGACATTTTACTTACTTTGTTCACCCTGTTCACTTTGGCTTAGGGTTAGTTCCGTTAACAAAGATTTAAATATATATTAGTTTATAATTGCCTTATATAAGTGCATTATTCCTATAATAGTTTCAGTAGTGATTTAATTTCCATCCGGGGTAAACCCTACGGTTTAACATCATGAACCCATGACGCAGATGACTCCACGCTACCCGCAGTCAAGGAATCAAGGCGAAGGCGATGCAATCCGTTGCCATGTCCAGATCCGACGTCGAATTCCCGCATGTTCGTCAACCAGGTTGGTGCCTCTAAACTCATAGCGAAACCCACACTGTAGCAAACTGAACCTTAACTAAAAACCGTCAACTTGAACTAAATTTATTTTCCAGCACCTGTAAAACGTTGTACGAACTTAGAAAATCGACGAATGGACTTTGTTGACTGTGCACATAGGATAGATCGTCGATTAGGTTGAAACATCAAAAAGTGACTTTTGACGAATAGGATAGTCCCGATAACCTAGAAACG
The DNA here is from genome assembly GCA_030789695.1 of Scilla litardierei. NCBI lineage: Eukaryota > Viridiplantae > Streptophyta > Magnoliopsida > Asparagales > Asparagaceae > Scilla > Scilla litardierei. The sequence goes on from CM061135.1 coordinate 29,901,296, forward strand.
AACCCTAATAGGATTTGATGAATTTGAGACCTGACACCGTCGCCGTGGCGATATTTCAGACGGACTTCTGCGGACGAGACGCTTGGACGAGACGCTTGGACGAGACGCTTCGAGAGGACGACACACTCGCCATTTCAGGCAAGTGTATCCACTTGCACTTTTGGCCGTGCTTAGGCCCTAGTTGGTTAGAATTGTTAACTGTGAACAAATAGAACCGGACGTGAAATGATAGCGTCCGGGACGACTCCTGACGGCTCAGACTTGACGACGAAGTCTGAGCCTGACAACAACAACTTTTTAATGCTGTAGGGCTATCATGTGTGTGCGTGTGTGTGGACACCCTAGAATAACCATTATTGTCTTGTCACGTCCCGTCCCGTCTTGCACAGCCCGCTGGGCAATAGGGCACCCTTCGGGTGATCCCTTGTACAGATTCACAGCCTGCGGGCAATAGGGCACTCTCCAAGTTAGAGAGAGTGATCCCTTGTACGGATACACAGCCCGAGGGCAATAGGGCACTCTCCAAGCTAGAGAGAGTGATCCCTTGTACGGATTCTCAGCCTGCGGGCAATAGGGCACTCGCCAAGCTAGAGCGAGTGATCCCTTGTACTGGTGTCATGTCTTGTCTTGTCTTGGGGTTTGGGGTTGGGTTGAGCGTGCGCACGGCAAGAGGGTCTGATCCCCCCTCGAACCGTAAGGCGTGAACCCTTTCGTGTCTCACTTGTCTTGTCCTGCCTTGTTTCCGTCACGTCCCGTCTTGTCTTGACACCTGTAGGTTAGCCCCGTAGTTGGTAGCACACGCTACGACTACTACTTGTCCCGTTTTACTTTCCTGCTGCGTTACTTCCTGTCGTGTTACTCTGTTATAACCACAGCATGCTAATCAACCAGTAAACTGTTGTGTAAAAGAACCTCAGCATGCTAATCAACCAGTAAACCTTTGTTTAAAGTTCGGTGCACTTGCAGTAAAGTCTAACCCTTCTTGTAGACTTTACCTGACGTACAGTTCCTTTTTCTTGGGTGCTGTACGTCAGGTGCTCAGCCAGAGTTCGTGGACAAGGCAGACTTACTGGAGCACGAGGAGCCGAGGACGTCGACCCAGGGTACGCGCCCGACGAGGACCAGACCTTGAGGTCTTCTTAGTCGTCACTTTCAGATGTTACTACTTTTAGTTTGCTTTTAGATAGTTTGTTGCCACGCTTAGGCTCCTTTTAGACTTTGTACTTGTTGGATATTATATCTCTATTTAATGAATGCAACTTCTTTTCTGTACTTTCTGTTGTTCGAACTTTATAAATGCAAGAACCTGAAAATCTTTTAAAATGGTACCCCTACAGACGCTTATTGGGTCCGAGCTTCTCAGCTCCGGCCCGAGCGGGCCTTAGTCACGCTTCACCTCCGTCATTTTGGGAAGCGGGGCGTGACAGGGACTAAGTGAAGGGATTAAGTGAAGGAAAAATGAATGGAATGAATTATGAAGATTTTTGGTAGAAATTGTGTAGGGATTTTTGAAGTGAATTTTTGTGAAGAGAAATTAGATAGGAGTTATTTTATTATATTTTTATACACGTATACGTATACGTGTGTATGTGCACGTAGTACGGAACTTTGTAATCTTGGTTATTTATGAATAAATATGGGTGCGTGCGTGTGGTGTTTGTAGGTAGACGTTCCGGGAAGACACCAACCCCCGGACGCGGTACGAGACCCGCCCAAGGAACCGGATTACAACCGGTTACAACTACAGGCAAGTAAATACCTTATATATGTGTGTGTTGCAAGTATTTCTACTATATATATATATATATATATATATATATATATATATCTGTGTGTGTGTGTGTGTGTGTGTGTGTGTGTGTGTGTGTGTGTGTGTGTGTGTGCAAGTATTTACCAAGTACTACAGTATCTATATATGCAAGTAAATACCGCAAGTAATTACCGGGTGTATGCAAGTAACTACTGTGTTTGTGCAAGTATTTACCAAGTAACTACCGTATATGTATATGCAAGTATCAACCACCTCCTACTATGTTTTACTGTAAGCAAGTACTCACACGTATTTGTGTTTATGGTTGTCGCACACACTATTGGGCCCTCGGGCATTTACGGAGCACATTACGAAAAACACTATTGGGCCCTGGGGCTTTTACGGAGCACATTACGAAAAACACTATTGGGCCCTCGGGCATTTACGGAGCACATTACGGAAAACACTATTGGGCCCTCGGGCATTTACGGAGCACATTACGGAAAACACTATTGGGCCCTCGGGCATTTACGGAGCACATTTACGGAGCACACTATTGGGCCCTTGCGGCATTTAAGGCTGATGCACTAGCTTGTTTGTTCATTGTGCCACTATATTCTTCTACTGACTAAGTCGAGACTACTCGAACGTGGCAAGGCGGTATAATAACAAGCGGTCTTAAATTATGACCGAATCAGTGTCTAGAAAGGAATGGGAAGGGGGTTGGTCAACCAAAGGACTTGTCCTGCGGTCATAGAAGTGACCTGTGCCTTCAAGCCCTGACTGACTGGCTGATTTGGAAGTTAAGTTAGACTTCTTATTATTAGGCCTACTTACACTATTAGATAATCAAGCGACATTTGTTACCTCTTGTTCGTTCATTGCTACCATTACTTTCTGTTAGTTTTTACTTGCCGCTTAGCGCTGACATGTGTTTCATTGTTTTCTTTGAAATGCATGTCAGACTACGAGCCGACGGAATACGTGGAGTATAACACTGAGGACGATCTCGCAGACCAGGGATCAAAGGACATTACTGAGCCCACACCTGCAGAGGAGTAGGAGTCTCTGACTCGACCACAGCATCCGCTTCCCTTACCGTCAGTGTGCTTCCATTACTGTCAGTGTGTTTTTCTTACCGCTAGTGTGCTATCTACTTCCGAGTGATGTACTTTACTTTTCTGTCGAGTTGACGTAGGCCGTACTATAAGGCCAAGTCCTGTATTACTTATCATCTATTGGATAATAAAGACGTTGTGTATTGTTTCTCTGAGATTGCATGACAAGAACATGTCCTTCCATGGATTTACTACAGACGCTTAATGTGCATCAAACAAGGAAGAAAAAAATTCCTTCTTGTTTTGTGCACATGCGGACCTTCGTCGCGTCCTCGCTCCCGGGTATTTTGGGAAGCGGGGCGTGACAACTTTTTCAACCACAGCTTCAAATATCATCATAAAATCATATTACATCAAGAGATATTTTCTTGGTGATCTATATGGATTTTTTTACTTTTCATAAGATATCATTATGTCATAGGGTAATTCTATACACACAAACATGATTGTTGTACAAAGAGACCACTTTACACACACATCTAAAAAAATTTAAAATTGTTAGAAAATCAAAAGAATGAGTAACCATGGCACAAAGCCATGGTTCTCTATTTATTCATAATAGTAGAATATAAAAGGACATGGGATACCAAAGGTCCCCATTAGTAAGCTTGATGGGGATTAATAGGGGATAAAGATGAGGGGAGGCCAAAGGCCTTCCTCATTCATAACACTCCCCCTTATCCATCCATTACTTTGGTCTTAGCGTATAATGCTAAGGGAGTGGATACTTCTGGATCCAGAGTAATCGTGTTTGCCTCTTTAAAACCTTAGCTGTGGAAAACCCAGTGGAAAAAACCAACAGCTTAAGGAAAAAGAGTGCAACCCATAGGTTACTCCCCCTGATCCGTACAAGCTTCAGGCTTGGAGGTCTTTCAGCTTTCATTAGGGGTGGACACGTCAGGGTTCTGAGTTAAAAGAGGTTGCCTCATTAAAACCTTTGGCTATGGAAAACTCAGTGGGAAAAACCAATAGCTAATGGAAAAGAGTACAACTCTAATATCAGCTCCCCCTGATATGTACAAGCTTCAGGCTTGCAGATCTCATATGTATCTAAACAATCATTTCCTATTCGTCTATATATCCATCATGTTCTGAAAGCAAATAAAATCATCATTCATCTATACAAGTTTCACTCATATCTAGTGGCTACTGGAAGATAGTGGCGCTCTAGAATGGTACGCTCTCCGAAGTCAGTAGATTAATCCACGAATGAATTCTATTACTCAGTCTTCACTGTGTCTGCAAGGTACTACTGGACCTGGCTGAGCGTATTCTAGACTTGCTTCTTGGATGATGAGCTTCTCAGAAGATGTAGACTTTGGAGAATGATGTGAAGATCTTTAGGAGGTGGCCGACCATTTGTGCTTAGTCATGGCGATGATCTGTAAACCTGCATATGTGATATATATTCCTTGACCCTTGGAAGTTGCACAGGAGCAGCTTATCCTTGGTCCAGTGGTGCTCTCCAGGGCAGCACTGTACCTGGCTAACAGTTTTACTACAGTCGTTCTAATAGAGACACGTGCAGTTGGCCAGATAAAGGAGTGTATCTAGTACACTAGAGCTAGGCTCTTCAGGACCTAGGATGCTCCCCCTCTTCCAGCAACTGGAAGGGGTCTTAAATAAGCATCCATTTTTAATAGATTGTAAATGGGCATCTTTCTTCATAAACTCCTGGTGTATGAAGAATATAAAAGGATTCCACCACAAAAGGTATTTTAATATGTAAGCCGAGACAATACCATGTTTTAACTAGGTATCTGATATCTCAATGGTCTCTGCAGGAGAACCTATTAGAATCATATACTGATCTTTGAAACCTTTATTGAGAAGACGTTCCTACGTCTCTCTTTCATCTCTGGGGGTAGAGTATACCCTTCTGGAAGTTTCATATAGATCACTATATCTATATTGCCGTATAGATATGCAGTCACAACGTCCATGAGCTGCATTTCTTGGCTTTTCCAGAGATGTTAGGCTTAGTATGAAATAGGAAAATGATCACATTTCCTTCATTTATTTACGAAAATCCAACTTATATTCCACAGGTTTTACACATTCAGGTGTATGGACTACTGGTCCAAAGACTTTGCTTTTCAAGAGTTAGTCCAGCTTTACTCTTATTGCCTCGTCCCATTTTGGCCAATCTATGCGTTTACGCTATAGAAAAGTGGGTTGAACATCATCGTCGTATTCAGCGACGTGAACGGCAATAGCGAAAGCAAAATCGACGACGACGACTGTGCTATATCTGTCCAGTACCTCTCCAATGCGTACTTAATAAAATGATGTTTATCCTATTGTTTCCTCTGCATGGAAAATTAGGAGGGGAGAGGTCGCTGGTTCGAGCTCAGCATCCTGTGGTGGGATCATTTTAATATATCCAGGAATCTTCCTCTTTCGAGGAACTTTATATTCTGAACCTGTCGGGCGTCCTCTTTTCAATTGAGGTACATCCAATTCTGCTGCCGGTGGATTGCATCCATCTTTGAGGATGTCAATCCTAGCTGGCGTGTTTGCAGCAGGGACGTGTGAACGAACAATCTTAGGATTGTCCGTGAATTTATCTGCCAATTGATTTACTTTAGTCTGAATTTGATGGATCTTCTGGATCTCATCTTCACACAGAAATAGTATGCGGAACAAAACGAGATTAGCACTTTTATGTCCCATGATATGGTCTCAGAAGCTTCAGGATTCTTTAGACTGTGTGCCTATTTTAATGAGCCTTTTCTCATCAAATTCACAGTTATCAAGACGTGGTGCTATGGAGACAAATATTAGCACATCCAAACACTCTCAAATGAGATATGGTTAGTGGTGGACCATAAGCAAGCGGCATCAGTTATAAGATATTGGCACGAGAGGACCGTATCGTGATAAGCGATGCGGAATGCAGTATGGCGTATCCCTCAACGTCCATAGGCAACTGGGTCTTAACAATGGACATGAAATCCATTGGAGTCTCTGTATCAGAGACTCTGATAACCCATTATGAGTATGCACATGTTGCAGGATGTTCAATTTCAATGCCAGTTGCTTGGCAGTAGTTTTGAAAGACATGTGTAGTGAATTCACCCACAGTATCAGCTTTTGAGAAAGCTGGATTGTGGGTGGACAAAAAGGCACACATAAGACCATCTAGTAGATGCATCTATCAGTACAATGAAGTACCGAAATGGGCCACTTGCGGGGTGAATATGTCCGCAAAGGTCACCATGTTTTCTCTCAATGAAGCCAGGAGAGTCTAATCCCACTTTCTGGAGGGAAGGTCTCTCTATAAGTTTTCCCTTTTGGCAAAGGGGGACAAGGAAACTCAACCTTTTGAAGAATCTTTAGGTTCTCCAAGGGATTCATTTGATGATGCGTCCATCATCGCTGATCCAGGATGACCAAGTCTATTGTGCCAGAGTTGAAAACTCTAGCAATGAAAGGCACTTCTGGTGCACAGTCAAGTTGGCTTTATATAGGATGAATATCTATAATTATAGGGACCCGACGGGGGTCCAACGAATCGTGCGCAGATGGTCTTCTGGCCATCCGTTTGACGAGTTATATAAAGATATTCACTATTATTATCCATAGTTTCCAAGGTATGTTCGTTTTAAACGAAATATCCTTGAAACTTGGGAGATTCCTATATGATTAAGGAGAGAAATTTGCATCTTATAGTCTCGTTGTATGTGGGAGCAATTTTAATGCTTCATCAGTGCATCGAGGCACTGTCCACAATATATCACACTTCATCTATATATTTGAATGACTAGACTTTATAAAATAAAGCTAAATATGCATTCATAAAGTTTTTTGTTTAAAAAGAAAATACAGATGAAGTAAACTAGCATTTAAAATTCATATATAAAAGCAAACTAAGATAAGACTCAGTCGAGCAAGTCGTCATGATCGAAGTCTTTTGCGGTCAGCTTGGTTGAAGGATGAGATTCAACCAGATTTGTTTCAGGACGAGGCTGCAGGCTCGCCTGATAAAGATCCTGGAGATTACGTGGAGTGCGACAGTTCCTGGACTAATGTCCAGTCATGCCACATCTATGGCACTTGTCCACCCAGTTCTTCTTGGGAATAAACGGTTGGCCATTGTTGTTACTTGTCCACGTATTCTTTTTCTTCCCCTGGTTGTAGTTATTGTTCTGTGGAGGTCCTCTAGCCAGTTACATCACATCTTTACCCTTGTAATTTCTGGCCTTCTTGTTCTTCATCTTCTGGGAAGAAATAAGATGGGCTTCAAGGAAAGGAGCAGTCCCAACAGGGCATAGGTTGTGAGTGGTTCGTAACAAGGCTCTGTTCTGCTCCGCCCTTAGGAGGCAGGAGAGTAAGTCAGATAATTTCGTGAAATGTCTTTCACGGTACTGTTGCAGGAGGATTTCATCCTTTTCATGGAAAGACGTGACAGTCTTTTCCAACAAGCATTGCTCCGAGATTTCTTCACCGCACAGCTTCAGGCGTGAGGTGATATTATGGAGTGCTGAGTTATACTCAGACACGGACTCGAAATCCTGAAGTTGGAGGGTTTTCCACTCATAACTAGCACGTGGAAATATAACATCAATCTGATGTTTATAACATGCCTCCAGTGTCCTCCACAACTCAAGTGGATCCTCTATTATCAGCTATTCGCCCTTTAAGGTCCGATTTTTGTGTCTCCTAATGTAGATAATGGCCTTCGCATTATCTATATCAGAGACAGATGACTGCGTCGCTTCAGGGGTCGCGGTTAAAGTAGCCTGGGCCGCTGCTGGGGTAGTAGGCACCGTAGTAGGAGCCAGATTCGTACTCATAACAGCCATTGAGCGCAGGTGTAACTTCAGGTCCATCCAACAGCTCAGATAGTTCTTTACTGCCGCATCCAGTACATCAAAATCAACGCTCGCCAATATTGCCATTTATTTATGCAATTAAATACACATGAATTAATATTTGTGAAAAATAAAGTCACGTGAAAATAAATAAATAATCATTTATGTGGGGATCGGCCAAATACCCTTAGAAATAAAAATGTCCAAAAAGTGTCCAAATACAGTCCATGAAGATGAAATACAAAAGAAATGAAAAATACAAATTGGAAACCCATTTTAGGTCCCAGCATATTGCAGATTTCATCTTCGTCTTCAATTTGGCTGAGCTCCGGTCTTTTAGCATTTTATATTATAAGCTCACTACAATTCCTCTCAAAGCAGAAAAAGAAAGCGAGAAATGTAAAAAGGTGTATCAAAATGGCCGATCCCAAACTAAAAGACTGAATTATTTATAACATCCACGCAGTTTTATATATGCTACATGCAAATAATAATTTCACAACATCACAGACATTTCAAAATTCATCAAACGTAATTTATTGGATAAAAATATTAAATTTACGTTAAAAAGGTTACTTGGACCACGGGGAAACGTCATTACCCGTTAGGTTAGATAACTAACCTAACGACAGAGCGGTCTCAGGATCCTTGTAATCATTAAAACATAAAGTAATTTTTTTATCCAATATTAAATAAAGCGATAAAAAATGAATTACACATAAAATTCATTAACAAAATTTTAATTTGCGCCAAAAACTCCGAAAGGAGTTAAAATATCATCAATCTGATATTCCCTGATTTTCTGGATTTTTCCAGAATTTTCAGGGTTTTTTTTAAAAAATGGGTAATTTATGAATTTAATAATAAATTGACCTGCAAGCCGAAGGCCTACGGGCTAGCTGCGGGCTGCAGGCCCATAGCCAAAAAATATACCCAGTTTTTATGTTCAATTTTTGTTAATTACTATGCTTCTGGCCCATCAGGTGAGGCACATGCCCCTTCTCCCCCTTAACCCTAATTAGAGTTTAAAAATGAAAAACAGCCTCTAGGGGAGTCAAAAAGACTTTCCCCTTTCCCCTTCCTCTACAAACGCAACCGGCAGACATATATCTTGATATAATAATGGTAAATGATGGGCATTTAAATGGTAGCCCATCTCTTGTTCATGAATTAGGTAATGTCAAGTGTTGCGAAATGATCGGCCCCTCCCCCTCCCACCAGGGGATCGGAGCTACATTATAACGACCCGCTTTCGGGGGCCAGTTACTTATTTGATATTTGCGCAGGTTCTGCAGATAACCAGTGAAATCAAAACAGCCACGATGCAGAGATGTACAAAAATACCCAAATAGTGTCCAATTATTACAATCTATCACGTACAAATATTCCAACGATGATACATGAAAGAAAGAAAGTACACAACTGAAAATAGCTCTGGAAGATGCGGTCTCATGGTCAAAGTCTGGCGCTATTAACTCAAGAGCATCTGCCTCCATATGTACGTCGTCTGCGGTGCCACGGAGATGGAACCGTAGGTAAGTCACAACAATTCTAAATAAAGAAAGAGAGGTACTATACAAGTATGACAAAGCAGACCAAAGTGAAAGTAAAGTACGGTGCAGTGTCTGTACAAGTGTAGAAAGTAAAGCGTAGGTGTAACAGGCTACTGATGTAGCTGAAAGTGCAACAAGTAAAGTACGATGACTGAACTGGTAAGGAAGTAAAGTGCATGTACTGTAAAGTAAAGGTGACTGTAATGCGTAAAGTAAAGGTGACTGTGCAAAAGTAACTACGTGACTCATGTAGGAGAGTATGATATGCAACCATAAAGTTCATCTATTGCCAGGGACCGTTTTGCCGACGCAGGCAGACCTTGTAGTTTTGCCGACGCAGGCAGACCTTGTAGTTTTGCCGACGCATGCAGACCTTGTAGTTTTGCCGACGCAGGCAGACCTTGTAGACACAGACGTGCAAGTAGATGAACCCCCGGTCATAGCTCCCACACTCTCACTACAATGAGTTACCCCAAACCCCAGTGATGTGTATCCATTACGAGATGTTCCACAAGATGTTCCACGAGATGTTCCACCAGATATTCCACACATGATATTCCACACGATGTTCCACATGTTGCTAGTCAGACCAAGTCAACTGGTTGACTTCCTCATTGAAAACCAGCAAGTAGGATAAAGACAAGCCCAACACCAAAAGCTGTTACTTCCGTGCTTTGAGCACGTGGCAGTGTGTCTTAGCACACAATTTACCCAAGTTGGTAGTTGTGCTACAACCACCAAAGTTGAAAGTTGGAAAAGTAATCTTTGGTAGATTACTTTCATTTTAGTTCTCTAGTTTGGTTCAAGTCAAATAGCCGTTCGAGGCTATAAGTGGTGAAGTGTCACAAGTTCATGCAAGCACAGTAGACTAGTTTTCTAAAGTTAGAATCTGTCGTGACTTACTATATTCGAGCTCGTCGTGGCAAGACGAGGTTGGAGCTAGAAGAGCTGGTGCACGAAGATTGGTACCTGCAATCACAAAAATTCTTGGTTGAGGAACGCTACATTTCTATTTAGATAATCGGATCGTTTTGATTTTTAAAACCGGTTAAAACGTTGTCGAAAAGCGTTCTAAAATTTTATATAGACTATATATGGTGAAAATAATTTAACTGCAAGAAGGAATATTTTTCTGAAGATTATAGTAATTTTTAGGATTTTTAAAAGCTCAAAAACTATTTAAAAACCATTTTTCAATTAGTAACGTATTTATTCAGGAATTTATTCTGGGTGCAATCTACATCGGAAAATTGCAAGTGAGGTGTCAAAATGACCGTCTCAAAGAGTACTTTAACATATATTTTTCTTAAGTATTAGTTTACGTAAAAATAAGAAGATACGGATTTTTGAACGAATTATACGTATTTATCTTTTAGGGTTAAAAATTAATTCTGGAAAAACTAAGCGTCGGATTGAGATGAAACTAGCGCCATTGGGTCCAGAATGTCATTTCTGATTTTCTGGAGCTAGTCACTCATTTTTCTGGGGCTTATATAATTACTAATGAATTAAAAAACAATAAACCCATTTATTAATTAATTAAAAATACGAATTTACGAAAATATTACGATATTTACAAGTTTGCCATTCAAAACTTACGCTGATGTTCGTTCGTCGTTGCATGGGAAGAGAGAGGGAGGGCGACGTGGGCGGACGGGGAGGACGACGGCGAGGGTGTCGGCGGCACACGCGACGACGAGAGCGGCGGGGCGGGAGGCCACGTCGACGATCGGAGGCGGCGACTGGGGGAGGTGACGGCGGTGAGCGACGGTTGCAGCAGCCGTTGCTGCTTGGAGTCGTGGCGGGCTCCGGCGAGGGCTCGGAGCTGCTCGGGGCGTCGTCGGCGACAGTGGACGGCGGCGACGGCGGATGGCGAAGCGGGGGAGGGCTTAGCTCGCTGGGGAGCTCGATGGGTGCAGCTGTGCGGCGGAGGCCGCTGGAGGCGTTCGTCGGCGTCGGGAGGAGCGGAAGTCGGCGGTGAGGGCGGCGGCTAACGGCGGTCGCGGTCGGAGCGCGGGTCGAGGCCGCCTGAGGTGTGTATGAGGGAGGGGGGAGAGAGAGCGGTAGAGGAGACGGAAGAGAGAGAGAGGGGGCGGGCTTGGGTTGAGTTTGCCTGGGTTTAAAATGAAACGGGGGAGAGATAGAGGGGGAACCCGTACGTGGGTTAGGGTTAGCTGAGAGAATGGGTGAGAGGGAGGGTTAGTTATATAGGCTAATAGATAAGAGGGTAGATGAGTAGCTGAGAGAGATGGAGAGGGTTAGCTGAGGGATAAGGGTGGGGTAGATACGGGGTGATACGGTTAGGATTAAATAATGTAATTAGGGGGGTAATAAGAAATGTAATTAATAATAAGCAAAATCCCAAAAGTAATTAGAGAAGGTGATTAACAAAACGAAATTACGAAAATGCCCCTACTAGTAAACGTGTCCGAAAAATTACGAAAACATACCCACGGGATCGTATCATCACGAGGATCGCGAATACGAAGACCGTTCCAGGGTTTGAGCTACGGAAATACTAGATTTTGGCCAAAACGTTTAGAAAGTGGGTTTGCGGGTTCTCTATTGAAATGATATCAGAAAATTACGAAATTAATGTGGGGAGCCCTAAATGATCATAGGATGTTACTGCAGAAGTTTGAAAACGTTTTGAAGACGTTTGAATAGAAAATAAATTCATTGAGTCAAAACTGCAATATCTGAAAATGAAGTTTTATCAGATCTTTCAGAGGTATTTGATGAAATCCGATCTTGCTAAAATACTCCATAACTAGTCTGGTACTTCAAAACATTTTTATAGGAAATTTTTGAAGTCAGTTTTGTTATAAAACTCTTGACTACATTTATAAAGAGATTTTAAAATGTTAAAAATACGTTAAGCACGTAAATTGAAGTGTTGAAAAATACAGGTCGTTACATTCTACCCTCCTTAAAATAATTCCGTCCTCGGAATTTAAAAATATTTTTGAAACAAATAATTGATATTATAAAGAAGCTCAAGCAAATAAATGATTGAAAAGATAGTAATCTTTATAAATCAGGTTGTAAATAACATGAAATGTGATAATAAAATAAGGGATGTGACTAATATATATTATCACTATAGCTGCTTCCGATTTACCAAGTAGGCAAAACATAAAATAATGGCATTACTCGGAAATGATAATGAGGATGATGATGACATCTGACCGAACTTGAGACATAAGGTGACAAGTCAGAAGCAAGCACACCAAAGAGAAGGACAGAACGTCTATAATATATAAACGATGATTACATGGTCTCAGTCATGTAAATCATCGCCATAGCATACAAAAACGTAAGGGATAAACCTAGTGCATCCTTACGGTTACAACTTAACCAGCCGAACACAAAGGGCTTCATCTGCCACGCTACCAGATTACAAGCCATTACCCAGATCAACACATACAGGCAAGTATAAGGCCAACTCTCGAGGGTCAAGATCATCGCTACCACTTGTCCCAGCAGTCTCCATAACATCCAACAAGAAACCAACATCCTAGCCGTCTCCCAAATCCGAGCACAAGACCGACATCCAACTTCAACGCCTAGGCTCAAAAGTATGCCAATACCCAATCCTAAGGATACTGCTTGCCAATACCATAGGTCGATATCTACGGTAAACACCATCAGCCCTAAGCAGTTCAACGACCAAAAACTCAGGAACCTACAAGCACTAAGGAGCACCCCTAAGAAGCACTCGAAGTTGGGCAGCTCAAGGGGGAAGAACCAGAAAAAGGAGCTCCCAATGATACCCATAGCGGCGGGTTCCCAATATCCCGACCACACGGCCAAAGCATGGGTGGCGGTGAGGGTTGCGGCTATGCTAAGCCCAACAGACCCCAAGGTCGTTGGCGGGTCATCGGCGGCTGGCGATCCACGGCGGCGAGCGCTGCGACTGGCTGTCGATCCATGGTGGGGAGGGCCTCCGGGATGGAGCGAAGCGGAAGCTGGCGGATCTTCGGGTGAGGCCGGCGGATCGGAGATCGGAGTGGCGAGGCGGGGTCCGATCAAGCTCGCTTGGGGGAGAGGCCGGGAGGAGGAGGGGGGCGATGTCTGAGGGAAGCCACGGGGTGGCTTGCGGAGGAAGGAGGTGGGTTAAAAAGAGAGAAAGGGGGCACCGAAGTCGGGGTTAGGGTAGGGTAGGGTTCGGCGGGCACGGGTCTCGAGGGGGGGAAGCGGACAAACGAAATAAAGAGGGAGGAGGAAGGTGGTCGGTGGGACATGAATTTAAACCCTTGGAAAGAAAAAGACGGGTACAAGATGGAAGTAGGGGTTAGAAGAGATACACTAGCTCAAAGATGAAAAGACGCAAAGAGCCTACACTTACACGTCAGGTTTGGCTCGTCTCAAAATCTCTAGCACCATCCTCCAATACTTCTGAGCATCCTTCGATTCGCTTCCGTTGTCGAATTCGAACTCCTAGTGATCGAAAACTTGAACGCTACCCTCCTTAGAATAAACGTAGCTAGAGTTCAGATGAAATAAAAGCGATTAGGAAGAATTATAAGAATTAGTAGAATGATTAGAAGGCCATCACTAGCTAAAGAAAGGGGTGCTAGTGATGAAGATCGATGGCGTTGCATAATCATGATTTACGTCCTTGCGGTCCAGCGGACACGGCCAGGGAAGTGACTAAGCCAGGATCACTTATGCCCAGTCTAGCCAGGTTGATCCAATAGACTTTAGCCAAGCACATTGACCGGTATCATGGTCCATTGAAGGAAGCTTATCATTTAAATGCGTGCCATCATCAACTGAAGGAAAGGTGATGAAGTGGGTAGATAGTTCAACCTATGGAAAAATCACTATAACTGCTAGCAAAAGAGGGTACTAGAGAGGTATAATCAAGAATGGAACACGAATTCCTAAGCAAGGGTTAAGAGTTCAAAGGAAGTGATGAGGATCAAGGAGGACCTAATGAAGATGGTAATAAGGACACTTTACGCGTATATCCAATACAGGTGAACACTCGTGACATCCCGTACTCGAGGTTAATTTGAGTATTTTATATTGCACATCCTGATCTTGCTATAATGTTCACGAGGTAGTTAGCGAGGACCTGCGTTGGGCCACCAAACTTGTAACGACCCGCTTTCGGGGGCCAGTTACTTATTTGATATTTGCGCAGGTTCTACAGTTAACCAGTGAAATCAAAATAGCCACGATGCAGAGATGTACAAAAATACCCAAATAGTGTCCAATTATTACAATCTATCCCGTACAAATATTCCAACGATGATACATGAAAGAAAGAAAGTACACAACTGAAAATAGCTCTGGAAGCTGCGGTCTCATGGTCGAAGTCTGGCGCTATTAACTCAAGAGCATCTGCTTCCATATGTACGTCGTCTGCGGTGCCACGGAGATGGAACCGTAGGTAAGTCACAACAATTCTAAATAAAGAAAGAGAGGTACTGTACAAGTATGACAAAGCAGACCAAAGTGAAAGTAAAGTACGGTGCAGTGTCTGTACAAGTGTAGAAAGTAAAGCGTAGGTGTAACAGGCTACTGATGTAGCTGAAAGTACAACAAGTAAAGTACGATGACTGAACTGGTAAGGAAGTAAAGTGCATGTACTGTAAAGTAAAGGTGACTGTAATGCGTAAAGTAAAGGTGACTGTGCAAAAGTAACTACGTGACTCATGTAGGAGAGTATGATATGCAACCATAAAGTTCATCTATTGCCAGGGACCGTTTTGCCGACGCAGGCAGACCTTGTAGTTTTGCCGACGCAGGCAGACCTTGTAGTTTTGCCGACACAGGCAGACCTTGTAATTTTGCCGACGCAGGCAGACCTTGTAGACACAGACGTGCAAGTAGATGAACCCCCGGTCATAGCTCCCACACTCTCACTACAATGAGTTACCCCAAACCCCAGTGATGTGTATCCATTACGAGATGTTCCACAAGATGTTCCACGAGATGTTCCACCGGATATTCCACACATGATATTCCACACGATGTTCCACATGTTGCTAGTCAGACCAAGTCAACTGGTTGACTTCCTCATTGAAAACCAGCAAGTAGGATAAAGACAAGCCCAACACCAAAAGTTGTTACTTCCGTGCTTTGAGCACGTGGCAGTGTGTCTTAGCACACAATTTACCCAAGTTGGTCGTTGTGCTACAACCACCAAAGTTGAAAGTTGGAAAAGTAATCTTTGGTAGATTACTTTCATTTTAGTTCTCTAGTTTGGTTCAAGTCAAATAGCCGTTCGAGGCTATAAGTGGTGAAGTGTCACAAGTTCATGCAAGCACAGTAGACTAGTTTTCTAAAGTTAGAATCTGTCGTGACTTACTATATTCGAGCTCGTCGTGGCAAGACGAGGTTGGAGCTAGAAGAGCTGGTGCACGAAGATTGGTACCTGCAATCACAAAAATTCTTGGTTAAGGAACGCTACATTTCTATTTAGATAATCGGATCGTTTTGATTTTTAAAACCGGTTAAAACGTTGTCGAAAAGCGTTCTAAAATTTTATATAGACTATATATGGTGAAAATAATTTAACTGCAAGAAGGAATATTTTTCTGAAGATTATAGTAATTTTTAGGATTTTTAAAAGCTCAAAAACTATTTAAAAACTATTTTTCAATTAGTAACGTATTTATTCAGGAATTTATTCCGGGTGCAATCTACATCGGAAAATTGCAAGTGAGGTGTCAAAATGACCGTCTCAAAGAGTACTTTAACATATATTTTTCTTAAGTATTAGTTTACGTAAAAATAAGAAGATACGGATTTTTGAACGAATTATACGTATTTATCTTTTAGGGTTAAAAATTAATTCTGGAAAAACTAAGCGTCGGATTGAGATGAAACTAGCGCCATTGGGTCCAGAATGTCATTTCTGTTATGAGTGAGGGAGGCTTTTGGCCTCCCCACCTCTCTATCCCTCCATTACTCCCCACTACTTAGTAGTGTGGACCTTTGGTATTTCATGGATATGAATATATAGAGAACCATGGCTGTGAGCCATGGTTACTCCTTCTTTAAGTTTATTTAACACGTTATCAGCACCTTGCTCTAAGAAAAATTTCTACACATCAAATTTTCTTCTTTTCTAAAAGCGAAGGAATCAATTTCTTGGCTATTTTGATAGCCATCATCGCATGGAGGTTGTGCTATGGAATCTATTCTCGTTGGCGGCTCTTTCGCCGACGTCGCAAGGATGTGGATCATATTATTCTCTTCGGATCTCTTTTTCCAGATTTTTCCGGTTAGAGGTAATTCATCGATCCATAATAAATTTTTAGATCTAAAACTAGATTAGAATGAATTTGTTTAGATCTAATATTATTGGACCAATAATATTATCATATCAAAGTTAAATTGTGGTGTCCCTAATTTTGGGATGGATTACTTTTTGTTTGATTTGTAATGTTTGTTATGTGGCGACATGTTTTGCTTTTAGTTTCAGAGAAATTTGTTCTTTTGATGCTTTAAAAATCATTGAAACAATTTTAAGGCATGATCAATTGTGAGCATGCATCTATCTCATGCACTGTTGGTATGAAGTTTAAAATCTTCAACATTGTTGCATAATTCTTCATGTATGGACTTGTGTACGACGTAACCTTTGTGTTACTGTAATATCGGATCTATGAGCAAAAGCCATACACTTAACTCTTACCCTTCATATATTTAATATAGAAAAATGTCTAAGCTATTTGTTTATGGGTTTATTTGAATGGAATCTGAGGCCATTTGTGTCGGCCTGAAGCCAGTGATTCTGACGCCGCTAGATCGGAATCTGGCACGGATTCCGATTGGCTTCGATCGTACCCTAAGGACATTGATCGGCGCCCCTGCAACGGCGATTGGCATGCCTGAAGCATGGCCGTCTCCTGCCTGTACAAAGATGGGGCATGTGGAGTCGCTGTACGGCCCTCCCCTGCCCTGGCCGCGACCCGATGGGGATATTGATGTGTGGCAAATTTATTATGCTCGGTCAAAAGGTGCAGATGCAATTCTTTAAATTGCTGTTGTGTTGCCTGATCTTGATATCAAATATATGACCATAATCTGCCACAATCTTGGGCTAGCAGCATTGTTTGAGGTATTTGCCATTTGATGTAATCTGTGCTTTTGATTCCCTAATAATTAGTGATTTCAAGAATTATTTATTTCTGGTAGACCGAGAAGTTAACAAATGCCAGAACATAAGAAATTGTGCATGATTTATATGATTACTCTAGACTATGATCTGCTGATGCTATAACTTTTCTAATGGTGACTCTTTTCGGTCTTGTAAAATCTGCTTCAGTGAAAAGAGTTTTTCGGGTCCCAGATGTAACTTTGTCTTCTCAGGCCGCCCCTCCCCCTACACTCTGTCTATCCGGAAAAAGGTGAGGGCGGGGGGAGCTGCTTGGGCCCATGGGCCTGCAGCCCAATACTAAAATATTTAAGTGTTATTGGATGTTTTGGGCCTGAAGCTCTAACATAAGCCCAATAGGCTTTTAAAATAATTAAAAACAGATTTTATATCAGTTTTCCACTATAATTTCCTTAAAATTAGCAGAAAAAATCCAGAATATTGCTGGAAAATTTTGTAAAAATGAGGAAACATCAAATGATTAGTTTTGACTTGATTAGTTTTGACAACTTTTTAGTTGATTTGGTTCATAAAATTAATTATTTGTTTAATATTATGTTAAATTCAACAAAAATGCAAATTATATAAAAATTGGATTTAATTTTAATTCTTCACGATTTAATAATTACAAATACCCTGAGACCGCTCTGTCGTTAGTTACCTAACCTAACGGGTAATGACGTTTCCCCGTGGTCCAAGTAATTATTAAATGTAATTTTTATATAAATTGCTTGTTATGTTGAAAATACATCGTATGCATGTTATATCTAGTAGTTTCATAATTTTTACATATGTTGTTGCTTGTAATATATATGAACTACATGTTTAATTGCTATTTGCATGATTTATTCATGCTTTTGTACTCAAACTATGATTCTGGTACAATAATAATTTTTCAAAATAAAAATTTTATAAATCATATCTACATTGACAAATGAACCTGAAGTTCAAATAGAATGTCAATACCCTTCTAACCAAATAAAATACGTTGGAATTATGCGACCATTAATGCTTCCATCTTCTGGACATATGTCTAAATGATGCGTACTTCGCAGTAAATAGATATATCATATCTATTTTAATATATAATATTAGGCGCACCCGAAGATGCCATAAATCCGCTAATTTATTGAGTACACTCACATTACTAGGTAAGATTCTTGAATCTAGCCTTGCATAATGCACGCGCCTGAAGTCGTGCATGCATAAAAGTGAGAACTAAATTTTTCGCACCAACGTATCTTAACTCCCAGTATTCATGTTCCTCTATCCACATAAATCCAGAATGACTCAATAACATGGCCTGAAGACCATACTAGAACATTCACATGAACTTTGAAAAGTCTATCATAAATTAGATTAGTGGAATACTTAAAAAAGGGGAAGACCATGACTTATAATGTCCTGGACATAAATATAGAAGGGAAGATATGATATACCTCTACTTGGAATAATCAATGTCAGACCTATATCAGACCCAGAAGTTCTGAAAAGTCCCATATTGCTTTTGCAATATGATAGGTCATTAGATTATGCCATTGAAAATATATGTACTTATCTAGTCTAGACGACGTTTGTCGATCTACCTATTTTGTATACATAGATATTCTACGAGGACAAATAAATTTATGAAAATAAAATTTAATCTAGTACCAGACCATAGTTATTAGTGAGTATTTTTCAAAAATAGCATCAGACGTATGCTTTAAAAAGCATTTCACCCTTAATTTTATCCAAAAGATAATTATTGTTTGGGAAATCTACTTGAGGTTCAAGCTTTACAAAGCCTGAATACTCTATATAAGGATACGCCCGTACTCTCAAATATTAAAAATCAATAAAGCCAGAAGCTTTTTCCCAAATAAATTCAAACATAGGAAGATAAAGGAACACATGTAGTGCTCTCTTTCGTCCAAATCTTACTTTTGGCACGATATAATATGCCACCTTGGATTGTTATTGATGCAAAACATCATTTACCAATCTTATATAAACAAAGAACTATAAGTTTCTTCAAATATGGTGACATTTTCATTATCTCATTAAACGGGAAAAATGATTACGAGAACATCTCCACTTCACGTGGATATTGAATCTCAATACTTCCTCTAATAGAATTTATATGATATATTTTACTATCATCATTAAATTATGAAGACCTCTTGGTCTCTTGAGAGTATTTTAGGGATAAAAGTTAAACTTTTTCACTCCCTAATAGGGCCGATGATTTACATTAGTGTACTCATCTATATATCCTCTTAAAATGGTCATAATCAAACCTTTGTTATCCAATCGCAGTCCAGATTATTATTAATCACAACGGACATGTTACCTTACTGGGATATTGGTTGGGCTGTTACTTACCCTCATACAACCCTCAAAAATGACACAGTGGAACTTATTCATCGGGATTAACCATCCTGTATGAATATATTCTGAGATCCCCAAACGGGGGAGGCATTACTGCACATCTTATAGATTGTGCCTTGGCGGGTTCATATCCCCAGTTCTATGCTCGACTTCGTTGAAGTCGAGCTTATTGCGGATTTTTTGTGGATAACACTGGGAAATCAATTATATTTAACAACTGAAGAAAATTGAACACCCTGAAGTTTTGTGTTCACACCCAGAAATGGGTTATATATAAATCATCAAAATGATTCAAACGGATTACTTATCCATTAAAAATCCAGTTGTAGGTGATCGTGTGGGAACATGCAAACCATCACAACGCCTCCTTAGAACCTATTTATATGAGCCTGATCACCTCATATAAACAGTTTCCGAGAACCCCTAACGGGGGAAGCGTTTAGAGCACATCTTATCGATGGTGCCATGATGAGTATACATCCCCATATCACCACTATGGACCATCATAATACAGAACTATTTATCGAAAGTAATTACCCCAGATAAATAGATTCTGAGCACTCTAAACAGGGGAAGCATTTAAAATCACTTCTCCTAAGACGTGCATTGATGGGCCCTCTTTTAAATACTTGATGTGATCCTGAAGATCCTTCATAACCTTAATTCCCCAGTATTAGGTTTAACAAAAATACTATAATCATCCATGAGCCTGAAGCTCAATTTGACCATTTAAAATATTAATACCTATGATCTGATTATCATGAATAGTGATGAGATCCTGAAGATCCACACTTATGAAACTGTTAAACAGTTATCAGACATAGCTACTGACAATATAAATATTGTCAAATTCACACATCCCTGCTACTAAAAATCCAGCTAGGATTGACATACCAAATATAATGGATGCAATCCACCAGTAGCAGAAGTGGATATCCTCAACGGATGAGAGGACATACCACGAGGCTCCAAAACGAGAAATAACTCCTGGAGACCCTAAAACAATACCACCACAGGAAAGTGAGCTCATCTCCATATCCTCTTCCTTTCCAGAACCTCCAGAAGAGATGAATCTGGAATAAATTGAATAATGTACGTATACGGAGAGGTATTTGGATAAAACACACTTGTCGACAATTACTCACATTTCATTTTGCCATTGATACCGTTCCCAATCTCCGTTTCCTGAAGCAAACGCAAAAATTTGGCCAAATTATGTGGAACGAGGCAATAATAAGTTGAGCTGGACTCACTTATGAAATGTGAAGTGTTTGGACCTGAAGTCCTGATATCAAAAGATATCAAACCTGTGGGTTGCCGAGTACTGTATAAATAAATAAAATCGTATGCTATAAGCAAAACGCTATAGCTTAAAGGTTTATTTCGCAGAAACCAGGAAGTAACCATGTAAGATGAGCTTAAATCACTTACAAAATTATTTAAACTGATGCATCAGGCTCTTTGGTCATATGGCGAAAACCACACGATTGGCAAAGAAAATTTTAGGCTATGTTGCTATGGATGATGTGACAACATACCCTTACGAATTACCATCCTGAAGATGAAATCATCATCTTGAAGATGAGACTATCATCCCGAAGATGAAACCATCATCCCGAAGATGAATAATCATCCCGAAGATGAAACCATCATCCTGAAGATGAGACCATCATACTGAAGATGAGACTATAATCCTGAAGATGAATTATCATCCCGACGATGAAACCATCATCCCGAAGATGAAACCATCATCCCGAAGATGATACCATCATCCTGAAGATGAAATACACATTCTGTAGATGAAATACTCATTCTGCACACGATAACATCATCCTGAAGATGACTGTACATCTCGAATGTGAAAATATCATCCTTATGATTATACCATCATACTGAAGATGAAATAATCATCCAGAAGATGAATAATCAACCAGAAGATGAAAACATCATCCTGAAGATGACTCATCATCCTGCAGATGAGAACTTCATTAACCCGAAGTTGATGAAGAAACATGGACAATTGCATTCCACTATATACACCAACTGGGTGTCTGGATGCATATTGAAGACCTTTTCCCCTCGCTGGAAGAGGGGGAGAATATCCTAGGTCCTGAAGTACCCAACTCCTTTATCTAGCCAACTACACGTGTCTTTATAGAATATTTGTAGGGGATTCCTCGGTCCCTTAGGGCACAAAAACTCTAGTCCCGTCCTAAGTCGGACGGAACATAGACATAAAAACATAGCAGCGGAAGGAAAACCAGTTAATCTAAATTAACATGCAAGTTAAAATATTTTTAACTTGGCCCTAAGGTCCAAGACCCTATGCCAAGATCTATGCCGACTTGGGATGGGTCTGACCATCCCAAGAAGGATCTAGCCTACTGCGATTAAACTAAACTAATGCTAAAAAATACTTTAACCACATACCCGGAATCTCAGCCCTGGAGCAGGCGAGATGTTCCGCGCCGTCTTCCGAGCTGCTCCCGTCCCACGCCGAGCCGCTCCTTGAACCGCTCCCCGAACCGCTCCTCGAACCGCTCCGCATCCCGAGGCGATCAATCCCCGTGCCGCCGAGCCAACCAACCGCCGAAGAAAGTTTCACGCGAGTGAAACCTCCGCCAAGATTTCAGATCCAGAATCCGAACTCCTTTGAGGCTTTGCTAGAGCCCGCAGGAGTAAGGCAGAAATTTAGGGAGAAGAGAAATATTTATTTAAGCTTAGATCCGAGCGTGCTCCAACATTTACGAGAGCCGCTCAGATCTAGAGCTTGGGACGAGTTTTGAGAAAGGGGGGAGACCCCTATTTATATAGGCGGCGGACTCTCCCCTTTTCTCAAAATCCGATGTGGGACTAATTATTTGGGTTAGTTAAAATCAAGTTAGTTTACACTTCAAAAAGTGCAAACTTCCGTGAATTTTAACTCACTCACCGTTGAGCTTCAAGATCGATACAACCTATCAATACGACAAGCGTTCAACGGTGAACGCATAGGAAAAAACCGTTCGTCAATCGGAGTTCGTTTGACCCTCCAATTGATCGTCCAAAGATTGACAAAAATCAGATTTTCGCCAAAGAAATCAGCTGTCATGCAAATCTGTGACTAGGGTTCGAAACCCTAGTCTTGGGGCCCACCAGTGGGCCCCGCTGCATCAATCGCGCGCGCAAAATGGCCTGGGCAGAGCCCAGGCCGCGCCTGGGCTCGCCCAGGCGTCTGGGCGCGCCCAGGCGGCCTGGGCTCGCCCAGGCCCGTGCCTGGGCTTTGCCCAGGCGGGCCTGGGCTTGCCCAGGCCGAGCCTGGGCTTAGCCCAGGCAGCGCCTGGGTTAGCCCAGGCAGCCTGTTCTGCCTGGGCTTGTCCTGGTCTGATTCTTTGGGCTTTTGGGCTCTAACTTGAGCATTTGGTGTCCGATTTAGACGTCGTTCGAACCTAGGTCTAGACCGGGATATTCCCGTCTTACCCGTGAACTTTTCCTTGCGTTTATTTTATTAAATATTGTATTAAACAATTTAATACATATTTAATCGCTTTTGCATCAAATGCAAAATAGTCCCTATCTAAGCTTAAATTACCATATTGCATCAAATGCAATTATTTCATCCCTTGCATCAAAAATGCAATTATTCTCCCTAACTAATTTCTACCTATTACTAGACGAAGCGTTACACTCTGTGTGAGACCCTACAGCCTGACCCTTACAACAGGTTGGGCTCGAAGCCCTATACGGCAGTGACCACGAGCAGTGGTTGCCGTCCCTGCTTCAGGAATCATCATTATGTGGTTGACTCATTGACATGAGTATTGTCGGGACCACCTGACTGTTTCCGTGATGAATTCCGTAGTTATAGTCTTTTCGTCTAAACTGTGTCGTGTAGATCAAGTCTGGGGTACGGTCAAAACTGTCAACCCCAATAACTTGACTCCGGTTAGTTTCTATCGATCTTTAGTCAATAAATGTTGGACTTCTTCCAACATACTCTGCGCAGAGTTTTTACTAAAGACCGAACTAACTCTACGACACTAACTCCCATTGACCGGGAGAGACGAATCCTTTCTTGGTCATTACTCGCCTCGTACGTTTCAAGTGACACCCAATCAAAAGACCTTTCGACAGGCCTTGCCTCGAAGCTAGGTCAGTTGATCTAAGTGGCACCGTTCACGCATAGGTCCGTCAAAATGACCTCAAGTCAAAAGACCAACTATCCTATCATCACTCAGAGTTATCACTGACAGATTGGTCAATATAACCATATGATAACTCTAGTGGATCGTTCAGTGAACTCATTCTAATGAGCACCTGTGTCTCGTCTTCGACTTCGCCAAGTCAAGCGATCATGAGATCATCGCCACCGCTAAACGGTGAAGACTAAAACACAATGGTCTATCCGATGTTTCGATATCCTTGTCTCGGAACATCTACGACCACGAACCATTTTAGACTTATGCTACAGACGGTCAAACGTTTCTCCATGATCGAGATACTCATCTCGATACCCGTTTGACCTTGCATAAAGTCTCAGGACTTTACCTAAGTTTATATCTAATGTTGACTACATTACAATATAGCTTAGATAAATTATTACCAAACAGCTTACTGTTATTTCGAACAAGATGTTTGTGCTATTCACACAGGAATAAATGGCCTTGAGGGCATCATATTCCTACATCTCCCACTTGCACTCAGGCCCATTTATCTCGGTATCTTATATCGTTTTTACACATAAGTTTTCCCGACTTCATGTGGTAGAGCCTTCGTGAGTGGATCTGCTAAAACCGTCTACACTATAGACTTAAGGGGTTTCTATGTTTATGTTAGACCAACCATTTGAATCTCATTCAAATAATTCACTTGGTCTATCGGAATCTATAATACTTTATTTCCCTGGATCTTATCCAGTTCATCGTACCTTACGATAATAATTTTAAATTAGTTATTGGTCATTTAAAATGGTTCATATTCATTTCTGATAAATAATCAAACTCTTTGATTACTTGATCAAAATATATGTTCCATCTCTTTGATGTCTCGCATGTAATTTACACGCTCCCACTGACCTTGAAAACTATCTGGCTAATTCATATAAGTTGGTTCGTCTAAATCATATTTAGAAAAACGAACTTATAAGTGAATGCTCAAATTTTCATGGTCAACTTAAGCGTTTTACATCGGCTTTGGTCCGAGTAGATCTGTACACATCTGTTGGGGAAACCGGATTCATCATAATCCGTTTTAAAGAAATTAGGATGAAAACCGTTTCCGTCCAACATTATTGTACTTCATTATTTTCTTTTCTGCATCAATCTTTCAACTTAAAGATTTACTTGCAGAAAGTGAGGAAACATTTTCCTTGGGCACGTAAACTAAATTCTCAAATTTATTTACGCACACGGACCTTCATCAAGTTTTAAATCGGAGTTACTACTCCGAATTTCATCCTAGAAGTTGACTAAGTCATCATCAGTTATGATGTCTAACTCGACAATTCGTCTCACGAGATTCGAGTATTTCTACAACTTCCTTACGATTGATTTATTGAATATATTATTGATAATGTCCTTATAGAACATTATCAAAACCTAGGCATTACTATCTGGGATATAACCCAGAGGGAGGAGTTAACTCAGAGTCACTTGTTATGGATCGCACCAAGTCTAACTAAGTGTGATTCATACCTTTTAACACTTTGATGTGTTAGCAGACTTGACCTGAGAGAAAATCAAATTTTCTTTTAATTACACAAGATTTTATTTAGCTAAGTATTTGACCATTCGATCTAATCGAATCAGTTTAAATACTTTGGTCACTTCGTTCTTTATTTTATCAGACTTGCGTTTCATCAAGAACACGTGTCTTAGTAAAATATACGAATAACTTATTTTGTTAAAAATAGACTCGGGTACATCAGTATGTACGAGACTGAGTTCGACAACTCATTCTCCCACTGTCTTACAGATGGGTTTCGGCCTTTGTATCTAAGAGGCTAAGACTCACAAGTGTCCGTAGACTTCATAATACGAGAGGTCAGACCCCTCTTTATGTGACTTGTGAAGCTTAATCTCTTGATACGGCCTAGTCTAATTTTACTATATAAGTTTGCTACAATCTTGTGTATTAACATTTAATATATATAATTATTTACAAATTACTTAACACAAAACATTACTTCAGAAGCAATGTGACGACATTCGTCAAAAAATGTGTTAGACGTCTTTTGTATAACAATTCATTCTGAAATCATGACATCAAAATATGTCACATTTTCATATCCTCCTACTTATGCCTTTACTAATGATAAATTAAACTAACTTTCTCAATTGACTTTCCGAAGTGCCTTCTTCCTTTTCTAAATCAAATTTAGATATCAACATAAATAAATAGCTATGCAAGCAACTTATGTATCCAAACGCTTGAGCTTTGCAATCTTGAGTGTAGCTCAAGAAGTTGCTTGTCTCAAGATCCGGTTGGGATACATAGTCTTGCATCGCCCATGCACTCGTATTCGACTCAAACGGTTTGATCGAATTTTCGAACTTTGTGGATCAAAATTGTTTGTCCATACAACCTTGAGGGTAGCTCGACAAGTTGTAGGGAGAAACATACTTTGAATGTCCTATATGTTCAAGCTGCCTCATATAGAGACGAGTGACATGTAGCTTTAATTTATTTGTTGGACCCAGAACTTAATGAAATCATATTTCTTAAGTCTGTTCTTTTAGAAGGTCATTTAATTTGTCAACGAGAATATAATTTAATTCTATCAACTAGAATTTAACTTTGATATTCAATTTATCAACCTGTTGACCAATTAACTTATTAAAATATTATATTTTAATTCCTACGGTAAACATAGTCTTGCCCTAGTTTTAGCATATGTTCAATATTAAATATAGGTAGATTGGCTTTTATCTATCTATATCCTCCCACTATTTTTACGAACGTTTTAAAACTTAATAACGAACGATTTAATCGAATTAAAATTAATGGGTAAGAGTTCCAATCACCTTGAGTCTAAACAACCTTGAGTGTAGCTCAACAAGTTGATTGACTCTGCGATCGGAAGATGACTCTTCATCGATCATATCGGATATGACTCTCTTAATCGGTTTTTGCCCCTAGCCATTCGTGATCATGAGTGTGCTCATCCAAATCACCATGTCTAGTCTAGTCGGACCCTTGTTTTCGTGTCTAGCCTGACTTGCCCCTCAGCTCGGTGTATGCACGACACGTCGGTTTTTGTCAGGTCTTAGACTACATCTTTGACTTAACTTACGCCGGCGCTCGGGGTACGAGACGACGGTTAGGGTTAGTCAAGATTTCATCTTATGTATTTAAGGAGTTGGTTTCTACAGGGTGCCATGTCACAGCTTGAGTGTATCTCAACAACTATAACACGGGCCCTATAGTTGCTAACCCCTAAAACAAGGAGGGCTACGGCTAATCTTGAAAAAGACCATTAACGTATTTGACTTAGATATAGTCCAGGGTGTCATACAATCATGATTCGCGACATTGCGGTCCAGCGGAACTCAGTCAGGGAATTGACTAAGCCAGGATCACTACCCCTTGGACTAGCAAGGGTTGACCCAGAACTCTTAGCCAAGCACATTGACTGGATCATGGTCCATTGAATGAAGCTTGTCATTTTTGTATGTATGCCATAGACTAAACAGCTTTTCAAAACAACTAATTAATCCTATCAACTAGTTGAATCCTTAAATTCAAAATTTTTAGGATTTGTTTAATAACTTTTATTAAGTCCTTATCAACTATAAGGTTCACGTGCTACCCTAATCGTTATTAGGATTTTAATAAATTATTAACAACGCTAGAAGCGAAGTCCTTCAATGAAAATTAATTATAACAATTAGAATTTGAAAATTCATTTAAAGGACTATCCTAATCAGGAATTAGGTCTTTAATATTGTTGTTAATGATTTATTAAAGCATAGCATATCATTAAAATTCAAGTAATAAATTTTAATCATTTTTAATGGCTAACCTAAAGGGTTGTCTTGTGTTATCAAATAAGGGACAAGATTAACATGCCATTAAAATAACTCTACACTAATTTATCGCATAAAGATAGTGCACAACTGTTTAACATTTAAATAAACTAAGTTTATCGCATAAACAATTTTTAGCATGCATACATAAATTTAACATTTAAATTTAAAATATGATTTTAAAATTATTTTATTTTTTATCTCATAAAAAAAACTTAATATTAAAATCACTAATTTGCATGCTATGTTAAAAATTTATCGCATAAAAAATTTTTAACTTTTAAAACAGTTTTAAAATATCTCATAAATTAAAACATTATTTAAAAAAAACTTTCATGCTTAAAAAATTTATCAAATAAAAATTTTAGGCATCCAAAATAAATTTTAAACTTTTAAAGATTTAAAAAATTAGTTTTAAAATTATCACATAAATTTTAAAACGTCATTTAAAAAAAAAATTTCCATGTTCAAAAATTTCATTAAAAAAATTTTAGAACATCTAAAACATTTTTAAAATTTATCTCATAATTTTAAAAACATTTTAAAAAGTATTTAAAAGCATTCTTAAGTTTAAAATTAATCGCAGTACCTAGATCGCTACGCAAACCTAGGCTCTGATACCACTGTAGGGGATTCCTCGGTCCCTTAGGGCACAAAAACTCTAGTCCCGTCCTAAGTCGGACGGAACATAGACATAAAAACATAGCAGCGGAAGGAAAACCAGTTAATCTAAATTAACATGCAAGTTAAAATATTTTTAACTTGGCCCTAAGGTCCAAGACCCTATGCCAAGATCTATGCCGACTTGGGATGGGTCTGACCATCCCAAGAAGGATCTAGCCTACTGCGATTAAACTAAACTAATGCTAAAAAATACTTTAACCACATACCCGGAATCTCAGCCCTGGAGCAGGCGAGATGTTCCGCGCCGTCTTCCGAGCTGCTCCCGTCCCACGCCGAGCCGCTCCTTGAACCGCTCCCCGAACCGCTCCTCGAACCGCTCCGCATCCCGAGGCGATCAATCCCCGTGCCGCCGAGCCAACCAACCGCCGAAGAAAGTTTCACGCGAGTGAAACCTCCGCCAAGATTTCGGATCCAGAATCCGAACTCCTTTGAGGCTTTGCTAGAGCCCGCAGGAGTAAGGCAGAAATTTAGGGAGAAGAGAAATATTTATTTAAGCTTAGATCCGAGCGTGCTCCAACATTTACGAGAGCCGCTCAGATCTAGAGCTTGGGACGAGTTTTGAGAAAGGGGGGAGACCCCTATTTATATAGGCGGCGGACTCTCCCCTTTTCTCAAAATCCGATGTGGGACTAATTATTTGGGTTAGTTAAAATCAAGTTAGTTTACACTTCAAAAAGTGCAAACTTCCGTGAATTTTAACTCACTCACCGTTGAGCTTCAAGATCGATACAACCTATCAATACGACAAGCGTTCAACGGTGAACGCATAGGAAAAAACCGTTCGTCAATCGGAGTTCGTTTGACCCTCCAATTGATCGTCCAAAGATTGACAAAAATCAGATTTTCGCCAAAGAAATCAGCCGTCATGCAAATCTGTGACTAGGGTTCGAAACCCTAGTCTTGGGGCCCACCAGTGGGCCCCGCTGCATCAATCGCGCGCGCAAAATGGCCTGGGCAGAGCCCAGGCCGCGCCTGGGCTCGCCCAGGCGTCTGGGCGCGCCCAGGCGGCCTGGGCTCGCCCAGGCCCGTGCCTGGGCAGAGCCCAGGCGGGCCTGGGCTTAGCCCAGGCGGGCCTGGGCTTTGCCCAGGCGCCTGGGCAGAGCCCAGGCTTGCGCCTGGGCTTGCCCAGGCCGAGCCTGGGCTAAGCCCAGGCTTGTGCCTGGCTAGCCCAGGCCGAGCCTGGGCTTAGCCCAGGCAGCGCCTGGGTTAGCCCAGGCAGCCTGTTCTGCCTGGGCTTGTCCTGGTCTGATTCTTTGGGCTTTTGGGCTCTAACTTGAGCATTTGGTGTCCGATTTGGACGTCGTTCGAACCTAGGTCTAGACCGGGATATTCCCGTCTTACCCGTGAACTTTTCCTTGCGTTTATTTTATTAAATATTGTATTAAACAATTTAATACATATTTAATCGCTTTTGCATCAAATGCAAAATAGTCCCTATCTAAGCTTAAATTACCATATTGCATCAAATGCAATTATTTCATCCCTTGCATCAAAAATGCAATTATTCTCCCTAACTAATTTCTACCTATTACTAGACGAAGCGTTACACTCTGTGTGAGACCCTACAGCCTGACCCTTACAACAGGTTGGGCTCGAAGCCCTATACGGCAGTGACCACGAGCAGTGGTTGCCGTCCCTGCTTCAGGAATCATCATTATGTGGTTGACTCATTGACATGAGTATTGTCGGGACCACCTGACTGTTTCCGTGATGAATTCCGTAGTTATAGTCTTTTCGTCTAAACTGTGTCGTGTAGATCAAGTCTGGGGTACGGTCAAAACTGTCAACCCCAATAACTTGACTCCGGTTAGTTTCTATCGATCTTTAGTCAATAAATGTTGGACTTCTTCCAACATACTCTGCGCAGAGTTTTTACTAAAGACCGAACTAACTCTACGACACTAACTCCCATTGACCGGGAGAGACGAATCCTTTCTTGGTCATTACTCGCCTCGTACGTTTCAAGTGACACCCAATCAAAAGACCTTTCGACAGGCCTTGCCTCGAAGCTAGGTCAGTTGATCTAAGTGGCACCGTTCACGCATAGGTCCGTCAAAATGACCTCAAGTCAAAAGACCAACTATCCTATCATCACTCAGAGTTATCACTGACAGATTGGTCAATATAACCATATGATAACTCTAGTGGATCGTTCAGTGAACTCATTCTAATGAGCACCTGTGTCTCGTCTTCGACTTCGCCAAGTCAAGCGATCATGAGATCATCGCCACCGCTAAACGGTGAAGACTAAAACACAATGGTCTATCCGATGTTTCGATATCCTTGTCTCGGAACATCTACGACCACGAACCATTTTAGACTTATGCTACAGACGGTCAAACGTTTCTCCATGATCGAGATACTCATCTCGATACCCGTTTGACCTTGCATAAAGTCTCAGGACTTTACCTAAGTTTATATCTAATGTTGACTACATTACAATATAGCTTAGATAAATTATTACCAAACAGC
This sequence comes from Scilla litardierei, assembly GCA_030789695.1. Taxonomy (NCBI): domain Eukaryota; kingdom Viridiplantae; phylum Streptophyta; class Magnoliopsida; order Asparagales; family Asparagaceae; genus Scilla; species Scilla litardierei. The sequence continues at coordinate 29,932,173 of CM061135.1, forward strand.
TTACTGTTATTTCGAACAAGATGTTTGTGCTATTCACACAGGAATAAATGTCCTTGAGGGCATCATATTCCTACAATATTTACAGTAAAGCTGTTAGCCAGATACAGTGCAGTGCCTGTAGCGCAACACTGGACCATGGATACATATCTTCTGCGCTCTCCAAGGGTCAAGGATCAGAAATCATGGAAATATATTTGCATATGCAGGTTAAAGATCATTGCGATGACTACGCACAAAATGAACAGCCATTTCCTGAAGATATACACAGCATCATCCTAAGTCTACATCAAATTTCTATTCCGAGAAGCTCATCATCCAAGAATCAAATCGAATATATGCACAACCAGGTCCTACAGTACCTTGCAGATACAGTGACGACTGGGTCAAAGTCTACAGACATGTAGCCATCTGCCAAGTTTCGCAGAGCATACTACGTCAGAGCCCCCTTTTGTTTCAGCGGCTTCCAGATATGAGTGCAACTTGTATAGATGAGTGATTATTGTATTTTGTTTTTCTTTTTGGAATTTCGTGGAAGATGTATAGATACTTAGGATATTGGTGTATAGATATATAGGATATCTACAAGCCTGAAGCTTGTATGGTTCAGGGGGAGTAACCTGTGGGTTGTACTCTTTTTCCCTTAAGCTGTTGGTTTTTCCCACTGGGTTTTCCACAGCTAAGGTTTTAACGAGGCAAACACGATTACTCTGGATCCAGAAGTATCCACCCACTTAGCTTTATACGCTAAGACCAAAGAAATGGATGGATAAGGGGGAGTGTTATGAGTGAGGGAGGCTTTTGGCCTCCCCACCTCTCTATCCCTCCATTACTCCCCACTACTTAGTAGTGTGGACCTTTGGTATTTCATGGATATGAATATATAGAGAACCATGGCTGTGAGCCATGGTTACTCCTTCTTTAAGTTTATTTAACAATTTCTGATTTTCTGGAGCTAGTCACTCATTTTTCTGGGGCTTATATAATTACTAATGAATTAAAAAAACAATAAACCCATTTATTAATTAATTAAAAATACGAATTTACGAAAATATTACGATATTTACAAGTTTGCCATTCGAAACTTACGCTGATGTTCGTTCGTCGTTGCATGGGGAGAGAGAGGGAGGGCGACGTGGGCGGACGGGGAGGACGACGGCGAGGGTGTCGGCGGTACACGCGGCGACGAGAGCGGCGGGGCGGGAGGCCACGTCGACGATCGGAGGCGGCGACCGGGGGAGGTGACGGCGGCGAGCGACGGTTGCAGCAGCCGTTGCTGCTTGGAGTCGTGGCGGGATCCGGCGAGGGCTCGGAGCTGCTCGGGGCGTCGTCGGCGACAGTGGACGGCGGCGACGGCGGATGGCGAAGCGGGGGAGGGCTTAGCTCGCTGGGGAGCTCGGTGGGTGCAGCTGTGCGGCGAAGGCCGCTGGAGGCGTTCGTCGGCGTCGGGAGGAGCGGAAGTCGGCGGTGAGGGCGGCGGCTAACGGCGGTCGCGGTCGGAGCGCGGGTCGAGGCCGCCTGAGGTGTGTATGAGGGAGGGGGAGAGAGAGCGGTAGAGGAGACTGAAGAGAGAGAGAGGGGGGCTTGGGTTGAGTTTGCCTGGGTTTAAAATGAAACGGGGGAGAGATAGAGGGGGAACCCGTACGTGGGTTAGGGTTAGCTGAGAGAATGGGTGAGAGGGAGGGTTAGTTATATAGGCTAATAGATAAGAGGGTAGATGAGTAGCTGAGAGAGATGGAGAGGGTTAGCTGAGGGATTAGGGTGGGGTAGATACGGGGTGATACGGTTAGGATTAAATAATGTAATTAGGGGGGGTAATAAGAAATGTAATTAATAATAAGCAAAATCCCAAAAGTAATTAGAGAAGGTGATTAACAAAACGAAATTACGAAAATGCCCCTACTAGTAAACGTGTCCGAAAAATTACGAAAACATACCCACGGGATCGTATCATCACGAGGATCGCGAATACGAAGACCGTTCCAGGGTTTGAGCTACGGAAATACTAGATTTTGGCCAAAACGTTTAGAAAGTGGGTTTGCGGGTTCTCTATTGAAATGATATCAGAAAATTACGAAATTAATGTGGAGAGCCCTAAATGATCATAGGATGTTACTGCAGAAGTTTGAAAACGTTTTGAAAACGTTTGAATAGAAAATAAATTCATTGAGTCAAAACTGCAATATCTGAAAATGAATTTTTATCAGATCTTTCAGAGGTATTTGATGAAATCTGATCTTGCTAAAATACTCCATAACTAGTCTGGTACTTCAAAACATTTTTATAGGAAATTTTTGAAGTCAGTTTTGTTATAAAACTCTTGACTACATTTATAAAGAGATTTTAAAATGTTAAAAATACGTTAAGCACGTAAATTGAAGTGTTGAAAAATACAGGTCGTTACATACATGAGGCCCCACCCCCTGTCAGGTGGGGTTGCGAATCGAGGTATCCCTCGACAGGGGGGCGGCGTGGCTGGAGCCCCCTCCCGACTGGGGCGGGGCGGGGCAAAGATGAGCCCCCCTCCCCCCGACTGGGGAGGGGCGACGAGGAGACGAGCCCCCTCCCAACTGGGGAGGGGCGACGCCGGCGAAGAGCCCCCCTCCGACAAGTAAGTGTTTATAACGTAAAGGCCCCCTCCGACAGGTACTTGGGGACGACGGAGCCCCCGACAGGAGGCGACGCGGGGACGGAGCACCCCCGACAGTAAACTTCCACTCATATACTCCAAGGAATCGAGTTTAACACCTCGTATACTATCAATTTTACAAGATAACTCTTCATGGGAAATGAAGACTTCATAAGCATATAGGAACTTAATCAATATAGCATCCACATCTTAAAATTTTAATTTCATCAAATCAGAGAACTTCATGGGTTTTACTGTTTCCAAAACGATGGCAAACTATGTTAAGTTACTGATGGATGCAGGATACTTCATGCTGATTCACTTCAATGACAATTTTCTCGTCAAGAAGTATATTGTTAAGAGTTTGGTGTTGACAAAAACGCAAGTTTGGCTATTTTAATTACCGACTTTTTCTAGTTTTATATAAAACTTTTTTTTTGGGTTGATCTGTCTCGTTTGCAGGTTTAATTTTTGATGGGCAATATAATTCATTATCATCTTGATGTTATACCGACTTGTGATTCCATGTCCCTAAGCTTATTATTTTATCCTTTTGAGCAGTGGAAAAATTCTTCACCAAGTTTATTGTTTTATCCTTTTGTTTCAATCTTGCAGTTTCATCAAATTGATAGTAGTTTCATCAAATTGATATTATGCAAAGATAGACCAGGAAATTTAACAAAATCGCAACGGAATTTAGTGAAAAGATGAATGAATTTAGGTTGCCTCAGAAATCTTATGAACAAATTGCTCTTATAAGAATGAACGTGGGCTACTGACATATTGGAAATAGGGATGCAGCAAGGGTGCTTTTCCTCAAAGCAAGCTTACCACCAGATCTTTTAACAGAAGCAGATAGATGCTTCAAACCAACGCATCCCAAAAATGTGGGGGTTTTAGTGCAGACAAAGGTTCATATTTTGTTTGCTTAAGCTTGTTTCCCATCTCAATAAACGAGGTGTATGTACTAGCTTTTTATTAAAAATGGATAATATTTAGCATAATCCATATCTACAAGCCAAGGAATATACATCTAGATCAAATGATCTAGGGAAAAACCAATAGAATCCGTAGATAGAAAAATAATATCCCCGCTCCCGCAACGCCTTGCAGGTAATCAATCGATCGTCGTCGCAACTTTGCCGCAACAAATAAGATTCCTTCGTAAGAGGGAAATTATGTGGGAAAAATGAAATTTTTATGGCTCAAAAAAAATTTCTAGAGCGTAATCGTGCTCATAACGTGTTAGAAAATCAAAAGAATGAGTAACCATGGCACAAAAGCCATGGTTCTCTATTTATTCATAATAGTAGAATATGAAAGGACATGGGATACCAAAGGTCCCCATTAGTAAGCTTGATAGAGATTAATGGGGGGATAAAGATGAGGGGAGGCCAAAGGCCTCCCTCATTCATAACAAAAATCTGTTTTTTTTTTTTTTACTTTTACACAGGACCTTGTATCCCCACATTACCCCTCTATTTTTCATCCTCCTCCCCCACTCCACCCTCCTCCCCGTACCCTCGTCGCTGCTACCGGCGTATCCTCGCAATCCCCCATTGCACCCCCACACAGCCGACCTCATCCCCATCGTCATCCACTCCACTCTTCCTTCACTTCCTCGTCCACATTCTTCCATCCTTTTTTGTTCCCTCTTCCGTTGCTGTTGGTGCCGCTGACGTCAACCCTGTCGGTGTGTGTGTTAGGGGGTTGCCACAGCGGCGCGCGGTGATGGTAAAGGATGCGAAGTGGCAGATGAGGGTGGAGGAAGAGATGAGGGTAAAGGGGGAAAAATTGTCAATGTCAAACCTTTAACATTCGAATGGCAGACTTGTAAATAAATGGTACATGTGTTCAGCAATTCGCTATGTGCGTATATCAACTCCCTATCTCATCGGCATCATATAAATGGGAAATTGAGAAGGCGAATCTGCTGCCGTGGGGCCCGTATTTGACCGCACCTCTTTGACCGTCCAGCCGGAAGAAAGAAAGACGGCAATGCTTCCTGTTTTGTTCTTCTCACGTGCAACTCACAGAAAGAAGCGGTGGGACCCGCCGACGATGGGACCCGCAAACAGCCGCAGGCGCCCACCGCGCGGGCGCTAATGTCGGCCTTTCTGCCCTGGCCGTTCGTTTTTCGGCCCGGTCCTGATGCTCTCCAGCATGTCACGGGCCTCCGCCACCTCCTCATCCACATTTACCCATTTGCCCTTTCAAATTTCTTTCCAATTCTAGCCAAGTGTTTCGTTTTCGTGTTCTCCTCCTATTTTCATGTCGAATAATTTCTAATCATACAATAAATGATCACATTAAAGCTACATTACAATATATCTGTCTATTTTAACACGTGATTTGTTCCTCTCGAATGACTCTGTTCGACAACATGATGGTGTGAAACTCGCGTGGACGTCCATGCTTATTTTGTGGGACTAAATAATCCACGGAGGCTTGAAACATGACCGTATGATTTTACAAATTTGATAATTGAGCTCGGCTAGTTTTGGTGATGAAAAATATAATAGTTTGATGCTTTGGCTGTCTTATTTACATCGGGCTAAATTAATCAATTTATGACCTTCTATGGGAACGATTACTCGCACTCTATCCATTTTGTCTGTTCAAAATAAAATGGAAAAAAAATGACATATCACCTCTTTTGTTATTTTTGTGTAGTTTGTTTTTATACAATTGACATTTTATAATCAGGTAATTTTTAGATTTAGGATAAAAATTAAAAACTATATCAATTTTCGACCAAAAAAATTCTCAAAAATCGACCATGTTTAGCCACGTCAGCTGCGAGGCGCGTGGCCTCGCCGGGGGGGGGGGGGGGGGGGGGGGGGGGGGGGGGGGGGGGGGCTTACTTTTGACTTAGACGCACTTGGCAAGTGCGTTTTTTCTGGCCGCACTTCCCAAGTGCGGCCAGTATGCGTATCCGTGGCAATGTACGGGCCGCACTTGGCAAGTGCGGCCTGTCTGAGTACTATAACCCACAGCTTTCAGCCGATAGCTGGCCATTCTAACAAGAAATTGAAAATAGTTATGGTTTTTGCGAAATCTAGATGGAGCAAGGAGAGGGACGCAAACGTGCTAGGGCAACGATGCTTACCCTTAAAAAGCAAATGCTCTACATGCTTCGCGTGAAGAGGACCCCGAAGCATCAACTCGGCAACCCTTATCGCCGCAACGTACGTCGAACCCAGAAGGTGATAATCCAACTCTTTCGAACATCGACAACACACTTTACTGGATGCATAAAGCTATTAATCACATTGAAGGGCGAGCGATTGAGAACCAAAATGATATTCAGAAAATCGAGTGTCTCGTAATAGATATGGGGGACGAACAAGCTCAAATGAGTGAGGCTCTTCGACGGATCGAGGAGAAATTGGATTTAGTTGTATTGGGACCTCGAGACATCACCCCGCATGATGCTGCAGGACCAAGTGGGTCACGATCACCGCCGCCTCCACCGATATAGGTTGATGATGTTTAGGAGTGACAATAGTAAATGTATTTGTGTATTTTGTGTATTTTGTTGGAGAGTTTAGTGGGAGGTTGGATGTATGTTTGGAATATGTAAGAGCGATGTGTCTGGGTTCCTGTTTGTATCATCGCTAGAATATATATATATATATATATATATTATATATATATATGGGTAAAGGGATCCTAAGGTGCCTCCTTAGATTCAATCTAAGGAGGTGCCCCCATTTCCCCCCATCTCACACATTTTTTTGAAATTTTTTTCATGGGTTTATTGTTCACCTTATGGATGATCAACGTACCAAATTTCAAGGGATTCCAATACTTTTTGAGCCCTCATCTATCTCTTACAACTTCGTGGGGTTTTCAGCACGTTTTTAGACCGTTGAAATTGTAAGGGGTAGATGGTGGCTCAAAAAGTATTGGAATCTCTTGAAATTTGGTATGTTGATCATCCATGATGTGAACAACAACCCCATGAAAAAAAATTCCAAAAAAATTGGTGGAGATGGGGGAAATGGGGGCGCCCTCCTTAGATTTTCATCTAAGGAGGCACCTTAGATCTCCTTTTTCCTATCTATCTACACACACACACACACACACACACACACACACACACACACACACACACACAGAACTTTGTTATCATTTGAATTTTGTTGTGTAGTGGAATTGTGTTATGTAGTGGAATTGTGTTGATACATATGAAACATAAGAAAGATACAACTGAGACAAGAAAACTTGGGTGTGAGATGGGGGTTCTGAAATGGCCGCACTTGCCAAGTGCGGCCATTTCAGAACCCGTGACCAGTTACTGGCCGCACTTGGCAAGTGCGGCCAGTTTGGTGCTTATTATCCCCAGCTCTCACATTACACATGAAAACGTATTTTCAGTTTCTCCCAACTTATCCCCAGCTGCCAATCTACAGATCCGGAGAAAGATCTACATATCTTGGCCTCCCATTTGTAAGACGACGTCACAATAGGTAAGCCCATCAGTCCCTCGTGATTAATCGCGTGCGTACTTCGTTAATCTGGCAGAATATAATTTGGGTTAGGGCTATGAATGATTTGATTGTGTGTCATAGAGTTTGAGATTTCATGGAATCAATTGATTTTTGCAGGGTGATAACAATGGCAAGTGAGCATATTTTCATATTATGCTATTATGAAGGAAATTTGAGTATTGGTGACAATCACGAACCTACATATGTCGGAGGAAAAGTTAAGTCTATTATACTGAGGAGCCCGTCAACGTTTACCGATCTAGTAGATCGGATATACAAGGCCACAAATTTCAGTCGACATGAGTATGATTTGAAATTGGTGAGCAACTGGCCAGTAATGGAGGGCAGGACCACAGCTGTGATGATCTTGGATGACTGCGATATGGAGGGGCTATTTAGCTTAGGGTCAACCCAACGGTCAGTTGAAATTTATGTCGAGATTGATGCAATTAGCACCACATGATTGACTCACGAACAAGGAACATTCGGACGAATGCTTGATTTGGAGAACAACTCCGCGGGATTTATGCCTACTTCTCCAACCCAAGAGTATCAGTAGCACGAGAGACAGACGGGAGAAGGTTGTTCGTACTACCCACAAGAGGAGGTGAATATGGATGCGTAAGTATCGATATCGGTTAAGTAATGCGAACTTATATATGATATTTACACAATATAAATGTGATTTTTTAAAAATTGCATGTGGTACTATGTTTGTAACAGGTGGAATGTTGCGGGGCATGACAATCAAATTCCTGAATCTAGAGTGCACGGAACATACTCCACCTACATGCAAGGTCCATGTGTATCGAAGTCGATGCCAACTCAGTCGAATGCGATGCCTGAAGATATGGCGGGAAATGTGGATGTAGATAGTGAAGGCACTGATAATGACGACCATGATGGTCCAGGAGATGATAGCATGCATTATGCTACAGATTTAAACGAGGATGATAACACTTGGATACAATAATCCGTTGCTGCGAACACAAATGTGGCTTTTGAAGAGCCATTTCCATATGAAGTGGCAGAGGATCAATGGGTAACGGCATCAGCTATAAGAAATACTCTAGAAGTGTGTATGGAAGAGGAAAGAATTTATAGCGATACCAGAGTGTTTAAAGTCGGTGATCTGTTTGAAACAAAGGTGGACTTAATTAAGACAATAACAGAGTGGAGCATCAAGCATAATGTGACATTCAAACCAATCAAGTCAAACAAGACATGCTATTCTGTGATATATGGCCTTAATTCTGAGGTGAATCCGCATTGCCAAGATGAGGCGAGCTGGAATTGTCCATGGCGCATTCATGCAGCAGTGGAAAAAAGAACCAATGGGAGGTTCAAGCTATCAAACGTTGGTTCAGATCATACATGCAATAATCCCACTTTGAATACAGATCACAATAAAACCACATCACATTTCATTAGTAACTTGATTATGCCAATGGTGAAGACAAAGCTTGACATGACACCGGCAGAAATCCAGGATGTTGTTCACACCATTTTAAAAATTAGAATTTCATATCAAAAGGCATGGAGGGCTAGATGTAATGCATTATCAAGGATATTTGGTGATTGGGAGGAGACCTATAAGAGGTTGGCATAGTATTTAGAAGCAATTTCAGAAAGCAACCCTGGAACAGTTTACAAGATCACGTACGACACTCTCGGGCCAGGAGTTGCAGAGTTTACCGGTGTGTTCTGGGCATTTGGACCTTTAATTGAAGGTTTCAAGCATTGTAGGCCGATATTGAGCATTGACGGAACACTTCTTTATGGGAAATATGCAGGTTGTTTACTTGTAGCCACTGGAGTGGATGCAAACGGTGGGCTGTTTCCTTTAGCTTTTGCTGTTGTGTCGGTTGAGACCCAAGATAATTGGAGGTGGTTTTTCAGCTGTATATTTCACTATATACCCAGCGCTCATCGACACCGAACAATTACATTCATTACTGATAGATTCAAAGGAATTCCTAGAGCATTGAGGGAGGGATGGCCGGCAAAGAGGCATCACAGGTATTGCCTACGACATATCATCGCAAACTTTAAAAAGAGTGGGCACCGAACAGTAACATTGGAAAGGAACTTCTGGGGGGCAGGTACTGCATCGGACTTGCTTACATATAATGAGCACAGTGCAAGTATTAGAGCAGAGTCCGTTGCAGCAGATGATTGGATTTCTAAAGACTTGGATGGTGAGACCAGAAGGTGGGCTATGCATGAAGATGGTGGAAAACGTTATTGTGTCATGACAACTAATTGTTCGGAGAGCTTCAATGGCATTCTCAAAGGAGCAAGAGCGCTACCGATACAAGTGTTAATTGCAAGAACTTTTTACAGGTTAATTAAATATTTCTACCATTGTCGGGTTAATGGACATGGGTGGACTACAAATTTCACTCCTAACACAGAGGAGATTTTGGGGAAACGTGTGCTAAAAGCACGGACTTGCTACATCACCCGATTTGGTGATTATGAATGAGAGGTTTTGGATAATAAGGGACAAGCATACGACGTGAAGATACATGGAGAAAGTTACAGCTGTAATTGTAATATTCCTATGCTTCAGCACATGCCATGTGTCCATGTCATCGCCGCAACGTCCAGGCAAGATATGGTGCAAATATATCATGGTGGCCGTTTTCTTCTACATGGTATAGTGCGAACAAATATCGCCTTTTCATATACCCCTGAATTTCACCCTATACCTGATGAATGGTATTGGAATGTTTGGGATGGTCCAATTATAAATCCCCCCACGAAAAGAAGACCGCCTGGTAGGCCGCGTTTGACAAGGATTCGTGGGGAAATGAATGTTCCTCGTGAGGGCAGCGGGCACAATAGATGTAGCAACTATCATCAGTTCGGGCATTACAAATCGCGTTGCCAAAATCCTCCCCACACTCAAGCGTAAGTAGAGTATACAATTTGGTTATTTCATATAGCTTGTCATATAAATTGTATATTAATTTATGCTATTCCAACATTGTAGGTCTTCATCACATGGAAGAGGCGGTTCGCGTGCCTGATGTATATACGTGGACTCAAGTTGGAATGAAGATCATAATTGGAAAATCTATTGTGATTTAAATTTATATGATGTAATTTAAATTCAAGTTGGAATGTATATGATATATGTCATTTGTGTTGAAATTGTTGCCAAACATGTATCGTGCGTTCCGTGCGTTTTTTGTATATGTATCGTGCGTGTTGATATATATGGGATGTCCCAAAATTCGGTGATGAAATTGTTGTGATATATGAGAATCGGTGTTTTTGTATATGTATCGGGTGTTTTTGTATAGGATGATGTGCGTATTGGGTGTTTTTTATATATGGGATGTCCCAAAATTCGGTATATGTATCATTTCTCAGCAGCAGCTGCTCAGATCTCAGCTGCTGCTGAGAACTGAGCAGATATTTGGGCTCTGTCTCAGGGGGCTGCACTGATATGGCCGCACTTGCCAAGTGCGGCCATATCAGTGCAGCCCCCTGAGACAGAGCCCCAATTTGGCTGCTAATATGGGCACTGTGTGGGGGCTGCACTGATATGCCGCACTTGGCAAGTGCGGCCATATAGTGCACCCCCTGAGACAGCACGAATTTGGCTAATGGGCTCTGTCTCAGGGGGTGCACTATATGGCCGCACTTTCCAAGTGCGACCATATCAGTCCAGCCCTAACACAGCCCACAGGAGCAGCCAAATTGGGGCTCTGTCTCAGGGGTTGTACTGATATGGCCGCACTTGGCAAGTGCGGCCATATCAGTGCAGCCCCCTGAGACAGAGCCCAAATATCTGCTCAGTTCTCAGCAGCAGCTGAGATCTGAGCAACAGCTGCTGAGTTCTCAGCTGCTGTTGAGAACTGATACATATACCGAATTTTGGGACATCCCATATATAAAAACACCCAATACGCACATCATCCTATACAAAAACACCCGATACATATACAAAAACACCGATTTCTCATATATCACAACAATTTCATCACAAATGACATATATTTCAAATTTTGCAAGTTTTACACATCGCTCCACATGTGTGATATAAGATTGAGATATATGATTGAGATAAGTGTGATAGGTGTCATATGTCACCTCTCATCATCTTCTTCATTTTTCAATGGCTTTCTGAACGAAGCGGTCATCCAAGGCTATCATGAGAAATAAAGCTACCCAACCGGCCCCTAACGCTGTAAAGAAGCACGTAGCTGATATCAACATGTATCACCCAAGCTGACACTTATATAGTGGCAGCGTGGGTGATACAAGCTGATATCAGCTACGTGCTCCCTCACAGCGTTAGGGGCCGGTTGGGTAGCTTTATTTCTCTTGATAGCTTGGATGACCGCTTCGCTCAGATAGCCATTGAAAAATGAAGAAGATGATGAGAGGTGACATATGACACCTATCACACTTATCGCAATCATATATTTCACATGTCCAGTAGCACACATGACACAAATTACATGAGATAAACATTACGTTCCAAAAAATAAATGTCAAACACAATGTCATCCTATAAATTATCGGAAAATAAATTATGTTCCAAAAGTCATTTCAATACCAATAAAAAACTACGGCCGCCAAAATTGTTGGAGTGCAGATTTTACTCGACGGGTACGGCTGTATGTCCGCAACTGTGCTTGTTGTGTAGCGGTGTCCCCTCCATTTGTGGTTGTGTATACTGAGGCTGCGAGGTCCTAGCTTCATCCACTGTCTGTTGTTGTTGCTCCTGCTGCTCCGGCTCATGCTCCTGCTCCTGCTCATGCTGCTGCGAAGTTTCGGCGACATCCCTCCTATAAAGTCGCCGAAGATAGCTTGTGTATGTTCCTTCAGGACCATGCCATGTCTGCCCCATCACATCATCGATCATTTGCTGGATTGCTATCAAGTGAGGATTATATGGGTCCTCCTGTAAACCAATGACCGAACGATTGTAGATGTTAAGCAGCATATCACCCTGTAAAACAAATTATACACTTAGTATATGTCACGCCCCGCTTCCCAAAATGGACGGAAGCGAAACGTGACGAGGCCCGCTTAGGCCAGAGCTTTAGAAGCTCGGACCCAATAAGCGTCTGTAGAGGTACCATTTTAAAATTTTCAGGTTCTTGCATTAATAAAGTTCGAAACAACAGAAGTACAGAAAGGAAGTTGCATTCATTAAATTAGAGATATAATATCCAACAGGTACAAAGTCTAAAAGGAGCCTAAGCATGGCAACAAAATAACTAAAAGAAATCTAAAAGCAGTGACCTCTGAAAGTGACGACTAAAAGACCTCAAGGTCTGGTCCTCGACGGGCACGTACTCTGGGTCGACGTCCTCGGCTCCTCGCACTCCAGTGAGTCTGCCTCGTCCACGAGCTCTGGCTGAGCACCTGACGTACAGCACCCAAGAAAAAGGAACTGTACGTCAGGTAAAGTCTACAAGAAGGGTTAGACTTCACTGCAAGTGCACCGAACTTTAAACAACGGTTTACTGGTTGATTAACATGCTGAGGTTCTTTTACACAACAGTTTACTGGTTGATTAGCATGCTGTGGTTATAACAGGGTAACACAACAGGAAGTAACGTAGCAGGAAAGTAAAACGGGACAAGTAGTAGTCGTAGCGTGTGCTACCAACTACGGGGACTAACCTACAGGTTTCAAGACAAGTCAGGACGTGGCGGGACAAGACAGGACAAACAGGACGGGACAAGACAAGACAAGTGTGACACGAAGGGTTCACGCCTTACGGTTCGAGGGGGATCAGACCCTCTTGCCGTGCGCACGCTCAACCCTACCCCAACCCAGGAACTCAGGACAAGAAGTACAGGGATCACTTCCGCTAGGGAAGCATCCGAAACGCCCGCAGGCTTTTTGTATCACGGGGATCACTTCCGCGGAGGGAAGCATCCGAAACGCCCGAAGGCTTTTTGTGTAACAGGGATCACTTCCGCAAGGAAAGCATCCGAAACGCCCGCAGGCTTTTTGTATCACGGGGATCACTTCCGCGGAGGGAAGCATCCGAAACGCCCGAAGGCTTTTTGTGTAACAGGGATCACTTCCGCAAGGAAAGCATCCGAAACGCCCGCAGGCTTTTTGTATCACGAGGATCACCTCCGCGGAGGGAAGCATCCGAAACGCCCGAAGGCTTTTTGTATCACGGGGATCACTTCCGCTAGGAAAGCATCCGAAACGCCCGAAGGCTTTTTGTGTACACGACATGACAAGTGTAGGGAAAGTTATTCTTGGATGTCCACACGCACGCACACACAAGATAGTCCTATGTTGTCAGCAGTTCATTGTTGTCAGGCTCAGACTTCGTCGTCAAGTCTGAGCCGTCACGGGTCGTCCCGGACGCTATCATTTCACGTCCGGTTCTCATCACACACAATCTAACAGTTCTACAAACTAGAACTAAAGCACAGTCAAATCGCAAGTGGGTACACTTGCCTGGAATGGCGAGTGCGTCGTCTGTCCGGGGCGTCTCGTCCAGTCGTCGCGTCCGCGGTAGTCCGTCTGAAAAGGGATCACGGCGACGGTGTCAGGTCGCAATTTCATCAAGTCCTATTAGGGTTCGTGTCTAGGTTATCGGGGCCATCCTATTTGTCAATCATCAAAATTTTGGTGTTTTATCAACCTAAATCGACCACTACCCTATGTGCACAGAAAATTTGTCCGATGGTCGATTTCTACGGTGAGCAGCGTTTTACTGGTGCGGAAAAGTAAATTTAATTATAGTTGTCCAATTTTAGTTAAGGTTCCGTTTCCTACGGTGTGGGTTTCGCTACGAGTTTAGAGCACTAACCTGGTGTGCGGAACGCGCATTTGAATCTGGCGTCGGGTCTGGAGACAGCTACGGATCACGTCGCGGCTCAGTTACTCGACTGCGGTAGCGCGGATTTATCTGCGTCATAGGTTCATGGTATTAAGCAGAAGGGTTTAACCGGGATGACAAACTAATGTCACATACTAAATAACATAGTTCTAACAATTTATTTAATGCACATATTAACAACATTGTTAATAACTAGTATTATTAACTAGTAGTGATATTGCTAACAGCCCCCCTTCACGGGTTATATAAATAACTTACAATCTAAAAGTTTATTTTTTTATTAATCTAGCATTACACATACTCACATGTATAATGTTAGGCATTATAAAAGTCCACATCTCACGGTTTATCTAACATTTACATTTAATTTAATGATGTATATGAACGTCCTTGGTTGCTAAAAAAACGATGCATGGTTGCGTGAGCGATTAATGTTGATCTCTCCCTGTCATGAAAGTGACTTTAAACATTCTAATCTTGATTACGCGTAGATAACGAGAACAATATTACAGGTATTATATTGTTGGCATGGACAACAATATAATATATGGTATATAAAGTTAATATATGATAAACAGGAGGCACAACATATATACTTACATATATATAAAGTTAATATATGATAAACAGAAGGCACAACATATATACATCAACTCACCGTTTCCTTGCGTGCTCCTCGTGTTTGTAGGGGATCATCCAGACGCCAACCGGGCAGCGGCATTTGGAGGCTTGGCGACGCGTCGTAGGCGATGGCGATGGCACGGAATCGGGTGAGGCTGGGGCTACGCAAGCTTGGCCGGCGACGGCCGGAAATCACCGCAGCAATGGAATCTGCATCTGATCGCGGGGAGGCCGCCGTTGCCGGCGACTTACAGGCGACGAAGGGCGACCGGGGTTGCGTGGCTTAGTGCGGGCTGTCACCGGAGCTAGGCGAGGTGAAGGAGGCGAGACGAGGTGGCCGTAGGAGGGGGTGACGGAGGGTAGGTCGGAGACAGGCTGGGCGAGGTTGAAGCCGTCGGAGATCGGGGTGAGAGAATTTTTTTGTAGACTGACACATGCAAAAGAGAAAGAGACGACTGTGTTTTGTATAGGGTTGGGGCGGCTGTCAGTTCGTTAGCCCTAGGTTTTCAATTGTTTAGTTATATAGATTGGGTAGGAGAGAGAAAACACGGGGGTGAGAGGTATGGGGGTTCACGTGAGTAGAGATCAAAAGGGGTGTTGTTTTGATATGAAATCAAATGGGTTCTGGTCACTAACCTCTTAAAATTGATTTTGGTTGCTTGCAGATTTCGAAATTAAAAGTATTCTTAACAAAAGGTAATATTAAGGGGGAATAGTAAAAGTGTGTTATTATTAGGCCATTACGTTTAAACCAAATCAGCAAAAGAATTCTCCCTTCTCTGCTTTTTTTTTAAAGTTTGGTTTAATTAAGAAACTTACAGATTTATTCTTGGCCTTCAAATTTATAAAAAAAAAAGGTTTAATAAATACTACGGTGTTAATGCAGGTTGGTCCCTCGACGTCCGAAAATTACAAGAAAAATACTGGGGCGATCGCGCCTCCGAGAGGATCGTGAATACGGGGTCCGGTCGAGCGTCTGAACTATGGAAGGCAGTAATAAAAATCAAATATACAAAATGCACACAAAACATAGCTACGCGCTAAAATACGTACAGTCGGAAAGTGGCCGTTACAGTATATATGAATCAAATAAATTTATAATTTTAAGAAGTGTATGTGACTATTATTTACCATTTTACGCTCGAGGGGCCCACGTGGCATGTACGAGAACGAGGGCTCCTGCCTAGTATATATCCATCGTCTTGTGATCCCCTAATACCATTGCATATAATCATTTACCGACACGGCATCCTCCACCACCACAACATGGTCAAATCTGTTATACCATGCCGCTCGAGGCTCCACGATGGCAGCAGCCCATTGTTGAGGGGTCATACCTGACTTCCCTGGCATTACTGGGACTGCTACTGGGATGTGCTGTGCTAACCCAAATTGCCGCATAACACGGTCTGGTACATGCATTTCAATATCCTCCCAGCAAAATAATGGTACACGTGCACGCCATATCGCGGGAAAGGCTAAACATAAAGGATGAAGATGCTCCAACCGCGCAGCATATGGCTCCCAGATAACCTAATAGGCATGAATGACAGAAATACATAATTAGACGACGTACTATTTACATATATATCATTAATTCAAAATTTACAAATTCAAACCTGTGTGCTCTCTAACGGGTCAAGCTCGTTTCTATACAATTCGAGGTTCCCTTGGGGATTTCACGAAATGATCTCGGCACATTCCACCTGCAGCCTAAGGGGTCGTTGCCGTCCAATACATTTTGTCTGTATGTGGGCCGGCCTATATGTAATCTCTCCCAGGACCATACCTGTAAATATGAATTTGTCAGTTATTTATAAAATATATTTATACACTTCTCACTATTACAGAATTAATAATGTTATACCTGCAACAAGGTGCCGCATACATATATAGCCGATGTTTGCATCCTTGCCACCTTACTTAGCTCAGAATACATATATGCCAGCACTGCACTTCCCCATGCATACCCTCCAATTTCCTCAAATTGTTCCAGCTTCTCCAACCACCGTAAATGGACCGATCCTTTGCTTGGATCCGGAACCAATAAGGTTCCGATCATATGCAGCATGTACGCCTGTGCACATTGTTGAATCTCCTCATCTGTGGCTTCATCAGGCAACTCCATATATGTTTCATGCAGCCAAGCAAGCTTCACATTTGCTCCTTGGTTTTCTATGGATGCCTGGCCCAGAAGACGCTCCATCAAATCGGCCCATGTACTATGTCGTCGGCCTATTTGATAAATGGGGGTCCCGGATATAGGTAGGCCCATGATGACAGCCACATCTTGCAGAGTGATTGTCATCTCCCCTGTCTCATATGAAATGTGTTCGTCATGGGCCACCATCTCTCAACCAATGCTGTTAATAGTGCATGGTCCAATCGTATCCACTTCAACTTTGCACATACGTGTAAGCCAGACATTATGATATATAGCTCCACACGCTCATCTATTTGCCATTCTAAATGTCTGCGTGCGTGATCAACAATTCCTATCACTAGGGGTGGCAAAATAGACCCGACCCGACCCGAACCCGGCCTCTTGGGTCGGGTATGGGTAGAGGCCAATCCGGGTCGGGTCGAATTTGGGTCAACCCGACCGACCCGGATAAAAATCCGGATCGGGTACGGGTTTGACCCCTCGACACGGTTGACCCGAATTCGACCGTATTTTCACTCTTTTCACCCCGGACCCGACCCGGACCCGAACCAAACCCGACCTTTTTTGCAAATTAATAAATCTTTCACACCAAACCCGACCCGAACCCGACCCATACCCGACCCGTAAGCAACCCGGGTCGGGTACGGGTCACCCGGGTTACGGCCGGGTCGGGTATGGGTATCCGAGCCCTGACCCGAATTTAATTCAGGTCGGGTTCGGGTTTACCCTTATTCGGGTCGGGTCAAACCTGACTCGACCCGAACCCGACCCGATCCATCCCGTTTGCCACCCCTACCTATCACAGCCTCCTGCAAACAATACCACGTTAATTAATTATTTGCATTGGCAGCATAATTAAATTTTTTGAATTTTCCACCTCAAATATTCATACATGTCCATACTGGATCTGTGCAGACCGATGGTGCGCCTGATCGTACAAGACCTCGTCAGTTATTGGTCCCGCCTCCTCCATGATATTCTATCATACAATTTGCAAAAACATTGTTTTACAATGCATTAGAAATCACAGAAATGTATATTAAACCTTTGAATAATCATTAAAATTAAAATAGCATATTTGTGGATGGACTTTGAAATTAAAATAGCCTATTAATTAACAATTTGAAATGCATGAAACAAAATGAAAGCTCATGTGCTCCCATGCCCATCACCAAAATACGATACATCTCCATGTGTGCCCCCAATACGCCCACTCTGCCAATCTACATCATTTTCCCTTATACGCAAGGCATGATGCTATCCATGTTAGCTGCATACACATCTTCAACAATGCATCATGTTCTATCAAAAGAGAATATAGTATCCTACATGTTCCATGTGTTGCGAGCTTTGACAATGATGCAACCCTAATCCTAAATCTAAAAATTACCCAACCTTAAATGATGCAAAAACATCAGTATACATTCATTCATTCTTCATGCTTTTAAAAAGGATCTCGGTCTAGAAACCAGTATAGTAACTCATGGATCAGTTCATCAAATGGAGATATCAACGCACATGTGATTCAATCAATTCGAAGTAGAGGGTTAGCAGAATAATTGAAGCATCAGAGGTACCTGTTAGTAGATCTCGGTGTCTGATCAACGGAAATGGAGAAGCTGCCGCCGTCAGATCAACGGAAATGGGTAAGGGAAGCCTCCTCTGCCGTCGCGCGCTAGCATAGGGTTTTTTATTTTCGCTGTTGGATAAGCTATGATCGGGTTTTTTGGCTGCGCTGAAATAGGATGCACACTGGCCGCACTTGGTAAGTACGGCCAGTTTAAAGGCCCGTGACTTATGTCACGGGCCTCTTGCTCACGTACTACATTTGTCACACTTGGCAAGTGCGGCCAGAAAAAACGCACTTGCCAAGTGTGGCTAGATCAAAAAATAACACCCAGCGGCGAGGCCACGCGCCTCACCGCTGACGTGGCCAAACATGGTCGATTTTTGAGAATATTTTTTTTGGTCGAAAATTGATATTATTTTTAATTTTTATCCTAAATCTAAAAATTACCCTTTATAATCCTATGATGTAATGTATTTAACGAAAGAATATCTTAAAACTAGATAAAATGGCACATAGTTACAGATTTTTCTTTTAAAAAATAATTTAAAAAAATCAATTACATTGGTAGAAAATTGGAATTTTTTTACAATAATGTTTTTGTTATGAGTGAGTGAGACTTATGGTCTCTCCTCCCTTATTTATCCACCATAACACCCCACTAACATGTAGTGGGGTGAACCTTTGAGCTACTAGAGACTTATGGTCTCCCCTCTGAATTCAATAAAATGAGACCATGGGCTATTGTCATGGTTGCTCTCTCCAAACACGTTATTAGCACGATTGCGCTCTAGAGAAGAAATTTTTTTAAGACATAAAAATTTCATTTTCCCCACATAATTTTCCCTCTTGCGAAGGAATCTTGTTTGTTGCGGTAAAGTTGCGACGACGATCGATTAATTACCTGCAAGGCGTTGCAGAAGTGAGGATTTTATTTTTCTATCTATGGATTTTATTGGTTCTTCCCTAAATCCTTGATCTATAGGTTTATCTCTTTTCCCGTAGATATAAACTATGGACCATAAATTTTATTTATTTTATTACATATGTATGTTGATTGTATTTATCAAATCAACATTTCAAAATAAAAAAATAAAATAAAATAAAAAAACAAAACAATCCATATTCCCCCCTGAAGGGGGGGCCTTCACGGCCACATCCCCCCTGTCGGGCGGGGGGGGCTCCTCTGTAGCGCCACTCCCCAGTTGGGGGTGGTTCTCCACTGCGCCCCCCCCTGTCAGGGGGCTCGTCCGTCGCCCCCCCCCCCCCCCCCCCGGTCGGGGGAGGGGGGCTCGTTCGCCTGCATCGCCCCCCTGTCGGGGGGACTCCTCTCCGCACGGGGGAGGGGGGCTCGTCCCCGGCGCCTGATTCGGAGTGAAAAGTGTATATATTTATACCCCCTAACTACCCCCATTTATGCTAAGAATTATACTTAATATTGCTCTTTTGAGTGAATTTTCACTTTATGTTTAATTTTAGGGCTTACTCTCATTCTTGGCACAAAATATGGATTTTATCGTCTTTATTGGCTTCCTGATATTTTTCATATGCTCTTGGTATTATTGTGATCATATTGTCAATTTTTGAGAATTATTTGAGCAATGTATTATATTATATGATTATTGGAAGTCAATATTGTGTTTAATAGTCAATATATTTATTTCATAATCAAATGGACTAATTTATCCTTCTAATATTTTTCAGGTACTCCTGGGGGTCTTGGGGATTTTTCAGATTTTTCTGGGAATTTTCCGAGATTTCTGGTTATTTTGGGTGGATTTTTGGAGGAGAATAGGGGGTTTAAAACATGAAAAAGGAATTTATAGGGGCGCCACGTGGCGTGATCTGGAGGCGCCATGTGGCGCCATCTGCGCCCTTCGTTTGAAACCAGAGCGGCCCGCTGCTGTTAAGTTTAAAAAGAATGTAAAACAGCAGCGCGCGCGCTTGGGCCAGCCCAACGGCCGCCCCGCCCCGCATTTGAAGTGGCCCGCTCCCAGCGGAGCGGGCGGGCGCAGTCTGGGGCCGGATCCGACCCGATTCGGCCCCATTCGACTTACGCAGGCGTGCGCATTGCGGGCAGCGGGCGCACTGCCTGCCTGAGATCCGACCCGCAACTCTTAAAGAAGGGCCTGATGCGTTTTTTGGCTGGTGGTTCGATTTTTTTTCGTTTTTACTGTTCCAGAAATAGTTTTTGGGGGTTTTGGAGCCCTCTTCTTCCCCAAGAGGCTAGGGCTAGGGCTTGGAGGCCATGGGAGGCTAGAAATCTTGGTGGAGGAGCAAATTGGAGGAGTCTAGGGCTCATTTGAGGAGATCTTGGTGAAATCTTTCCTCTTCCCCTCTGTATTTTGATATCTCTCATTTTGTAATGAACTTGGGTTAATTTTGAATGAAATTTTCATCTTGTTTACTATGATTGTGTAGTGTTGATTTGGTGTCGGCTGTGATTCATGATGATGGGTTGTTATAATCTTGGCTCTAATTTCCTCTTGCTCATTTTCAATGTTGATGTTGGATGTATTATTAGGGCACATTTTAATTGGGTAAGACCCAAGTGGGCACTCTTGAGAAGAGACCATTTGATTAGTGCTATGATGATACATCCATCCCTATTGCTAATTATTGTGTTCTTGAATGCTAAATTTTCCGATTGAGTTTCCTTAGCCGGATGATCAATTGAGTTATATGCGGGTAATTAGAACTTGATTAAAACAAATCTTAGTGAACCCACAACCCATGCTTTCTCTTCTAGCTATCCTAACTCACCAATTGGTTCTCTAACCCTACCCACTTAGGATAGGATCGTAGTTTCACCACACGTTTCTCCCACACTTTTCCACCGTTAGCGAGGTGGTTGTCTCACGCTTTACCTTTCTTTATTGATCAATTTTGTGAGTGTAGAACAACTTGTCCCTGTGATCCGACCCGGTACTCACAGGTTATTTTTTTATTGCATTGACGCTCCTACGCTTGGGAGTGGAAGGCATGCTCCTTGCGCGTCCTCCGGTTCAATCACTTTTTTTAAAGGAACGAGTAATTTTCGATTTATAGCCGTTACTAGCCGCTAGAGCTGACTTTTTTGAACACGTTTTAAGCAAATTTTCATCTCTATAAATACTAAGGATTTCAAAAAATATATATCGATTAAAAATAATTTTCTCTATTATTTTCAAGTTCAAATTCTCAAAAAGCTCTCTTCTTTCAAAAGCTTTTCTTTGGCCATATTTTCAATTTCTCTTGTGCTTAATCTTTGATATTTTTGAAGTCTTTTGGCCTTAGTTTTAAGCTTGTTTAAATCTCTTCTCTCAATAGTTTTAATCTTCAAAGATATTTAATCTAAGTATTTTTGATCTCATACTTTATCTTTCAGATATAATTTTTGAGATCAAGTTTTGATTTTTTATATAGCTGTAATGCCCTACCAGCTACTGCACAAGTACTAGAGGGGGGGTGAATAGTACTTTAAAATAATAAGGAGTATAATTCCAAATTAAATTGCAAACAACTACCAAATCAATTTGCGGAAGCTTAAATTGAATGACAACAATTAAATTAACAATGCAAACAAACGATGTTAATGGGTTCGGATCCACCCAAGTCTCCCCGACTTGTTTCCGGTGATCCTACGTCCCAACCGCCCGGATCCCCTCCGGATACTTGAGTTAGAAACCCTAACTCAAGATTTCCACTATGAATATCTTGTGAAAAACCTTCACAAGATCAAATCATACATGCAATAGCAAACGTGAATCCCACAACCCGGGATCACAACCTTCTCTCACAACCGAGAGAATCACAAAGCAATATTAAAGAGTTTAATATGAAATAAACAATCTTACCACAAAATCCTATACCTTGAGTTTTTCTTACCCAATAGGTGGAATGAAGGATTTGAGGAAGATGAAGTCACCAAGACCTAGCACCAAGGAAATGACCAGCAATCGGTGCCTAGGAAAGAGTTGGAGACTTGGATCAATCAATAGCTTGAAGAGCTCACCAAGAACAAGCTTCTCTCTAGATCTAGAAATGAGAGAGAATGGGTTTCTTGTGAGGAAGAGAGCTTTAGATTTGAGGGAGAATGGCTATCTCTTTAGAACTCAATGAATCTCTTAATGGCAGCTCTAACCTAGATAGAAATGACCTAGGTTCGTATTTATAGGGTCCCATAAAAACAAGTTAGGTCATTCACCAACGGATAGAAATCTGTGAGAATTAGTCGGTCAAAGAACAATCACTGACCGACTAGTTCATCAACTAGTCGGTCAGCCAAACAATGTGGACCGACTAAGAGTAGATCTGAGAAGAGATAGAATTTCAGACCTAGAAATCTAGTCGGTCCAAGAAGATTTTCTGACCGACTAGTTTCACAACTAGTCGGTCAGACAGTGAACGTAGACCGACTAAGAGGCAAAATGAACTAGTCTGAATGCAAGTTGACTTAGTCGGTCCAAGAACAAAAGTTGACCGACTAGATTGTCAACTAGTCGGTCACCAAACATTCTTAGACCGACTAACGGTAAACAGTAGCTTAGGAGAAATTTAGCATGAACAGTAAGTCACAACTAGTCGGTCAAAGAAGCATCACTGACCGACTAGTTCACAAACTAGTCGGTCGGTGAGTCAACGTAGACCGACTAACTGTAAACAGTAAAGTCCAAAAAATTAAGGAATCAAACTAGTCGGTCCAAGAACAGTTGCCGACCGACTAGATCACCATCTAGTCGGTCAGTACTTGTTCTTGTACCAACTAACATGCACATACAAATCCGAATCGAAGCGCGACGCTTCGAGGAAGATAGAATGAACTTGTGCAAGGATCCTAGAGCTACGAAATGAGCGTAATGAAGATAGAAACGTAAGATATACTCAAGGCTTAACATTCTATATATCGAAGCTAAAAGACTATAAATAAAACCTTAATAAACGGTCTTTGAGAGCTTCGATTGAATCTTCATATCTTCCAAAGCGTCGCAAGAGCTTCAACGAAGCTTTAGGCATGAATATGAGCTTTGGGAAGTGTTGAGATGTCGCTTTGAATGTTCTCGTGAAATTGGCGACGATCTCCAATACTACGCTCACAAATTGTTAGTTCATGGATTATTTATGTTTGCTCATCATCAAAACCAAATCCGGGGAGTCCAACATTCAACATTCTCCCCCTTTTTGGTGATGACAAACCAACATAAATAATAATCAAAAATAATGATTCAAATGTAAAATACTTACTCCCCCTGCATTGATGACACGTTAATTCCAAAATGAATATATATGAATTGCATCAATCAGATGAGTAAGATAAATAAAGCGAATCAATTTTCGAAATATCGGATTTTGAAAATCCTTATATATATCTTAACTCCCCCTGAATCTAACATATCAAACTAGATTCTTGGAAAATGAGTTAAATTTTCATTTGCGCTATTTATTATCATTATCTCTCCCCCTTTGGCATTATCCCAAAAATGGGGGGCATACAACGACAACAATTAGGAAATGTAAAATCCAACATCGGGAGTCGTAGACAATGACGATGGACCAAATTGACACCAAGGAAAAAAAATGTGGAAATCAAATCAAGGTGTGCCAAAATGTCCATTATCACAAAAAGATCAAAAATCATCAAAAATACCAAATAATTATTCATTTCTTGAATAAAGAAACATACTCTCCAATATTCAATATTCTTGGTTAATTTTGTGCATGGAAAACAATTCTATATAATTATAGAAATATAATCTATTTAACCAAGTTTTTAATCGTCGAGCGACGAATTCACAATTCAAATGCATTCAACGAATATATAAAAAAAATGCACGACGAATAAATGACAAAGTGAATGACGATGAATATATATATATATATATAGACATCCTGAGTATATCAAAAAGGTATCTCATCGAATACATGCGGTACATCATATGAATCGAGACACAGCATCTATATAAACATCAAAAAAATACATCATCATCATTAACATCATCAAAGTGTATCAAAATACATCAAAACAACATCATATCATAATATCCAACTCCGACACCCAGAAATCGCAAAAATACATCAAAACATCTCTCAAACCCCATCCTAACCCAAAATACTCTCACTAAAAAAAATATCATCCAAAGCGAAGTGGAGAGTCCTCGAAACAAGCGATCACGAGGAGGTGGCAGGATCTGCAGTCTCCGTGGGTCCAGTCGACGGAGTGGACTCAGGATCTGCAGGGAGGAGAGGCGTCTCAACAGATGGAATCGTTGGGGCAGGAGTGGAGATCTCAGCAACAGGCTCAACAACAGGAATCTCAACAGCAGCATGGGTCTCGACAGAAGCAGCAGCAGTGGCAGTGGCAACAGCAGCAGGAGATACATGAGCAGGCTCGGAAGTCTGAAGAGCTGAAGCAGAAGGCTCTGGAACACCGGAAGTGGTGCCAACTCCAGGAGCAGAAGATGTGGTAGCAGCAGCAGCAGCAGTAGTGGCCTCATCGCCACGGGCAAAAGAAGTGACAAGCTCGTCAATCTCCTCATCGTCCATCTCCTCGGCCTCAGAAACTGAAGGAGGAAGATCAATCCCCATCAGACGAGCCATACGGCAGACGACCTCCTCGGTACGAGCCAAACGTGACTCGTGCCGACGAAGAAGGCGTACGACATCGTCCAATGTAGCAGGACGAGAGGGGGCTGCAGCAGCGGACGGAGAAGCCTGAGAAGCAGATGCGGTAGACCTCTGCACGTGACGAAGTGCCGCAAGAGATTTCTTCACGGCCGTCGCGTTCAGAGGCGTACCCAAAGGACGCTCATCGTCAGGAGGGAGGGGGACTCGGAAATGTCGAAATACAAGAGTCAACAGGCAAGGGTATGGAATGTGTGCAGACTTATTGGTCTTGCGTATACACTCGAAAGAATCCATCTTATCGAGTATCACGCGAGCCCAATTAATCTCGCACCCCAAGAAAAGAGCGTAGATCAATTTCAAGAACGGCTGGGATGGGAGTGAAGAGGATCCATACTTAGGGAGGAGACATGACTTCAAGATCAGGTTAAGAACCCACGCATTCGGCTTGAAAGATTTCGATGGAACACCAATGAATGCGGAGGGGATAACCTGGAAGATATCTGAAAGAACTGACTGATCCAAGGAGGAAATATCGTCTACGGAAATGTCCGAAGGGAGGAGAACACACGATGAACAACCAAGAATCTCCCCCAAGATTTCTGCCGTGAGAACTATAGGAGTTCCCAAGACAGTCGTCTCAATGGAGTGGCTGGCATCGTACTGGCCTCGAATACGATTGGCATAGAACAATTTCACGAGGCGAGGATACGGTTTGGGATTGGCCTTGGGGTCGTATCGGAGATAATCAAGAAGACCACTATAGGACAGAAGATCAGCAAGGCCGAGAAAATCAGAGAACTGAACGTAATGCTCTAACAACAGTGGACAGTGCTCTATACGGTTGTACGCTGCGAGACACTGAGGGTCATCGCGGCACAACGATATGTCTACACCGCCGACTGGCATAGGAGCTTTACCTTTAGCCTTACGGGTCTTCGGAGGAGGAGTGGGTTCCCTAGTAGGCTCATCCTCAGGGATAAATTCAGAGTCAGAATCGGGAGGAGTAGCCGGAGTGTGAAGTATGGGCTTTTTGGGCAAATTCTTTCTGGGTTTAAGAGTCGTCGACCTCTGCTTCTTCAGAGGAGGCGAAGAGGGGGAAGCTTGGGTAGATTTGGCACGGCGCTTGGGCTTAGGTGGATTCTTAGGGTTGGACGGCCCTACGGTCATAGGAGAAGCCCCGGAAGAGGCGATAGGAATTCTCGTCTTTGCCATAGCACGACGAGCACAAGCAACTGAAAAACGAAGATCAAATATCCTAGCACAATCCCTAGAAGCTAGCACAAACCCTAGAATACCAAAAGAAATCCGAACACACAAACCCTAGGTTAAAACTAGAAACCCTAGGAGCTAGATGAGATAAAATCGAACCCTAGGGTAGGAATCGACCAAGGAGAGGGAGGGAGATACCTAGGAGGTGGAGTCGATGGCGGCGGACGGCGGCGATCGACGGAGAGATGGCCGGAAGTCGAAGGGTTTCGAGTGGGGGTTTGGGGTTTTCGGGCTGGAGCAAGAGAGAATACCGACTAAAAATGATTTTAGTCGGATGAATTAGAGTATAAGTCGGTCTGGAATCAAAAAGACACAAATGCCCTAACACACTTAGTCGGTCACAGTTCAAGCACTGACCGACTAGATTACGATCTAGTCGGTCGGTCAATGAGCTTGAACCGACTAAGTCGAAACAGAGGCAAACAGTGAATTTCTAGGGCAAGATTTAGTCAGTCGCAGTATACTTACCGACCGACTAGTTTTCAATCTAGTCGGTCGATAAGTGTACTATGACCGACTAACGAAAGAAAATGATAGGAGTTAGATATAGGCTTGATCTAGTCGGTCTGAGTTCATTTGCTGACCGACTAGATGAGCATCTAGTCGGTTGACAAGTGAACTTAGACCGACTAGAGGAGTCCAAAAATTGATAATTGATTTCTCTTCACAAACCACTTGGATGAAACATCATAACTCACTCATTAGTCATCTAAATTACCCCATAAAACGTCGAAATCTTAAATACAACTTTCAAATACGAATTCGATCATAAATTCAAATATATCACATAAAATTCCCAAAAATTCAATTAATCTAGCATGAACAAAATATCGCGAAATCGAATAGCATGCTAGATAATTGAATGAAATATGAATCCTATATCTCGGATTCACCCATAATCCCCAATTCTCGACGCAACAGCACAAAGGAGTCCTCCTTTAGGGGTTTCGTGAAAATATCGGCGATTTGCTTTTGGGTTTCAACGTACACTAAAATGATGTCCTTTTTAGCAACATGATCATCTAAGAAATGGTGTCGGACATCTATGTGTTTTGATCGGGAATGGTGCACCGGATTCTTTGAAAGACAGATAGCACTTTGGTTATCCACCATGATAGGGCTAGTATCACAGTGAATACCAAAATCCTTCAAAGTGTGTCTCATCCAAAGAACCTGGGCACAAGCGGCACCGGCGGCAATATATTCCGCCTCGATGGTTGAAAGTGATATGGAATTTTGCTTCTTAGAAAACCAAGAGACAAGAGAATTTCCTAGAAAATGGCAAGTGCCACTAGTACTTTTCCTGTCGGATTTGCATCCCGCATAATCGGCATCACTGTATGAGACTAACTCATATGTGCTAGATTTCGGATAAAGTAATCCAAAATCTAAAGTATAACTTAGATAACGGAAAATACGCTTTACCGCTACTAAGTGAGACTCCTTAGGTAGAGACTGATAACGAGCACAAATGCATACGGCAAACATAATATCGGGCCTACTTGCGGTAAGATAAAGTAAGCTACCTATCATACCTCGATATAGACGAATGTCTACATCCTTACCACTGGTGGGCTCCGAAAGGTGCTTCTCTCAAGCGCAAGAGTCCGTTCAAGTAGTAAATCTGGGAGTCCAGATGTCGAATCCTCGGGAGAATCTGTTGAAACCACAAATCTAAATCAAATAGAGTAACTACGAATAAAATCTAAGCACTTTAATAGTGATGGTGAAGGTGGTATGAAAAGTGTGGTGATGGAATTGTCACGTGTGATCAATGCAAACAACGAAGTCTAATTCGTGAAAAATAGATATAAAAGGCATGTACATGGCATGGGTTCATTAGGATCAGCGAATCGTAAGCTTTGGTTGATCAATTATAACACAACGAAACCTCCTTTTGGGAGCGAATCGTCGGAAGATATCCTTTTGGGAGTTAACGCATCAATTCTAATAGAATATTGCTAAAGTTATAAACGTATATATAAAGTATGAAGCTCTCTTTTGGAGAGATCAAATCTCACCCTTGTGGGGTGATCATCTACTAGAACAATTCTTTTGGAATACGAATTAGTAGATTTAAGAGCGACGATTAAAACTTTAGCAAATACAACGATTAAGCGCAATAACACAACCAAAGAATACGATTAACATCACCTAATTAATCCATACCATGCACATAAAATATTTAGCTACTCATGGTGCAGAAATACACAATTTTCAGATTCAAATTCATAAGTTTCATAGCAAAATACGGAAGTTTAGAGGCAAAATACAAGCTAATACACCCAAATACAAGCTAAAGTTGAAGAGAATATCACCAAATCTCTCTGAAAAGTCTTCAAAACTCTCTGGAAATTAGAAACAAGGCTCTGGAATTTTACAGAATTTTTTCAGGAGAAATTACGGCTTCTAAGTGCTCCAATACGCCAATTATACGCCCAAAAACCCTAGAAATACGCTTAAATAATAGCATTGCGGGTTTATTGGGCTTAACGGGTTTAAACCCGCACAGTAATCAAACCCGAACAGATCTCGACCGCTGATCTAAAGCGGGGCAAATGAGGGCCGTTGGATCAAGGCGGGATCGCCTGAGGGAGCGACGCGTGTTCGCCAAAAATCGTGCGCAGACCCGCTTCGCATCCGCCTCATTGTAGCCGTCGGATCCACATCGGAGCGTCCACGTTCAGCCACGTCGCCGCCCCGCTGATTCGATTCGGATTTGAGAGTGGCCGTTGGATTTCCATCGAACGGGCATCGCTCGTCCACGTCGCTCGTTCTGAGTTCGAATGCGGGGTTGACGCGGACCGTTGGATCATAGATCGACGCTTCAGCGGCAGCCACGTCGTATCGATCGGGGATTCGAGCGGGAGAGAATATGGACCGTTTGATCGGAATCGAACGCTCCGCAGAATGCCGCGTGTCCTCCAAGAAGCGCGCCCGCTGAATCGTTTCCTGTCGCTGCCAACCGTTCGATCGAGATCGAACGGTCTACATCAAGGCCACGTCGCCCCAGTCTCATCGCCGTCTGATGCGGGCGGGAGTCGCTGCGATGCTGCCGCGTGGCGCTCCAAAATTCGTGCGGCGACAGTATATTTGTATTTTCAATGTATTTCTTCCGTATTTCTTCAATTAAATGGTATTCTGCATTCAAAAATTCATAGTAATTAGCACAGATCTCAGAAAAATACAAATAAATAGTCGTTGGAATCGTGAGATCGAGACGATGCTAATAAAAATATAAAATGTGCAGAATTGCATCGTTAAATGCTGTTTTGTGCTCAAATAGTGTGTTTTCTCTAATAAATAAAAGTGTAGAAAATACGTATGTACTAGAGACCAATATAGCATCACATGAGCACAAAATAGGGCTAAATGGGGGGTTAAATAAGCAATATTGAACCCAAATCACACCCCCCAACTAGCGTTTTGCTAGTCTCTAGCAAAAAGAGCGATTAAAAATACGCCTAGATCACCTTATCAGATCTCAAAGCATTCACCACCATACTACAATGACAAAAGAGATAACCAAACACTAATATCAATATTTCAAACTCATCAAGTAATGGTACTTGTGGGTTTTCAAAAATGAAAGTCAAGCATCTCAAATGGTTATAAAATAGACTCAAATTCACTATCAATTACTTCATAGCTCATAGTACACAAAATCAATGGCCCACACCGTTCAATCAAATATTTTAACTTGGAGCGTAGATGGTTCATGCAAAGCAAGCATCAAAAGTAGGATGGTATCAAGACATACACACGTCAATCTCTATTCATAGGAACTCACACCACATCTTGTGTTTCCTTTAAGCTTTGGAAGTTTTCTTGCCTCGCTAATCATGCACACTTATTCTCTATGTTCTTTCACTTTTCTCCATAGTTCAGCGTAACGCGCATCAAGCAACATTCGCAGAAAAGTATATAACTTGGATCGCTCCATCAAATAATTGAGGTTCCGGTCAATGGCTCCCATTTCAGACGATAATAGGGCATTAGGCCAAGAAGGACCCCTCGGACTGTACTACTCAAGCCAACCAAGTTATTTCTTTAATAGCACATTTATTCATCATTTTTTTTTCATTCATCTCATTTTTTTTCTTCTTTTGTGTGTGCATAAACAACTTGGCAAGATAACTTCCTATTCTTTAATTGTTCACAAGAATGGGTATCCTAATCATTTCAAATAACGTGGTACGTTTTTCTACCCAAAGTCACACCAAGCATGCAGATGGCAATGAATACGAGATAAAGAACAATGCTCCAGTTAATTTATGAATTATTGGCACATGAATTTTGGTGTGTTCCAATGAAAGCATACCACTTGCTAATCCATAATTTCTAGATTCATTAAGTCGTCAATTAATCTTGCCATTGAGATGTGTAAAAAGAAATTCACCACAAGCACTCACATTCATGTAAAATGAGATTGAAATGTTGAATAATAGTGGTGGAGAAAATAAATCACGAGTGTACGGAGGTGAATAAATATCGAGAAATTTCATCACATGAGGGTCATTTCTAGGTAAAGAGAGACTTTGGTGATATTTCTTAACTCAAATTTTTTTTTTTTTTTTTTTTTTTTTTTCAATGCAAAAAGGGAACTTAAAAAAATAAAATCCTAAAAGAAAAAGAAAAAGCAAAATGAAATCCAAAGAAAATAAAAAGAAAATAAAAATCCTAAAAGTTATTTCCCTCCCCCCAACTTAAAATAGACATTGTCCTCAATGTTAGGAAGAGGGAATCATGGAAAGAACACACCTGATTAGTTCCCACCCGAAGGTGGGTCTGTGAGATCCATGGTGCTCGCTTCCTTGGTCCAAGGCTCGTGAAAATGTTTCAATCTCTGGCCATTCACCTTGAACTCGCTTCCATCTTTTTCATTTAGTAAGAGCACAGCGCCATATGGGAAAACTTCTTTGACGACGAAAGGTCCATACCACCTAGAGCGAAGCTTCCCAGGAAAGATGTGCAGCCTGGAATTGTATAGGAGTACTTTTTGGCCTGGGGTGAACTCCCTCCTCAAGATCATCATGTCGTGGACGGATTTCATCCTCTCTTTTGATATTTTAGCGTTGTCGTACGCATTTCTCCTCAATTCCTCCAGCTCCAACAATTGCAACCTGCGAGAAGAAAAAGAGACATCAGTATCAAAATTCATTTTCTTTATAGCCCAATAAGATCTATGCTCTATCTCAACAGGTAAATGACAAGACTTCCCAAAAACTAGACGGTACGGTGACATCCCCAAAATTGTTTTGTAGGCCGTCCTGTAGGCCCACAACGCTTCAGGTAAGCGCAAGCTCCAATCTTTCTTTGATGGATTCACCGTTTTCTGTAGAATTCCTTTGATCTCTCTATTTGCCAACTCTGCTTGGCCATTGGTTTGGGGGTGATACGGAGTAGAAACTTTATGTGTGACCCCAAACCTCTTCATTAAAGTAGCGAACATGCGGTTGCAAAAATGAGACCCTCCATCACTGATCAAGGCCTTTGGCACTCCAAACCTAGAGAAAATGTTCTCTTTAAGGAACTTAAGCACAACGGAAGTGTCGTTCGACCTGCAAGGAATAGCTTCCACCCATTTAGAAACATAATCAATACAAACCAAAATATATGTATATCCAAATGAAGGTGGGAAAGGTCCCATGAAGTCTATGCCCCAACAATCAAATATTTCAATCTTTAGAATGGGGTTCAGAGGCATCATGTTACGTTTAGTAATACCCCCTAGTTGTTGGCATGCAGCACAAGTCTTGCAATAATGAAATGTGTCTTTAAACATAGATGGCCAATAAAAGCCACATTGCGAGATTTTTGCCACAGTTTTGTTCGCTGAAAAGTGTCCACCACATACTCCATCATGGCAAAATTGTATCACACTGGTTATTTCATGATCAGGAATGCATCTCCTAACAATTTGGTCACTACAATATTTATATAAGTACGGATCATCAAAGAAGAAATATTTTACCTCGTACTTGAACCGTTTAAAGTCTTGAAGAGACCAAGTGTCAGGGGTCTTACCAGTTACCAGATAATTAACGATATCAGCATACCATGGAGAGGTGGAGACGCTAAAAAGATGCTCGTCGGGAAAGGAGTCCTTCAAAGGCACATCCGCTGAATCAAGGCCTACTGTCAAACGTGATAAATGGTCAGCCACTAGATTCTCCACGCCTTTCTTGTCCTTGATTGTGACATTGAACTCCTGCAACAATAAAATCCATCGTATCAATCGGGGCTTAGCATCTTTTTTAGACAATAAATATTTTAAAGCAGAGTGATCAGTATATATCAAAATTGGTGATCCCAGAATATAGCTCCTGAATTTTTCCAACGCGAATACTACAGCCAGCAACTCCTTCTCTGTTGTTGTATAATTCCTTTGAGCGTCATTTAATGTCTTGCTGGCGTAGTAAATCACTACTGGAACTTTGTCTTTTCTTTGGCCCAGGACTGCACCAACTGCGTAATTGCTTGCGTCACACATTATTTCAAATGGTAGGGACCAGTCTGGCACCTGTAAAATAGGAGCAGAAATCAGCAACTTCTTTAAAGTTTCAAAAGAAAGTTGACACTCAGGTGTCCAAATAAAGTCCACATTTAGAGTAAGTAAGTTGCAAAGAGGGCGAGATATTGCGCTAAAATCTTTGATGAACCGCCTATAAAATCCTGCATGTCCCAAAAATGATCTGATG
This sequence comes from Scilla litardierei, assembly GCA_030789695.1. NCBI lineage: Eukaryota > Viridiplantae > Streptophyta > Magnoliopsida > Asparagales > Asparagaceae > Scilla > Scilla litardierei. The sequence goes on from CM061135.1 coordinate 29,965,046, forward strand.
TCCTTCACGCATTTAGGACTTGGTAGCTTCTCAATTACCGCTACCTTGGCTCTGTCTACCTGTATACCATCTTTAGAAACCAGGTGACCTAGGACAAGTCCCTCTGTGGTCATAAAATGACACTTCTCCCAATTCAATAGGAGGTTCTTTTCAATGCACCTGTCAAGAACAAGAGCCAAGTTAGCCAAACAATCATGAAAAGAGCTACCATATACTGAAAAATCATCCATAAATACCTCAACGATTTTCTCAACCATATCATCAAAAATACTGAGCATGCATCGCTGAAAAGTAGCTGGGGCATTACATAAACCAAACGGCATTCTTTTAAATGCAAAAGTACCAAAGGGACAGGTAAAAGTGGTCTTTTCCTGGTCCTCAGGTGCAATCTCAATCTGGTAATAACCTGAATAACCGTCTAGAAAGCAATAATATTCATGTCCAGCTACCCTCTCTAAAATTTGGTCAAGAAATGGAAGAGGGAAATGATCTTTTCTAGTTCTAGAATTCAACTTCCTATAGTCTATGCACATCCTCCAACCTGTGGTGGCTCTAACTGGGATAAGCTCATTATTCTCATTTTTAACCACGGTGAGGCCAGACTTTTTAGGAACAACCTGTGTAGGGCTAACCCACTTGCTGTCAGAAATAGGATATATAATGCCTGCATCCAATAATTTTAGTACCTCGCCTTTAACCACTTCTTTTAATGTTGGATTTAACCTACGTTGCATTTCTCTAGTGGGTTTGGCGTCATCCTCTAAATAAATGTGATGCATGCATACAATAGGGCTTATACCTTTAATGTCAGCAATGGACCAACCAATAGCACCTCTATGTTTCCTTAGCACATCAAGTAATGAGCTTTCCTGCTCTAAAGAAAGTTTAGAAGATATTACCACAGGGAAGCTGTTTTCATCGCCAAGAAAAGCATACTTAAGATAGTCAGGAAGTGGCTTCAACTCTGGCTTTGGATCCTCCACCTCAGATGAAATTTGAATTGATGCATTAGGTGGCAAAGCCTCGAACCTAGGCTCCCATACCGCATTGAGTTCCTTCACGTTCTCCTGCACAAAAGTCATGTCATCAGAATCACCAATAAAAGTCTCAACAATAGAAGCATCATCACAAAATTCAGAACAAATATAATCATCCACCAACGAATCAATCATATGCACCCTCTCAATCTCATCATCCACATGTGGCAACTTGCAAGTATTAAAAATATTCAAGTCCAAAGTCATGTTGCCAAAAGTTAATTTCAGTTGACCATCTCTACAATTTATTAAAGCATTGCATGTCGCTAGGAATGGTCTACCTAAGATGATAGGAGTAGCATTGGCAGTTTGGGGTCCCTGGATGTCTAGAACTATAAAGTCCGCGGGGTAGTAAAATTTGTCCACCTGAACGAGGACATCCTCAATGCATCCCTTAGGAACTTTAATAGATCTATCAGCTAGTTGTAATATAACAGATGTAGGCTTTAGCTGTCCTAACCCAAGCTGCACAAAAATAGGATATGGCAAAATATTGACACTAGATCCTAAATCCAATAAAGCATTTCCAATTTTCTTAGTGCCAATGGTGCAAGTGATGGTGGGTGATCCAGGGTCTCTAAATTTAGGTGGTGTATTTTGTTGCACAATAGAGCTAACCTGTTCAGTCAAGAATGCTTTCTTTTTCACGTTTAACTTTCTTTTAACAGTGCACAAATCTTTCAGAAATTTAGCATAAGCAGGTATTTGATTAATAGCATCAAGCAATGGAATATTGATCTGGCACTTCTGAAAAATTTCACGAATCTCAGTTTGATACTTATCTTTGCTTTTCTGAAGTAGCCGATGAGGGTAGGGTGCTGCAGGTACATATGCTGCGGGCTCCTTCTCTTTAATGACGCTTTTGCTCACACCCACATCCGTGCTTTCTTCCTGCACCTCTTCTTGTTCTTTGATTCCCTCTTCTTGGATCTGAATTTCCTCTTCCTGCTCAGCTTGTCTGCTCGGTGGATCAGGCTTCTGAATCTCTTTTCCACTCCTCAAAGTGGACACCGCTTGGCAAGGCTTCATATTATTTCCTGCAGAAGAAGAAGAGCCCATATTAGGATTTGGAATTGACTGAGATGGGAGCTTACCTTTTTCTAATGTCGCTGTAAGCCTCGCCAAGCTCTCGCTCATCTGCTGATTCTGAGTCTGCTGAGCCTGAAATTGAGCCTGCTGCTGCTGCATCTGGGCTTGTTGCAATTGGATAAGCTGCTGAAGCGCATCGCCAAATGGTTGCATCTGCTGTTGTTGCACTGGCTCAGGGTCCCTCCTCTGGTTCCCACCTTGATAGTTGTTGTTGTTGTATTGAGGTTGTCGGAACGGAGGGGGAGCCTGCTGCTGCTGAGTCTGCTGATTGGGGCCCCAGTTCAAGTTTGGATTGTTGCGCCACCCCTTGTTGGAATTGAAGTTCTGGTAGTTCGAAGAAACTTGATTCACCCCAGTAGGATTTCCTAACATGCTCTTTAAGGCTGGAAGTGTAGGACAAGCACTAGTGTCGTGGCCACCAACGTCGCAAAGTGCGCAAATCTGCTCTATCTCGACTGCCTTGGCCTCTTTCAGATTCATGGCGTGAAGCTTGTTTGAGATCATGGCCTCCATCTTTGCCTCCAACGCATCCTCTTGCTTCAAATTATAAACTAGTCCTCGCGTAGGCTGGGATGGTGTAGAATGGCATCCTCTCTCATAGTCTGAAGTGGTGTCCCATGTCTGCGCATTTTCTGCTATATCCTCCAGGTACGTCCAAGCTTCGTCTGGCTCTTTATCAAAGAATCCTCCATTGCACATCATCTCTACAAATTGCTTCATTTGCGGCTGCAGTCCATCGTAGAAGAAGCCAATAATCCTGCTTTTGTCGAAGCCATTGTGCGGACATGCGAGCAGCAACTCATTGAACCTTTCAAATGCCTGGTAGAATGTTTCTTCGCTTTTCTGGGCAAAGTTCATAATCTGCCGCTTCAGTCCCTGTGTCCTGTGAATAGGAAAAAACTTCTTTAGAAATTCAGCCTGCAAATCAATCCATGTAGTAATAGAGCGTGATGGCAATGCATTCAACCAATTCTTAGCTTTGTCTTTCAATGAAAATGGGAACAGTTTAAGATATATCGTATCCTCGCTAGTTTTCCCATCAAAGCATGTCAAGCAAACCTCCTCAAATCCTTTAATATGAAGATATGGATTTTCCTTGTCTAACCCATGAAAGGTGGGTAAGAGTTGGATCACCCCAGGTTTAAAATTGAAAGAATTTGCATCGGCAGGTAAAACAAAGCATGAAGCAGTGCTAGTCCTAGTGGGTCGAAGTAAATCTTTTAAAGTCCTAGGTACTCCAGGTTGCACATTATTCTCGTTATTGTTGCTAAAATTTTCATCCATATTATTATTAGCCATATCAAAACGTCGAGTCAACCTATGTGTCCTAGGAGTCCTATGCCACATACACTAGCAAAAATTTTTTTTTTTTTCTTTTTTTTATATGAAAGCAAACAAAAAAATATATATACAATAAAGTGGAAGGATCTCACCGAAGGTCCTCTGAATGAAATAAACCGTAGTAACAAACCGTTCTCCCCGGCAACGGCGCCAAAAACTTGGTGGGCTCCGAAAGGTGCTTCTCTCAAGCGCAAGAGTCCGTTCAAGTAGTAAATCTGGGAGTCCAGATGTCGAATCCTCGGGAGAATCTGTTGAAACCACAAATCTAAATCAAATAGAGTAACTACGAATAAAATCTAAGCACTTTAATAGTGATGGTGAAGGTGGTATGAAAAGTGTGGTGATGGAATTGTCACGTGTGATCAATGCAAACAACGAAGTCTAATTCGTGAAAAATAGATATAAAAGGCATGTACATGGCATGGGTTCATTAGGATCAGCGAATCGTAAGCTTTGGTTGATCAATTATAACACAACGAAACCTCCTTTTGGGAGCGAATCGTCGGAAGATATCCTTTTGGGAGTTAACGCATCAATTCTAATAGAATATTGCTAAAGTTATAAACGTATATATAAAGTATGAAGCTCTCTTTTGGAGAGATCAAATCTCACCCTTGTGGGGTGATCATCTACTAGAACAATTCTTTTGGAATACGAATTAGTAGATTTAAGAGCGACGATTAAAACTTTAGCAAATACAACGATTAAGCGCAATAACACAACCAAAGAATACGATTAACATCACCTAATTAATCCATACCATGCACATAAAATATTTAGCTACTCATGGTGCAGAAATACACAATTTTCAGATTCAAATTCATAAGTTTCATAGCAAAATACGGAAGTTTAGAGGCAAAATACAAGCTAATACACCCAAATACAAGCTAAAGTTGAAGAGAATATCACCAAATCTCTCTGAAAAGTCTTCAAAACTCTCTGGAAATTAGAAACAAGGCTCTGGAATTTTACAGAATTTTTTCAGGAGAAATTACGGCTTCTAAGTGCTCCAATACGCCAATTATACGCCCAAAAACCCTAGAAATACGCTTAAATAATAGCATTGCGGGTTTATTGGGCTTAACGGGTTTAAACCCGCACAGTAATCAAACCCGAACAGATCTCGACCGCTGATCTAAAGCGGGGCAAATGAGGGCCGTTGGATCAAGGCGGGATCGCCTGAGGGAGCGACGCGTGTTCGCCAAAAATCGTGCGCAGACCCGCTTCGCATCCGCCTCATTGTAGCCGTCGGATCCACATCGGAGCGTCCACGTTCAGCCACGTCGCCGCCCCGCTGATTCGATTCGGATTTGAGAGTGGCCGTTGGATTTCCATCGAACGGGCATCGCTCGTCCACGTCGCTCGTTCTGAGTTCGAATGCGGGGTTGACGCGGACCGTTGGATCATAGATCGACGCTTCAGCGGCAGCCACGTCGTATCGATCGGGGATTCGAGCGGGAGAGAATATGGACCGTTTGATCGGAATCGAACGCTCCGCAGAATGCCGCGTGTCCTCCAAGAAGCGCGCCCGCTGAATCGTTTCCTGTCGCTGCCAACCGTTCGATCGAGATCGAACGGTCTACATCAAGGCCACGTCGCCCCAGTCTCATTGCCGTCTGATGCGGGCGGGAGTCGCTGCGATGCTGCCGCGTGGCGCTCCAAAATTCGTGCGGCGACAGTATATTTGTATTTTCAATGTATTTCTTCCGTATTTCTTCAATTAAATGGTATTCTGCATTCAAAAATTCATAGTAATTAGCACAGATCTCAGAAAAATACAAATAAATAGTCGTTGGAATCGTGAGATCGAGACGATGCTAATAAAAATATAAAATGTGCAGAATTGCATCGTTAAATGCTGTTTTGTGCTCAAATAGTGTGTTTTCTCTAATAAATAAAAGTGTAGAAAATACGTATGTACTAGAGACCAATATAGCATCACATGAGCACAAAATAGGGCTAAATGGGGGGTTAAATAAGCAATATTGAACCCAAATCAACCACCCGTATCCTTGTCGAGATGCGTAGTCGTGCTCATTGGAGTCTTTTTCCCGGAAGCACTTTCCATTCCAAATCGCTTAAGCAACTCCACCGTATACTTCGTTTGGTGGATGAAGATTGCATCGTTCATTTGGCGAATTTGGAGACCTAAGAAATATTTGAGTTCGCCCATGTGGCTCATCTCAAATTGTTCCTTCATAACATTAGAAAACTCTTCGCAAAGAGTGAAGTTAGTAGCACCGAAAATGATATCATCAACATAAATTTGAACTAATAAAATATCATTATTCGCATGCTTAACAAAAAGTGTAGAATCGGCTTCGCCCATTTTAAAATTCAAATCCAAAAGAAAATTCTTTAGGCGATCATACCAAGCTCGAGGAGCTTGTCTCAAACCATAAAGAGCTTTCTTTAGTTTAAAAACATGATTTGGAAATTTTTCATTTATGAAGCCCGGAGGTTGAGAAACGTAAACTTCCTCAACGACATCTCCGTTTAAAAATGCACTTTTAACATCCATTTGAAATAACTTAAAATTTTTATGGCATGCATAAGACAATAAAAGTCTAATTGATTCTAATCTAGCTACCGGAGCGAAGGATTCTTCGAAATCGATACCTTCCTCTTGGCGATAGCCTTGAGCAACTAACCGAGCTTTGTTTCGGATGACGACTTGATTTTCGTCGGATTTGTTCTTGAAGATCCACTTTGTCCCTATGACGGTGTGGTTCTTCGATGGCAAAGGAACAAGCTCCCATACCTCATTCCTCTCGAATTGAATGAGTTCCTCCTCCATGGCAAGGATCCAAGCACTATCTTCGCAAGCTTCAACTATATTCTTTGGCTCTATTGATGAGACAAAGGCACTATTGGCGAAGTGGTGGACTTGCGATCTCGTCTTGACACTATCATGAATATTGCCAATTACTTGCTCATGGGGATGGTCGCGGACGGTTTGAAGCCGCTTGGGAATACCTTGATCACTAGGCACATTCTCAACAACTTCATTAGTCGGGTTAGTTTCAATAGAATCAATTGAATCAATGGACTTAGAATTTTCAAACGAATCGCATAAAGCATCCATAGAATCATTGTCATTTGAAATTCTAGAAGTAATAAAATTCTCATTAAAAGAGACATGAAGTGATTCCTCGATCGTAGAAGATCTTTTGTTGTATATCCGGTAGGCTTTGCTACGTGAGGAATACCCAACAAATATCCCCTAAATATCCCCTCATCCGATCTCGGATCAAACTTGTCCAAATTATCATATGTGTTTTTAATAAAACATTTTGCGCCGAAAACACGAAAATGTTTAACTTGAGGCAATCTACCAAACAACAATTCATAGCAAGTTTGTTTGGTGCCGGGCCTCAAAAGTATTCTATTAAACACATAGCAAGCGGTGTGTACCGCTTCCGCCCAAAATTGATAGCCAAGTTGACTATCTTCGAGCATAGTGCGAGCACACTCCACAAGCGTTCTATTCTTCCTCTCAACAACACCATTTTGAGGAGGTGCGCGAGGGAAAGAAAACGTGTGAGTAATTCCAAGATCATCACAAAAATTTGAGAAAGACTCATTCTCAAATTCACCCCCATGATCACTACGAATAGTGACAATGGTGGTTCCGATGAGATTTTGTACTTTCTTTACAAATATTGTGAAGTTTTCAAAAGCTTCATTTTTATTACATAAGAAAAATACCCATGTAAATCTTGAATAATCATCAACGATGACTAGTCCATATCTTGCATTTCCTAAGGAAGCAACTCTAGTTGGCCCAAATAAATCTAGATGTAATAGCTCTAGTGGCCGTTTCGTAGAAATGCTTTTCTTAGGTTTAAATGAAGATTTAGGAAGCTTGCCACGTTGACAAGAATCACAAAAACTTTTCTTTTCAAAAACGAGCTTCGGAAAACCTTTAATGGAATTTAATTTCGAAAGCTTATAAAGTGTTCCAAAGTTCACATGTCCAAAGCGTCGATGCCATAAGTGTTGTTCACTTGTGTTGGCAACGAGACATTGTTCATATGACTTAGGAAGATCCAAAATATAAATATCTTTATGGCGTGTGCCGGAAAATAATAATTTATTATTATCATTTGAAATATGACACAATCCTTTCGCAAAACTAACTTTGTAACCTTTGTCACAAAGTTGGCTTATTGAAATAAGATTATGATTTAAACCATCAACTAGATAAACATCGCTAATTAAGGGTTTAGAAGGGTTACCCACTTTACCAACACCGACGATGGTTCCGCTCTCATTGCCTCCGAATACGACGCGATTTCCATTTGCAATGGGAACAATTCCGGAGAGCAATTTAGCGTCACCCGTCATGTGTTTTGAACACCCGCTATCGAGTATCCAATTCCCTTTGGAGCTAAATTTATATTTGTTGCTCCTTTTCTTTTTCTTTTCCTTGAGTACCTAAAGATAGAGACAATCATATCATGGTACCCAAGGTCATTGGGTCCTCAAAGGTTAGACCTTTGGAAGCCAAGTCCAATTGGACTTTGACTTCCCCACATAATTCCTACTATGCACAATATTCGAAAAATAAGCATTCATATATACTTGTTTTTCATCCATGCTTGTGTCCTTCGGGCTCCAAATAGTGAATATTTTGGGAGCCATCATCCTATTGGGTGCATGCATGCAACGTTGATTTCTACGTGATGCATGTTGTGGATAGGCATACGGGACATGATGGAATGGTGCACGACGAGAATTATTCATATGATGCGGTGGGTGAACATATGCATGTGTGGGAACACGTGCGTGAGGGTGTCTCACATGGTGTGCACGTGCCCGAGAATGTGTTGCATAAAAATCATCATATGTGTGAGATGGTGGAGTAGGACGTGTGTTCCTACGTGGCATGGTATTAGTGTACATATAAGCATGCCCCTTCTTTGGAGGTCCACCCAAAGTGGGTTTCTTTCCAAAAGAGGGCGTGGACGAGGTGGAAGCACCATTGGTAGATGAACTACCAATAGAGTGTTTGCTACCACTCGTAGAGTCACCGGAAGTTGGCCTAACAAAAGTAGTGGCCGCTTTGGATGGACATCCCATCGTGTACCCCAAACCAATGTGGTGATTGGCCGGAAGTAAGTCACTTAGGATTTTATCCAAATGGTCTTTACCTTTGTTGAATTTGTTAATTCGGCCCAATGTGTTCTCATATTTCTCTTTGAGAGAACGCATAGAAGTATCCAAATTGGATACTTGCGATGTGAGCACAAAAACACGAGATTTAAGATTCTCGTTCTCAATACTCAAAGTCGAGTTTTGAGAAGTTAAATCCGCTATCCTATGTTCTTCCGGATCATCTATGCTAACATGTTCAAGTTTAGATTTGAGATTAACAATCTCATTTCTTAACTCTTCAACAACGGTGTCGTTGTTGGTGATGATAGTCTTAGGCGAGGTTTGAATGCTAGCTAGGTCATCTTTTACTTTAGTATATCGATTTACTAATTTTGTATATTTAGACCATAAGTGAGAGTTAGCATCCCTAAGATCATCCATCGTTACCTCATCGCCTTCGTCGTCGCTATCATCGGAGGAGGAAGATCCTTGATCATGCTCCTCTCTCGCCATGAAGCACATGTGCGCTTGCTCCACTTTCTCATCATCCGACTCTCCGCTTGAGGAATCCTCGGAGTCGGTGAATGTTGTTCCGACAAGTCCCTTTTTGTACCCCTTTTTGTACTTCTTTGACTTGTCGAACTTCGGCGCCTTCCACTTCTCCTTTTGCTTGTTTTGAGGACAATCCGCTTTGATGTGTCCCGGCTTATTGCATTTAAAACACAAAGGTGGAGAGGCGTTAGTAGAAGTAAACTTAGATTTTTGTTTGAAGTTACCCTTTCGGAAGAAGCGATTGAACTTCTTTGCCATGAGTGCAATGGATTCCATGTCCATTTCTTCTTCCGAGTCCTCATCATCGGTAGAGGTGGATGAAGCCGCCTTGAATGCAATCGCCTTTTTCTTAGGCGCATCTAGGTTCAAATAGGACTTCATCTTTTCTTGTAACTTCACCTTGCTATCTTTGCGTACCTCGTATGACATCAAAGTACCCATTAGTTGAACAACGGTATATTTATTCATGTCATTACCTTCCTCGATGGCGAAGGTACGTTGTTCCCAAGAAGAGGGAAGTCCTTCAATAATCTTTGAGCACTTCTCCTTTTGAGTGTAGGACTTACCGAGGGCCTCTAACTCGTTTATTATGTCAACGAAGCGAGCGTAATATTCTTTCATCTTCTCGCCCTGTTGCATATGAAACATTTCGTAATCTTTGTTTACGACTACGAGTTTAGAGTCTCTTACCCTACTCGTCCCTTCATGAAGAATGAGGAGGGAGTTCCAAATTTGATATGCACTCTTACATGTGCATATCTTATTGAAATCCTCGGGCTCCAATGCACATTGCAAGGCGTTCATTGCCTTGGCATTGCTTACCTCCGCGGCGACATCCGCGGTAGTCCATTTCTCAAAGTCTTCTTCTTTGGGTTCGATGTATTCCTTCATTGTAGTCCTCCATAAGGATGCACTCCGGAGGAAAGTCTCCATCCGGCACTTCCAGTACCCGTAGTTGGTACCGTTGAAGAATGGAGGCCTCGTAGACGAATGTCCTTCCATCACCGAAGACGCTCCTTCACGGTTCCTGAAGGTGTCATAGTTGGAGGGTGGAGGCACGGTCTTGTTGTCGTTGGCAGACATAGCTGAGTATCTGGCTCTGATACCAAATGTAATGCCCTACCAGCTACTGCACAAGTACTAGAGGGGGGTTGAATAGTACTTTAAAATAATAAGGAGTATAATTCCAAATTAAATTGCAAACAACTACCAAATCAATTTGCGGAAGCTTAAATTGAATGACAACAATTAAATTAACAATGCAAACAAACGATGTTAATGGGTTCAGATCCACCCAAGTCTCCCCGACTTGTTCCCGGTGATCCTACGTCCCAACCACCCGGATCCCCTCCGGATACTTGAGTTAGAAACCCTAACTCAAGATTTCCACTATGAATATCTTGTGAAAAACCTTCACAAGATCAAATCATACATGCAATAGCAAACGTGAATCCCACAACCCGGGATCACAACCTTCTCTCACAACCGAGAGAATCACAAAGCAATATTAAAGAGTTTAATATGAAATAAACAATCTTACCACAAAATCCTATACCTTGAGTTTTTCTTACCCAATAGGTGGAATGAAGGATTTGAGGAAGATGAAGTCACCAAGACCTAGCACCAAGGAAATGACCAGCAATCGGTGCCTAGGAAAGAGTTGGAGACTTGGATCAAGCAATAGCTTGAAGAGCTCACCAAGAACAAGCTTCTCTCTAGATCTAGAAATGAGAGAGAATGGGTTTCTTGTGAGGAAGAGAGCTTTAGATTTGAGGGAGAATGGCTATCTCTTTAGAACTCAATGAATCTCTTAATGGCAGCTCTAACCTAGATAGAAATGACCTAGGTTCGTATTTATAGGGTCCCATAAAAACAAGTTAGGTCATTCACCAACGGATAGAAATCTGTGAGAATTAGTCGGTCAAAGAACAATCACTGACCGACTAGTTCATCAACTAGTCGGTCAGCCAAACAACGTGGACCGACTAAGAGTAGATCTGAGAAGAGATAGAATTTCAGACCTAGAAATCTAGTCGGTCCAAGAAGATTTTCTGACCGACTAGTTTCACAACTAGTCGGTCAGACAGTGAACGTATACCGACTAAGAGGCAAAATGAACTAGTCTGAATGCAAGTTGACTTAGTCGGTCCAAGAACAAAAGTTGACCGACTAGATTGTCAACTAGTCGGTCACCAAACGTTCTTAGACCGACTAACGGTAAACAGTAGCTTAGGAGAAATTTAGCATGAACAGTAAGTCACAACTAGTCGGTCAAAGAAGCATCACTGACCGACTAGTTCACAAACTAGTCGGTCAGTGAGTCAACGTAGACCGACTAACTGTAAACAGTAAAGTCCAAGAAATTAAGGAATCAAACTAGTCGGTCCAAGAACAGTTGCCGACCGACTAGATCACCATCTAGTCGGTCAGTACTTGTTCTTGTACCAACTAACATGCACATACAAATCCGAATCGAAGCGCGACGCTTCGAGGAAGATAGAATGAACTTGTGCAAGGATCCTAGAGCTACGAAATGAGCGTAATGAAGATAGAAACGTAAGATATACTCAAGGCTTAACATTCTATATATCGAAGCTAAAAGACTATAAATAAAACCTTAATAAACGGTCTTTGAGAGCTTCGATTGAATCTTCATATCTTCCAAAGCGTCGCAAGAGCTTCAACGAAGCTTTAGGCATGAATATGAGCTTTGGGAAGTGTTGAGATGTCGCTTTGAATGTTCTCGTGAAATTGGCGACGATCTCCAATACTGCGCTCACAAATTGTTAGTTCATGGATTATTTATGTTTGCTCATCATCAAAACCAAATCCGGGGAGTCCAATATTCAACAATAGCCACACTATACACAAGCTTCATATTCATTGGCTATACAGATGTTGTATTTCATCCACAAAAGGTTTGTAATACCTTTGAAGAAGGCTTGGTAAGTTTTACTTCTATGTGTTAGGGAGGTGTTGAGTTGTACTCTTTGGAAATTCCTAGTTGAGTTGTTAACTAGGTGATTGGAAATTCTTAGGAAGTGGAACTAGATGCTTGTACGAAGTCCTTTTCGTTAAGTTGTGATACGAACATCCTAGAGCGGCCCAAAAAACAAGCGGCCCAAGCCCACACAGGAAGCAGGAGGCCCCCAGAAGGAGTATGGGCCAACCGTCGAGACCCTCGTGAGAAAACACCCGTAAACATCTGGCGCCATCTGTGGGAACGAAAAAAACCCACGTCAAACCACCGTAATGGAACCAGTCTGCAACGGCATGGGGCATATGCCCCCATCCACGAGGAAGGCGATTACGTCCCTCCCGAGAACCAACACAGCCACACCACCGAGGGGATCGGTGACTCGCGTTTGGTGACCCAAGAGCAGATCCGTCTCTTTGCCCAGGAGACCAATGCCCACCTCCAGATGTTGACTTCAACAATTCAAGAGCTCGTCGGCAACACGTCCTTCTTGGGAGATGGGACTGCGGGGGCCCACGGTCAGGGAGGAATCCGCTGGCCTTTACGCTCGACCGTGGTCACCGACCACGGGGATGGAGGAGCCAACCCTGAACGATGATTCACCCTGCTGAACTTCATCCCAGTGCGGTCCCTCACACTGACCTCGCTTCAGGAGGGGGATGGGAAGGGGTCACGAACAGGCTGGAGACGAATAGGCTACAGCCTCGTCTTGGTAGCCGCGCTCAACGAAACAACGATCAACCGATCGTCAAGCCACCAGGGCCCGACCCGACCGGAGTGAGAGTCCTCGTCACGAAAAGCGAAGGAGTCGGGAGTACCACCAGGAGACGAGAAGGGCCCACCGACCAACGCCCATCCCCGGCTCGGCTGGGATTCGGGCGAGCCCCCCGCGTGGCCACGTTAGCAACCCGACCTCTGCGTCAGTACGGGGGGGGCATCCGAGGGGCTCTAGGGGCGACCGTTGCCCATTGTCTCGAAGGATAACCGAAGCACAGGTGCCCTCCAGATTCAAGGTGCCAACCCGCGAGAAGTACGACGGCACGGAGGACCCAGAAGACTACGTGATGGACTATGGTGGGGTCATGGTGTTCCAAGGAGACGATGACACCCTGCTCTGCCGAGGCTTCTACTCCACCCTCCGAAAATCCGCCCAGAGTTGGTACCACAGCCTCCCCAACCGTTCCATCGACTGCTTCGAAGACCTCTCCCAGTGTTCTGTAAGCAGTTCATAGCCGGATGCCAGGTAAAATCAGACTCAGAACTCCTGTTCAATGTCGTGCATGGTCCCAGAGAAACCCTGAGGTACTACATGCACCCCTTCAATGCGGAGAGACTGAATGTGGAGAGCTATCCCGAGCTGGTCGTGAAAACGGCACTGAAGAAAGGGCTCCGGCACAGGGGCCTGAAGAAGTCATTGCACAATGAGCCTTCGAAAGACATTACCGAGGTGATAGCCCGAGCGGAGCGCTACATGTTGACGGAGGAAGAGCTGGCCACAGACGACGGAGGTCACCCAACAGGGGCCAGACGGGGCTCCAAGCGGGACGAAAGCGAACGTCGCGGACCTGACGAACCTCGGCAGGAACAGAAGGCCAAAGGAAAGCAGCACAGGGAGGAGGCGCGACCCCCTAAGCTGAACACCGCCCCGGACGTCGTCCTTGCACACGCTCAAAAGGAGGGGCGCTTTAGCAGGACGCCTCCGAAGATGAAGAGAGGCGGAAAGGACGAGGAGAAATATTGCAAGTACCACAAAGACAACAACCATGATACCGATGACTGCTGGCACTTGAAGAAGGATATATAGAAACTGGTCAGCCGAGGTCACCTAAAGAATTTTGTCGACGACCGACTGCCATCCCTGAAGAAGGGACATCCAGACAGTTGGACAAAGGAAAGAAGGTGAATGTTGCTCAGGCAGCTATGCACGTCATCGAGTGAGGTGATGGGACAATCAGCCGTAGTCTCACCCAGGCAAGATTAGCTTGCCCTCGCCTTCCCCGTTTTATTTTCCTCCAAATGTACACTCGGGTTCACGAAATGAAAAGTAATCCGCGTTAGTACAACTCTACTCTTTCTCACCATATCTAGCTCGACGATCAACTGCAGAGCAGGGGGGAGCTCTCTCCCCGGGCAGACCTATTACGCTAACCGACCGAAAGGCTGGGGGCAAATCCCCCAGTGGGCCGATCGTGTGGATCGATCGTAAGGCTGGGGAAACTCCCCCAACAGGTCGATCACACGGGATGACCGTAAGGCTGGGGGCAACTCCCCCAGCGGGCCGATCCCTCGATCTACCGTGAGCCTGGGGGTAGCCCCCCCAGCATGTAGACCGATCCGATCGTCCGTAAGGCTGGGGGCAACTCCCCCAGCAGGCTGGTCCATCGGTTGGGCATAAGCCTGAGGGTAGCTCCCTCAGCCGACCAACCGATCCGATCGACCGTAAGGCTGGGAGAAACTCCCCCAGTGGGCCAATCACCATGGCCGTTCGTAAGGCTGGGGGCAAATCCCCCAGCAGGCAGGTTCATCGGTTGGCCGTAAGGCTGGGGTAGCTCCCCCAGCTGACCAACTGATCCGATCGACCGTAAGGCTACGGGCAACTCCCCCAGCGGGCCGATCACCATGGCCGTCCGTAAGGCTGGGGGTAACTCTTCCAGCGGGCCGGAACATCGATTGGGTGTAAGCCTGGGGATAGCTCCCCCAGCGGCCCGAACAATCCGATCAGCCGTAAGGCTGGGGGCAGCTCCCCCAGCGGGCCGATCCCCCGACCGCCCGTAAGACTGAAGGCGAGCGCCCCCGCAAGGCGATCATCTGATCGGCCTGAGGATCGCTGACGAGGGAAAAACCATAGCAGGCCTAATAGCTGGTCGGTCGGGAACACCCCCGAGGCACTGGCTCACCAGGCCAACTGACGTGGTGTCCCGAGGATCATCTACCCACGCGACAAGTGGCAGAGGGACAACAAGGGATCACCCCCTCCTATCTCGATCGAACATGACGGTTGCTCACAAGACCAAGGATCTTCTCTCACTATGAAGCAGCTCAATTAGTGGGGGCCAGAGATGGAGACAACCTAGAATATGATCGACGGGAACAGAAATACTGCACAAGGAAAATGGGATAAAGCAACAAGGTACAAAGGCCTGCAGGAAAAATTATATATTACACCCAAATATTATTCCATGTTACAGGGCAAAAGGGGGGCGGGACAAAAATGGAGAAACCTCGCCTGGGGGCCGGGGCACGGGATGAGGCATCCTCAGGGACCTCGCCTTGCTCGGAATGAGGAGGCTCTTCAGGACTTGGCGGAGGACGGGGAAGCACTTGCTGGACATGCTCCTCGAACCTCTGAAAGGAGTCCCAGAAGACCCTCACGATCCTGGGGGCCAATAGGTCCTCGTAGGAATTGAAGGCATCCTTGAGGGCCTCTGCAATCCGTGGCCTCAGGACCCCCTCGTAGCCCCTTTCCACCTCCTCGACGAGCCGGGTGGGGTGCGCCTGTCGCAGGGCTCCCAGTTCGGCCCAGAGCTCGCCCCTCTCCAGGTGGAATGCTTCTTCCGCCTCCTGGGCCGACCTCTGAGCGTCAGCCAGGGCCCCCTGCAGGTCCAGCACCTCGGAGGTGAGCTCATCCACCTGACGCAGCCACTGGCGAGCCTCCATACGGGATTCTTCGGTCGCTACCTCGTCCGCCCCGGCCCTCAGGCACTCCCGATCCAGGGACTCCTTGAGACCGGTCGCGTGGGCCGCGCGACGCTGCACCTCCATGGCCATCACGGTGGCCTGCAAAACAGAAGTAAGTTAAGGGTACCACGGGGCGGGGTCGGATGCAGTAGAGAGACCAACCTGTTGGAGTTGCCAGACCAAGGAGTCTGCCAGCCGATCGGAGCGAGTCCTCTCCAGAAGTGAACGATCCCTCAGAAGGACAGAGCTCCGTGCCAGCTGAGTGGCCACGCCTCGATCGACAAAGACCGATTCCCCAGGCATGACCTCGGGCCCAGCCTCGAGCATCAATAAGGCACCACTCGCGTCAGCCAGAGTGGGCTCGGCCAGACCGACGGGGCGGCCACTTCCGTCAGTGGGAGGGTGGCACCCAAGATGATCGACATCTCAGGGACCACCGGGGGGAGGACCTCCTCAGTCTTCTTCTTCTTCTTCTTCATCTCCTCAGGCCCCCTGGAATCAGGAGGGGGGCGCTTTCGCTCTCCTCCGCGACCACCCGTGGGTGCTCGAGGCCCTGGGCCGGCGCCCACGTTGCCTCCCTCAGCGGGGCAGAGTCGGGAGGACTGGTGATCACGGTCTCCCCCGCCGGGGACTCGACCGCGACTTGAGCCAGTGGCACTATGGCGGCAGCAGACTCCAGCCTCTCGATCGCTGGGTCGGCCTGGCGGATCTCGTCATCCACCATGTGGCGAGGAGCATGGCCGGAAGGGTTTCCTTGGCCGCTGTGGGACCCTCGTCGAATAAGCTCGCCGACGTCGCGGCTGAACTCCCGACCAGTCATGTCTGCAAAAAGGGAAGAGATCAGGGTAAGCAAAGGGCACGACAACACGAAAATGGAGCACCTACCAGGGGACCACATGACAGTTTTAAGAAGTAGGTCATCCAGCAGGGGTCAGACCGACTTCTCCACTAAGGGCAACGACGACGACAATCGAACCGCAGCCTAATCTGCCTCGGAGAGGGTCAACGTCAAGTCGTATTAATATAGACTCTCCCAACCGGTCAAGATCACCGCATCCTCGGGGAAAACGACGAAGACATAGTTCGAGCTCTAATTCCCCACCCAACGGGGCAGGCCGAGCAATCACTCCCACCCCGCTTGGGCATGGATATGTTGCCATGACCGCCGACCGTTTGAACTTGGAAATAGTAGAAGAAGAGGGGCAGGGTCGGCTCCAAGCGGTGCATACCACAGAGCATGATGAACCCGACCAGCATCGCCATCGAGTATGGGGTCAACTGGCACAAGGCCACCATTAGGAACTCCATGACCTGGACGATGAACAGATGGAAGGGGAAATGGAGCCCCATGCGAAACATTTCGATGTAAATGCCAGCCTCGCAGCTCCGGGGGAAGCAGATCCTTTCATCGCTGAAGGGGATCTGGACGTCATGCGGATGGCAGAGATACTTCTCCCGGATCGTGGTGGCTACCGAGAAGGGGACGGTAGACAGAGACCTGTGGACCACCTGGGTGACGTCGAACCTCTCCACCGCCTGGGCCTCATCTCTACAGACAGTGTCCTCAAAAAACAAGCCCTTCCCCTTATCCAGAATGGGACGAGTCACCGAGGGGTTACCAGGCCTCGAAGACGGCTGAATTCTAGACTCCGGGACCGGAGGAGCTCCTGACCCCGACGCATAGCCACTTATCCTAAGCGTGGCCATTGGACAGTACAAGGGAGGCGAAGGAAGGAGAAAGAGGTTACCTTGATTGAAATCCGAAGGAGGAAGGACAAAGGAGAATGCATAGATACCCGAACGAAACAATTTCTGATCGAGAAGCATGAAAAGATCAAATTCGGAAGGGCGGAGCCTTTATATGAGGAACAGTCCCAGGATTTAGGCCACCCAAAGGAGGACGTGTGACGACTTCTAGAGACCGGCGGCGCTTCGAACCCCACACCAGGGAGGGGAAAAGTTCAATCA
Source organism: Scilla litardierei (assembly GCA_030789695.1). NCBI lineage: Eukaryota > Viridiplantae > Streptophyta > Magnoliopsida > Asparagales > Asparagaceae > Scilla > Scilla litardierei. Next base: position 29,982,785 of record CM061135.1, read on the forward strand.
TCCAACGTTATGATGGCCCCCATTTAATGGCGCGGTCTCGACTGGCGCGCCTGTCAAAATTCGCAAGTCACATCGCCTGAGTCGAACCGACAGAATCCGAACGACCCGAGTGATTGGGGCAATTGATATGACCATCCTAGAGCGGCCCAAAAAAAGAGCGGTTCAGGCCCACACAGGAAGTAGGAGGCCACCAGAAGGAGTATGGACCAACCGTCGAGACCCTCGTGAGGACCCGGTATCTGGTCGGCCACGATCGGACGTGCGCTCAGTCGACCCACGACAACGGGAGTTAACCGCTCCCCAAAATACTCCCCCTTAATGACCATTAAGGGACCCCATTAACCCACCTTCATGTCGCATGAAGGCGCCATAAAGGAGGAGGATCATGGGGGCGGAAGAGGGGGGTGTGGAGACAGGACGATCGTAGGGGGATCCCTATATAAGTACTCGAGGGGGGACGAAGGAAAGGACTCGATTTCCAATACCAAAAAACGGAGGTCAGGCAACTCCCAGGCGCCGAGGCTACTCCTCTGCGCAGCGTCCACCGAGGCCGGACGCCCTCCCAGGTGCCAAGGCTACCCCTCCGCACCTCACTGACCGAGGCCGAGCGCTCCGGACGACGAGCCCACTCGCCCTCGACACACCGAGCCAGCCATTTCTGGAGCTGGCTCAATGATCTGAGCCTCCCTCGCCGAGCATTCGCCCGCTTGACAGGACACAGGGGTCCAACCAGATCCCTTGACCACGTTGACCACCATACCCCCGGTCAACGATTCTGTGGTGAGAAAACACACGTAAACAAGTTGAGGCAAGGTTACTCTCGGGTTTGAGAGCTAGTTGATCGGTGGACGTAGGCCAAGGTTGGGCCGAAAGAGGGTAAAATCGTGGTGTTGGTGCTATGATTCTGTTTGTCTCTCAAATTTTTATTTCTGCTTGTAATCTCTATTTCACCTGTGCTCATCTCTTTTATATTATCATTACAATCTTATTAATTGTGTTCATTAAGTACAAATTGTGGTAACTCTCATTTGAGACTTAGGCAATTTTTAGAAGGGTTTAAATTACGCGAAGAATTTTATTATTGTAATCATAACACTTTTCAACACACCTTTTAGTGTTGTTTGCCATCCACATGATCCCATAGAGACGACGAGCTCAGGTGGATGGATCTCGTAGGGGGGAATACCTCGAGCGAGGTCACATAGGACCTCAATGGACTGTGGCGCATACGATGGGGCTGCTTGGCGCGTGGCAGAATGGAGTGCTGGGGGATGCGCTCAGGGATATGGCACCGCTGGCATGGTGCATGCTCATTGAGGATAATGATGGTGTGAAGCCGAGGAGGAGGTGGGTGACAAATGAGATGTTTATGTTGACGTGAGATTGGATGTGCAGAATTTGGCCGAAGGGGAGGTCGGAGCTTCGTCGGAGGTGGCGGTGGTCTTGAGCTTTTGCTGGGGCAGTGGAACGACAGAGAGGGGGCACTTGTCAAGGGGAACTGGTGATGAAGTAGAGGAGGGTGAGAAAGAGATAGTTTGTGTGGGGAGAGAGGGGGAAGGGTTTAAATAGGTTAGGAAAATAATTAAATATTAATTGATTTAATTTGTTAATTAAATTAGTTATTAAATGGTGGGGAAAGGTTGGTGAGGACTTATCAGATTGAAAGAATTTGTTTGGGATTAATGGGCTGAAAATTTTAGCTAGAGATACATTTTTTGGGTTTTGAAATTTATTTACGACTTTTTAAATTGTTGTATTTTGGGACCAGAAAACGTTTCAGAATTATTTTTGAAAAAATTACTATAAATTTTGAAAAATAGAACATATGAAAATAGTTTTTGTAGATTTTTTCGATTTTGGTGCTAAATCTGTTAATAGTTTTCATTATTATTATAGTTGAAATTTATCGGATTTCGGCTCCGGAAATGGTTTTCAATTTTTTTTTAAAAATTATCATATATTCTGAAATATTAGGAAACTAATGTAAATAAATTTTATCAAAATTTTCGTGCTAGAGAATATGTTTTGGGGTTAAAGTCGTCTATGTGTGTTGGGTCTTTTTATAAGAAAAATAATTAACATTTATAGAAAAATATTTAAACTCGTATATATATTATAATTATTTTGATCATATTGATGAGTTCAAATCTTACTGGTCGATTATTATTATTATTATTATTATTATTATTATTATTATTATTATTATTATTATTATTATTATTATTATTATTAACCATGTAAAACTCTTAGTTGGTTTAGGAAATTAGGTTTTTTGGTTCTCAAGAATATGAAAAAGGAATTATATGTTGTGAACGGTTATTTAACCGTAGTTGGGTGAGATTTTGGGCTATCCTAGAGATAGGCCCATATCATTGTAAGCCCATATTTGTATTCTCCCAATTGCCTATAAATAAAGAGCTGGGGGCTCCCCCAGGAGTTGATTCATAACACGTTATCAGCACGACTCTAAAATTTTCTTTTCCACGAAAATTTTCTCCGTTCGTTGCAAAGGCGAAGGCGAAGGCTAGACGGTAGATCCACGAGCGCGGTGCAAGGCTTCCTCCATCGAGCGTCGTCATCCGCGTAGGGCTTCGAGCAACCGTCGCTATATTCGGAGGACGGATATAGAGGTAAAAACACTAAAAACGACATTTTAATCATACATATGATTGCCCCTCCCCTATATCTCGCAAGATCGATATGGGGATTATTTGTCGCCTTGAAAACAACGGACTGTTCATCCCAAAAATACAATTTTTAGGGTTAAACCCTAACTTTTAGCCCGCCGGCGGCTCGTCGCCGGCCTCCCCACATCTTCGCCACCCCCGCCCGTAGCGGGGGGGCGTGCCCGCCGCCCCGCCCAAGGGGGCTGCGACCCCCGTCGCCGTCCCCCCTTGCAGGGGGGCGGCGGTCCCTGCCGTCGCGTCCCCCGCCGCCGATCCCCCCTTCAGGGGGGCGGCGACGGTGCCCTCCCCCTGCAAACCTAGCTAGGTTTGCAGACAGGAAAAAAAATCGAGAAATGCCTATGGGCCTGAAGCCCACAGGCCCGGCTGCGGGCTTCAGGCCCACAGGTCGATTTATTCGAAAAATAATAATAAATAAAACAGAAAAGTCTGTGGGCCTGAAGCCCACAGACCTGCTGCGGGCTTCAGGCCCACAGTCAGATTTCTTCAAAAAAAAGTCTATGGGCCTGAAGCCCATAGGCCGACTGCGGGCTTCAGGCCTGCAGGCTGTTTTATCTGGAAAAAAAATGGGAGATGCAAAGGCTATTAACAAGCCTCAAAAGGCTACTTGCTAGCCTAAAAATTAATTTAAAAAGGGGTTTTAAGGGCAAAATATTCGTGAAAAATCATGATAAATTACGGGACAAATATCGGGTAGGCGAGGACTTTTTGGGGATTTTTGGGGGGCTTTTGGGATGATGAGGGAACCTGCTTTCCTCATACAAAAGAAAATGTTAATTTTGGGCTCTTATTCAATTTTATTGATTAAACCCATTCATTTCAACCGTTGCATCGTAATGATTTTTCTGTAAAAATCATCTTTAGATGCTTTACATCACTAGGCTTATTCTGTGGATATTATATGCGTGGTTGTGCATTGTATTTAAAACTTAATAATTAGGAAGATCATGTGACCGCTCTGCCGTTAGTAACCTAATCTAACGGTGCATGACGTTGCCCGGTGGTCCAATAATTATTACGTGATTAAATTATTTATCCATATCTGCAAATATTAAATGCATGTGATGCCTGTGATGAAAATGTCTGATGAAAATGTTGATGAGCACAATATTTCTGCATGAATTGCTAAATGTGGTTTTTGGATCGGCCGTTTAGTCCCACTGTTTATTTCCCACACTTTTCTTTTATTTTTGAGAGAAATTGTAGTGAGGAATTTATGTAAATGTCAAAGAAAGAAGACCAACTTCCATGAAGACGGAGGCTACGCTTGAAGATGGAGATATCATATGGGACCCACCGGGTTTTCAAAGTTGTATTTTCATTTTTAAAGCTGCAAATTTGTATAATTTGGACTGTGGACTTTTGGACTCTTCCTTGTGGGACTGGCCGATCCACACATTTAGCTTTTCGTTAAATATTGCCTCCGCATGAAAATGTTTCCTCTGATTAATTATTAATTCATGCATGTTTGTGCTCTGCTAGATAAATGGCTAATATTACAAGCATTGATTTCGAAGTACTGGAAGCATCAGGTAGAAACTATCTAAGCTGGCAGCTAGATGTAAAGTTTCACCTGCGGGCAAAAGTCCCGCATCGCTGCTGTGACTGAAAAAGAAAATGTTAGCGATTTAGAGAAGGCGCAAGCCATCATCTATATTCGCCGCCATGTGGACAAGACCTTAAAGGCTGAATACCTATCGGTCGAAGATCCACTTGAGTTATGGACTGCCCTTGAGGACAGGTATAAACATTAGAAATATGTTATACTCCCAAGGGCACGATACGAGTGGGAGAACCTGAGACTGCAGGACATTAAGTCCATTGCTGAGTACAACTCAGCACTTTTTAGCATCACCTCACGCCTGAAGTTGTGTGGTGAGAAAGTCTCAGCGAATCGCATGCTGGAAAAGACGTATACGTCCTTCCATGAAAAAGATGCGATACTCATGCAGCAATACTGAGAACGCAAGTTCCCCAAGTATTCCGAGCTGCTGTCATGTTTACTCATGGCCGAGCAAAACAGAGAGCTTCTTCTCGCCACTCACAATATGCGCCTCCCGGCACTGCCCCACTACCAGAAGCTCACTATTCCTCTTCCTTGAAAAAGAAGAGAGATAATAAAAGAAAAGAAAGACCACAGAAGGGGGTCAACAGAAAAATGCCAAGGGCCATGTACAGCAGCAGTGAAATAATGAAAGTAAGCGGAAGTTCACATGGCACAGAAATGACAAAAATTATGCACCCCCACCCAAGAGGGAATGGGAAGACCAGTGCCATAATTGTGGCATGAAAGGCCACTGGTCCAGAGTGTGCCGAACCCCGCAGCATCTCCAGGTTTGTATAAAGAGAACAAGAAAAATAAAGCTGAAACAAACATGATGACCCTTGATGCTCCAGTCAAGTTTACAGCTGACAACTTCGAAAATGATGACATGCTTGATTAGCCACTATTTTTATCTTAGCAAGTTGTTTTAAGAATAATTTATGAGAGCATTTGAATTATGCGATTTGTTTTAGAATGAAAATGTTTATCTGAATATGCATGTGCCTATACGTTTCATCTTTTGAAACTGCTCTCATAAATGATTGGTAAACAATAAACACGTACATTTTTTCAATACAAAGCCCAATATCAGGGCTATAATGAAGATCCAGGGAATGCAACACTGTTGCCCCCAAACGTCACAAAAATAGAGGATTCACTAACCGCTCCGAATTCAAAAGAAACTTTTTAAGTTTCAAGGACATCCGTTTCGACGGATTCCATTTGGAAACAGCAAATGTAAATAAAAAAAATTACCGTATGCAACGTCTCAAGATAAAGGAGTAAAATCCATACTTGAACGTTTTGAGAGCCTTAGAGGCCTCTACCATACGAAGATTCGGAGAAAGGAAGCGGAATTAAACGGAGCACCTGAAGTGCCCGACATCAGCCAAGTTTTACTCTGGCATGATGGACTTGGCCACCCCGGATTTGTGATGATGCACTGCATCTTATCCTATGGGTATGACTTGAAGAACCAGAAGATTCTTCAGAAGGGAGAATTCCCTCGCATCCCTTACTATAAGGGAAAAATTAATTGCAAGGCCATCTCCACAAAAAGTGGAAAAAGAATCTCCACGCTTCCTCAAAAAGAATACAAGGAGATAGATGTGAATAAAATCCACCACCCCTAGTGGGCTATTTCGGTACTTTATTGTACTGATAAAGGCATCCTCAGTATATTCGTACGTGTGCCTACTACAGACCGCAACTTAGCTTTTCCAAAGCTATTGGCACAAAAATAAAAATGTTGCGGGCACATTTCCCAGACAATAAAATACAGAAAATAAGTCTGGTTAATGTTGGGAAATATACCTCCCAGTCATTTCAAAAGTACTGCCAAGCAACGGGAATAGAAAATAAACATACAAGTGCCACATGTTCATACCCAAAATGGGTCGGCAGAGTTACTGAAAAGTAGACTCCAATGGATTGAACGTCCATTAAATCCCGATTGCAAATGGATGCATGGGGACATGCAAATTCTGCATGCTGCATCGTAAATGAAAATAAGACCCTCTGGAGGTCAGAGTCTCCAATGCAACTTGCATATGGAATGCCAACGAACATTTATCTTCGGAGAATCTTCGGTCTGCAGTTTAAATCCCCATCGCACCAACACAGAGGACAAAAATTGGTCCTCAACGTCGCCTAGGTATCTATGAAGGGTTTGACTCACCCTCAATTATACGACACCTAGAACCCCAAATGGGGACGTAATTAAGTCACACCTTGAAGACTATGATCTCGATGAGACGAGTTTCCCAAAGATAGGCCCAGATATTGGAAAATCTGGCGCGAAGCAAATTATAACGTGGGATACAACAAATTTGACCCACTATGATCCGGTAACAATACAATGTGTAGAAGTGATCCCGAAGATCCTCCACATACAAAACATTGTTCACCAATTACCGGAATCATTCATTGACAACCAGAAGATTGTCAGATCACACATCCCTGCTGCAAAAACTCCAGCTAGGATTGACATCCCCGAGAATGGATGCAATCCACCAGCAGCAGAAGTGGCTGATCCTCAACAGTAAAGAGACAGACCACCAGGCTCCAAGGACAGAAACTCCTGGAGACCTTAAGACAATACTACCACAGGACAATGAGGTCCTGTCCATACCATCACCCTTCCCGGAATCCACTGCAGAGGAATTGCCGGGAAAAAGTGAAATTAAGTAAATGTTGTACGTACTGGGGAGGTGTTGGACAGATATAACATAAATTGTCGACAAATGTATTCACGTATCATATTGCCATATACATCACAAAAGCGATGATGTTCGTAAATTATCGTTCCACACTCCGTTGCTAGAAGGCAAACGTAGAGATTGGCCAAAAATGTGGAACGTGGCAATAAAAGATGAGCTGGACTCACTTATGAAATGTGAAATGTTCGGACCTTAAGTCCTGACACCAAAAAGGTGTCAAACCAGTGGATAAAACAAAGTATTGCACACATAAGAAAAATAAATACAAAATCATATGCTATAAGGTACAACCTATAGCCCGAGGAAAATTTTGCTGAAACTAGGGATCGAACAAACTCAAATGAGCATGTCTCATAAATGATGCATCAGTCTCCCTAAGTTATCAAAAGCGAATACCTTACGATTTGGCGAAGGAAAATTATGGATATGCTGTTATTGGATGTTGTGACAGCATACTTTTGTGGATATCTGGTTAAGATAATTTCCACATTTCCTTAAAATGTCTGAATAAACTTCGGGACGTCTATTCAAATGAAGAAAAACAATAAGTATAATAAATGTACAACCAAGAGAATCATTTGACAAGTCAATGATTCCTACTGAAGGTTGTCTTTGCATCTGTGCAAAGAGCAGGATTAGAGATTGTCACGACCCGCTTCCCTAAAATGGATACGAGACGTGAAAAGGTCCGCACGAGAGTGGAGCGGTGAAGCCCCAAACCCGATAAGCGTCAATAAAACATAAGCAGGTCCCTGTAACCACAACGGAACAACAATAATAACACAAGAAGAGACTGAAATAAAATCTCACAGCTCATAAAGTCCAATATCCAAAATAAGTCCAACATCCAGAAAAGCCACCAGGCTAAAAGAAAGAGTCTAAAGGCCCAGAACAAGGCCAACAAAAGTAACGAAATAACAAAGTATAGGTGCTACGCACCGATAACAAAACAACTGTCTAAACAAAATGGAAACACAGCGAAAACACTAGGACTGGTCCCCAGTGTCCACGTACTCCCCGTCAAACACAAGCTCGGGCTCGGCGTCAGCAAACACCTCGTCCTCAACAAGGTACTCAGGCTCGGGATCTAACATGTGTCACCCAAAAGAGTAAAGGGGCACATGTCAGCAAGTCTAAAGACTTGGACAAGGAAACTGAAAGTAAGGCAACTAGCAACCTAGCAGTTTTAGTATGCATGACATGGCAGTTATAACATGAGTGCACAATTAAGACATGGCAAGACAATTTGTACAGGAGAACAATCATCGGGACAAGACAAGAGTAGCCAAGCTACTATCAATCTCAATCAATTCATTATTCACGTTGTTTGTAGATGTTTACGCCTTACAGCTGAATGGTTTCACATTCGCTGATTGGCCGCTTAACAACTACCCCAAAACCCAGAGTTTACGCCTTACCACTGCAGTTGCTGATCGGGCAGACTCCCAGTTGATTGGCCGCTTAACTCTTACCCCCAATACCCACACGTAATGGAGCCAGGGTCCCCGCACATGAGCTCAGCAAGTGAGCCGGGGTTGCCCCGCACATGAGCTCGCATTCTTAAACATTTGGCGTAGGGGTGCACCTAGCCGGAAACAAGCAATTCGGGCATTGGCTATCAACCAACACATGGCCCGCTTCTGGAACACGAGCCAGGAACACAAGCATTCGTAGCGAAGCTACGCAATCACAGAAGCACTTAAAGTATGCAATGACATGACAATTAATTCGCGTACCGTTAATGGAAGGTAAACATGACATGGTAATTGTGCAACATGCTATATGTCGGAACTAGCTTCGTTGTCAAGCTAGTTCCCCAAATTTGCGCCTAGGCGAGTATCATTTCGTCGCCTAGCCTCTTTTACGCCTACAACAAGCAAATGGCCTAAAACATGGCCTAAACCCTAAGTGGCAAGTTTCACTTGCCTAGCACCAGTGATGACTGATCACGAAGGTTCGTCTCGCGGATGCTATTCTACGGGGGAAATCGCTGTTATGGGGAACAATCATCAAACAACGTGAAATTTCATTAGGGTTTCATAAAAATACAAATAGTTTATGAAAACATTGAGAGATCGATTTCTTACCGAGAGGAAGCGGAAGAAACACTCCGGAGAACCCTAGGACCAGATCTGGAAAAGATTGGAGAAGTTTGGGAAACTAGGGTTTTGGGGGATTTTTGGGATTTGGTGAGATTTTGGGGAAGATGAGAGGTAGATAGAGTTGATGGAGGGTTTAGATGATGAATCTAGGGCTTGGGATGAAGGAATGAAGCTTGGAGGAAGATGGGGGCTCAATGGGGGAGATTTTAGGGTTTAGGGTCGAGTGGAGGAAGATGAAATCGTTTGGGAGGGGTATAAATAGGTTGGGCTGGCGGCTGCCCACAAATTAGGGTTTTAACACAGATTAGTCGGTCAAAGGGCAACCACTAACCGACTAGTTTGGCAACTAGTCGGTCGGTCGACCAACGCAGACCGACTAAGTGTAAACAGTAACTTCTGAACGAAAATAAGATTTAGATTTAGTCGGTCCATGAACAATTACTGACCGACTAGTTTAGCAGCTAGTCGGTCGATGAACGTTCTTAGACCGACTAAGAGTGAACAGTATTGATACTAAAATTTAGATGATGAGTTAATCGGTTAAAGAAGCATTGCCGACCGACTAGTTTGCAACCTAGTCGGTCAACCAACGTTCTTAGACTGACTAACGATAAACAGTAACTCCTGAAAAATTTAGAAAGCCAACTAGTCGGTCCAAGAAGGATTGCCGACCGACTAGATCGTCATCTAGTCGGTCGGTGCCCCTTCTTATACCGGCTAATGAGCACCAAAAGTTCCGATACGGAGCGCGGGGCCCCGGGATCGATTCCTAAGACTCCTAGGCTTGATCTAATAGTAAGATACGATCGTTATGAAGTCCGTCACGAATGACATACTTCGAAATCGACAATCCTAAGGAAGAAACGAGAAAATACGACGAATCGATCGAAAATAAAAGCTACGGAGACGAAAACCACACATGAGGAGAAAATCCACCAAAACATATATTATATTATAATAAATCCAGATACATGAAAAGCAGTCGTTACAGAGATCATAGTTGGAGACAACTAAAATCTCATCGGATCTCCTGAAGAGAAAACCGAACTACATGAACAAGCCTGACTTTTAAACATGAAATAAAAAGACCTAGGCAAATATAAAGTCATGGCTCTCATAGAATCCTGTTACAAACGCCCAGAAGTGCGTTGAAGAAATTAAAAGGACCATTGACATCCAAAGTACACCTACAGTGGTACACTTACTAGATGAACAAAAAGAACCCTTCCGATCGCTGGAAGAGGGGGATGATATAACTGGTCCTAAAATCCCTTATCTAAGTGCAATAATGCACTCCTGGCTAACTGCATGTGTCACGGTATAGCAATTGCAGTAAACTTATTAGCCAGAGATAGTTGGCACCTAACAAGGGCCATTAGACCGGAGTCAAGCCTTCTGCGCTTCCTCCAAGGGTCGAAAGATTTGGACTTACAAATTATAGTAGCATCCTCCAATGTTTATGCAAATGCAGGTTACACGTCCGGTCCCTATACTGATAAATCACAGAACAGGTACCTACAGTGGGATGACCATCTACTGCAAATATGCAAAGCAACTTATGAAGGCAACATCACCCTATCAATTCCGAGATCCTCACCATTCCAGAATCACACCAATGGTGTATTTGAGGGCGCCTGGTGGTACATCACATCCCGGTGACGACTGGGATAGAGGCTGGTTCTGTGGAGCTGACCATATAGTCTGAAGACCACATCAGAGGCGATGAAACTTAGCACACCTCTCAAGAGTTTCTGGATTCAGCAGCTGCTTGATGGTGATAAAATTTGTAATCTGTGTACATTTTCGGAATATTGTAAATAGGAGTGATGAGATAAGCCTACGAGATCTGAAAGCCTAAGCGCTTTTACAGATCAGGGGGAGTTGACAGAATTTGTACTCTTTTCCCTTAGCTATGGTTTTTCCCACTGGGTTTTCCATAGCCAAAGGTTTTAACGAGGCAAATCACATCAACTCTGGATCCTGAAGTATCCACCCCTCTGTGACGCTCAGAATCCAGAAGTATTCATGAGCAGAGTCACTTGTACAAATCAGGGGGAGTTAAAGAGCATTTGTACTCTTTTTGCTTAACTATGGTTTTTCCCACTGGGTTTTCCATAGCTAAAGGTTTTAATGAGACAAATCTCACCAACTCAGGATCCTGAAGTATCCACCCCATGTGAGACTCTTCTACGCTCAGAATCCTGAAGCCTTCACGAGCTAAGTCCACACCTATGGCTGGATAAGGGGGAGTGTTGTGAACGGTTATTTAACCGTAGTTGGGTGAGATTCTGGGCTATCCTAGAGATATGCCCATATCATTATCATTGTAAGCCCATATTTGTATTCTCCCAATTGCCTATAAATAAAGAGCTGGGGCTCCCCCCCAGGAGTTGATTCATAACATTATAAAACTTTTAAAATAGTGAAAACTTCATTAAAGTGGTTAGTGATATTACATCTTCTCATCCAACTCATTCTCAACTCCTCCTCGAACACCCCTGTGGCTGTCGCCTCCACCTCTCATCCTAACTCCTAATGTCACCCTTCATTATCATTCCCCACCTTTTCATCCTCCCCACCTCACCACATCCACATGCATCTTCCTATTGGATGAGTACAATTAAACCCAAAAAAATTTATTTAAAAATCAATAAAATCCAAAGAAATGAGACCTGGCAAATTCAATTAAAATCAAGTACAATACTTAAAATTGATGTGCTAGGATTTTTCAAGTAAGTGTAATCTGCGACGTTAAAGAGTATGTCCCTAAACACCAAATATGATGCTTGGGAATAATGACCCCAGAGGCACAAATAAATTTATTTAAAAAAATGTTGCCATGGTTTTGAAACCAGAGCAATCATGTGGATATTTCAAGCAACAGTCCTGAGATGCAATTTAGTTGTTCGGTTTGAGAACCTGAGCTACAATTCAATCGGGTTAGAAAGACAGTTACAGGGAGGAGACAGACGACGCAAACGGGGAAAAGAAGAGGCAAGGACGCCTACTAAGAATATGAGGAGGTGATGGGGAGAGGAGGGGAAGAGGAGGGGATAAGAAAGTAGTTTATGTTGTGAGTTGAGAGAGGCTTTTGGCCTCCCTCCGCTCATCATCTCACCATTTACTCCCCACTAACTTAGTGGGGAGTCACTTGGACTTCAAAGGTGAATGAATATATAGAGAGCCATGGCTTATGCCATGGCTACTCTTGATTTTAGAGATTAGTTTACACACTTCTTCCAATCTATTTCTCAACACGTTATCAGCACTTCGCTCTAAAAAAAGTTGAGCCATAAAATTTCTTACCCACAAATTTCTCTTTCTTGCGAAGGAATCTTGTAGTTGCGGCAAAGCTATTGCAACTATTGGTGCGACGACGATCGGTTGATTACCTTCGCGGTATAACGGGAGCGGTGATTATATTTTTCTATCTACGGATTTTTTTTGTTCTTCCCTAGATCATTGATCTAGAGGTAATATTCTAATCCCGTAGATATTGATTATTACATATATATGTTGATTGTATTACTCAAATCAACATATCAAATTAGAACAAATTAATATCTCCATTTTTCCCCCTGAAGGGGATCCACGCACAATTCCATTTTCCCCCTCCTCCTAATTGTCGCAACCCCACGGAAGGGGAGCCTTATCTTGATGGTTGTCTGGCCACGGGAAATCGAAGCCCCCCTAACGTGGTTGTAAACTGATGATTACTTATTTATATTGTTTACAACCACCAAGATCACATTTCTTATCAGCACTTTATGTTATACTGATCATTACTTATTATCAGTTTACTTATTTATACGTTGTTTCAAATTATGAGAAATAAGTAATAGTGATGAACAGTTTATGTTGGCTGTAAATGTGGTTATCTGGACGCGGCGTTGAACATCAATTTATGTTGGACATGGGGGAGCCTTATATTAACGCACTTTTGCAACCATAACGTCGCCCCCTCTGTCCGGGGCTCCGGACCCCCCCCCCCAAAGGGGGGAGGGGCTCATCTCCGCTAACCCCCCTTGTCTGGGGGGCTCCTCCCAATGCCCCTTGCCCTGTCGGCGTTGGGGGCCTGAGCCGTCGTCCCCCCTTGGGGGCCTTCCGTTGATCAAATCGTAGGGGGGTTTGGATTTTCGTAGATAAAAAGGAGATGAGGAGACACATTCTGTTATTCAGGGTCTGAGGGACCTTTCAAATTCCCTTAAAAATTTGGTTGAAGGCTTCTTTTCAATTAATTTTTTTTAAACATTTGGGCCTGCAGCCCAATTCTTACTAAAAAAATTAATTGGGTTGTTTATTGGGCCAGAAGCCTAGTTTATAAAAATGATAATAAGTTTTATGGGCCCGCAGCCCCATTCAGATCAATAATTCATTTTATCTTCTAATTTAGGCCTGAAGCCTACTACATAAAATTAACTATTTTTGTCTGGTTATTTGGGCCAGAAGCTCAGATAATTTAAATTGCTAATTAAAATGATTTTCATTTTGCTTATGGGCCTACATCCCATATTAGAATAATAATTAATTTTGTGTTCTAATTTGGGCTTGAAGCCCAGTTTATAACAATGATAATTAGTTTCATGGGCCAGCAGCCCCATTCATATTAATAATTAATTTTGACTTCTAAATTGGGCCAGAAGCCCAGTTAACCCAATTGCAAAATTAATATGTTAATTAAATTTTTGCAAATGGGTCTGCAGCCCAAATATTAATAATATATTAATTTTGTTATTTTTTTCCTTTGGGGCCAGAAGCCTAGTTAATAAAATTGCTTATTAAAATGATTAATATTTTACTTATGGGCCTGCAGCCCCAATCAAAATATTAATTTATTTTAATTTCTAGTTTTGGGCCTGACGCCCAGTTTGTCAAATTGCTAAAATTATGTTAAATATCACTCTTGCATTATTATTAATTTATGGAATATTAGAACTTTTCAAAATATAATCATCTTAAGGATCCTGAGACCGCTCTGCCGTTAGTAAACTAACCTAACGGTGTATGACGTCTCCCCGTGGTCCGAGAGATTATTATATTTTATAGTCTATTTTTCCATATTATATATGCATGTGTTATATACATGCGTGGTTGTTTCTTTTGTGCCTATAGCATATTATAAACTGCGTGGATGTTTATATAAGCTAAAATGTGATTTTTGGGATCGGCCAGTTTGATACCCTTTAAATTCCTTGCAATTTTATTTTCTTTTTGAGAGAATTTGTAAGTGAGGATTAAATGTATTAATGCCAAAGACCGGTGTACCGACAAATGAAGACGAAGACGAAAATTGGAAAATATAGGGACCCATTCTGGGTTTCCAAATTGTATTTTTCTTTTCTTTATGGATTGTATATTTGGACTTTGGACTTTGTATTTCCTTGGGTATCTGGCCGATCCCCACATTTTACTTATTTTATTTTTTTATGCATGAATTTCAATTTTAATTAATTCATGCTTGTTTTAAATTGCATAAATAAATGGAAAAATTGGCAAGCGTCGATTTCGAGGTCCTTGATTCTGCAGGGAAAAATTACCTGAGTTGGCGAGTGGACCTGAAGTTCCACTTGCGTTCGATGGCCCTCCTTGGCTCCATTTTTGCTCCTTCATCGGCCCCAGCAGCGGCTGATGCCTCTACTACATCTAGCAGCAGCACTCCTACCACTGTCTCCGATGTAGATAAGGCGAAAGCCAAAATCTACATTAGGAAACATAAATCGGACCTTAAAGGCCGAATACTTAACGGTAGAGGACCCAAAGGAACTGTAGACAGCGCTGGAGATACGGTATAAACATCAAATTGATGTTATATTACCGCGTGCCAGTTATGAGTGGGAAAACCTCAGGCTTCAGGACTATAAGTCCGTCGCTGAGTATAATTCTGCACTTCATAACATCACCTCACGCCTGAAGTTGTGCGGTGAAGAAGTGACAGAGCAACACATGTTGGAAAAGACATTTACCTCGTTTCACGAGAAAGATGCAATCCTCATGCAGTAGTATCGTGAACGCAACTTCACGAAATTCTCTGAGCTGATATCATGCCTACTTAGGGCAGAGCAGAATCGAGATTTACTGCTCGCCACTCATAATTTACGTCGAGCTGACACTTCACCTATCCCTGAAGCCCACCACGTTTCTCCCCAGAAGTGGAAAAACAAACGGACGGCTAAAAATAACAAAGGAAAAGATGTGATGAAGAATGGACGAGGAACATCACCCCTTTCTAACAACAACAATAAGGGAAAGAGAAACTTCAAATGGAAGCAAAAGAACACTGACCAAGTGTCACTTCCTAAGAAGAACTGGGAGGATAAATGCCATCGATGTGGCATGACTGGACATTGGTCCAGAAACTGCCGCACTCCTCGCCACCTCCAGGAACTGTATCAGGCGAGCCAGAAGTCTCTGCCCGAACAAACTTGGTGGTTGTTCAGCCGCTGAAGATGTTTACTGCAAAAGACTTCGAGAACGTCGACCTGCTCAATTAAGCTTCATCTTTTATCTATGCATTTAAAATTCAATATTGCTTCGTCTTTAATTTGCTTAAGTACGAACTTTTATTTTGAATGTCTTTTTTCATTGACTTAAATAAAATTTCGTTTTAATTATAGATGAAGTATGGAATATTGTGAACAGTGCCTCGTTGCACTGGTGTAGCATTGATATTGCTCCCACACACAACGAGACTATAAGATGCAAACTTCTCCCCTTAAACATATAGGAAATTTCCATTTTCAAGTATATTTCGTTTAAACGAACATAACTTGAACACTGTGGATAATAAATATTGAATATCAATATATACATCGTCAAGTGGATGGCTAGAAGCCCATCTACTTACGATTTCATTGGCCCCCGTCGGGCCCCTATAATTACAGATATTCATCCTATAGAAAGCCAACTTGACTGAGCACCAGAAGTGCCTTTCATTGCCATAGTTTTTAACTCTGGCAAAATGGACTTGGTCATCCTGGATCAGCGATGATGGACGCATCATCAAATGAATCCATTGGAGAACCCGAAGATTCTTCAAAAGGTTGAGTTTCCTTGTCACCCTTTGTCATAAAGGAAAACTAATAGAGAGACCTTCCCTCCTGAAAGTGGGATTAAAGTCTCCTGGCTTCATTGAGAGAATACATGGTGACCTTTACGGGCCTATTCACCCCGCAAGTGGCCCATTTTCGGTACTTTATTACTGTACTGATATATGCATCTACTAGATGGTCTTTTGTGTGCCTTTATATTCACTCGCAACCTAGCTTTCTAAAAAGCTTATATTGTGGGTGAATTTCCTACACAAATCATTCAAGACTTCTGCCAGGCAACTGACATTGAAATTAAACATCCTGCAGCATGTTCAGACTCATAATGGGTTAGCAGAGTCTCTGGTAAAGAGACTCCAATGGATTTTACGTCCATTGTAAAATCGTAGTTGCCTATTGATGTTTAGGGACCATCACACTGCATTCCGCATCGCTTATCACGATACGGCCCGCTTGTTGCCATATCTTATTGCTGATGCTGCTTGCTTATGGTTTACCACCAAGTCTTGATAAATGTGAATTTGATGAGCAAAATCTCATTGAAATAGGCACGCAGTCTAAAGAAGCCTGAAGCTTCTGAGACCATATCATGGGACACAAAAGTACTCATCTCATTATGATCCGCATACTTTTTCTGTGTGAAGTTGAGATCCAGAAGATCCTTCAAATTCAGACTAAAGTAAATCAATTGACGGATAAATTTGCGGACAACCAGAAGATTGTTCGTTCACACGTCCCTGTTGCCAACACGCCAGCTAGGATTGACATTCCCAAAGATGAATGCAATCCACCGGCAGCAGAATTGGCTTTACCTCAATTGAAAAGAGGACGCCTGCCAGGTTCACAATATAAAATTCCTCAAAAGAGGAAGATTCCTGGATATATCAAAATTGTCACGCCCCGCTTCCCAGTATACGTGGGGGCGAGGACGCGAGCGGGTCCGCATGTGCTTAAAGCAAAGAAGAGGTACTTATTTTTTTCTTCTCCCTTCTTTGACTTAAGCACACTAAGCGTGATTTTAGCGAAGGCAGGTCCCTGCACGCGAATTTCTCAGAAACAGCACAAATATTTATTACATATAATACCAGCGTCCAAAGTAAACACACAAACAATTAAGGCCTAGCATGGCCGTACAATCTGCTGAAGACAAACACACCTGAAAATAATAATACAAATAATAAACTGAAATATAAATGTCCCGCTCTAGTCTTCTGCAGGGAGGATGTCAGTGTCCTCGTAGTTCTGGTCAGCGGGGTCCACCTCTAAAGTGGGATCCTCAAAAGTAGGGTCCTCGCGGTACTCTGTCCCTGAACCTAACATATATTTCATAACACGTTGAAATATATGTCAGCGATAAGCTCGGCAAGATATTTAAAGTAATGAAATGAGGAACAATTATAAGATGACAAAAGAGCGTTAGTACACAGTTATAAGTGATAAGTGCAGAAAAGTAAAGTACGAGCATGCATGGATATTTTTGCAGTTAAAAGTAAGGTAAAACAGTTGTATGTTGAGTATTTGATTGTTTGTGCTCGTGATAAGTCCATGCCTGGGTATGTGAAATGTTCTCGATACACCTTATCACCGGTGGTTTTACCGTGACGCTCCACACATTGGCTGCCTCCACCGGAGGGGCCGTAATCGTGTTCGAGACACACTCACAAATCCTACTGCAATGAACCAACCCCACCCAAAGTGTACCGCCGTATACTGGAACACGAGCCAGACTAGTCATATGTGACCCTACTGGAACACGAGCCAGACTAGTCACACATGACCTGACGGGAGTAGCCAACTCGGCTTTTTGTGTATGTTTATTTACTGATTGAGTTTCACCCCATCTGTAGTCGATGGTTTCACCCCGTCTGTATTCGACGGTTATCACATATGTGTAGTAACATACTCGTCTTTTCCAAATTTGTTTATCTTGTTAACATGCGAAAAGCAATAGCAGTCCCGTTAAGTAAAAAGAGCAATAAGTAAAGTGAAACATAATGTCCGGCTACTAAAATTTGTCAAACATATTAAAACCAGGTTTGATGCTAAGTTTTAAAGATCAGGTTTGCAATTCGTTCTACACATGTTTCCGAGGGTCGTGACACACCATCTGTTCCGTTTGGGTTCAATTAATCAACAAGTAAGAGATGTTATTCTTTTAATAAATAAATATTGATAAAACGTTCATTTCCTAAACAGATGCAACATGTATATTAAAAGCATGTTAAAATGGGTTTGGGTTCAATTTAAACACTAATTTAAGCAGTTGTTCCAAATTTATTTACAATAAATACTTGCCTTGACGCGGGTGTGGGTGTCCAGTTGGGGGTGACGTGAGGCACGTTTTATTTGCGTCAAAGAATTGTGGCATCAGGTCTAAGGTTATCAACCAGTTAAAAGATATTAAACTAACCTATTATAATGTTCACTTAGTGTTTTATAAAGTAATAACATCAGAATCTTAACTTAATATCCATTATTAACGTATTAAAATCATTAACTAGCTAACCTTTATAATAATCTTTACTGACTCACTTTTATACTTAATAACACTTTATAACAACTAAATAATAAACTTATAATTTATAATAATAATAATAATAATAATAATAATAATAAATAACTTACATTTAATATCCCTTCCCCTCACTCTTTCTCTCCCTCTGTTCTCTCTGTCTCGTTCTCTCCTTTCTCCCCTTTCTTTCTTTTTTTTTGCTCTGCAGGGATTCACGGCGGCGGATGGGGGGTCGGGCTTGCCGGCGAGGGGCGGGCGATTGGGGATCGGGCTCGGGGCGGCTCCGAAGACGGCGCGCGGGCGACGTGATCCGGCGGGGGCACGGCGGGATCTGAGGCGGCGCGGCTTCCCGAGGCGACGGCTCCGGCGAAATGGGCGGACGGCGGGGGCGAGGCGCGGTTCGAGTTCTCGAGGCGGCGGCGACTGGGATCTGCGGCAGTGGTCACGCGGCGGTGCTCCGGGGCATGACGTGCAGCAGGCGGCGGATCTGTGGGTGGCTTTGGGGGCGGTCGGCGACTTCTCGAGGTTGAGCGGCGATCGGGGAAAGGCGGCGGATCTCGGGGTGCGACGTGTGCAGGCGATGGTCGAGGGGCGGTGGTCCAAGGCGCGGCTATCTGATGATGGCTGAGTTGGGGTTTGATTTGTTGTAATTAGTTGTTTCCCCTCCCTATGTTTCAGTTGTCTGCTTGATTTTGATGAAGAGGGGGTTAAATTTGTTGTTTGTTTGGTTGGAGGAGGGGATGATGAAGGTGGAGTGTTGGTTTGTTTGTGGTGGCTGATGTTGTTGTGTGGAGGAAGTTGTGGATGATGTAGGGTTGTCGCTGGTTGACGTGGTCGTTGGCGGTGAGATGTGGGATGGCTGATTGCTGCTGTTGGTTGCTGTTCCTATATGTTGATTTAAGAACGAGGAGAGGAGACAGATTGATTGTGGAATTGATGTAGAGTGTTGGGTGTTGGATCTCACCAACAACTCGGTGGTGATTAAAAGATGTAGGGTTGGGTTTGATTAGGGAACGGTTGGGGGTTGGGGTAAGGTAAAATGGTAAAATAAGTTTAGGA
This sequence comes from Scilla litardierei, assembly GCA_030789695.1. Lineage (NCBI taxonomy): Eukaryota > Viridiplantae > Streptophyta > Magnoliopsida > Asparagales > Asparagaceae > Scilla > Scilla litardierei. The sequence continues at coordinate 30,002,451 of CM061135.1, forward strand.
AAAGTAATTAGCAAAAATAATTTAGGTAAAAGTAATAAGTCAATTAGAAGTTAACTTTTAGTTAAAAGTGATTAAAATCAGTTAGCAGCAAATAGTAATTAACGTTTTATTTAAAAGTAATTAGTAATAAAAATAATTACGATCTAACATGTTAAAAATTATACTACGATCAAACTGAAAACAACGACGCGCTCGCGTCGACGCACGTACGAAAAATCCACTCGGACGGAAATAACTGAATCGACAAGGTAAAAGCACACGCGCACAACAGTCAACTACGACTAGGAAAACAGGCCGTTACATCCTACTCTCCTTAAAATAATTCCGTCCTCGGAATTAAGGGGATCGATAATTGCCTAAGCAATTTAAACGATCGAGAGGAAGGCTCAACGAACGACCACAACATAGAAAAATAAGTTGTTAATAGCATGAAATATAATGTGATATTACATCATCAAGAAAACAAGAGATGAATTCATACTATTGACATCACTATAGCTTCCGTAACTAGTTTTGAAACCTAGTATCATCACCATAGTTACTTCCGAATTTATCAAGTAGCCAAAATACGAGATAATGGCACTACATGAAAATGGGAGCTATTACGATGATGATATCAGTTCGAACTTGGAACCGGAGGTGATAAGTCAGTAGCAAGCCATTTGAAACACACTAAAAAGATGAACATAACGTCTAAAATTTTCAACTCATATAAATGATGACTACATGGTCTTACTCCTGTAAATCATCGACATAGCATACATAAACGTAAGGGCTAAATCTAGTGTGTCCGCGCTGTTACAACTTAACTAGCCGAACACAAAGGATCTCATCTGCCATGCTACCAAATTACAAGCCCATATCCAGATCGACATGTATAGGCAAATGTAAGGCCAATTCTCGAGGGTCAAGATCATTGCTACCACATCTTCCAGCAATCTCAATAATGTCCAACAAGAAGTCAACATCTTAGCCGTCTCCCAAATCCGAGCACAAGACTGGCATCCAATTTCAACACCTAAGGCCAAAAGCAAGCCGATACCCAATCCCAATGATACTGCTTCCCAATACCATTGGTCGACATCTACGGTTATCACCATCAGCCCTAAGCAATTCAACGACCAAAAACTCACGAAACAACAAACACGAAGGAGCGGACCTAAGATGGAATCGAAGCGGGGCAGCTCGAGGGGGAAGAACCAGAAAAAGGAGCTCCAAATAATGCCAAGAGCAGCGGGTTCCCAATATTCTGACCACACGGCAACAGCGAGGGCGACGTCGATGGCTGTCGCTAAGCCCAACAATCCCCATAGTCGTTGATGGGCCATCGGTGGCTGTTGATCCATGACGACGAGGTGTGACGGCTGCGACTGCGAGACGTGGCGGGGGCCTCCGGGATGGAGCGGAGCTGGCGGGGTTTCGGGTGAGGCCGGAGGAGCTCGGGCGAGAGGGGCGAGGTGGAGGTGATGTTGGGGCGAAGAGGGAACCGTGGGATGGCTTGGTGAGGAAGGAGAGGGGGTTTAAAGAGGAAAAAAAGTGAGGGTTTAAAGAGTGTGCCGAAAGTCATGATAGGGTAGGGTAGGCGAAAACGGGGCTCGAGGAGGGGAATGAAGACAAAAAGGCAGTAATTAGGGGGAGTGGTAGGTGGGAAAAGAATTCGAACCCATGGAAAAGCCGGGTACAAGATGAAAGTAGGGTTAGAACAGAAATACGAGCTCAAGAGATGAAAAGACACAACAGCTTACGCTTGCACGTTACGTTTGACTCGTCTCAGGATCTCCAGCATCATCCTCCTTCTTGACCAAAAGAACTGGCGCACTCCGAGGTGATACGCTGGGATGAATTAATCCCTTCTGCAACAGGTCGTCGAGTTGTTTTTGAAGTTCTTCTAGTTCAACAGGAGCCATGCGATAAGGAGCCTTCGAAAAAGGTCGAGTGTTGGCATAAGGTCAATAGTAAATTCCAAAGCTCGATCAGGCGGTAATCCCGAATATCTTCAGGATACGTCTGCAAGGTCTCAAACCACTCTAGGTCTCTCAGGCTCAACTTGCATCGATGCAATAATTAGCTCGTTCGACTTGACCCAAAACTTGATAGGATCAAGTGAACGGTCTCCGCTCATGAATTCAAACACAGGATGATCTGGGATTTCAAACACTACTTTCTTGTTGTGACAATCGATAGTAGCGTAGAAATTTCCTAACCAATCCATATCGAATATCGCATCGAAATTGACATGTCGACTACCATAAAATCTGCGAACAACTCGTGTCCACAAATCACCATAGGGCAAGATCGACAGTCAGAAGAAGTCCTCACTATCCCACTCGCAGTAGTGAAACTGAAGTGATTTGGTAGAGGGTCAACATGAATAGAATGTTTCCCTACAAATCCTTGGGATATGAAGCAGTGAGTGGCTCCCGAATCAAAAAGAGATAGGGCTGGATAATACAACACATAGTTCATAAGAAATATCTAGCAAAAGATAAGCAAGTAACACATTCATATAATATAAGCATTATAAAAGAAGGGTTCAAGTAATACCTGAAATCACTTGTCCATCTGACTCGGCCTCCGCGTCTGTCATGGTGAAGATCTGGCATCTCGGCTGGTTCTGCCTTGCTGGTGCAAGAAGCCTTCGGTGGTGGGGCCAGAGGTGGTCCATGCTGAGTAGTTGTTAGCTTTTTGGTGCGGCAAGTGCAGTCTCTGGCAATATGCGCTGATGCTCCACATAACAGACATTGTCTCAACAGCACCCGACAATCCTTCTTGACATGCCCTTGTCGGTTACAATGGTGGCACTTCATCTGATATCGGTTGTTAACTGGAGGTGCGGACCTTTTAAACAGGGCAGTTTGTTTTGGTCCAAGAGCGTCTCTTGTTGGTTCCTCAGAATGCTTACTCCCTCCAACTTGGGTTGTCTCTCGAAGTTTAACTACATCCTCGTAGTTATGTGCTGCTTCCAGTATTTCCTTATCGGGTGTTAGATCGACAGATGTCCTTGGCGCTTGGGCATTGTAGATTAAACCTTGACTGGACTGGAACGCTTGGTCTTTAGGATCTCTGACCGGATGAGGGGCGAAACGACTGAGCGCAGAGATTAATCGAGCTTGGAGTTCCATCATTTCTCTTACGAGTCCTACGATCTCGTTGTAGGCGTCACCATTTCCATTACCAGTGTTGGGTTGACCTGCCATGCTGCAATCAACCAAAGTGAATATTTGTGTACTAGTTTCTCCGAACGATCTGGTTAGTAATAATATTTATACCATTTCTGAAGTGTCTCGCAGTGCTAGAGGACCTGCGTGGGCCACCACTAAAACCTGTCACGCCCCGCTTCCCAGTATACTTGGGGCGAGAACGCGAGCGGGTCCGCATGTGCTTAAAGCAAAGAAGAGGTACTTATTTTTTTCTCCCTTCTTTGACTTAAGCACACTAAGCGTGATTTTAGCGAAGGCAAGTCCCTGCACGCGAATTTCTCAGAAACAGCACAAATAATTATTACATTACAATACCAGCGTCCAAAGTAAACACACAAACAATTAAGGCCTAGCACGGCCGTACAATCTGCTGAAGACAAACACACCTGAAAATAATAATACAAATAATGAACTGAAATATAAATGTCCCGCTCTAGTCTTCTGCAGGGAGGAACTCAGTGTCTTCGTAGTTCTGGTCAGCAGGGTCCCCCTCTAAAGTGGGATCCTCAAAAGTAGGGTCCTCACGGTACTCTGTCTCTGAACCTAACATATATTTCATAACACATTGAAATATATGTCAGCGATAAGCTCGGCAAGTATTTATTGTAAATAAATTTAGAACAACTGCTTAAATTAGTGTTTAAATTGAACCCAAACCCATTTTAACATGCTTTTAATATACATGTTGCATCTGTTTAGGAAATGAACGTTTTATCAATATTTATTTATTAAAAGAATAACATCTCTTACTTGTTGATTAATTGAACCCAAACGGAACAGAGGGTGTGTCACGACCCTCGGAAACATGTGTAGAACGAATTGCAAACCTGATCTTTAAAACTTAGCATCAAACTTGGTTTCAAGATGTTTGACAAATTCTAGTAGCCGGACATTATGTTTCACTTTACTTATTGCTCTTTTTACTTAACAGGACTGCTATTGCTTTTCGCATGTTAACAAGATAAACAACTTTGGAAAAGACGAGTATGTTACTACACATATGTTTCACTTTACTTATCCCTTCCCCTCACTCTTTCTCTCCCTCTGTTCTCTCTGTCTCGTTCTCTCCTTTCTCCCCTTTCTTTCTTTTTTTGCTCTACAGGGATTCACGGCGGCGGATGGGGGGTCGGGCTTGCCGGCGAGGGGCGGGCGATTGGGGATCGGGCTCGGGGCGGCTCCGAAGACGGCGCGCGGGCGACGTGATCCGGCGGGGGCACGGCGGGATCTGAGGCGGCGCGGCTTCCCGAGGCGACGGCTCCGGCGAAATGGGCGGACGGCGGGGGCGAGGCGCGGTTCGAGTTCTCGAGGCGGCGGCGACTGGGATCTGCGGCAGTGGTCACGCGGCGGTGCTCCGGGGCATGACGTGCAGCAGGCGGCGGATCTGTGGGTGGCTTTGGGGGCGGTCGGCGACTTCTCGAGGCTGAGCGGCGATCGGGGAAAGGCGGCGGATCTCGGGGTGCGACGTGTGCAGGCGATGGTCGAGGGGCGGTGGTCCAAGGCGCGGCTATCTGATGATGGCTGAGTTGGGGTTTGATTTGTTGTAATTAGTTGTTTCCCCTCCCTATGTTTCAGTTGTCTGCTTGATTTTGATGAAGAGGGGGTTAAATTTGTTGTTTGTTTGGTTGGAGGAGGGGATGATGAAGGTGGAGTGTTGGTTTGTTTGTGGTGGCTGATGTTGTTGTGTGGAGGAAGTTGTGGATGATGTAGGGTTGTCGCTGGTTGACGTGGTCGTTGGCGGTGAGATGTGGGATGGCTGATTGCTGCTGTTGGTTGCTGTTCCTATATGTTGATTTAAGAACGAGGAGAGGAGACAGATTGATTGTGGAATTGATGTAGAGTGTTGGGTGTTGGATCTCACCAACAACTCGGTGGTGATTAAAAGATGTAGGGTTGGGTTTGATTAGGGAACGGTTGGGGGTTGGGGGTAAGGTAAAATGGTAAAATAAGTTTAGGAAAAGTAATTAGCAAAAATAATTTAGGTAAAAGTAATAAGTCAATTAGAAGTTAACTTTTAGTTAAAAGTGATTAAAATCAGTTAGCAGCAAATAGTAATTAACGTTTTATTTAAAAGTAATTAGTAATAAAAATAATTACGATCTAACATGTTAAAAATTATACTACGATCAAACTGAAAACAACGACGCGCTCGCGTCGACGCACGTACGAAAAATCCACTCGGACGGAAATAACTGAATCGACAAGGTAAAAACACACGCGCACAACAGTCAACTACGACTAGGAAAACAGGCCGTTACAAAAATGATCCAACCACAGGATGCTGAGCTCAGACCAGCAACCTCTCCCCTCCTAATTTCCCCTGCAGAGGAAACAACAGGAGAAACATCATTATTTTACGTACGTACTGGAGAGGTACTGGATAGATATAGCACAGTCGTCGACGACGGTTTTGCTTTCGCTATTGCCGTTCACGTCGCTGAATACGACGATGACGTCTACCCACTTTTCTATAGCGTAAACGCATAGAATGGCCAAAGTGGGACGAGGCAATAAGAGTAGAGCTGGAATCACTCTTGAAAAGCAAAGTCTTTGGACCAGTAGTCCATACACCTGAATGTGTAAATACCTGTGGAATATAATTCGGATTTCATAAAGACATTGAAATGAAGGAAATGTGATCATTTTCCTACTACGCCTACACTTCTCTGAAAAAACCAATACACGCAGCTCATGGACGTTGTGACTGCATATATATACGGCAATATAGATATAGAGATCTATATAAAACTTCCAGAAGGGTATACTCTACCCCCAGAGATGAAAGAGAGACGTAAAAACGTCTTCTCCATAAAGGCTACAAAGATCATTAGTTGATCTTAAGCAATATTCTGCCTGGGTATTGATCACTCCTTATTTTACACCCTTTTCCTGCATGTTTGCATGCCATTTTGATCGCCCAAATCATGTTTTTCACGATATATCGACGATATTGCGATGCTTTTCACGATTTGTTGTTTTTGTCGCATTTCAGGTGATTTGGCGCGATTAGGAGTGATCTCGAGATGCGTGTAATCTAGACGGCCACCGACGACCTCCCCGAGGGGTATTTTGCTGTTGGAGAGGAGCGGAAGAAGAATGGACGTCGCCGGAGCGACGAGGAGGCCAAAACGACCAGTTTGGGCATTTTTTGTGTCCCACTCGGCCGAGTGGAGGAGCCACTCGGCCGACCAGCGAGACACTGCTCGGCCGACCCGTTCAGACACGACTTCCATGTGTACTCGGCCGAGCGACGGAGACCACATCGGCCGAGTGACGATACCACGTCCGCCCGAGTGGCGCCCAGACAAAGGCCCTCAAAAAGACCGAAGTTACTGTTTTTCGGCCATCTGAGCTTCAGAAGACCCACTCGGCCGAGTGGCAAATCCCGTCCGCCCGAGTGAAGTGAAGCCATCGGCCGAGTGACGACAACTCACTCGGCCGAGCCACCCCCGAACTGAAGACCCCTGAAGTCCCCGACTTACTGGAAAATTGACAGGGTTTTCACTCGGCCGAGCGACTTTTGTCACTCGGCCGAGTGCGATGCGCTGCCTGTAGCGAAATTTGCGGAAAACAGGCTGTGCAGGGGCGTTTTGGTCAGGATTTTTAGACGATTTTTGGGGCTATTTAAGCTCTGTTTTTACCCTAGTTTTAGGAGCCACCTCTCAGATTTTTTGCAGCTTTTTGAGTCTACTTTTTAGCTTTATTAATTGTGATTGGTGAAGAGAAAAAACTTGGATTTTTGTTGGGTTGATTGAAGATCTACATTGGTTTGCACTTCTCTTCCACAAAAACTCTATTTTTATTGTTTATATCATTGTTGTGATGAATTCCATTGTCTATTTCTTTGCCAATTATTGTGCTATTGCTATGATTAGTGAGTAGTCTCCACGTCTTGGGGCGTGGGGATGAACCCTACGAGCCCAATTTCGTATTTGTGTTGAATTGGTAGGAATTGAGCCAGGATTGTTATTAGGGATTAGATTGGGATCGAATTACTACGGATAGCTAGGTATTCACGTCAATAGGGATTTGCAAGAGATTGGATCCCAATTCGATAGGAAGCCCTAGAAATCCGAATTGGGTTGGAGTCGGATTTTCGAAGTATCGGTTTGCAAGAAATTGGACCGATGCTAGGATCTCCGGTTGCAATTCCGTGCCGATACCCGTTTGCAAGAGATTGGACGGGTAGGAACTATCCTAATCTAGATTGTGGACCGAGTTTGCAAGAGATTGGGCTCGGTGCGCAATTGGACGATGATGTTGATCCTAATGCTAGCTTCCCTAGGCTAGGGTTTGCAAGAGATTGGACCCAAACCCAGGATAGCTATAGACCGGCAACAGCGCGAGAGCGTGAGCCTGGTTCCGCATTTAGTTGCAACTAGTTCATCCGAATTCTCATCCTAGCGATTTCGATACCGGCGAACCACAATTGTGAAATACGGTGAGTAGTGGGGATTCCCCATTCCCTAGGCGTTCTTTATTTGATTTGATATTTTGCACTTTTGTCTGACGATTGTGACAGGATCGTCCAAGGCAATTATCCCTCTGAATAGCCAGGTTGATTAGGAGCAAGCACGGTCATTCGTCCTCCCTGTGTTCGATACCCGCTCGCCGCTATACCGTGCGCTTGCGGTAAAACTACAACCGTCGCCTCGGGACGTGTACGCCGGGGCGCGATCAAGTTTTTGGCGTCGTTGCCGGGGAGGCGATTGCGTTTGATTCTTTTTCACCCTAGCTATTCTTTTTCTTTTTATTATTATCATTATTTTTATTTCTTATTTCTTGCCTAACCCTTCCACGGTATTAATCATTTCTTTAAAACTCTGTTTCCCCTGTGCATGAACACGAGATCTACGGCGGACCCAGAAGACTTATTATTTGATCCCGAGATCGAACGTACCGCGCGGAGACTTAGAGCGGAAAAGAGACAAGATCCGGAAGGGAGGTATATGACCAACCCGGAAACTCCTGAAGAATTGGCGGCAAGGATGGCAAGGATAATCTCGATTCGAGATAGGCTTCGGCCTAAGACTTCTTCTACCACCTCGTCCATTGCCATGCCGGGGTTGGCGGCCGACAAGAACTTCGAGCTAAAGACTGGATTGGTGGTGTTGATGCAACAAGACCCGTTTCATGGGAACGCACATGAGAACCTCCACTACCACATCCAACTATTCTTGTCAAAGTGCGCCACATTCCAGATGCCGGGGGTCTCCAACGACGCTATCAGACTGCGCCTCTTCCCCTTCACGCTTAAGGACAAGGCACTCTATTGGTTGAGGACGCAGGCTGACGGAGTCTTCACTACTTGGGACGAGTTGGCGAGTGCATTTATTGACAAATTCTATCCGCCATCCAAGACGGTGAAGATCCGGAGCGCTCTCATGTCCTTCAAGCAAGGACCACAGGAGACGCTCTATGAAGCTTGGGAGCGATTTAAGGATTTGCAGCACCAATGCCCGCACCACAGTATAGAGGACTGGGAGCTAGTTCATAGCTTCTACAACGGTCTCCAACCGGGGACCAAACAAATTATTGATGCCGCGGCGAATGGTGCAATCTTGTCAAAGACTCCCGAGGAAGCTACGGCCCTAATTGAGGAGATGGCCTCAAATAACCAACAGTGGGGCGATGAGCGAGGACACTCCACATCCTCCTTAAAGCCAACTAGCATCTACGAGGCGAAGGCCGTAGCGGAGCTCACGAGCAAATTTGATTCTCTCCACAAGGTGGTGGAGAGATTGGAGAAATATATCACGGAGCCCCAAGGAAGCCCATCCACCTCCGCACCGACCAACCAAATGTGTGATTGGCAAGACCAATCTCAAGTCATGTACTCGGGAGGAGAGCAAGGAGAAGGATCCTTGGAGAAAATACAATATGTTGCGGGGAACCAAGGGTTTTGGTCCAATCCGGCCGCAAGAAATCATCCGGGATTCTCCTACGCCAACAATGAAGGAGCCTTGAACCCGCCACAACCACCGCCTCAACAAGCTCGACCACCACCACCCCAACAACAAAACTATCCACCGAGGGGGCCTCCGCAACAAAACTTTCCACCGAAGCAACAAGTCCCACCGTATAGGCCTCCCGGATACAACCAAGGGTGGAGGAATCAAAATCAAAACCCTCCACAAGCTCCTCAACGAACCGACTTCGAATCTAGAGTGGAGGCGTTCATGGTCGAGCAAAATAAGGTGAATGCTACTTTGAAGGCGGGGCAAGAATCTCTCAATACCGTAGTGGCTCAAATATCGGAGCAATTAGCGTTGCTCAACCGGAACACTCAAAGATTGCCGGCGCAACCGGAGCAAAACCCACGGGGCAACACGGGCCACATCAACGCCGTAGTTGCCGTCACTACTAGAGGCGGGAAGGACACCACCCCCGCCATGATTCCTATTGAGGAGGCCGTGGAGGAAAGCTTGGAGCCGGTTGAGCCGGTAGTTGAGGTTGATAAGGAGAAGGAGCCACAAGACAAGGAGAAATCTAGGGCGGAGCGATTAATTGAGGAAAGGCGCTTCATGCCACCGGTCCCATTCCCCCAAAGACTAGCGAAAGCAAAAATGGAGAAAAGGCTAGCGAAATTCCTCGAGTATCTAAGGGGAGTTAGCCTCAATATTCCCTTCCTCGACGCCATCGTCGAGATCCCCACGAATGCTAAATTTTTGAAGGACTTGATTTCGGGGAGGAAAAGGAAGGAGAAGATAATGCTAGCCGAGGAGGGCTCTTGGTTCACCAAGAGAGAGAAGGAGCCGGCAAAATTTAAAGATCCGGGGAGTTTTCGGATTCCTTGCACTTTGGGTGGCGTGCCTCTTCAAAAGGCGTTGGTCGACCTTGGGGCTAGTGTGAGTCTCATGCCCCTCTCCATGTTCTTAAAGCTTAACACCGGGACAAAGTTGAAGCCCACCGACATGCGCATTCAATTAGCCGATGGCCGGATAACAAGGCCGGTGGGGATCGCCGAGGACATCCCACTTCAAGTCCCGGGTGGAATATGCTTGCCATGTGACTTCGTCATCATGGACATTAAGGAGGAGGGAGACACCTCATTGATACTTGGACGCCCCTTCCTCGCCACCGCCGGAGTCATCGTCGACGTGCGCGAAGGAACACTTACTTTAAACGTCGGCAACATCGAGGTGGAGCTCCATATTCCTAAGGCAATGAAACACATGCCTTACCACGAGGAGCTTGATTACATGGATCTCCTTGATGAGGTGATAGAGGAGGCGATTCCTCACTCAATTGGTGCCCTTTTTGATGAAGAATTGGATGAAGGCCCGGATTTAGGCCATGAGGACAATAATGATGATTCCCCCGACTTCTCCGCTGATGAAGATGAAGGCGACGCTGATGTCGCAAGGATTCGAGAGCTCTGCAAGCTCTCGAAATCAAAGTCTCCAAAGAAAGCTCCGCCGGTACGGAAATCGGCATCGCCGGCTAAGCCGTTGACCGGGGCAAATGCTAGCTTGGGGGAGCCTCCCCCCAACACTATTCGAGATAGGAGACCACCGCGGGAGAACGCTTCGCCGCCACGTCCGAATCCAAGCGCGCTCCCTGGAAAGTTTGACGGGTGCATCTCATATGCACCAAACATCCCGCACTGATTGAAAATTATAGGGGGTCGAGCTCACGACCTAAAACGAGCGCTTGTCGGGAGGCAACCCGACGGTTTTTTGCTTTATTTTCGCTTTTTCTTTATTTTCGTTTTAGAAATTTTTAGTGTTTTGAGTCATCCGATCAAAAATTTTGTGATAACGGGTCCTATTTTTCTTGACAGGAGAGGAGATAGGTAGATCATCATGAGGAGGTTGAATGAGACGATGAGGAGCGCCCTAAGAAGGCGTTCGACGCTTAGGAGGAGCATGAAATCGACTGGAGGAAGAAAGACGGAGTTTAGAGCCTAAACGAAGACAAACAGCAGAATGCAAGGCTCACTCGGCCGAGTATACTAGTCACTCGGCCGAGTACAGAAGTTCGTCCGGCCGAGCCGCTCACGAACAAGGGAAGTCTGCTGTACCCAACTCTCTGTCTATTTTCCTCATTTCATTATAACTGCTACTCGGCCGAGTATATATATTCACTCGGCCGAGTGAAACAGACACCCTCCTTGGGCGAGTCATGCCGAGTAGCTTGAGTCACTCGGCCGAATGGATTTACTCCACTCGGCCGAGCCTGGCAAGGCCACTCGGCCGAAGCGATATCGGGGAGAAATTTTTATTTGCCTCGCTCGGCCGAGTGATCACGTCACTCGGCCGAGTCGTAACTTTTTAATATAAAGCCAAAGGGGGAGGCGCAGTTTTCGAAAACGAAAATAAACCCTTTCGCCCGCGCCCCCTCAGCTTCCCCTCGCCCGATCGCGCCTCGCCCAACATCCACTCGCCCGCGCGCGCCGCCGCTCGGCCTGCCACCGCCGGCCGACCGTCGCCGCCACCCGCCCGAGTCGCCGCCGGCAACCCCCGTCTCCGATCACCTCCGGTTCGCTTATTTTCACCATTTTCTTCTCCTTTTGCGTAGTTTTTGAGGATCCGTGTGTCAATCGAACCCCTAACCCGAATCAAGTCACATATCTATCTGTTATACCCCTATTGCTCCATACATTTTGATTATTACTCGCTGATATCACTTTTCCATGCGCAGGTTGCTTTTTGGAGCTTAGGGGAGCTCAGGGGAGCTTCTACGGGCTGATCAGGACTTCGTGGAGGCGCGGACTTCGCACGCTTCCACTACTTAGCACTCGCGGCGTGTTTGGGTAAACTCTTTCCACTCTTTGTGCACACGCCGCACTTTTCACTTTTTCGGCGCGCGCTCGGGGTAGATATGCCGCCCCGGACACGGCCGCGGTCGAAGAGAGCTTCCGCCAAGCGGAAGCGGTCGGATGATGCCGGCCCCTCCCACGAGTTGGAGGACTCTCCTCCACCGTCCCCCACACACCCCGCACACCCCGCACAGCCTGCAGGCTCCGCACACCCCGCACAGCCTGCAGCGCACCCACAGCCCGCACAGCCTCTCCCCGCCGATCCACAGCCACCACCACCGGCTCCACTGGTCGGGCCGCTCGGGATTACGTTCCGAGACGACGCACACCGCGCCGTCTTCGAGCGTATCTCCCAGCGCTCGATCGTACCCTCCAGGTTCGCACACCTCGCTGACCTAGGACGCCTGGGGGTACTTGAGGGGATGCTCACGTTGTACGACAACGTGGGCTGGCGAGATTTTTTCCAGGTGTCGGCGGATACTTTTACCCGTCCGACACTTGAGGTTTTGAGTTCGATCGCCCGGACCGATGAGGGATGCTCATTCTGGTTCATGGATCGAGAGTGCCAGGTCACTCTCGATATGATGAGAGCATTTTTCTCTTGGCCCGCAGTCCCCGGAGCCGATCGCGGTTATGGCCCCACACATATCCCTCCACCCTCTTTCGACGCCGGTGCCTTCTGGGCACGTATCACGGGTCTCCACGCCGCCTTTGACCCTAGTAGGGCCAAGGCCTCGGCCATCGTACATCCCTGCCTACGCATTGCCCAGCGCCTCATGGCGACTACCTTTTTGGCCAGATATGAGCCGGGCACGATGTCTACGCCAGAGCTTTACATGCTCTATGCGATGACACGTCCCAGAGCTCTGTCTAGGGATGGAGATGAGCTTGTCCCCGCCGTCGTGATCGATATCGCGGCATGGTACTTAGACCGCATCATTGTATCGGTGGGCGCTCGCTCACCGATATGCTGCGGCGGCCTGATTACCCTGCTGGCTCTTATGACCGGCGAGGATTTCCCCGACGACCTGCGACGCGTTCCGGGCCCCACTTCCTTGTCGATAGACGTTATGGCCCGGATGAAGATGCTGCGTCCGCACGGTGAGCGTCACTGGGTCTGGTTGCACGGCCCCTATGGGGCCGATTACATGATTCTCCCGAGCCCTGCTCGGACCCAGATTGCACCGGCCCACGTTGACTGGCTCCCAGATATGGATGTCCTCATCCCCGCCGCCTACGTGCTCGAGGCCGAGGAGGCCGAGCAGGGCCCCGCTGCCCACGCTGCCCAGGCTGCTCCCGCAGACCCTGCTGCGTACCCTGCCGAGCCTGCTGCCCACCCCGTCGACCCTGTGGCCTCTCAGCCTGTTCCTGACGTTTCCACTGCTCTTGACACTTCTGTCCCTACCTCTGCCTGTGTCGAGAGTAATTTTGCTGAGCCCACTTCCACCACTGTCACCACTTCCGAGGCTGTCCCCACCACTCCCGCTGCCACCTCCGGCCCTCTGTCCGTGGAGCCTCTTTGCTCCGCTCTCCCCCAGCGCCCGCAGACCTTTGTTGAGAGTGGAGAGCCCTCGTTCGCCGCGGTCGTGGAGACCATGGCTAGCATGATCTCCGCTGGGATTGCGCCTTTTGGTCCACACACTTCCGCCCCAGCGGGAGATTCCTCTGTCTCCACAGCTGCCGTATTCTCCGAGAGCGTCGTGGCGTCTGTCCACACTTCTGTGCCACCGACCTCACTAGCCGCCTCGCAGCCGCTTTTGTACTCTTCTTCCGCTGCCGCTGCCTCCACTTCTCACCGCCCGCCCCGGCCTCACACTGAGGCCCGGCCCACATTTCCTGGCACGGCACCTTTTGTCCCATTCCCTGCTGAGCCCGTTACATACTCCACACGCGTACGCCAGCCTCGCCCTGCGCAGCCTAGACCGGTGCGTCCCTCTGCACCACCCCCGCCCGACACTGTACTGCAGAGCATACGTGCTCTTGAGGTGGCGGTGAGTGGTCTTAGAGGAGACCTTCGGACCCTGTCCTCCACCGTCTCTACGATGGCTGGACGCTTTGACCTGATCCCTCAGATCCACTACTGCCTGACACAGATCTTAGAGCGTCTCCCGCGCGTACCCCCACCCACCCAGCAGGTTCCCACACACACTCCCACACACGCTCGACCTGCTTCCACTCCCACGCCCACCCCAGCTCAGCAGCCTACACCACCACCACCACCACCTCCGCCTCAGGACGGAGACGGCGCGGCACCGCCTTCTTAGGCACTCTTGATGCCTTTATCCATTCCTGACGTTGTGCTGCCCGTCTCTGCTGGGTCCTGATGTTTTTTTTTGTCCACCCCCCTCCTCTCACTTATTTTGGGATTATATTTTTGATCATATCTTTTTGTGCACATCATATCATATCTACTAGGGTTTCTCATTTTGATAACATCTATATATATCTTTTTGGGAGAGAGGGAGCGTTTTTGGTGCCGTATTTTCATATCACTCCTGTTTGTGCATGCATCATACCCGCATCATATTTTCACTTCTTTATTTTTCCTTTTATTACTTTTTTTTCCCTTCCTTCCCCTCATGCATGCACCCTCACTTGCCCCTCACGTTAATTGTCTCTCTGTGTGCCACACTTTGCACATTGAGGACACTGTGCCGTTTAGCTTGGGGGAGTGAGCTCTCACGTTCTTTTTCGATTTGCCACCTTTATTTTCAGTTTTTCACACCGCTTTTCACTTTTGCACTCATTTTTCGTTATTTTCCTTTTGTTTTGCCATGCATCACGTTTTCCTTACTTTCCTGTGTGCCGCATTGCATAGTTCTATTTTCCTTTTATCTTTACTTCTTCCTTTTTTTCATCTCATGCTAGAGATGAATTTTCTGTGATGATGTCTACGTGGAGTTAGCTTATTCTATATGCATGCTATATTTGTCGTGTCTTAGATTTCATTTCTGATATCATATGCTATGACTCGCTTGCATTTAGAAATAGGAGCCCACACTTTTTCCTCATGAAAATGGATGAAATTTTATTATTAGCTGAGCCTGAATATTCATATGTATGCTATCACAGAAAACACACCAAGATTCACGCATTGAATGCCTATATCTGGAGTACTGACTTCTTTTCCTTTATCACTTCTATATGCATGAATTGTACACTTCACTTCCGGATGATTGAATGATGGTTAGCTATGATATATCTGGATTAGTTAGCTTTTTTGTGATCGAAACTGAGTAGATTAGATTACCCTGCTGAAGTTGTCGTGCATGTCTTATAGAGTGAGCCGAGAGTTATATTTATTTCTTTCTCCACAAATCTTGAACATCATTTCTCTACTTTTAAAATCATTGGTGAATCTCCCCTTAGCGATTCTATTTTATGGCATTTCCCCCGCTATTAATTCCTAGCTCCAAACCTCTTATTCCAAAAAAAAATATATATATAATAAAAGAGAGAAGAACATTCTCGTATATCATTATCTCTCTTTGAGTTGGGATCATTGTATATATGAAAAAGAAAAAAAAAGAAAAAAAAAGAGAAAAGAGAGAAAAGAGGAAAAATCCTCAATAGAAGATCCCATCTCGCTTATTTTCTTTCTTCTTTCTCTTCTTTGCCTTTGGAGCTATATATAAAAATGGGGATGTAAATATTTTTGTGCCACCACGCTTATAGATAAGCTTGGGGGAGGAGATCCATTGATGTGTGAGAGAGCGACTACTTGACATTGCACGACAACCTAGGCTAAGTAATATTCTATACTCGGTGAGATTGTTTCTAGCTTTACGAAATCCAGAAATCTAAGCCTAGCATTCATTTCATGAAACCCATACTTTTCTATTCTCTCTATTCTATGATGTGATACTCTTATACTCCAGATAGAAAGCGTTCAATTGAAAAGTGTGTGATCTGAGACTTGTATACCGCTTTAGATGATTCAGGCGATGTTAATTTTAAAATCATTCCGTTTTTCATGATTATACCGTTGTTCGTGGGTTTTCTATTTTCTACTTGCACTATTCTACTATGATATCAAAATGAGATTCTTTGACATGTATTTCTCACTCGGTGCATGCTTTAAGAGTAGGTGAAACCCACGTCCTGAGAAAATGATCTAGCATCCTACCTCTTCTTTCTTTCTTTCTTTATTTTCGTTTGGTTTTCATTCTTCTTCGTTTTTCATTTTTTCGTTTGTCGCCGTTTTCGTTTTTTGAATCCACCGGGTTCGCTTTTTACTTATCTTCCTCGAGGACGAGTAAGAGGCAAGCTTGGGGGATTTTGATCACTCCTTATTTTACACCCTTTTCCCGCATGTTTGCATGCCATTTTGATCGCCCAAATCATGTTTTTCACGATATATCGACGATATTGCGATGCTTTTCACGATTTGTTGTTTTTGTCGCATTTCAGGTGATTTGGCGCGATTAGGAGTGATCTCGAGATGCGTGTAATCTAGACGGCCACCGACGACCTCCCCGAGGGGTATTTTGCTGTTGGAGAGGAGCGGAAGAAGAATGGACGTCGCCGGAGCGACGAGGAGGCCAAAACGACCAGTTTGGGCATTTTTTGTGTCCCACTCGGCCGAGTGGAGGAGCCACTCGGCCGACCAGCGAGACACTGCTCGGCCGACCCGTTCAGACACGACTTCCATGTGTACTCGGCCGAGCGACGGAGACCACATCGGCCGAGTGACGATACCACGTCAGCCCGAGTGGCGCCCAGACAAAGGCCCTCAAAAAGACCGAAGTTACTGTTTTTCGGCCATCTGAGCTTCAGAAGACCCACTCGGCCGAGTGGCAAATCCCGTCCGCCCGAGTGAAGTGAAGCCATCGGCCGAGTGACGACAACTCACTCGGCCGAGCCACCCCCGAACTGAAGACCCCTGAAGTCCCCGACTTACTGGAAAATTGACAGGGTTTTCACTCGGCCGAGCGACTTTTGTCACTCGGCCGAGTGCGATGCGCTGCCTGTAGCGAAATTTGCGGAAAACAGGCTGTGCAGGGGCGTTTTGGTCAGGATTTTTAGACGATTTTTGGGGCTATTTAAGCTCTGTTTTTACCCTAGTTTTAGGAGCCACCTCTCAGATTTTTTGCAGCTTTTTGAGTCTACTTTTTAGCTTTATTAATTGTGATTGGTGAAGAGAAAAAACTTGGATTTTTGTTGGGTTGATTGAAGATCTACATTGGTTTGCACTTCTCTTCCACAAAAACTCTATTTTTATTGTTTATATCATTGTTGTGATGAATTCCATTGTCTATTTCTTTGCCAATTATTGTGCTATTGCTATGATTAGTGAGTAGTCTCCACGTCTTGGGGCGTGGGGATGAACCCTACGAGCCCAATTTCGTATTTGTGTTGAATTGGTAGGAATTGAGCCAGGATTGTTATTAGGGATTAGATTGGGATCGAATTACTACGGATAGCTAGGTATTCACGTCAATAGGGATTTGCAAGAGATTGGATCCCAATTCGATAGGAAGCCCTAGAAATCCGAATTGGGTTGGAGTCGGATTTTCGAAGTATCGGTTTGCAAGAAATTGGACCGATGCTAGGATCTCCGGTTGCAATTCCGTGCCGATACCCGTTTGCAAGAGATTGGACGGGTAGGAACTATCCTAATCTAGATTGTGGACCGAGTTTGCAAGAGATTGGGCTCGGTGCGCAATTGGACGATGATGTTGATCCTAATGCTAGCTTCCCTAGGCTAGGGTTTGTAAGAGATTGGACCCAAACCCAGGATAGCTATAGACCGGCAACAGCGCGAGAGCGTGAGCCTGGTTCCGCATTTAGTTGCAACTAGTTCATCCGAATTCTCATCCTAGCGATTTCGATACCGGCGAACCACAATTGTGAAATACGGTGAGTAGTGGGGATTCCCCATTCCCTAGGCGTTCTTTATTTGATTTGATATTTTGCACTTTTGTCTGACGATTGTGACAGGATCGCCCAAGGCAATTATCCCTCTGAATAGCCAGGTTGATTAGGAGCAAGCACGGTCATTCGTCCTCCCTGTGTTCGATACCCGCTCGCCGCTATACCGTGCGCTTGCGGTAAAACTACAACCGTCGCCTCGGGACGTGTACGCCGGGGCGCGATCAGGTATCTTTTTCGAAAGATCGTTGACAGAATTTGTGATATTCCCCGTATATGTGGTCGACTTAAAGCTGATAGGATCTCCTGCAGAGACCATTTAGACATCAGATAACTTTAAGCATACCTTGGAAATGAAAAACCTATGTATAACAAGGTATTATCTCGGCTTATATATTTAACACCTTAGTGGTGGAACCCTTTAATATCCTTCATACACCTGGAGTTTATGAAGAATGATGTCCACTTGCATCCTATTACAAATGGATGCTTTTTTATGACACCTTCCAGTAACTGGAAGAGGGGGAGGACATCCTAGGTCCCAAAGAGTCTAGCTCTCCTGAAGAGCCTAGCTCTAGTGTACTTGTTACACTTCTTTATCTGGCCAACTGCACGTGTCTTTGATAGAACGTCTGTAGCAAAGTTGTTAACCAGATATAGTGTTGCCCTGGAGAGCACCACTAGACCAAGGATAAGCTGCTTCTGCGCAACTTCCAAGGGTCATGGAATATATATCGCATATGCAGGTTTAAATATCATCGCGATGACTAAAACACAAAAGGCCGTCCACCTCGCAAATATCTACACATCATTCTCCAATGTCTACATCTTCTGAGAAGCTCATCATCCAAGAAGCAAGTATTTTAAACGCTCAGCCAGGTCCAGCAGTACCTTGCAGGCACACAGAAGACTGATTCAAAGAATACTTTAGTGGAGTCGTCTACCAACTTCGAAGAGTATTCCACTCCAGAGCGCCACTACTTTCCAATAGCCGCTAGATGAATAAACTTGTATAGATAAGTGATGACTGTATTTGCTTTCAGAACATGATGGATGTATAGACAAATAGGAGATGATTGTATAGATACATAGGAAATCTGCAAGCCTGAAGCTTGTACAGATCAGGGGGAGTCCGTCAATAGTTGTACTCTTTTCCCTTAAGCTGCTGGTTTTACCCACTGGGTTTTCCACAGCTAAGGTTTTAACGAGGCAACCACAGTGGCTCTGGATCCAGAAGTATCCACCCTATTAGCATACTGAATCCTGAAGTATTCATATGCTTAAACCAAGGTAATGGAGAGATGAGGGGGAGTGTTGTGAGTTGAGAGAGGCTTTTGGCCTCCATCCGCTCATCATCTCACCATTTACTCCCCACTAACTTAGTGGGGAGTCACTTGGACTTCAAAGGTGAATGAATATATAGAGAGCCATGGCTTATGCCATGGCTACTCTTGCTTTTAGAGATTAGTTTACACACTTCTTCCAATCTATTTCTCAACAGTTTAGTATTGAGGAAGAAGGGCACAACAGGAATTAAAATTAATTACAAACTTGTAGTTAAAAGTGAAGTGCGTTTATGAAAGGTTGATGTGCAAGTAGCAGCTCTGGTCTGGAAATCTTCAAATTCTTCCCGTATCCACGACAAAAACAAAAACCTTCCCTTCTCTCTTCGACCTCCTCTATACCTCTCAATAAATTAAAATAAAAATAAATTAAAGTAAAGAAAGAGCATAATCTTCAAATTCTCAATCTCCAATGGCGACCTCGATCGACCAAGAAACCCTTAGCCTCAATCCGAGCAGCCAAAACTCCATCCGCCGGCGGGTCACATCGGGCTCCTACGAGAGGCCGGCCTTCCCGGTCGCCGAGACGCTGACGACGGACTCCGGCGACGATTCGAGCGCCGATACGAGCTCCGATGCCGACACCATAAATCGCGCAGAGAGAAACGGCCAGGAGGAGGAAAATGTGAAGAAGAAGGACGAGCCTAGCTCGGTCCCCAACGGCGAAGCCGATAGAGCTCCGGCGACGTTCGTTTATCGCGCGTCGACGCCGGCGCATAGGAGGGTTAAGGAGAGCCCGCTAAGCTCCGATGCAATCTTCAGACAGGTGATTGTCTGGTTGATTCCCGTTGTTGTTTGCCTTTCGTTATCAGTTTTGTGAGTAATACACTTTTGGTACGGATGTTAGGTATTAATGGAATTAGTTCATCTTTTAGTGTAAAAATTTACTATTTCTTGTGTAGAATGGGTGATTCATGTGTGTGTGTGTTTTCCTTTTTAATTTTTTTTAATCTGTATAAATTTGGAAATGTTCCAGGTTGGTGGTACATGTACTATACTTTAGTGCATGTATCTGTTCGATCAAGTAAATTTTAAGTTCTTTTAGTATGGAAGTATATGACTGCTTCAAATATAGAAACGTCCTTTATCTAAAGAAGTTAAATGCATTAGAGGAATAAAATGCTGAGCAGAAGCAGGTGTATAAGGAAAGGATGAGAGAAGGTAGTGTGCAGAAGGCGTAGTTTTTTTGAGGAGAACTTGTCCAATAATTGCCAAAATTCTGCCATTAAGTTATTGAAAGATGAGCTTCTTTTACCCGTTACAGTTTCATATTTTTGAGCCAAAACTGTCCTAAGTTGTCTAAATAATGGTACTCTCTTAGGGGGAAGAAAGGCATGTATAATGAAATCCACAATAATGCCTAGAAAAAGAGAAAATTATTGAAGCAATCAAATAAGATTCATTTAGCTAGTCCGCTGCTGCGTCCTTGTGCTCTCAACTATTAATTTTCCACCTACTGAGTAGTTTATGCATGCTGGAGTTGGGGCATTGTTGTAAGCTACTAATTCTTATGGTAGTTGATTATAAGGTGTTGGGGTTGATATTTATTGCAAACAGCTCAATTTCTGCAAATATTAGATTGGCAATCTCTTTTTTGTAGAGGCTCACAATTTAAGTTTTATTTAACCAAAACAAACAAGGGTTCTTGTCTTTTTTTGCTTCATCGCTTTTATTGGTGAGAAAACAGTATGTCCAACTTCATTTTTTGGATATCTTTCTGGTTAAAATGGGTCCCAGAATAAAGCACTATCCTAAACCATTGAGATTTGTGAGAAAAACTAAGCAAAATTTGCAATAAGATTTCAAATTTCATCATTCATCTAATTTGGTGGAAAAGGTCTAATAGACATCTTTTTGGAAACACATTCCTGGACTAACTTTCTTAGCTAGTTTGTTAGTAGTAGGTTCTAGTTCTGGATTCTCACATGTCGAAATTGAGTCACATGAGCTAAATGTAGCTGTGAAAGCGGGAAAAAATGTCAAATTCTAATGAGCAATGATGCTAAGTATTTTTTGACCCCCTATTCTCCTTGTAGTGCATGTCCATGTTTCCTGTTATTTAAAAAATTGTTTTGACATTATTTGATGGCATAAAGTCTGAAGGGCTGGACTTGATATTTTTTGGAGGGTATGCACAACTGGGAGAATGATTGAAACTGCATGCTACTCAATTTACTTTAACTGGAATACATCTCCTTATAACTAGAGCAGGTTTTCCTTTACGAGAATGCATGACTAGTTTTGTTACCCTTTACGGGAATATGAATGTGTCTTGAATTAGAGTCTCAGAGAATTGGAGGGTGGTCCAGTTATGCAATCACGATATTTCCTTGCCATTACCGAAAAAGCAAGGTTACAAAGTTTGGAGCCCCCTTTTACGAGTTTTATGCTTATTTTGATGCCTTTTTTGAATTGGATAATCTCTCTTCCCTCATCTTTGTTTGCTAGGCTTCATATGCAAATGTTATTCTTTGTTGTTTCTAGGTTTAATATTTTATGCTCCTGTTCATCATTGCTTTTCTGTTCTAGGGAGAAATTTGGCCAATCAATCTTTCTGGGGTTTGGATGCTGGCAAACAGATGGATCCTTAGTGTAATTGATGATCTTTGATCTTCATACTGCTTTTTTACTTCCCTAACATTCCCATTGCCATCCTTCATAGTGCATCCCGCATGCAACCCTTCCTTACGAAGGATGCAATAATCATCTAGTAGCTTCTTGTTTAGGGAGAGCATGCAAAAAGAGTTTTTGCTGATACAAAACACCAAAAATATTTCGGGATTAATCCAAGAATTAAGAGGATTTTAAGGAATTTTTGGAGCCCAAAACTAAGGATTAAAAAGCATAGCCCACACTTGATTATTTCGAAAAACTGTCCAGACCCATCATATGGCCCACTTGATCGAGCACAGATGCAGCCCAGCACGAGCACTGGCGCGGCCCAAGCAGAGCGGCCAGAAGCCCAATAGAGAGAGAGAGAGAGGCCCAGCTCGATGCAGTGTGCATCATCAATACGCGGTCGAAGGCCACATGGCGAGCATCGGTTGCTTACTGGCCGATTAGACGGGCGGCATCGATCTGGCACGAGGCAATGGGCATGCTGTTTGGACGAGTGACACGCGGCGCAACGAGGAGCGATCCCGCCTTTGATGAACTGAACGGTCGATACTCAAACCAAATGTGGAGCGGGCTCAGATGCCGAATGTGAATCTGATTCGGATCCGATTCGTATCCGTTTACAAGACATACTTGTAAGGCTCTATATACGTGTTTTCGACTAGGTTTTTGATATATTCTCGAGCAAATTTCGAGGCAATAATTCCTGTAAATTTTGCGGCAACCTATAGAATATACAGAGGGCAAACTGATGTCGTTGTGGGTTTAGTTGAGAGTTTTATTACATAGTTTCTTCTCTGATTTCTTAGCGGGGTTGGTTGTTTTCCTTTAACTAAACGTTATAGCTTGTAATCCAAAGATATTGAAGCACTAATGATCTCTCTAATTGGACATACACCAAGAATTGTGTGAAACACATATAAATCTTTGGTGACTATTGCGTGATTTCTTTTGTTTTGCGTTGCTGTCATATTATTGTTTGTATTGCGGGTTTTGTAGCGAATCTTCGTTTGCTTTGTTCGTTGTCACAATGATATTGGAATTTTTACGGGGTTATCGATTGATGTGATCGTCATCTTTCATCTCACCAACAAGTGGTATCAGAGCACAAGTGGTATGAGAGCAAGGTCCATAAACAAGTCCAATGTGATGGCGGAGAGTTCTTCTACAAAAGATGGTGCAACCGGAAAAGTAATGGGTTCAAGTTCGTATGCGGGTGGCTCGTATGCCACGGTTGGATGAACACCAATGTTATCAATGGCGAATTGTGGCCTATAGCGGTGAGCCAAAAATCCGCCATAAAGGGGCCATGCCATTCCGCCATGGCGGCCGTGGCGGCGCCATTTGCGATTAGGCCAAATGGATGTCGAATTGCAATTAGGCCGAAAGGGGCACGCCATTCCGCTATGGCGGCCGTGGCGGCGCCATTTGATAACACTGATGAACACACTACAAGATTGAAAAATTCGATGACAAGGAAAACTTCAAGATATTGCAATACAAGATGAAGACTATCTTGAGGAAAGATCGTGTTCACAGGGTGGTGTACGACATGAAGTCCTTACTGGTGGATATCTCGAAAAGGGAGAAGATGGAGATTTATGACTCGACGATGACAACCATACTGCTCAGCTTATCAGGTGAGGTGATCTATCAGGTGTCCAAGGAAACTACAACCAAGGGATTATGCGAGAATCTTGAGAAACTGTATCCGAAGAAGTCACTCACCAATATGCTTATCTTGTTGAAGACATTCTTCACTTTTAAGATGCGAGACATGACCTTATTGAAGTATCACCTGGATACATTCAACGGCTTAGTGATGAAGATGAGAGCTATTGGATTGACTGTGGAGGCGAAGCATGTGGCGATGATTCTGCTCCCGTCGTTGCCAGACGATACATGACATTTGTCAACATCATGATCTACAGTTGGGATACTCTCAGTCTTGATGACGTGAAGGCGAGGCTCTACAACAAGGAGTTGAGAGATCGGATGTCAGGAGTTTGTTTGAGCTAAGGAGTTTCAGACAGTCAAGATTTGCTTGCTTTAGGGCGAAGCAATGCGAGAGGCGGTAACAGGAGGAGATCGAGATCGAGGGCCAGAGACACGAGGTGTCATATTTATAAGAAGACAAGACATTGAAAGAGAGACTGTCCAGAGAGGAGGAATATGGACAAGGAGAATATGTCAGGATCTTCGTTAGTTGCAGTTGTGCAGACCTAGGAGATGAGAAGCGAGAATGCATATAATGTGCTCACAGTGAGTTCTTCAGATTTTGCGAATCATGCTTGTGTCTAGATTTAGGGGCATCGTTCCACATGATGCCAAATAGATAGTGTTTTTATACATACATGATGAAGAAAGATGGATCAGTCTTTATGGACAACAATGAAGAGTGCAAGGATGTTAGAGTTGGTTGGTGAGAATCAAGATGTTCGATGGCGTGGTGTGCACACTCACCAATGCATGACATGTTCTAGCATTGAGGAAGGCACTAGTTTCCTTAGAGGTGTTGGATTCCATGGGTTGCAAAGTTATGATAGAGAAAGATGCTATGAAGATATTGAATGGTTTGATGGTGTTGATTAAAGGTGAAAAGTCAGGGATTTATATGTCAGAGGGGACACCGATCGTTGGAGATTTTAGTGTTGCTGTTGAGAGTTTGCAAGAGACTGATTCGACCAGGATGTGGCATGTCAGACTTGGACATGTCGCCAAGAAAAGCTTCAAGGTTTTGAGGAAGCGTGATCTGATCAAAGGGATGAACTTTAAGAAGCTGGAGTTTTGCGAGGGTTGTGTCTATGGCAAGCAGACAGAGGGTAGTTTCGGTGAGAGCAAGCATGTCACGAGGGATTCTTGAGTATGTTCAAACCGATGTTTGGGTTCCTGCACCAGTTCACTTTCTAGGTAGAGCATGTTACTTCATATCGTTCATCAATGATTTCTCCAAAAAAGTATGTGCGTTTGTGATGAAGGAAAAGTCAGAGGCATTTCAAAAGTTCAAGGCGTGAAATACCCTTGTGGAGAGTCAAATGAGGAAGAAGCTGAAAGCGTCGAGATCCGAAAATAGTGACGAGTTTACTTTTGTTAAGTCACGAAATGCTGCCAGGAGCAGAAAGTAAAGGGGCTTCACTACACCAGGAGATCCACAGTCGAATGGAGTTGTTTAGCGGATGAATATAACACTTATAAAGAAGGCGATGTGTCTCAGATTTAAATCGGATTTGTCGAAGGGATTTTGTGTCGAAGCTATATCGACCACAGCTTATTTAGTGAATAGAATTCTATCTTCAGCTATCAGCGAAAAAAATACTAGAGGAAGTTTGGATAGGAAAGCCAGTGGATTTAGATCATTTTCGGGTGTTTAGATGTCCAGTCTACGTTCACGAGGAAGGTGACAAGTTTGACATTAAAGGAAAGAAGTGTATCATGTTAGGATACATGGAAGGTGTTGAGGGTTATCTACTTTGGAGTACAGAAGAAAAGAAGAACTTGGTTGGTCGACATGTAACGTTTGATGACTCGACGATGTTGCAAAGGAAGGCTGTAAGAAGTACCAAACAAGATGGAGGCAAGGTGTCAAACGAGATGGATGTACTTATTCCAAATCATACGATTGATATACATATATGTAAAGGAATGATGGTTGATGGAGATAGTCCACATGAGATTACTACTACATGTAGTAACAGTAGTGGGAGTTCTAGTCGAGGTGGAGATCATAGGGCTACTGTGGATGACTCAATTGCTAGCAGGGTACGCACTGTGAAGGCCCCCAGCTCGCTATGAGAATTACGTAAATTGGGTTTATACATTGCATACGCATGGATATCCAACGATAGATATGTTCGCGATGGATGCATTGAGTTTGGACGTAACCTCAGGGAGATGGTATGCGAGGAGAGACGTCAAAGCACATCCTAAGAAAATTCACAAGAAGAATCCGACGGGGGACATGGCGGCGGCGAAGTTTGAGCGACACTCAAACTTATTTTCCTTGAAGAGGTGCGAGGGTGGAACGTGGAGATCACCACGGGGTTTGCTTTGGGTATGGATTCAAGGAGGCACGGTGAATTTGGAGACTAACCTTCGGAAAGGGCTTCGTTGGACATTCGGTTAGTTGGTGATGCTTAGTGCGAAGCTTACTAGCCAAGTGTCATGACCACGTGATGAGGTGTCATATTTTTTTGAAGGCAGAGGACATGGAGTTTCAGATTGGTTCGGGTGATATGGTGTGTTTGTATCAAGGTAGAGTGTTGAAAAATGTGATATAAAATACCAAAATATCTCGGGATTAATCCAAGAATTTTGAGAATTTTTAGAGCACAAAACCAAGGATTAAAAAGCCCAGCCCACACTTGATTATTTCAGAAAAACACGATTACTGTTCAAGGCCCAGTGGAGCGGCACACTTGATCGAGCACACGCACGGCCCAGTGCAAGCATTGGCACAGTGCAAGCATTGGCACGGCCCAAGCAGAGCGGCCCAGTGGCCCAATAGAGAGAGGGCCCATCTCGATGCAGAGTGCAGTAGAAATACGCGGTCGGAGGCCACATGGCGAGTATCGGTTGCTTTCCGACCGATCGGACTAGTGACATCCCTCTTGCACGAGGCCACATGCATGCTGTTGGGCGAGAGACGTGGCGCAACCAGGAGCGATCCCACCTTTGATGAACGACTGATTCTCAATCCGGATTTGGAGCGGGCTTAGACGCCAAATATGAATCGGATTCGAGATTCGATCCTGACCCGTTTACAAGACAGACCTGCAAGGCTATATATACATGTTTTCGGTTAGGTTTTTGATGTATTATCGAGCGAATTTCGAAGAGAATAATTCCCGTAAAGTTTACAGATACTGTAAAATATATATAGAGTGCAAACTAAGGGCATTGGGGGCTTGGTTGAGAGGTTTAGTCCATAGTTTCTTCTCCAATTCTGTCACGCCCCGCTTCCGTAATATGGAAGGCGAGACGTGAGGAGGTCCGCTCAGACGTGGAGCTGTGAAGCTGCAGTCTGATAAGCGTATGTAAAAATTTCGAAAGTAGCAGGTCCTTGCATTGCGACGAAACAACAACAATAATAAAGCAGATAGGAAAATATCCACCAACAACATCCAACAAATATTACAACATCACAAAATAGTCACAAAAGTACAAGTCTGAACAATAGGCCTAAAGCATGGCCAAACAAAACAACGAGAGATAGGTGCTACGCACCGAAACCTAACAGCAACTACGGAAAGGTAATAACTAAGGGAAGACTCCAAACGAGTCTAGGGCTGGTCACCAGTGTCCTCGAACTCGGTCTCTGCATGGACCTCAA
Organism: Scilla litardierei; assembly: GCA_030789695.1. Classification (NCBI taxonomy): domain Eukaryota; kingdom Viridiplantae; phylum Streptophyta; class Magnoliopsida; order Asparagales; family Asparagaceae; genus Scilla; species Scilla litardierei. The sequence goes on from CM061135.1 coordinate 30,029,568, forward strand.
ACTCAGCGTCAACGAACTGGTCGTCCGCTACTACCTGCTCTGTCTCAAAGTCTGACATGTGACACCCAAAGAGAAAAGGACACATGTCAGCAAAAGTCTCACTAGAAAGGCGGAGAACTTTTGTGCAAGGATACAAATATAGGAAAGCGACTAGCAGTTCTAACATGATGAAATGGCATGACATTTAAGAATGCAACATTTAAATGAACAAAATAATAACAATCAAGCACGTTGTAGCAGAAAGCTACAATTCACTATTTCACGATTCACGAATCACTGATTTACCACTTTGTGCACAGAGTTTCCGTCTTTTGGCTGAAGTGGCTGTACGGGCTCACTTCTACGCTCAAGCGATCGTTTAACCCTACCCCTCCACGTGTATATGGACTGGCACCCATCTTCTGGATCACGAGCCAGGAAGTGTTATTGGCATAGGGTTGTGCCCGCAAAGCAGGTGCCTAGCCTCAATAGTTACAATTATTGTTGCGTGTGCTACGCAATCACGACAGAACAATTTGATGCATGACATGGCATGGTAATGAGCAGTTAAAGTGCGTACAGTTAATTGAAGGTAAATGTGACATGACAGCATGAAATGATAGCATGGTAAAGGTGTCGGATCTAGCTTCGTTGTCAAGCTAGATCTAATAGGGGCGTCTAGGCGACTATCATTTCACCGCCTAGTCTCTTTTACGCTAATACAAAAATTGGCCTAAGACGTGGCCTAAATAATTACTGGCAAGTATCACTTGCCTGTTTCTGGTGATGTCGGTTGTCGTGGGTTCGCCTCGACGAGTACTACGTGTCGGTATTTCCGGTTCTATGTTTCAGTTAAACAATTCACCTAATTAGATATTTCGTGAAACAAATACATTATTAGGTTAATCTCTAAAGTGGGTTCGGTTAATTTTATTGGGTTCACTAGATAGGGTGGTGTTTATATTGGGTTATATAACCAGGGTACGATTTTTATACTAATATTATTACCCTAACATGTTAATACTAATATCCAACTAACAAGTAAAGTTCCACTAACAAGTTATCATACTAAATTACAAACTAACCTTATTATAAGTTAATCTACATGGTTAATCATAAAGGTAATGTTATATTAACACTCCACTTGCTACAACTCATATAATAATGCTGATTTAAAAACCTATCTCTAATAAACACCTTGTCACTTTCTCTGTCCTTATTTTTATAACAAGGCTGTCACCCTTCCACTCTCTTTTATTTCATTACCCTTACTGCCTCCTCTCTTTCCCCTTTACTTCTCTATTCATCTACCTGCCTCTCTTCTTTAATACCCTTCTGTTCTCTCGGGTTTTTTTAAAATCATATCATTGTTTAGATGGCAGCCAAGGGGTATCACTCACGCAACCAAGGGAAAAGCTCGGAAAACTCACACGGGGAGAGGAGGTACGCACGCGTGGAGGGGAGGAGGGCTGCCGGCGGTGGCTTCCCCGGCAGTGGGCGGCCCTGTCCGGCAGACGGCGGCGATGGGCGGCGCGCGCGGTGGTCCGGCGGTCGGCAGCAGGCGCACGCGCGCGCGGGGCTGCGGGTTACTCCGAGCAACGGGGAAGAGGAGGATGGAAGAAGTAGAAGGAGATCTGAAGATGGGGTTTGGATCTCTTTGATTTTGGGTTATAAACACAATTTGTTTGAATTTGAAACAATTTCAGATTTATGTGTTTTTTTGGTTGATTTGGGTTTCTTTGGTTTGTTGGGTTTGATTTTTTTCCTCTTGATTTTCTGTTTTCAAAAAGATATCAGTTTGGGATTGATTGAATGTATTGTAGGTTTGATTTGTTTGAGAGATTTGTGTTGGGAAGATGATGGATTTGGGTTTTGATTGTGGTTGGGGATTGATGACCAAATTTGGTGAAATTGGGTTCTTGGTTTTAGAAAACTGATGGAGGATTTGCAGATCAATCTGCAGGGGAGAATACGGGCTTAAGAAGATGAGCAGGGAGACAGCCCTCTCATTTTGTCAAAGCAGAATTAATTTGATTGGGATGTGTATTTAATGAAATTTTTAGACTTTGTAGAGGCGTATTGCTTTGTTCAAACGAAAACAAAGAGGAAACCAATTTTGATTTCAGAAAATGTATCCGGTTGTCTAAAACGTGTGTTTTGTCGTGTAGCTAAGGGTTAAGACACTTACGTAATTAAGTGAGTTTAATAAGTCATCATTAAAAATGAAAAAAAATAATTAGTGAGATTAATTAAAGTAATTAAGATTTGTAATTAGTAAATTGTATTTAGTAGAATAATTAAGTTAAATTATTTTAGTTAAAACTTGATGGTAAATAATGACGACACGGTAAAACGAAAATAGTGACACGCTCGCGTCGACACGTGTGGACAAAAAGTTATCTGAATGACATGAAGAAAAATACCGGCACACACAATCGAAAACCCGCCTAAAATACTGGCCGTTACATTCTACCCACCTTAGGAAAAATTCCGTCCTCGGAATTCTCATCAACTAAGGAGTGGAAAACAAATATGGATAACGCTTTTGTATCTCATCTTCCCGCTCCCAGGTAGATTCTCCTGGCGAGTCACGACGCCACATCACTCTGACTAGATCAACTGTCTTGTTCCTGAAGACTTTCTGACGTCGATCTAGGATCTCCACTGGTTGCTGTTCGTACGTCAGGTCTGGTCGAACAGTAATTTCAGAGTAGTCCACAGCATGAGAAGGGTCGCTGATGTAACGACGGAGCTGGGACACATGAAAGACGTCATGAACTCCCTCTAAGGACGGTGGCAAAGCTAAGCGATAAGCTATTTCTCCAACTGGCTCTATCACATCGAATGGTCCAATATATCTCGGACTAAGCTTGCCTCTCTTCCCAAATCGAATCACTCCTCGATTTGGTGAGATCTTCAGAAACACATGATCTCCCGGCTGAAACTCCAGAGGACGCCGTTTAGCATCTGCCCAATGCTTGTAACGGTCCTGGGCGATCCGAATCTTGTCTCTGATATCTCGCACAACATTAACTGCTTCCACTATCATCTCTGGCTCCAAGAGCTCTTTATCACCTACGTCATCCCAACTCAGTGGCGATCGACATTTTCTCCCGTAGAGAGCAGCAAATGGCGCTATGCCAATGCTCGCCTGGTATCTGTTGTTGTAGGAAAACTCCTCCAGGTGCAAATGATCTTCCCACGAACCCTTGAGATCCAACATGCAAGCTCTCAGCATATCTTCCAAGATCTGAATGGTACGTTCTGACTGGCCATCTGTCTGCGGGTGATACGCAGTACTGAACTTCAGACTGGTACCCAGATTAGTCTGCAGACTTTTCCAGAACTGAGATGTGAATCGCGTATCATGATCTGATACAATGCTCACAGGGACTCCATGTAAGCGCACGATCTCCTACACGACATAATTCACATCATGACTAGTACTAGAAGGAAATTATAAAGGTACGAGTTAGGTCATTATCTCCATATACTTCCTTGCTAATATCTCCGTGGATTGCCCAACTCGGAAAGGTATAAAGTGCGCGGACTTGATCAATCGATCAACGATGACCCAGATCACGTCGTTCTGCTTGGTGCTCTGAGGTAAGCCAGTCACAAAGTCCATCGTGATGTGCTGCCACTTCCATTCTGGAATTGGCAGAGGTTGCAATAGTCCAGTAGTGCGATGATGTTCAGCTTTCACTTGCTGACACACGAGGCACTTGGCAACGCTCCGTGCCACACTTCTCTTCATTCCATGCCACCAGAAATTTCGACGAAGATCCTTGTACATCTTAGTACCTCCAGGATGAATAGAATAAGGTGAACTGTGAGCCTCATTCATCAACTCCTCTCTGATATCCCCAGCAGGTACACAGATCCTACTACCATACCTCAAAGATCCATCTGCGTGAATCAGAATATCTGTCCGAAGTCCTGCTTCGACTTGCTCTCTGATCTTCTTCAACTTAGCATCTCCAGCTTGAGCAATCTTGATTCGATCCACGATCGTCGATTGAATTTGCATGTTCATCAACGACGATGTGACTCCCGGTAGTACAGCTTCAACATTCATCCTTCGCAGATCCTGCTGCAATCTCCACTGAGCTGTGAGAATCATCACTTCGGGCAGTCGACTCAAAGCATCCGGTACGACATTCACCTTCCCAGGATGATACTGAAGATCGATGTCGTAGTCTGCCATCAATTCCAACCATCTGCGTTGTCTCATATTCAACTCCTTCTGAGTGAATATATATTTCAAACTTTTGTGATCAGTGAAAATTTTCACTCTCACTCAGTAAGAAATGTCGCCAGATCTTTAGTGCAAAGATGACAGCGGCTAGCTCCAAATCATGGGTCGGATAATTCTTCTCATGGATCTTCAACTGTCGCGAAGCATATGCGACCACATGATTGTGCTGGTGCAGAACGCATCCAAGTCCCTTGCCTGATGCGTCGCAGAAAATTTCGAAGCCTCCGCTTCTGTCCGGAATAGCTAAGACTGGTGCAGTAGTTAGTCTCTCCTTCAAGGTAGAAAAAGCTTGCTCACAAGAGTCTGACCAATTGAACTTAACATCCTTCCTTGTCAATTTCGTCATTGGCTCAGCTATCTTCGAGAAATCCTTGATAAATCTGCGGTAGTATCCAGCCAATCCAAGGAAACTCCTGATGTCTGATGCCGATCGAGGTGTAGGCCATTCACTGACTGCTTTGACCTTCTCCAGATCCACTGAGATTCCAGCTCCCGATACCACATGACCAAGAAATACAATTCTATCCAGCCAGAATTCACATTTGCTGTACTTGGCATACAGTCTATGGTGACGGAGCGTCTCCAACACCATCTTCAGATGTTCTGCATGCTCTTCCTCGCTCTTCGAGTACACCAAGATATCGTCTATGAAGATCACTACGAACTTGTCGAGGAAGTCGTAAAAGATAAGGTTCATGAGATTCATGAATACAGCAGGAGCGTTGGTCACACCGAACGGCATGACAACGAACTCATAATGCCCGTACTTAGTCCGAAAAGCGGTCTTGAGTACATCTTCCTTCTTGACTCTGACTTGATGGTATCCGCTCCGGAGATCCAACTTCGAAAATACTCTCGATCCACCGAGCTGATCGAAGATATCATCAATACAGGGCGGGTACTTGTTCTTCACTGTGATCTGATTCAACTCTCGATAATCAATGCACATTCTTCTCGATCCATCCTTCTTCTTTACTAGCAAGACGGGTGCACCCCAGGGAGATACGCTGGGATGAATGAAACCCTTCTGTAGTAGCTCATCCAACTGCTTCCTTAGCTCTTCCAATTCTGCAGGAGCCATACGGTACGGTGCCTTCGAAATTGGTTGAGCTCCTGGCATAAGATCGATGCCGAACTCCAACGCTCGATCAGGCGGCAGTCCAGAAATGTCTTCAGGGAAGACATCTTCGAAATCTCTCACTACCGCAGGCTTCTCTGGTTCAGCAATCATAGATGCAACAGTCAATCGGTAAGGCTGGGCTCGGAACTTGACAGGTCCAAGCGAACATCCTCCGCCGACAAACTCGAACACTGGGTGGTCAGGAATTTCGAACACCACTTTCTTCCGGTGGCAGTCGATCGTGGCATAAAAAGCTCCTAACCAGTCAATGCCGAGAATAGCATCAAAGTTGGGTAGATCGTGGACAATGAAATTAGCATACAGTTCGTGTCCACTAATCACCAATGGGCAAGGTCTACATCCCAGTGCAACCTTCACTACACCATTCCCAGTTGTAATGTTCCAACACTTGGGAAGTGTATATGTGGGTATCGAGTGTTCGATTACGAATTTCCGAGATAGAATGCACATGGAAGCTCCAGAATCGAACATGGTCAAGGCCGGGTGAGATGAAACTTAGATGACACCTAAGGGTAACATTCAACTAGATTAACATGGATCTAACTAATCAAATATAATGCATAAATAAGGAAGACTAGTATAGAAGTTACCTGCAATAACTCCGTCTTCAGTCTCTGCCTCTACTGCAGTCATCGTGAAGGCTTGCCTCCTAGGCTGAACGGCCTGCTGGAAAGCCTGTTTCTGAGGAATGAGAGGCGCTCCACGTCCAGCGACTACCGGAGCTCTCTGCTGCTGAACTCCGACTGGTGCCTTCCACGGCTGCTTAGCACTCGGACAGTCCTTCAATGCATGCGTAGCGTCACCACAAACCAAGCACTGGCCCAGAAGCCTCCTGCACTGCTCCTTCACATGACCAATCTTGCCGCAATGACTGCACGTCTTCTGGCTCGGCCCACCTGGCCTCTTAAACTGCACAGACTGATTAGGCTTGAACCCAGGCATAACCACAGCTCTGGCCTGCTCCATAGGCCTCTTCCCAGCACCTGAATACTGCCCTCTCTTCTGATTGGCAATCAGCTCCTGCCTCTTGGCAGCGATCAACAACTTCTGATAAGAATCCAAGTCCGAAGAGGAAATCAGACTTTGTAGCTCCAAGGATAAACCCTGTAAGAATTTCTAAGCTCGATCCTCAGCAGTCTCCACCATCTTCGGCGCAAAGCGACTTAGTTTCATGAACTCTTGGTGGTACTGATCCACCGTCAGATTCCCTTGCTTCAGATTGATAAACTGCTGCATCAGCTCCCTCCTGGCAGCTCGAGGGAAATACTCATCATTAAATCTCGCCTTGAAAATGGCCCAGGGGATAGGCTTCGCCAACAGCTGCTCTTCTGACTCCCACCAACTGCGGGCATTGTCCTTCAGTTGCTTCTTCACTAAGTCAACCCATCCAGCCGGGTTAACCTTCGAGAGAAGCAGATTTTCCTCTGTGTTCTTCATCCATTCATCGCAGCTAATGATCCTTCTGTCCCAGTGAAATATGACGGGCCCAGCTCCTGAAACTGCTTCGCTCCCGGCTCGAAGCGAGGGGCATTCTGAAGCATGCCCTGCTGAACCTGCATCATCTGATGCATCATCCTCATCATCTCAGCCGTGGTGGGTTCTCTATCAGCATCCGCAACACGTCCTGTTCCACCACCAGCTCCAGGTCCACTACCAGCTCCTCGAGTAATGCGTCTACCGGCCATCTAAGATAAGAAAACGTTCTGATTAGACTCAATTTATGACTTGAATGTTCTGAATATTTAAATGGATGGTGTCATCATTATTGTTGTTCCGATATTTCGCAGATGCAAAGTAGACCTGCATGGGCCACCACTAAAACCTGTCACGCCCCGCTTCCCTAATATGGAAGGCGAGACATGAGGAGGTCCGCTCAGACGTGGAGCTGTGAAGCTGCAGTCTGATAAGCGTCTGTAAAAATTTCGAAAGTAGCAGGTCCTTGCATTGCGACGAAACAACAACAATAATAAAGCAGATAAGAAAATATCCACCAACAACATCCAACAAATATTACAACATCACAAAATAGTCACAAAAGTACAAGTCTGAACAATAGGCCTAAAGCATGGCCAAACAAAACAACGAGAGATAGGTGCTACGCACCGAAACCTAACAGCAACTACAGAAAGGTAATAACTAAGGGGAGACTCCAAACGAGTCTAGGGCTGGTCACCAGTGTCCTCGAACTCGGTCTCTGCATGGACCTCAAACTCAGCGTCAACGAACTGGTCGTCCGCTACTACCTGCTCTGTCTCAAAGTCTGACATGTGACACCCAAAGAGAAAAGGGCACATGTCAGCAAAAGTCTCACTAGAAAGGCGGAGAACTTTTGTGCAAGGATACAAATATAGGAAAGCGACTAGCAGTTCTAACATGATGAAATGGCATGACATTTAAGAATGCAACATTTAAATGAACAAAATAATAACAATCAAGCACGTTGTAGCAGAAAGCTACAATTCACTATTTCACGATTCACGAATCACTGATTTACCACTTTGTGCACAGAGTTTCCGTCTTTTGGCTGAAGTGGCTGTACGGGCTCACTTCTACGCTCAAGCGATCGTTTAACCTTACCCCTCCACGTGTATATGGACTGGCGCCCATCTTCTGGATCACGAGCCAGGAAGTGTTATTGGCATAGGGTTGTGCCCGCAAAGCAGGTGCCTAGCCTCAATAGTTACAATTATTGTAGCGTGTGCTACACAATCACGACAGAACAATTTGATGCATGACATGGCATGGTAATGAGCAGTTAAAGTGCGTACAGTTAATTGAAGGTAAACGTGACATGACAACATGAAATGATAGCATGGTAAAGGTGTCGGATCTAGCTTCGTTGTCAAGCTAGATCTAATAGGGGCGTCTAGGCGACTATCATTTCACCGCCTAGTCTCTTTTACGCTAATACAAAAATTGGCCTAAGACGTGGCCTAAATAATTACTGGCAAGTATCACTTGCCTGTTTCTGGTGATGTCGGTTGTCGTGGGTTCGCCTCGACGAGTATTACGTGTCGGTATTTCCGGTTCTCTGTTTCAGTTAAACAATTCACCTAATTAGATATTTCGTGAAACAAATACATTATTAGGTTAATCTCTAAAGTGGGTTCGGTTAATTTTATTGGGTTCACTAGATAGGGTGGTGTTTATATTGGGTTATATAACCAGGGTACGATTTTTATACTAATATTATTACCCTAACATGTTAATACTAATATCCAACTAACAAGTAAAGTTCCACTAACAAGTTATCATACTAAATTACAAACTAACCTTATTATAAGTTAATCTACATGGTTAATCATAAGGGTAATGTTATATTAACACTCCACTTGCTACAACTCATATAATAATGCTTATTTAAAAACCTATCTCTAATAAACACCTTGTCACTTTCTCTGTCCTTATTTTTATAACAAGGCTGTCACCCTCCCACTCTCTTTTATTTCATTACCCTTACTGCCTCCTCTCTTTCCCATTTACTTCTCTATTCATCTACATGCCTCTCTTCTTTAATACCTTTCTGTTCTCTCGGTTTTTTTAAATCATATCATTGTTTAGATGGCAGCCAAGGGGTATCACTCACGCAACCAAGGGAAAAGCTCGGAAAACTCACACGGGGAGAGGAGGTACGCACGCGTGGAGGGGAGGAGGGCTGATGGCGGTGGCTTCCCCGGCAGTGTGCGGCCCTGTCCGACAGACGGCGGCGATGGGCGGCGCGCGCGGTGGTCCGGCGGTCGGCAGCAGGCGCACGCGCGCGCGGGGCTGCGGGTTACTCCGAGCAACGGGGAAGAGGAGGATGGAAGAAGTAGAAGGAGATCTGAAGATGGGGTTTGGATCTCTTTGATTTTGGGTTATAAACACAATTTGTTTGAATCTGAAACAATTTCAGATTTGTGTGTTTTTTTGGTTGATTTGGGTTTCTTTGGTTTGTTGGGTTTGATTTTTTTTTCCTCTTGATTTTTTGTTTTCAAAAAGAAATCAGTTTGGGATTGATTGAATGTGTTGTAGGGTTGATTTGTTTGAGAGATTTGTGCTGGGAAGATGATGGATTTGGGTTTTGATTGTGGTTGGGGATTGATGACCAGATTTGGTGAAATTGGGTTCTTGGTTTTAGAAAACTGATGGAGGATTTGCAGATCAATCTGCAGGGGAGAATACGGGCTTAAGAAGATGAGCAGGGAGACACCCCTCTCATTTTGTCAAAGCAGAATTAATTTGATTGGGATGTGTATTTAATGAAATTTTTAGACTTTGTAGAGGCATATTGCTTTGTTCAAACGAAAACAAAGAGGAAACCAATTTTGATTTCAGAAAATGTATCCGGTTGTCTAAAACGTGTGTTTTGTCGTGTAGCTAAGGGTTAAGACACTTACGTAATTAAGTGAGTTTTAATAAGTCATCATTAAAAATGAAAAAAAAATAATTAGTGAGATTAATTAAAGTAATTAAGATTTGTAATTAGTAAATTGTATTTAGTAGAATAATTAAGTTAAATTATTTTAGTTAAAACTTGATGGTAAATAATGACGACACGGTAAAACGAAAATAGTGACACGCTCGCGTCGACACGTACGGACAAAAAGTTATCTGAATGACATGAAGAAAAATACCGGCACACACAATCGAAAATCCGCCTAAAATACTGACCGTTACAAATTCCTTAGCAGGTTTGGTTGTTTCCCTTCAACCAAATGTCATAGCTTGTAATCCAAAGACGTTGAAGTATTAGTGATCTCTTTAACTTCTTGGACGTACACTAAGAATTGGGTGGAACCGGTATAAATCTTTGGTGATATGTGCATGATTTCTTTTTTGCGTTGCTGTCATATAATTGCTTGTATTGTAGGGTTTCTAGTGAATTATCGTTTGCTTTGTTTGTTGTCACAACGATCTTGGAATATCCGTGGGGTTATCGATTAAGGTGATCATCATCTATCATCTCCCCAACAAGTGGCATTAGAGCCCAACACATTCTTCTTAAACTAACGTTTACTTTGTGTCCATATGTTGTAATGAATCTATAATGATAGGCATGAAGTTCGTCCGATGAGATGCTGAACGTCACCCAATTAAGTCTGGGTCATTTAATTTGAAAGGATGTTTGCTTACTCACAAAGATGTCAACTGTTACTTTATTAGGCAAATTGTTTCCTTTTATTTCTGTTGCATTTTAAAGGGATCTTTTCCTGTACTAATTTGAAAAATCGTGCAGAGTCATGCAGGTCTCTTCAACCTCTGTATAGTAGTGCTTATTGCAGTGAATAGCAGGCTTATCATTGAGAATTTAATGAAGGTTTGACTTTTCCTATCTTGTTTAGTCAATACTGAGCTGCTCCCACTTTTAATGTATGTAGAATTGTAGAACTATGTGTGTACAGTAGCAAGAACTCTCATATGATCATGCATTTGGCCTGCACTAATTATGTCCTATTGTCTCTGTTGCAGTATGGTCTGTTAATACGAGCTGGGTTTTGGTTCAGTTCAAAATCATTGAGAGATTGGCCTCTACTTATGTGTTGGTAATACTTCCATGACAGTGTTATTTGATTTTAGTTAATTAGTTCAGCTAATTTTATGCTCTCACTTTTTAAAAACTCTAATCCTTCCATCCTACAGCCTCTCCTTACCCGTTTTCCCTCTGTGTGCATTTATGGTTGAAAAGCTGGCCTGGCGCAAGTTAATCCCTGAATCTGTGAGTGGTGTATCTTCAACCGTTGAGCTAATGCATTGGTTATATGAAGAATAAATTCATCTGCGATTTGTCAATATACAGTTTATATTTCTTTATGCTTTGTGGATTTGGGTTATACTTGTTTGTATAGTTTCATTACTAATAGTTGCAAATATGGACCAGAATGCTAGGAGAATGATGAAAGATGCCCATGTACCTCTTTGTCATGTATGCTTAAGCTTTTAGAGAGTGGGTGATCAAATGACATATTCACGGAAATTTGTTTAGCTTGGATGGCCCAAGTTAGTGGTTAAAACCAAGGTTTGAGGTCTTGGTTTCGGTCTCGGTATCGCTCTCTCGAAAATTTAGGTTTTGGTATCGGTATCGCCCGTTTCGGCGGGTTCGGAAGTGAGTTTCGGTTTGTCCGTATCGGTAGGTCCAAATATTACAAGTTACATGTAACTAACAATATTAGTTAAAATTTGTTACTAATAAGATAATGACAAACTAATAAATATAATTTGTAACTTATAACATAATTATAAACAATATTAGTTAAAAATAACTATTCACGTTAACCATTTAGCTAAAAACACACTCTCGTTAGTTACAATATGGCAAACTTGTAAATAATGCGTAATATATGTAGACAAATGTAGGGTGTGAATAGCGTGTCAATATCTCATTTTTGGGTTTTTTTGAGAATTTTTATTTAATTACACATTCTTCTTTTTCTGTCTTCGACCGATATTGAACGGTGTCGGTCGGTATCGGCTGGTATCGATCGGTATCGGCCGAAACTGACCAATATCATTCAGTATTGGCCGATACCGAAACTGACCTCTAGTTTCGGTCTTGTTACCCATCGATACCGAAACGATACGGCCGATACCCAAGGGTATCGGCCGAAACCTCAAACCTTGGTTAAAACCAAGCTGCTATAGATGTTTGACTGAACTAGGAGATATTATTGATTCAAGGCTTGATGAGCAAAATAAATAATGAATTCCCCCCCACTAAAGCAGGGAGGGATGAGGATATCCACCTTTATGCTGGAAAAGTCACTTTTAAATGTAATTCTAGTGATCAAGAGTGCAATAAATCAAGAGCCAATAAGGCTCTATGTTTGATATTTTCTTCTATTCCTCAGCATAAATGCATTGAATATATATTCTTTTGCTTGATTTAATGGATTGTTCTGTTTGGCATCCCAGAGGTTGCAAGAGACGCACGTTTTGTTACCAAAATTTTTTCCGAGCTTATTTGGTTGTTGCAGAGTTACCACTTCTTTTGATTCAGTTGATAATATCAGTTCGGTTTTTCTGAATTACAATAATTTTATTACAAGCTTGTAATCTCTGTCCAACAGCTATTGTTTCATTGGTACCACCATCACTAGTCCCACCATAGCACCAGTTGAAATCCATTTCCTATCACCACATTCCAAATTGTGATGTTCAACTTGTTTGCTTGTACCTATCTTCTAAATCACGAACTGTGCTTTACTTGCTCATTATCCAAGATTGAGGTTTCGGTCAAAACCACTTGGTTTTGATCATCTTATTTCAATTTTGATGGAAGGTGATACGAAACTGCTGTCAAATATCGGTTTCGATCGGTTTTGATTGACCGAAATTGGCCGAAATTGACTAAAACCAAGGTTAAGGAGCTAAAGAGAGATTGAAGATGTCGTAGGGTTTGAGTTTAAATAAGATATGTTTCCGGGTTAAATACCAAACTCATTTGAAACTAAAATTTATGTCCAATAAAGTATGAATTTGGATTTAAATACTCAAAACTGTTTGAAATATTAACTATAAAAAATATATTAAAAATTTAAAAATTTATTAAATTCTAAGAATTATATTATAAAAATTATAAAATCCATTAAAATTCTAAAAATTATATTATAAATGCATTGGTATATAAATATATACTTAAAAATACAAATAAATTCGAATTTGAAACTCAAACCGAAACTTACGAAACCGGAGAAACCATCCTATACGTAAATTTTTTTTCATGGTTGAAATTGAAACCGAAACTGAGTTCTCAAATCTTGCTCATTACTAGCTACACTTTTTATTCCCATGACAAGAGGAGTTGCAATTTTTGCCGAGTTCCCATAGAATCACAAGAACCCAAGTTTTTAATAATGTTTCCATCTATTTTATTGACAGGTCTTTTATTAAAATGCACAGTTGTCACATCCTGCTTCTCGAAAACATGACAGTTTTATATGCAAAGCAGGATCTGCAAGTTATCGGTGAAAACAATATAATAGGTAAAGTCAGAACTGTACTCGCATACTTACTCTTATAATGTGTCCTACACAGTAAAGATTGAAACTTCCTCAATTTCCATGTCGACTTGTCGACACATAACAGAGCAACAAATACAATAAAATCATTTGGTTAGAAGTAAACTTACAATGATTCAAGTATGCTGTAAGGAACAACATGTAAAAATATGACTAAAGTAAAACAGTACAGATACATGTAAGCTACAATACAACAAGACTAAACAGCAGGCATATAAATCAAAATTGCAATGTTGATCTTTGTTTTATCAATGTTTTTGTTTATATGAATATAACAATTATACCAATCCTAGACTGTGACTCATACTGGAGAATATGATATGCAACCATGAGTCCACCTTGTACTACGAGGACGCTCACCAGACCGATTCTAAAACAGATACTATGAAGAAATTCTGGATCCATCCGACGATACTAGTATGAGTCTAACAGTTACTATGAAGGAACCTGGTTGGACAACAAAAATTGTGCTGGGTTCCATCTAATACGACCAAAAGTATGGCTCCAGTCGCACCCTACGCTCTTTAATATGAGTTATCCCAAATCGCATTGAGCCCGTATGTCAAGTGTAGTGTTGTTTAAAGCATACAATTTTCAATATCAAATTGAGTGTTGTTCAAGGGTTGTAACTAATGTCATTTGTCATGAATGTTCTTAATTATTTTGTGCAATAAAATGCTGTACTTCTAAATTCTTATTGTGGGGGGTTTACTTTAGCATGCTTCACATCATATAAGGATGAGACAAAATCTCCCAACAAGTATGTGTCCATGTGTTTAAGTTTCCAACTTGTTCAAATAGCCAACAATATGTCACACATGAGAGCAGTGTCCATTTGATTCAATATCACTTCTCAAGCATAGCCGCAAAACCTAAATATGCATCCTATTCTAATATCTGCTAAAGTTTTCTAATCAATTTCTTACTTAAAAGTAATTCCATAATGATTTAAGGGATAATGTGAAGTATTGATCTCAGAGTAGAACTCATTCTTGTACAAGAGTCAAATTTATCTCATCCATTTATTATAATTTTAGCCAAGTAATTTATCATGAAAATTCAAGTTGAAATTATCATGAAAATCCAAGTAATTTATCATGAAAACAGTCTCAAATTTATCACAGAAATTCAATTAAAGTTGAAATTAAATAAAATTGAAATTATTTATGCAGGAACTAAAATGAGCAAATTGGAATTAGGAATTTTGGAATAGTTCAGACTGCGGTCGCAGGAAAAGAAACAGGCCGAAACCGTATTGGGCTGCGAAGAACCGGCCCAACAGAACCAAACAAGACCGACAGGGACAACACATGTCGACATAGCAAGACGAATAGGAACATGGGCAAAGCCCACCGACACACTGGGTAAGGCAAGGTCATGGCCAAACATGAATAGAGGGACATGACACATGGCCGAACTGAAGCAAAGGCAAGGGCGGCGGCAGTCTGCATGGATGAGAAGGGCAGCATCGGGGGTCGCCGCAGAGACCAAAAACAATGGCCACACGGCTTCAGATTTATAGGGAAATATTCTCTCAAAAATTTCATTTCATCGTGTTCTTTGCTTGAATTTAACATCTTAAAATAGGAGAAAAATCCTAAAAATAATTCAAACTCAATCTCATGCCAAAAAAATGAATGACTAATTATTTCATGATTTTATTCAACAATTTGATAATTATCATGGCATGAGTGTTCAAAAAGATTATCAAAGATTCCATCTTTATCATTAAACTAGTAAAATCAAACAAAGATCTACAACCAAGGAATCAAAACCAAAATATCTTAAATTTATGTAAATTTATCGTGCACCGAAGAGGTAACATCGAAAAACCCATGAAGAACCCAATCGAACCTTGCCGTCTTGCCAAGATCATGGCTGCGGCTGCTCAATCGAGAGAATGTCGAAACCTTTGAGAAGAATCGAGCCCCTAAAAGAGATCGAAAGCACCCAAATCAAGGAAAGCCAAAATCTGAACTTTGAGAGGGAAATAGAATTTTTTACAAGTGAAAATTAGAAAACAAGAAGAAAGTTATAAGGAGAGAGCAGTTAAAGAGAGAGATGTGCGTTGATTTCACGCAAGGAGGGGGGTGATTTCACATGTAGCATGAATTCACCGAGCAGAGGAAACACACGGGTGCGATTATGAACAGAAGAGGTGGGGAGAGAGATATTTGCCGTTGATGAGGAGAAAATGGGAGGGATGAATGGTGGGCGTTTGAGAAATTAAATAGGGAGGCATGTGCTTTTGGGCCCAATGGAAAAATAAATGAAGAAAGCAAGAAAGAAAGAGGAAATGAAAGAAGAAGGAGAAGAGAAGGGGATGGGCCGTGCAGGCATGGGCCGAGGAAAAGAAGAAAAGAAAAGAAAAGAAGGAAAAGAAGGAAAAGAAAATGGTTAGATAAATATGAGAATAATAGTTATAACACATAGAGAAATAGAATATTATTTGAAAATAATGTACCCAAAAATATGGGCAATGACACCAGTTATTAGGAAATTTATATGCAGTGTTTGCATACTTAGTTTGTGTTGCTTACTTAGTTTGTCTAGCAAACTTTGTTCACATATCCTTTCTTGTGAACCATGTTTCTCCCCCATAATGTGGCAACGTCTTATGACTTGGTCATTTGACACTTGCTTTCATTAGTCTGCTTCTTTGATTAATTTATGAAGGAAAATGTCAGTGATTTGGTTATAATTATACTATATTGCAGTAAATGTGGGACTTTGGTCACTTGGTCATTTTTGAGATGATTGTCATCTTTCGTCTTAAATGAAAAAAAAATCCATCATATTAGCAACCGATCTTAATGACTTCGGGTGTGAAGAATTGTTTCCCCGGAAACACTAAAACACATTAGTAGCAAGTGGTATGCAGGGATGGGTAATAAGCAAATGATGTAAAACTAAGTAGCGATTGTTATTATATTTGTTTATTTATTTATATTTAATTTATGCTGCAGCTGCTACTAATATTGTCATCGTCATCGTCATTGTTATTGTTATTATTTTGTTGTTTGGTTTGTGCTGCGGGAGATCTGAAGCTTGGATTGCCTTGAATCACATCATGTTTTGATGCAATTGTTATTATTATTTAGGTGCTTCTCACACTATTGATTTTTTATAGAATTTCTGTTGTTGTTTGATTCTTTAACACCTATTAGGTTTGGTATGCCGAGTTTTATATAGATTGGTTATTCCTGCTAGGATGAGTAAGATGGGGAAGCAGGTAAGATCCATAGGGTCTTAGAATTATCTTGGTTAACATAGATAATCTAAAGGTTGAATAGAAAAGACCACTTCCCTGAATCTGCTCGAAATACTTACCATACGGAAATACTTGTCCACTTTCCCTTTTTTCCTAATTGAATCCCCGTACGAGATGGTGTATGAAATGTTTATCTCCATCTCTTGTTCATCTCTCTTTATAATACAACCACAAATTCTAGAAGGGGTACATGCTCTTCTCTGATGATTTTCTTGGGTTTCTGTAAATGGTTAATTTTGCGTGATCCAAGTTTTTTTAATGGTAGATCTCTTTTAGGTTACTAGTTGGATGGATCACAATCAATTGTT
Source organism: Scilla litardierei (assembly GCA_030789695.1). NCBI lineage: Eukaryota > Viridiplantae > Streptophyta > Magnoliopsida > Asparagales > Asparagaceae > Scilla > Scilla litardierei. The sequence goes on from CM061135.1 coordinate 30,046,519, forward strand.
CGCCTATCTGTTATGCGTTTAGTCATACCCTTGTTCTAGGTTTCATAGTCCTAAATTCCTAATGAGTTTACAACTTTTTTGAAAATTTTCTTAACAAAGTAGGAATCATGATCTTCACGGGATTGTATTTTCTTGAGTGATGAATCCCCTATTATAAAAAGAATTTATTACGTGAGAAGTAGGGTAAGAAGTAGGATATCCTCGTGGATCAATTGAATGGCCTAGAAGCAGGAGGATAATTCTGATCATTTGGTATTGGTAGCAACACCAGGGTGGGTGCATCTAGACTCCATTTTAGATACAGTCAGTTGACCTATCCATGATTCTTGCAGTTGTGGATGAATTGGGCTGGAGAATATCGGATCCGCAGCAAGAGACATGGGCTTGATTATGATTTCATTTTTTTCAAGTAGTATTTATTTAAACAATTGGTATACATTGACTTTGCCCGACTTCTTATTGTGTACATTTTGTTTGACTTTTGGCACTTCTATTTATGGCCAATCAGTGACATTGATAGAAAATGCTATGGTTTTGATGGAAGAAATTTGGAGATTTGGGGGAAAGATTAGATTTAGATGAAAGCCGAAAATACATGATAACTCGGCCTCAATTAGAGAGGAGGACCGTTCTGCTAGCTTTGATTCAAGATAAAGCTTAACTTTTCTAAGATCTACTTTAGTCTACTCCTAGTATTGCTTTTTATTTTTGAAAAACACCCAAGATGGGGGTGAATAAGGTGTATGACACACATACAAATTAACACAAGATCAGAGTAATGCAAAGCACAAATTTTTAATGGAGTGGCCTCTCGCCTAGGTTCCCTACTTCTGCTTCGACGTCTCCATGAGGATTTACAATTACAGCCAAAAGGTAAACTTGATCACTCTTGTGGGTGTTGATTGAATTGTACAAGATATCATTTAAGGAATTTAACGCTCAACGATAGCCTCTAAATGAAGCTATTCTAAAATACAATCTTACACCAAAAATAATCTCATTGATCAAATACAAGGAATAAATTTAGAGAAACATCACTGTGATGTAGATCGTGTCGTGATGATCGTATATGTGCAAACTGTTCTTCAATCTGACATCTGTAGAGAAAGTTATGAACTTTTCAGCTTGACTTGTGCAAATCTTCTTCTTCCTCCTCCTTTGGATCAAGCTTCAAACAATTAAGGAGAAAGGAGGGATGGCCGGCAGATGAAAGCTTCTTAAAGGTATGTCCGGCTATAGGCTTGCTCAATGAAGAAGAGAAGAATTCCAATGAGATGGCTTGCTAGGGAATTGACGAGGAATTCTAGATTTTATCTTTGAAGAGTGAGCCGTCTTGTGTGCGCATAAAGGAGAGGGGATGCAGCCAATACTTATATATGATTTGTAAAAATCCTAGAAAATAGAAAATACCCTCAGCTAGGTCGGCTAGGCAAATCTGTAACGACAAGTCGACTCGGCCTTGGAAGCTAGTCGACTAATAGGCTATTAGTCGACCAGCCCTAGAGCATTAGTCGACTACTATAGACTGTCACAATTTTTAGAGAGTTGGCTAGTCGATTAGCTACAATGTCTAGTCGACTAATGACTCTAATATGTGAATTTTGCCTTGTTTAGCTTCGTTTTGACCTAAAACATACTTAATACACATACTAGTAGCCATGATACTTGTTTGGCATCATTAAAATCAAAGTTTTGGCCTAGTTAATGGGCTAACTAGTCCAACAATCTTTACGTTTTTTATGATGACAAACAAGGATAGAAAATTGAGATAAAAATTAAAATATAGAGCTATGTCAAAAACACATGCACATGATCTGAACATAATACGATGCTCACCCTATTTATGCGCTCTCATCAATTTAGTAACACGCTCCCCCTAAGTCCATGCATATCTCAACTTCTACAACTATCTATCTTATGATTTTATGCTTCCCTTAGATACATACAATGCTCTCAAATTTTTTCAAATTTTCTATTCCTCGCCCCCTCTAGACATTAATCGAAAAGGATATCTATGAAGGAAAATCATCAATTACATTGAGATAGCTAAGGAAAAAACATGAAACATGCTTGCATATTGAAGAAACACGAAATTGACTATGATGTTCACATTTAAGTGTACTCTCACTAACTCAAAATATGAATAATGTTATGATCATCGAAAGCATACATTCATTACCCAAAGATAAAAAGAAGATATCTTTATACAATATATTTCAACAATTGGAAAATGCTTCGAGGACAAAAAATTTCAAATCCTAAGATTGTCTTATACAAATTTTCTATATGGATCTCTTTGGAATAATTATCAAGCATATTGTATGGAGACAACCAATATATGATACCATGATAATAAATTTCGGGTCCTTTATAGTTGAGGTGCGCTAAATGGTTACGTCATCTATCACAATCATGCGCATTGCTCAACACACCCCCGAAATTTGGTCATTAGCTGCCGGTATCAAAAAGATTTGGCATATATCTATTTTGCTTTTGCTTTCTTTTCCTTTTGCCAAAATTCTTCTTTTTGTTTATATTATTATTATTTTCACGTCTCAGAATAGTGACGCATGAAGGCATCTACATATTCGACTCCTACTTCTCAATTGGCCAAAAAGAATCATATATATAAATGTAGAGACAATCCAAGATTCAGCCTCTTTTGATTCCAATCACCATCCATCTATTTCCATAAATCATATTTACTTAATCAACTCATTAAGTTCAAACAATTTAGCATGATAACACTTAACACTCAATCATTCATAATTCAAGTATGTGGATTCTTCATTAATATGAAACATCATCATTAAAATCATTTTTAATGTTTTTAGTATTTTTTAACAAGTTTCATATTAATTACTCATCAAATCTCAATTTCATCGATGATGGACAAGCATGCATGGACAATAGATGCAATAGCCTATAATGGCATGATAAAGTGAGCAATGTGTAAAGGCTAGATACGAAGTTTAAGCATGCGTATGTGCATAGCTAAGCGTGTTAATGCTCAACTAACGATATAATCCCCAATTCCTTTCGAATAAAACAAAATTGTTTTTGATCTAGGGGTTTGGTGAAATTATCCGCTAATTGTGTCTCGGTATTAACATATTCTAAACTCTAAAGAGATATCTTTCTTATCAACGCAATCTCTAAGGAAGTGATGATGAATATCAATTTGCTTAGTCTTAGAGTGTAGAACTTGATTTTTAAATAGATTTATGGCACTCAAATTATCACATCAAATTGTTGGTTGAAAAGTAAGACCGTAATATCCGAGGTTTGTCTCTTCCATAGAATTTGAGCACAACATCCCGTCGAAACTTATTCGGCTTCGGTTGTACTCAATGCTATAAGTTTTGCTTCTTGGAAAACCAAGAAACTAGAGACATACCAAGTAGTTGGCATGTGCCACCTATGCTCTTACGATCGGTTTTACTCCTGCAAAGTCTGCATCGCAATATCCAACAAGCTCAAATGATGTGCAATTAGGATACCATAAACCAACATCTAAAGTTCCATTAACATACCGAATGATTCGCTTCACTAAAGAAAAATGAGACTATACATGACATGATTGAAACCTAGCACATAAACATACAATAAACATTATATTGGGCCTACTAGATGTCAAATATAAAAGGTTACCGATCATAACTCGATACATGCGCTCGTCCACTTTCTTTCTCTTTCCATCATTGTCCACTTTTGCCGTCGTCGCCATTGTGGTGGAACATTTTTCGCATTCTCAAGTCCAAACTTCTTTATTAACTCCCTTATATACTTCTATTGGTTGATGAATATGACGTTCTCACATTGTTTGATTTGCAATCTAAGCATGAATGTGAGTTCTCTCATCAAACTCATCTCAAATTCTCTAGACATACACTTAGCAAATTCCTCACAAAGGAAATTATTTGTGGCATAAAAAATAATATCATCCACATAAATTTACACTATAAGTATCCACATAAATTTACACTATAAGTAGGTCTTTAGTTTGATGTTTAACAAATAAAGTTTTATCTACCTTTCCCATGAAAAGATTATTTTGAAGCAAAAACTTGTTTAGTCGCTTATACCAAGCTCTATGAGCTTGTTTGAGCCAATATAAAGCTCGTTTAAGCTTAAAAACATAATCCGGGTGAATGGAGTCTTCAAACCCATGATGTTGTTTGACATAGACTTTCTCAGATAAAACCCCATTAGCACTCTTGACATTCATTTGGTAGAGTTTGAATTTCCTGAAACTAGCGAATGCTAAAAGCAGCCGGATTGCTTCCAATCTCGCGGCAGGAGCAAATGTTTCATTAAAGTCTATTCATTCTTCTTGGTTGTTTCCTTGGGCAACTAGTCTATCTTTATTTCTAATCACATTGTCTATCTTGTCAAGTTTGTTTCTAAATACCCATTCAGTACATATGGTTGTTTGGTGTTTGGGTTTGGGAACAAGTTCCCAAATTTGATTTCTTTCGAATTGTAACAATTCTTTCTGCATTGCCATAATCCAATAAGAATCTTCCAAAGCACTTTCAACATTCTTAGGTTCTAAAATAGATATGAATGCAAAGTTAACCTTCAAATAAGAGCTACTTCTAGTGTGTATACCTTCCGCGGTGTCTCCAATGATTTGGACCTTAGGATGATCCTTTGCAGATCGCCAATCCTTTGTAAGACCATGTGATGATGTAACTTCCGCCTCCTCCCTTGGTGCACTATCATCGATGTTTGCTTGTTCATTTGAAATTGCTTGTGTTTATATCCAACCTTTCAATTCACCTACAATGTCTGAAGATTTTGTAGCGCTATAAGATACATCAATAACACTTTTTTCATCAAATTACACATGCACAGTTTCTTGGATAGTAAGGATTCTTTTGTTGAATACTCGATAAGATTTGCTATGTAGTGAGTATCCAACAAAAATATCCTCATCGGATTTAGAATCAAAATTATCCAAGTTATCGATTACTTTCAATATAAAGCACTTGCATCCAAATGGTTTAAAATGTGATAAGTTGTGAGTCAACTCTCTTTAAAGCTCATACAGTGTTTTCTTTAAAGTGGGTCTAATGGACACACGATTTAAAATGTAGTAAGATATATGTATGGCTTCGGACCAAAAAAATATAATGGCAATTTATAGTCATGAATCATGATCCCAGCCATCTCTTACAAAGTATGGTTTTTCTTCTCAACCACACCATTTTGTTATGGTGTCATTGGGAGTTGGAACAGAAAAATTATGAAAATGTCCATTTGAAGAACAAAAATCATCAAAGCTAGAATTCACAAACTTTCCACCATGATCACTTCTAACTTTGACGAAGGAAAACCCTTTTTTATTTTCAACTTTTTGCAAAATATTTTAAAAACATCAAATTTTTTATGTTTGCGTGTAAGAAAATAGACCCAAGTAAATCGTGAAAAATCAGCGACAATGACGAAGCAATAGGTCCAAATAAATCCGATTGTATTAGTTGTAATGACTTAGTTGTAACACTGTTTTTAGGGTTGAAACTACTTCTACGTTGCTTACCTAGTTGGCATGTATTGCAAAGTTTGTCCCTATCAAAATTTATTTGAGGTAAACATCTCACAAGTTATTTACGATCAAGCTTTGAGATTAGGTCCATGGCGGCATTGGCTAATCTTCGATGTCATAACAAACTAGTCTCATGTGATGCAACTAAATATTTTAGATTATTTGAATCATTAAGTTTGATAGTATAGATGCTATTGTGTGATGTGCTTTTAAAAAGAATCTCATCATCTTTTAAAATGTGTACTTCATTCTCAAAGTGCACCTTAAAGCATACAGAGTAAAGTTGACCCACCCTTAATAAGGTATATGCTAAACCATTAACAAGATTACCATTTTCAATAACAATGAGTGGATGCTTACCAATGTTACATTTTCCCAAGATTTTGCGATTCTTTCCATCGCCAAGAGTTAACATCCATACATCTTTCCTGGATAGCGATGAGAAGAGGAATTCGTTGCCAGTCATGTGATTGGACAACCAGTATCAAGGTACCAAGTGTTATCATGTTGTGCTTGAAGATGCACTACAAAAGATGATGCACCTTTTGATAACCATTTCTTGGATACAGAATTGTTAATACATTGCTTTGAAAGTCATATATAATATTCAGGATAATAATGTGCAAAGAAATCATAAATAACATGTCCTTTTCTAGTGCAATGAAAACAAGTAACATTGGAGTGCTTATTAGTTGATGACATGTGATCCTCATTCATGCAAGATGGAGTGTTTACATGTCTAGAAAATTTCTTCTCCATGATCTTCCTAGATTTCTTCTTAGATTGTTTCTTTTTGAATTCTAGACCATGTTTGCTAGATTGATTGTTAAGACCATTCAACATTTCATCGTTACTCCTTTGGATACTAATGAATTTTTTATTAAGGTGCTAAGATTTTGATTTTGATTTTCTAGTTTTTTAATCCTAGCGTCATACTTTATCTCTTTTTTGCTCATATCTAATTCACTAGCAATATTTTTGCCTTTAATTAAATTAGACCTATTTTTCTCAAGTTCTAATTTTTCGGCATAGCTAGAGACCTTTTGATTTAAAATTTAATTTCTGAGTCTTTAGAATTTAAAGTGCTATTTTTCTCTTTTAAGTACTGGGCTAAATTGGAGTGATCACGCTCTAACTTAGCTAATTTCTTATTAGCATCTTCTAATTTCTTATAAGGCCTATTAAAATTGTTGTCGGGCCATGGAAGGCCCGCCCAGGGCTCGCGTGCCCAGGGCTCGGGTGCCCCCAAGCAGCCTGTCGCGGGTCCGAAGGCCCCTGGGCGGGCTCGCCAAGGGGCTGATGTGCCATTGGCGGGGGCCACCGCCCCCGTCGCTTCTTCCATGCACAGATACTTGCTGTTCGGGTGCAGATTCGTATCAAAGTTGATGTCTTCTCTCTTTATGGTTCAAAGGTGGTGCCTTTTATCGCAGATCTGCTCGGAGTCGTCGTCGGCACCCATATCTGAAGGCGGATCCCCATTGGATGGATATCCTCATCAAAGAAGACGATCTATTGCTTGCCCTTGTCCAAAGATGCTGCCCTTTGCCCTGAATCTGTGCTGTGGACCTCATCTTTCTTCAGATCTAGCTTCGAAGCCCATCTCTAAGGGGAGGGTGGTGATTGACCTTCGAAATTTTCTCTCATAATTGGAGGCTCGTCGTTTCAAATAGTTGCTTCATCGTGGCTTCAAATCTATCCATCGTGTTCAAGAGGGCTCAAAAGCATCCACTTTTTTCACTGTCGCCATCCGGATCTATGCTTTGATACCATTTTGATAGGAAACGCTAGGGTTTTGGTGGAACAAATTTGGGTATTTGGGCGAAAGGTAAGATTTTTATAGATGAAAACGAAAAATACAAGATAACTTGGCCTCATTTAAAGAGGAGAACCGCTCTTTTAGCTTTGATTCGAGATAAAGCTTAACGCTCCTAAGGTCTACTTTAGTCTACTCCTAATCTTTATTCTTCTTCTCTCAAATTCAACATATGCCACTAGCACTAATCCCTCCCTCACTATATAAATGACTAATTTTTCCATAATTACAAAAATGACCCCAGTGCCCAAAATTAAAGTTTACCACTCGGATAGCAATTCTAACATTTTGGTGGAAGAAATTTGCGGATTTATGGGAAATGTAAGATTTTTATAAATGAAAACGGAAAATACAAGATAACTTGGCCTCAATTAGAGAGGGGGACCGCTTTCCTAACCTTTAATTCGAGATAAAGCTTAACTCTTCTAAGATCTACTCTAGTCCACTCCTAACCTTTCTTTCTTCTTCTCTCAAATTCAACATATGCCACTAGACATAACCCATCCCTTGCTATATAAAGGACTAATTTGTTCATAATTACAAAAATGCCCCTAGGGTCCAAAATTACAAGCTTGCCACTCGGATAGCAGTTCTAACAGACATCCTTTTTTGTGTCACTCGGTGGAGTACACGAGAGATTCTAAATATGTTTTGAGTGGCAGCATTAGGCATTTGTGCCTTTGTTTTCTTAAGCTAAAGGCCATGAGATTTATGCTAGGAAATGTCTTAATTTTTCTGTTTGGAGTTTTGGAATACATGCTGAATGGAGAAGTTATGTATGATAACGATCATGATTTCTTGTTCACTTTCATATTAATCAAGTATACATTTATTTCTCTCATTTTCATTATTTTTCCCTTTAATCCAGATGAATTTTTGAGCAATCTGGGATGTTAGTTTTCTTTCAAAAGTTATTTAGGATCCAATCCTTCATGTCTGGTCGCTGTTACACTAGTTTATTGCATGGGCTAAAAATAATTAGCTTAAATATTTAAAATATAATAAATATAATACATTGGGCTTACCTTTGTTAAATAGATAATTCATTCATAGAAGTGATGATGAGAGGAAGGGTGTTGATGCAGAATGGAAGGGAGAAAGATGTGATGATGAGATTGGGTAAATGACCAAGGATATGACGTTAGGATTATTACTGTAGTAATTTGCTCGTTCTTGAAATTTAAAATGCAGTAAAATATATATTAGCGGACGACCATCTACTAAAATCGCAAACATGTCCCATGCAAAAATATGCTAGCTAATCAGTTGTGGAGGAGTGTGGATGATAAAATTGATATGCCTAACTTTCTCGAAGCGGCATTTCCAAGCGAAGTGATATCATATGATCACCATGTGGGTCAAACTTTGCCTCGAATTGTAGCTTCATCTCATGAATATGATTTAACTTGAACAACATCTTTAGTCTTGCGTCTGGGTTAAGTTCGAACTTTGACTGTGACTTTGATAGACCCTGCGGGTCTATACCGCCGCACCCATGGGCCCAAGCCCATGGCCGCCGGCCTTAGATTGTGCGCGCGCGCCTCCTTTCCCAAGGAACCCTAGTTTTTATTATAAATAGGAGGGTTAGCAGTCGCTTGTATTTTTATGCTTGATGAATGATATTTTCTCTCGAGCGTCTTTAGGTTAGATCTTAGATTAAACGAGTGCGGACGTCCTCTTCGGCGTCTTGGGAGGAGTGCACACCTCTTTTGCGCTCAAATATCTTGTTCTTCTTTATTATTTTGCTATAACAATCGAGTCTTTTGTTGGTTCCTAGCATTTTGGTATCAGAGCACATGACGATCCATGGCGGTTTCGACAAGATCGCAAGACAAAATTGAGGCTTTAGAGGCAAAATTTACAAGCGAAATCGACGGGATCAAGAAATCGTTGGCGGCAAACGATGAATCCATGGCAAAGTTGACGGCTTCCATCAACCAATTGGCGGAAAATCAAGCGAAGTACGACGAACAATTCGCGCAATTGATGGGAACCCTAAATCAATTGGCGACGAACAACAAAGGGGAGGGAAACCCTAAATCGGGGAAAAAGGCGGCACCTTTGAAGAAAGAGAAGGAAAAAGAGGAGATTTTTACCCAAAATCAACCCTATTACATGGAGGAATTGGACGAGGAAGACGACCAATAGCCATGGAAGGTCGACTACCGCTAGGAGGTGCGGCGAAAGACGGTGGAGAGCCAAAGGGAGCAACACGCCTACGACGAGCCACGACTGAACCCCCAAAACATCCAGGGGGTTCGGCCGCTGCGGGAAAGAGGCGTGGGCCCTCCCTCGCCTGCGGCGACCTCCGGCAGGGGGGCCGGGCCCTGCCGGAGGTCGGCTGGGTCCGGCGAACTCGCCGGACCCCCGGCAGGGCCCTTCGGCCCTGCCGGAGGCCTGGCGAGGCCTGCAAGCCCTCCGGCATGGCCGGAGGGCCCCTACAGGAGCCTGCCAGGGGCGGGAACCCCCCTGGCAACCGCCCGGGGATGCTTCCGGCGAGTCCCGCAGAGGGCGGGAACCCCCCGGCAGCCGCCAGGGGGGTGATGCTCACGGCCAGGGCCGGGGGGTTTCGAGCACCCCAGACAGCGGACAGCGGTAGAGGGGGGTCGCGGACGATTTTGGGAGGCTTTTTCGACCCTTCGGAGCGTCGGACAGCAGCTGAGGACCCGTTCTACGAAGACGAACGCGGGATAGATCATTATTTTGACGGCAGGGGTGGCTACGAGGCGGAGTTTGGCGATGATGCAGGTTGAGACGATTTTGAGGGCCGACGGGGATATTACCGTGGAGACTATAGGGGTCGTGGAGGAGGGCCACCTAGGCATTACGAGACTCTGGACGAGAGGAGATAGCACTACCGTCCGTCCGCATCACAGAGAGGAGGGGAGGCCCGAGCAGGGGCACTTTGGGGGAGAATGCAGGGTACGGAAGCTGACGATGCCGCTATTTTCTGGTGAGGATCCGCATGCCTGGCTGTTCACCGCAGAGAGATACTTCGCAGCACACCACATGTCCGAGGCACAGAAGCTGGAGGCGGCAACCATCTGCATGGAGGGGAGAGCCTTGGGGTGGTTCCAGTGGAAGGAGAGGAGGCAGCAGATCAGGAGCTGGGAGGAGCTAAAGGACCTGGTGCTGGAGAAATTTAGAGACCCCCCGTCTGGGGAACCTACACGAGCAGTTGTATGCCTTCAGGCAGGAGGGGCCGGTGCGGAAATACATCAAGAGATTTGAGATACTGACAAGGCGAGTACATGACGTGTCTGACGAGTCACGGGAGGGCACCTTCTTAAAGGGGCTGCGAACCAGCCTTCGAGCCGCAGTGAGACCCTACAAGCCCAGGTGGCTTACAGAGGTCATTGAGATGGCGCAGATGGTAGAGGACTCCGAGACTGAGGATAGGAGAGGCGGTGGCAGCAACAGTGGGCAGATACAGCGGGCCACCTCGGCTGGAGCAGGCGGAGCGGGGGTCACTACTGAGGCAGTTCAGGTGGGGCTTGAGAAGACGGGGGAGCAGAACAACCCACCACCGGCTGGGAGCCAACTCCGGAGGATGATCGATGCTGAGATGAGGGAGAAGAGGCAAAAAGGGCTTCTTTTTCAGATGCGACGAGCGCTTCACTCTGGGATACCGCTGTGTGGATCGAAAGCTGCAAGTGTTGATAGCAGAAGCAGACGAGAAAGATGACGTGGATGACGAAGGGATCGGAGGGGAGGACGACTCCCACTCGGAGTAGCACCGCTGGCACTTACATGCACCACCTTGAGGACAAAGTGGCTCTTTGGGGGAAGTATTGATAGACCCTGCGGGTCTATACCCGCCGCACCCATGGGCCCAAGCCCATGGCCGCTAGCCTTAGATTGTGCGCGCGCGCCTCCTTTCCCAAGGAACCCTAGTTTTTATTATAAATAGGAGGGTTAGCCGTCGCTTGTATTTTTATGCTTGATGAATGATATTTTCTCTCGAGCGTCTTTAGGTTAGATCTTAGATTAAACGAGTGCGGACGTCCTCTTCGGCGTCTTGGGAGGAGAGCGCACCTCTTTTGCGCTCAAATATCTTGTTCTTCTTTATTATTTTGTTATAACAATCGAGTCTTTTGTTGGTTCCTAACAGACTTGTGTTCAGGCTCTAACTTATGCACAGAAACTAACTTGAGCTAATATTCTAGTTAAGGCTTAAGATCTGTTTTGATGGCTTTGCTTGTCGCCATTGCTCTCGTACTTGAGATCTGTTTTGATGGCTTTGATTGTCGCCCTTGCTCTCGTACTTAAGATCTGTTTTGATGGCTTTGCTTGTCGCCCTTGCTCTCGTACTTTTCTAACTCGGGTATATCCTTGAAAAATTCTTCAAATTTTTGACCGATTTCAAATTTTGAAGTTGATATCGGTGGATGTGACTGATCAATATTAAAGCTTTCTTTCATTAAGGACTGTCACAAACAATCTTGGCCATGCTTTAACTGCTAAGAATGAGCTTTACCAGTTAATTTATGCTTAGCATATCTATAATTGTTTGAAAATGAACATTTTATAAAATTTCTCAACTTTCATAATTTTCATGATCACAAATCCTTGAAAAGTAAGGACAGTTAAGAATAGATCGAACTTAGAAAATCATGTTCCGTGATGGCAAAAACATTGAGAAGACTATTGTGATAATGAATCTCGTAATAGTTCATTGAAATCTATTAAAAAGTTTAAAAATATATTCAAAATAACTTACGATACCTTAAGAGAAATAATGAATCAAGCTGACCTGAAATTTGTTCCAACTGCTTGAAAATTAGGCTTGAAACAGTTTCATTACCAAATATAGAACCATGCGTAAAAATCAATCAGCTGAAATCCACTTGAAAATCCTTGAAAACCCCAAAATGTTACTGTAGCACACTTATCTTGTAGTAGCTAGTTGGGACTGCACTGTGACACATGTGTTGGATCTGTATCTAAACCTGAGGGTGAATATGCTACTAAAAATTCTTCGAAAACACAGGCAGTTATCAGCATAAATAATCAGATGCAGAGAAAATAAAGACAATCACAGAGTGTACATATAGATTTACCCTGGTTCGGTCTCACCAACGACCTACTCCAGCCCTAGAGCAGATACTAGTATTAATATGTCAAGGGTACAACTAAAGCATTACGAGCACCGACTCTACGCTCACCAAGTTCGTATCGCGCTCACCAAAGTGCCAAACACTATTAATCTAGTAAACGATCTCTCTTGATTAGCACCGACTAGTCAAGACCTTCTTATCTAGCACCGACTAGACAAGACCCCAAAAGAATGAATAAGTAACATACAAAGATCAACACACCAATACACGAATATAAATAAATATGGAGTTCAGAAAAGCTCTGTTCATGTAGATGTCGTCGTCTCTGTCGTTCAGCGTTGGTCAGATTTGGTCTGACAAGATGTAGTCGTCTATCTCAAGTCCTCTCAATCATCAGCTCAATGTTGCGGCCTCCAAGTCTCTGTGGCACCCCTCAAGATGTTGCGGCAATGGAGGAAGGAGGAGATGCTCTTGCTTGCGGCAATGGAGGGAGAGAAGATACAAACTTGCGACTTTGGATGAAGAAGACCTCCATTGCTTTGAAACTTGCGACTTTGAGAGTTCCCCTTAGTCAACAATTGCGGCTTGAACTTGCTCATTATGAAAGTTACGGCATGGCTATCTTGTACTCAAAGTTTGCGGCTAGTCATGTTGGTCCTTGGAGAAAAGTTACGGCAATGTAATGGGATCAAAAACAATTCGACATGAAGCTGGAGGAAGAGGTGCTTGCTTCTTGGAACTTGAGAGGTTGAAGTCAAATATTGCAGCTACAAGGGAGGAGATTTGCTTTGCATGAAAGTTGCGGCATGGGAGCTTGATGATTTGAATTGCATGAAGACACAAGTTGCGGCAATGGAGTTTCCCTTGGTCAAAAATTTTGGCTATGCAAGATTTGCAAGGGTCAACAATTGCGGCTAAGACTCTTGATGAAAGCTTGATGTGTAGAAGGGAGAGTATTTGCTTGAAGCTTATGGCATTGAAGAGGGTAATGCAAACTTGTGTTTTGATGTTTTGGCTGCATCTAGTTTCTTGGTGTTTTCCGCATGAAATTCCTCTCTTTGGAGAGGGGTTTATATAGGAGAGGGAGAAGATCATTGTCTCATGTAGAATCCCATAAAACTAGGACATAGGATGGAATCCTAACTAGTATAGGATTTGAAATAATCATATGGAAGATCTCTTCTATTCACAATAGGATATGGAGTTTGAATTTGAATGGCAATAGGATTTGAATTTGAATGGCAATGAGATTTGAATTGGATCTCATTTAATTATAAATTGATTTGCATGAGATTTGGTTCAATCACTTATGATATGAATGAGATCTCTCCATGTTTTTCCATCTTTGACCAAGTCTTAATATGTGTAGTAAGGATTTGGTTCAACCACTTTTGATATAAATGTGATCTCTCATTGTCTCTCCATCTTTGAACAAGTCTTCATTTGTGTAGCAATTTTCTCCATCACTTTGACTAGGTCATCCTTTGAGTATTTATGAGATTGCCACTCCTAAAAACACTTAGCACACACATCAAATTGTTCACACACGTTTGTTATCATCAAACACGAAGTCGTCGATCGTTGTATCCAACTACACGTATCCAACGATCTCCTCATTTTGATGATGACAAACCAATATAAGATTTGAGCAATACCGATTCAAATAATATCATCGTGACATGTGTGTGTGAAGTGTGCATGCTCCCCCTATATTCATGCTCCCCATTGAACATATATTCATTAAGCACATTATTCACATATTCACTTCATTAGGCACATTAAGCATTAAGCGCATCATTCAACCAAATCTTCTCAATATTCTCCCCATTTTGTTATCATCAAAAGTGTACAACGAAGTCAATGTCATATCACATGCAACAAGAGAGTATTATAAATTATAGCAAACACTTGCATGTAGTCATTCTTAGAATAAACAAGTCAAATCAATGAAAATTATAACGACTTCTATACCATCGTGTAAGTGTGATGATTAAACATTGAAGAACATATGGAGAACTTTCAAGAAATTCAACCAAAACCAATCCACTTTTCCATGTAACATGATATCATCTAGGATTGATTTTTCACATCTCATTAAAAATGAGTTCAAGTTACCACACCCAAAAACATAGCCTATGAGGACTCTTAGATGTGGGGCATCATTGCTTGACGAGTATAACACTAACACTAAAGTTTACACTTAAAACTTATGTTGGATACTCATGGGTAGTGTCGTTGCCATGGATCTTATCCATTTTTCATACGGAGCTCTTTTCTTTCTTTTTCATATATATATATTCAATTCAATTCTTTGAGCTCTATTTTTTATCCACGGCAAGACACATCATATTACTTAGATTTTCAGTTATTTTTCATCCTACATTCACTTTCCAATATTTCATAAAAGATATCTCCAAATGTACACCATTTAATACTTGTGGAAGTGAAAGTGTAGGTGTAGAAGTCGAATTATTCTAATCATTGAATATGTCATGGTTATTTAGAAAATCAAACATGCACATGTAGCTATAACAATAATACATCAATTTCTACATGAATATGAATATCATTCATTATTATCAATTTAATGATTCAAAAAGAAAGATACACATTAAGCACCATTTTTATAGCTTTTTGTATTTTTCATTTTTGTTTTGTGTTTATCAAGAACTAAAGCTTCCTAACAGATGAACTAGCACACTAACAAAAACAAATCAAGCACACAAAAAGCTACGAAGGTATTCATTACGCTCAATCAAGAAAACATACCTTCGCGTTGTCGTTTGGCTAAGAAACATTTTAATGAAATTGCGACGTCCAATCCATAGTTCCTCGCCATCCCATCTAACCTACACGGAAGATGTTATGTGTGACCTTGGAATCCAACAAGGTCCACTCCCGTTAGTCATCAAACTCTTAGGAACCCAAATTTGTTTAAACTTTATGTTTTTGTTCCTATATTTGCAATAATAAGAAGTATGACCAACACAACCACATGTAAAGCACTTTGCATGAATATTTCTCGCTTTTGTTGTCTCATTATGAACTTTCTTATATTTTGACTTTTTGATACGATCCGGTAGATCGTATATTTTGACTTTTTGATACGATCCGGTAGATCGTATAAGCAAATCGATAAATTTAAAAGTGGAAAATGTAAAAGGAGGATTTTTAATAGGATAGAAATGCAAAGAACTACAATAAATGGGTTTCCTTCGAGACGAAACCCTATCTCCTAGCTTTGAATGTCGGATCAAAGCCTAAGAAACTTCTCTACGATGCCTAACAAGTTCTTCACAAATCAAGCATAAGAAAATAACAATGGCGGCTAGCCCTAATAAATAGAAAAGTGGGGATTTACTAATCTAGCCTGAAAAGACTAGAATACCCATGCAGCTACTAATCCAACTACGTGCGCCTCCTATGCCTCACGTATATCACGATAGGTGGTCCCGCATCCCCCATAGCCGTAGGGGTGGGTGCGTCCGCATCAATACACCCTAAAAGAGCCACATTGTCCTCAAGGTGGAACTCTGAAAACTGCTCCCTGACCACGTCATATGCCTCCCACGTGGCGTCACAGTCAGGTAGGCCCACCCAGTAGATCAGGACCTCCCTTTGCCGTCCCGACCCCTGACGAACTGCCCGCACATCCAGAGGCTCCATCAGTACCTCCATGTCCTCCGTAAGTGTAGGTGGCAGAGTAGACGTAGCTGACTGGTCCCCAATCGCCCTCCGAAGCTGTGACATATGGAACACCGGATGTATTATAGAAGAAGGTGGCAGGTGCAACCGATATGCCACCTTCCCAATCTTGGCCGCAATCTGGTATGGGCCGTGGTAGCGAGCTGTCAGCTTCTCATTCTGCCTCCGAGCTAACGTCTTTTGCATGTAGGGTCGCAGCTTGAGATATACCATATCTCCCTCCTGAAAGTGGACGTCCCACCGGTGGCCATCTGCCCGGGCCTTCATCACCTGCTGAGCCCTCAAAAGATGTCTCCGTAGCTCCTCCAACATAGCATCCCTATCTCCCATATAAGCCTCCACCTGTGACACCGGCGTCTGTCTGTCGCCGAAGCGAAGCAAGGACGGTGGATCTCGCCCGTAAAGGATCCTGAAAGGGGTAGTCCCTGCCGCTGAGTGGTACGACGTGTTGTACAAATACTCTGTCCATGTCAATCACCTGTACCACTGTCGAGGCGTCTCCGACGCGAAGCACCGTAGATAAGTCTCTATAGAGCGGTTCACCACCTCCGTCTGGCCGTCCGTCTGTGGGTGGTACGCCGTACTCCTCTTAAGCACCGTACCATGTACCCTGAAAAGCTCACGCCAGAACCCGCTCAGGAAGACCTGGTCCCTGTCGGACACTATGGATGCCGGTACCCCCGTGCAAGCGTATCACCTCCCGAGTGAACGCTGTGGCCACCGAGACCGCGGTGTAAGGATGCCTCATAGGGATAAAATGGGCATACTTACTCAAGCGGTCTACTACGACAAAGATCATTGTATATCCCTCTGAACGGGGCAGCTCGTCAATGAAGTCCATCGTGACATCCTCCCAGACCCTCTCTGGCAACTCCAACGGCTGTAGCACCCCTGCTGGTGCCATGGCCATATACTTGTGACGCTGGCAGACGTCACAAGCTGCTACTAATTGGGCAACGCTCCGCCGCATCCCGGGCCAGTACACCTCCCTAGCCATCCTCTGGTACGTCTGCTGTACCCCCGAATGGCCTCCAGTCGCTGAGCCGTGGAACTCCTGAAACAGGACTGGGATAAATGCTGAGGCCCGCGGTAGCACCAACCTCTCCTGGTAAAGCAGTCTGCGCCCCTGTAAGGAATACCCTGTCGGCCCCTCCTTTCCCTGCTGCAGCAACTCGCGGATCCGCCCCAGCTCATTGTCACTCTCCGCCTCCTGCAAAATAGGCTCCCAGTCCAACCACATCGGTCGCGACAGCGCCCTCAAGTCCACACTCTCCTCCCGGCGAGACAAGGCATCAGCAGCCTTGTTCTCTAACCCCGGCCTGTACTCGATGTCAGATCGGTACCACACCAGCTTGGACAACTAACGCTGGTGCTCCTCAGTAACGAACCGCTGCTCCAGAAGGTACTTGAGGCTCCGTTGATCCGTCCTGACCACGAACTCACGGCCCAACAAATATGGCCGCCACTTCGTCACCGCGAAGACAATGTCTATCAGCTCCCGCTCATAAACTGACTTCATCCATGCTCTAGCAGACATCACCTCACTGAAATAGGCTATGGGCCGTCCCTCCTGCATAAGCACCGTCCCAATCCATATCCCGACGCGTCAGTCTCTACCACAAAGGATATGCTGAAATCTGGCAAGGCTAGAACTGGCGCCGTCGTCGTTGCTACCTTCAAGGCCTCAAAAGCCTTGGTGGCATCTTCCCCCCCAATGGAACCCGTCCTTGAGCTGTTCGGTAAGGGGCCAGGCTATGGTACTCTACCCCTTCACAAACTTCCGGTAGTAGCCCGTCAGACCCAGAAATCCCCGAAGAGCTCGTAGTGTAGTAGGCACCAGCCAATCCAGCATAGACGCTATCTTCGACCTGTCGGTCGCCACCGCCTCTGCCGACACAACATGCCCCAGGTACTCGATCCGCGCCTGGCCAAAGCTGCACTTCTTCCGGTTGGCGAATAACTGCTGCGCCATCAACTCCCGGAAGACCACCTTCAAGTGGTCCAAATGCTCCCTCATGCTCCTGCTATAGACGAGAATATCGTCAAAGAAAACGAGAATGAACCTCCACAGGAAGGGCGGGAAGACCTTGTTCATCAAGGCCTGAAAAGTCGATGGGGCATTCGTCAAGCCGAACGGCATGACTCGGAACTCGTAGTGCCCCTCGTGGGTGCAGAAGGTAGTCTTCGGCACATCCTTTGGCCGCATCAAGATCTGGTGGTACCCTGCCCTCAAGTCGATCTTCGAAAAGATCGCCGCCCCATGTAGCTCGTCCAGCAGCTCGTCGATTACTTGGATGAGAAACTTGTCCGCGACAGTTTCCTTATTCAGCGCACGGTAATCGATGCAGAATCTCTAACTCCCGTCCTTAACCAGCAAAACTGGGCTCGAAAAAGGACTCACACTTGGCTGGATTATCTCAGCCTGCAGCATCTCCCGCACCATCCTCTCAATCTCGTCCTTCTGCACATGTGGATACTGGTACGGTCGCACACTCACCGGTGCTGCTTCATCACGCAATACAATCGCGTGCTCGTGCCCTCTGGACGGTGGTAGCCCATGCGGGTCCTGAAAGACCTCCTGGTACTGCTCTAGCACCTGCTCCACCTCTGCTGCAGTCTCATCCTGCTGCTTCTCCCCCTCAGCTGTCAGCCCGTGATACTCCACCAGGAACACCTCTCCCTCGTCCCGCAGCGCCCGAGTGATGGCCTTGAAGGCTACTAAAGAAAAGCAAAGGGTCGGATCCCCTATCAACACGACGGTCCGATCCCCATCCTGGAACTCCATCCTCAGAAGCTTCCAGTTTACCTTCATCTCCCCCAACTTCTTCAGCCACTGCACCCCTAGTATGATATCCACGTTGCCCAACTCCAATGGCAAGAAGTCCTCCATGATTTGTACTCCATGCAAGGTCAGGCACAGACCCTTGCAGAGCCACTTGCTCTCCTCCATCTTCCCTGTCCCCAGCAGTACGGTAAACTTCTCCAGGGTGATCAGCTGCAGCCCATGCCGCTCCACCACTCGGCTGGAGATGAAATTGTGGGCGGCCCCACTGCCTATCAGCATCGTCACCGCCGTGTCCCCTAGCTGCCCTGATAACTTCATAGTGTGGTTCGAAGTGAACCCCACCACAGAGTTCAGGGAAACCTCCGTGAAGTCTAGGTGAGACTTCTCCTCCTCTACTAGTGGCTCCTCAGGCTCCTCATCCTCACCCACGTACCCCTCCTTGTCGGGTACCATGGTGATATGAAGTAGGTGGCTCACACATCTGTGTCCAGGGGTGAACTTCTCGTCGCAACGGAAGCACAACCCATTGGCCTGCTTCTCCCCCACCTCTGCCTCCGTCATCCGCCGTCCGAGAGCAGCTGGGCGGCCCTCTCCTCGAGTCTCAGGTGCAGCTGTGGGTGCCCTCTGTGCAGCTGCTGCAGGGGTAGGGCGGGCACTCTGGTTTCCCCAGGCCCATCGTATCCTTCTCTCCTCCGCATGCTTCTCCTCCGCCTTGTGGGCCAGACGAAGGACATCCTCCAAGGTCGCCGGGCTCTGCATCCACAACTCCGCTCGTATGGAGGGCTTCAGCCCCCTCTTGAAGTTTTTGATCATCACCTCATCTGTCACCCCATTCATCCGGCTATTCAGCATCTCAAATCTCTCCACGTAGTCCCTCACTGCCCCCTCCTGCCTCAGGGCCGACATCTGCTCGTAGAAATCTCCCCCGCTGTCTCCTGGAATCGATCCACGATCAGTGCTGACAGCTCCTCCCAGGTGCGAAAAGGGGCCCGTGCTATCTTCCACCGGTACTATGCTAGTGCCTTCCCCTCAAAATAAATCCCGATGGCCTTCAGGACCTCCTGCTCCGTCAACCCCATCACCTGAAAATATCTCTCCGCTCGATATATCCACCCGTCTGGATCGGTGATTCGGAGTGAAAAGTGTATATTTATATCCCCTAACTACCCTCATTTTGTGCTAAAGATTAGGCTTAAACTTGCTCTTTTTAGGTATATTTTCATTTCATTTTAGGAGCTTACTCTCATTCTTGGCACAAAATATTGTTTTTATCGTCCTTATTGGCTTCCTACTTTTTTTTTCATATGCTCCTGCTATTATTGTAATCTTATCGCCATTTTTTGAGAATTATTTGAGCAATGAATTGTTTTATATGAATTTTGGGAGGTCAATATTAATTTATAATAGTCATTATATTAATTTTCTTAACAAATGGACTAATTTCTCCTTCTTATATTTTTCAGGTACTCTTGGGAGTCTTAGAGATTTTCCAGAATTTTTTGGGAATTTTCTGAGCATCCTAGGTATTTTCTACAATTTCTGGAAGGAGAAATGGGGGTTTAAAACCCATTTAAAAGGAAATTTAGAGGGGCGCCACGTGGCGCCAGGCTGCTTCACTATTGCGGGCCGCCGCTGCAATTTTTAATAAAAAAATTATAAAAAAATTCAATTTCAGCAGCCCGCTCTTGGAGCGGGCCGCTTTCAAATTTTTTTAAAAATAATTTTTTTTAAAAAATGACTTGCGTGCAGGCCGGCCCAGCTAGGGGTGGCAAAATGAGCCCGACCCGACCTGACCCGACCCGAACCCGGCATCCTAAACCGGGTATGGGTAGGGGCCAATACGGGTCAAGTAGGATACGGGTTGACCCGACCCGACCCGGATAAAATCTGGGTCGGGTATGGGTTTGGCATGTCAACCCGAATGACCCGAATTCGACCCGGTTTACTTTCTCTATTTATATAAAAACATTTATAATAACTTCAATACACAATTGCAATGGGGAGTTGTGCTTGTACGATTGAATTTTTGTCCTCTTCTTTAAGAGTTCTTGTATTCAATTCCCTTTACATACAAATTTTTAGTTAATTTCATTACTTCCGTTAATAAAATGGTAACGTTAATTTTACTTCATTAATGTCATCGGTGTGGTTTAAGCGACGAGCTACTGGAAATTATGCAACACTTAATAAATTGTCGGTGGATCTTAATAAATAGCTGGATATCGAAAAAGGAACAGTTGTGTATAAGTCAAATCTTAACCCGACGGGTTAACCCGAACCCGACCCGGAAATTTTCCGGGTCACCCGAACCCGACCCGGATTCAATCCGGGTCGGGTTAGGGTTTACCCCTAAACGGGTCGGGTCAAATCTGACCCGACCCGAACCCGAAGCCACCCGACCCGTTTGCCACCCCTAGGCCCAGCTGGCCAGCCCGCTCGCAATTATTAACGCGCAGGCGCGCGCTTAAAAGCAGCGGGCGGGTCGGGCGCGATTTCGCCCGACCCGCAAGCCCGACCGGCTGGACTTATGAAGGGGGCTGTGTGAATTTGAGGAGGAGATCGTTTATTTGGGATTTTTTCGGCCAGCAGCTGTCTCTTGGAGTTTTTTTAGGGCTTGGGTGAGGATGGAGGCCATGGGAGGATGATGGAAGCTTGGTGAAGGTGCTCAAGAGAGAGGGGGGCTTAATCTTAGAGAGATCTTGGGTGAAATCTCTCCGTTCCCTTGTGTATTTTGCATTTCTCTCTTTGTATTAAACTTGTGATGAATTTGTTTATAAATCTCATTTTGTTTAGTATGATTGAGTAGTGTTGTTTGGCTTGAGTTGTGATTCATTGTGGTTGGTTGTTAATTCTTGCTTTAATTTCCTCTTGCCCATTTTCATGTTAATGTTATGTTATTATTAGGGCACAATTTAATTGGCTAAGACCCAAGTGGGCACTCTTTGAGAAGAGACCATGTTTAAATTTGATTAGTATCATGATGATATATCCATCCCTATTGCTAATTGTTGTGTTCTTTAATGCTAAATTTTCCGATTGAGTGTCCTTAGCCGGATGATCAATTGAGTTATATGCGGGTAATTAGAGCTTAATTAACACCGATCCTAGTGAACCCACAACCCGTGCTTTCTCTCCTAGCTATCCTAAACCACATTTGGCTCTCTAACCCTACCCATTTAGGTTAGGATTTTGGTTTCACCACCCTTTTTCCCCCACTCATCCACCGTTAGCGATGTGGTTGTAACACGCTATTATCTTTCTTTATCGATCAAATTTGTGAATATAGAACGACTTGTCCCTGTGATTCGACCCGGTACTCACCGGTTATAAATTTATTGCATTGACACTCATACGCTTGGGAGTGGAAGGCGTGCCCCGTGCGCGTCCTCTCGTTCAACCAATCGGTGCCATCAAAGGTCGGCATCTTCAGCTTCATCAACTGCCGGTCCGCGTTGATGTCCCCCTGCTGCCCCCTATCTCCACCACGGTCACCTCCCCGACCCAAACCGCCACCCCTAGTCTCCATCGGGCGTCCCTCGTCAACCCCGTACAACTCCTCAGGCCACCCAGGTCTCTCCCATGCCTTGGGTTGATTGTGGTGCCCTGAAAACTCCAGTGGTCGTGCAAAAAGGGGCCTCGGCCCAGGGTGTGTAGTCTCCGTTCTCCAAAAATTGGCCGGCCGAGGTCCCAATAGCTGCTCCCATTGCCCATCCACCTCCAACTGCCCCTGAAGTTCCCTCAGAGTGGGGTATGAACCCCGCCACACCCCCAAAGGGTCGGGAAGGAGTCGCCGGGCCCCCGGGAGGGGCGACCCAGCCCGCCAAACCCCCAGAAGGCCCGGCCCAGCTCGTCGGGCCCCCGGAATGGCCGGGCGGCCAATCCGCTCCCCCGGATGGGGGCGCCGCATCTCCCGCACCCCAGGCGGGGGGTGCCGCCTGTCCCGCGCCCCCGTCAGGGGGGTGCCGAAGCCTCCGGAGGCCCCAACGGCCTCGCCCAGGCCGGGAAAGGCCTGGGTCTGGCCACCGGGGGCGCCGAAGCCCCCGGATGGCCTGGCGGCCTCGCCCAGGCCTGGGGAGGCCTGGGCTAGGCCGTCGGGCCCCTGGCAGGCCCTATCGGGCCTGCCGTGGCCTGAACAGACCTGCATGGGTCTGTTTTTGCGAAACAGCCCCGCGCGGGTCTAGGGTTGGCCGCGCCGTCACCCTCGCTTCTTCCGCGACGTCGCCTTGAGGTGGAAGCTCCTCCGTTGTCCGCGCTTGCTCTAGGGAGGCTGATTCTAGGGTAGAATCTCCCCCTTTTGGATCTCCTTGCCCCGATCTCCTTCTTTCGCCACCGTTAGGGCTTGCGGCATTGTCATCATCGTCGTTATCGCCTCTTTCAGATCTGAATTCGATCCCTTCAATTCTTGGAGATCTCGGCCTTGTTGCGCGGCGTCCTTCCTCATTCCCCGGAGTTCGATCTGGATGTCCTCTTGCGAATGGGCGTGATCCTTGATGGAATCCCCCACCGTTTTCTTCAATCCCTCGAACCGTTCTTCGATCTCTCGATTGAGATCCTCCCGTAGCCCTTGAATCTCCTCATCGATCAAATTCACCTTCGATCTAGTGCTTGTCGCCCTTGGATCTTAGTGCTCTGATACCAATTTGATACGATCCGGTAGATCGTATAAGAAAATCGATAAATTTAAAAGTGGAAAATGTAAAAGGATTTTTAATAGGATAGAAATGCGAAGAACTACAATAAATGAGTTTCCTTCGAGACGAAACACTATCTCCTAGCTTTGAATGTCGGATCAATGCCTAAGAACCTTCTCTACGATGCCTAACAAGTTCTTCACAAATCAAGCTTAAGAAAATAACAATGGCGGCTAGCCCTAATAAATAGAAAAATGGGGATTTACTAATCTAGCCTGAAAAGACTAGAATACCCCTGAAGCCACTAATCCCACTACGTGCGCCTCCTACGCCTCACGTATGTCATGATAGGTGGTCCCGCATCCTCCGTAGCCGTAGGGGTGGGTGCGTCCGCATCACTTTTCAACATGCTTCAAATCATATCCAAGTCCACGCCTATTATTGCCATATATTTGGTTTACAAGAATTATATCCAAAGATTGTTTCCCCACACCAAATTTCTTTATGGTCAATTCTAGGTTCGTGACTTTAGATTTCAAGTAGAGATTTTCGTTCATAAGCAAAGTGCATTTACTAATGAAAGCTTTCTTGTTTTCCTCTTTATTCTTTTTCTCATTTTCAGCTTTCTTTTCAAAATCAATCATTTTTCCTTTAAGCTCATTTTTAGCATGCACATCTTTTCAATAAGCTCCTTATTTTCAGTTTCTAGTTTAACCAATCTTTCTTTACACATGTCATTCTCTTTTAAAAAAGTAGGACAATTAAGGCATTCAATTTTATCATGCATGCTATATTTTTCTTTTTTAACAGATTAATGGTAGAATTGCATGCAATAATTTTATCTTTCATTTTATCAACTTCTTTAGACATGTCACAATTTTCTTGTTGCATTTCAAAGTTAGAATTTCTTAAGCAATCTACCGTAGATTCTAAATCTTCAATTTCATCTTGCATGCATTTACAAATTGTCAGAAGTTCAATTTTAGTGCTAGATTTTACTTCATCATGCTTTCCCATCAAGCAAAGGGAGGAGTGAGCAGTCTCCTCCTGAGTCTCATCCTCTCTATCATCGTCCCATGTTATTGCCAAAGATTTTCCTTTCTTCTCCGCAGTGTTATTCTTTTTGTGTGGGCAATTCCTCATAAAGTGTCACTGCTTCTTGCATTGAAAACATTGAATTTTATCAGTAGTATTCTCACTAATATTCTTAGACACACAAGCATCATTTTTATTTAAGAGAACTTTTCTTCCATTTCACTTCTTATTTTGTGTTCTCTTTTCATTGCTGCTGAAAGATTGCTCGCTTCCATATGTTGTCTTCAACGTCCTCCATATATCCTGTGCAGAAGAGCAATACGAGATATGATCAAATATTTTTCTATCTAAACCGCATAATAATATGTTCTTTGCTTTAGCATTCATAGCACACACACTTCTACCATCCAAATTACTTTCAGGCTTATAAATTTTAGTATATTCGTTTTCAATAATCTGCCAAGTATCAAAATCTACAGATAATAAATAAACTTTCATCCTAGCTTTCCAGTAGATATAATCATGTCACTAAATAGAGGAGGTCATTCTATAGACATGCCTTCAGCAAAAGCTAAGTTTGAGGTATTCATGATTTTTAGACTAGATCATCTAACCTGCTTTGATACCACTTGTTGGATTTGGATCTAAGCCTAGCCGGGGGTGAATAAGCTAATAAAAATTCTTCGAGAAGACATGCAGTTATCAGAACAAATAATCAGATGCAGAGAAAATAAAGACAACCACAGAGTGCACAGATAGATTTACACTCGTTTGGTTGCATCAACGACCTACTCAAGCCACAAAGCAGATACTAGCATTAATATGTCAAGGGTACAACTAAAGCACTACGAGCACCGACTCTATGCTCACCAAGTTCGTACCGCACTCACCAAAGTGCCAAACACTATTAATCTAGTAAACACACACTCTTGACTAGCACCGACTAGACAAGACCCTAAAAGAATGAATAAGTAACCTACAAAGATCAACACACCAATACACGAATATAAATAAATATGGAGTTCAGAAAAGCTCAGTTAGTGTAGATGTCGTCGTCTCCGTCGATCAGCGTTGGTCAGATCCGGTCTGACAAGATGTAGTTGTCTATCTCAAGTCCTCTCAATCATCAGCTCAATGTTGCGGCCTCCAAGTCTCTACGGCACCCCTCAAGATGTTGCAGCAATGGAGGAAGGAGGAGATGCTCTTGCTTGCGGTAATGGAGGGAGAGAAGATACAAACTTGCGGCTTTGGATGAAGATGCCCTCATTTGCTTTGAAACTTGCGGCTTTGAGAGTTCCCCTTGGTCAACAATTGCGGCTTGAACTTGCTCATTATGAAAGTTACAGCATGGCGATCTTGTAGTCAAAGTTTGCGGCTAGTCATGTTGCTCCTTGGAGAAAAGTTACATCAATGTAATGGGATCAAAAACAATTTGGCATGAAGCTTGAGGAAGAGGTGCTTGCTCCTGGAACTTGAGAGGTTGAAGTGAAATATTGCGGCTATAAGGGAGGAGATTTGCTTTGCATGAAAGTTGCGGCATGGGAGCTTGATGATTTGAATTGCATGAAGACACAAGTTGCGGCAATGGAGTTTCCCTTGGTCAAAAATTTCGGCTATGAGAGATTTGCAAGGTCAACAATTGCGGCTAAGACTCTTGATGAAAGCTTGATGTGTAGAAAGGAGAGTATTTGCTTGAAGCTTACGACATTGAAGAGGGTAATGCAAACTTGCATTTTGATGTTTTGGCCGCATCTAGTTTCTTGGTGTTTATCGCATGAAATTCCTCTCTTTGGAGAGGGGTTTATATAGGAGAGGGAGAAGATCATTGGCTCATGTAGAATCCTATAAAACTAGGAGATAGGATGGAATCCCAACTAGTATAAGATTTGAAATAAGCATATGTAAGATCTCTTCTATTCACAATATGATATGGAGTTTGAATTTGAATTGCAATAGGATTTGAATTTGAATGGCAATGGGATTTGAATTGGATCTCATTTAATCACAAATTGATTTGCATGAGATTTGGTTCAATCACTTTTGATATGAATGAGATCTCTCCATATCTCTCCATTTTTGACCAAGTCTTTATATGTATAGCAAGGATTTGGTTGATATGAATGGGATCTCTCTTTATCTCTCCATCTTTGAACAAGTCTTCGTTTGTGTAGCAATTTTCTCCGTCACTTTGACTAGGTTATCTTTTGAGTATGTACGAGCTTGCCACTCCTGAAAAACACTTAGTACATATATCAAATTGTTCACACACGTTTATTATCATCAAACACGAAGTCATCGATCGTTAGATCCAACTACACGTTGTATCCAACTACACGTTGTATCCAACTACATGTGGATCTGAAAAACGGGTCAGGTTTGTTCTAAAGCGGCTCAAATCTGCTGTTGATTTAAATAATTTTGTTGGATTCAAAATTTGTTGGATTGGGCCCTTTAAAATCTCTTTTAATTTGGGTTGGGCGGAGCTCTTAATTCCTTAAATTAGATTGGGTTGAGTCTTGCTTCAGGATCAAGTTACTTGGGCTGGGTTCCAAGTTCCAACTGAAATGCAATTGGGTTGAGGCGGATGATCTTGATGGCAATGACAACACAAGAAGAAGATGTTGGTTAGCACAGATGATGGAGGTGGAGACTGAATTGAAGATGTGTCGATTGATGAGATGGTGCTATCTAATTCTCATGGATGATTGTTGTTGGTGTCAGTGGTGGTGCGGGCCATGACAAATGGGGTGCAGTTGTCGACGATGGAGGAGGTGTGCTTCACTGGCCACGGAAGAGGAGATCTACGTAGATGAGGGTGTCAATTTGATCCTCGGGGTTGGTAATTGCCTCGAGCTTTGCTGGAAACGATGGCATCTTCAATCGACGATGATGACATGTCAAGAAGATAGTGGTGGTGGTAGTCATTGGAGGGTTGGGTGACGACGATAAGAAAGAGGGTAATTTTTAGATTTAGGAAAATTTTTAAAAATAATATCAATTTTCGACCAAGAAAAAAAATAATATCAAAAATCGACCAACTTAGGCCACGTCAGCGACGCTCTGCCGATGGCGGTTATAATTCGATCTGGCCGCAGTTGGCAAGTGCGTTTTTTTGGCCGCACTTGCCAAGTGTGGCCAGTATAAGGCACGGCAGGAAGTGGCCTGTGACTTAAACTTAAGTCACGGGCCTCTAAAACTGGCCGCACTTGCCAAGTGCGGCCAGTTTGCCCCATTTCCCAACAGAGCCAGTCATTCACGGGGTAATAAGCACCAAACTGGCCGCACTTGCCAAGTGCGGCCAATAGGTGTTCACGGGTCTTTTGAAATGAGCACCAAATTGGCCGCACTTGGCAAGTGCGGCAAAAAAAACGCACTTGCCAAGTGCGACGAGATCGAATTATAACCGCCAGCGGCGCTCCGCCGCTGACGTGGCCTAAGTTGGTCGATTTTTGATATTATTTTTTTTTCTTGGTCGAAAATTGATATTATTTTTAAAAAATTTCCTAAATCTAAAAATTACCCTAAGAAAGATGATGATGTTGCAATAATGACACTATGGTTGGGTGCTGGAGTAAATTGGGGTTGTCGATGAAGATGAGGGTTGTCAATGAAGAGGAATGGGTAGTGGGGTTATGGTTATGATAAATTGAAAACGGGTACAAGGTTGAAGACGACGATGAACGGTGGGATTTCTCAATTTTTTTTTAATTTTTTTGAAACTAAAACTCTTCCTTTCTTTTTTGAAAAATTAACTATATAGAAAAGAATAAGATGAAGAATGAAGACGAAAAAGATGATGAAAAAAAGAGAAATTTTAGCTCAAGATATCAATTTGATGCGGAAGGAAGTGGGTAAAATGTTGTGGGAGATTGGAGATGGGGTATTGATAGTGACATAGTGTTTTAGTCTTCTAACCGTAGGAATTTGATCATTATCGAGTTTAACGCCTTGCACACATAAATTTTTTGAACCTTCAGGCAATGAAGCCTATTCTCACACATTTCACGCCCAAAATTTTCAAGTGGTAACTATAAATTTTTATTTTATCTCTCATCTAACTAAAAAGTTGTATACAAAGCTTTATATGCTGGTAAAAACAAAGATTATTACTTAAACTCTTAAATAAATTAAAAGAATTCATTAGAAAATGAAACTTAAGAAAACTCAAATTCCTTTGAAAAGAAAAGTCTAAAAAGACTCAAAGTCCTTCAAAAAGAAAAATAAAAAAAGACTCAAATACTAGAATTATAAAGACTCAAAAGACTAAAATACATAGTTAGCTCAAATGTTAAAAGACTAATTCGAATCCTAGATGGATTCTCATCAGGTGCCCGGTGCCCACTGGGTTGAGTTTGTACCTGAACATGTACTGTCTTTGCTAGAATATAAACATATTTCACTTTCATTTCCTCGGTACAACTTTAGCATTGCGTTGAAAGGTAGCCCAAAAATGTTGTAAATGAACCCACAGTTTGAAAGTCTATTTATGAAGAAAAACCTTGGCTCTTGCGTAACTTTTTTCTTTATCTGCTTTTATGAAACTCATTTCATGATATTTAAATTTGGATTGGTCTAATACCATGTTATAACCTTACCACTATCCTAAGCTCTAAAATTATCCTTAGATTTTATAATCTATAATCTAAAAACTTCTAACCAAAAAAATTTTCTATCTGACTTCGGTGACTTGTAACCTTAACCTAACCCATGCATTAACACCAAATTAATTATTGTGAAACGACGTTCTATTCTCAAAGGCCAATGCTACTTCTAGGGCATGATATGAAATCAATAGAGTAGATCATCAAAGGCCAAGTGTATATTATAGATATATAACAGTGCAATTGACAAAAAGCATTTGTCTTACGACGAAAAAAGTGCAATTTACAAAAAAATATATTTTGGGAATAAATACAGCTGTTCAGAGCTTGGACATTGATCTTCTCATTTTCCAACCCAATTCCTAACTATTAGGTCAGGTGTTAGTTAAAAAAAGTTTAATGCAGATACATAACTAGAAGAGAATCTGAAGTTTATAGCAACATATTAAATCATATTTGTATATGTGGATAAATTAAAATTTAGGAGTAAAGTATATTTACCGCATAGGAAGACAATCTAAGGAGTGCTCTCATGCAAAAGTGAATTGAAATTGGACTTCAAAGAAAACGGGTTGGACTGTGGAATGTGGGTCATAATACTTCTACTTAATATTATATAATTAGTAAAGAATCACTCCACTTTCTGGTGTGTTCCGCATTTTTGGTGGGTTGTCTACGTTTTGGATCTGCCAAGTGCCACATGGTTGTGCAAGGACAAACTCTCGTTTGGACAGTTCACATTTTAGACCATAGTAGGTTGATTTTTAGTGTGTACAATTCACATGAATTAAAATTTTTACATTGTTATTGGCTAAAAAAATAGATGCCCGTAAAATTTAACTTACTTGAGTCAACCAACAGCAAACCAAAGTTCTTATTATAAAATGAAGCTTAACAAAACAAAATATAATACAATAATAAAAATGACTATATATGGAAAAAAGTCTAAGCTTTTTGCGGTGCAGTTAAACCAAAGAAACAAAAGTATATTTTGTGAATGTTTAGATTAAAATTATTTTTTAAAAAATAAATCATGCATTAAAGAGAGTTCTAGAGTATTTAGGTGTTAAAAAATCGTGCTAACAAAAAAATACATCAAATTAAGGAAACACTATGCAAGTAATTTTCAATAAAATTATTTTGGAAGTGGTATGTTTGAAGAAGGAAATATTACTTATAGTGTTTGCTTATATAAAAATTTTAAAATAATAGAATAAAACAGCTTATAATTCTAAGGATTTTGTTATACGTTTTCACTGCGAAAAAAGGGATTAGGAGTTGAAGAGGCTCCATAAGATTTGGGCCCACTTCTTATTAATGCGGTATTAATAAGAAAAATAAAATAGAAAAAGTTGAGAAGTTTGAAAGGAAGGTAATATCATTTGAAGAACTAAATCAGACTCGAAACACACTTGAATTTTTGCCAATGTGACAAACATAAATTTTCTATGGGAATCCATCTAAAATCAAATTCCCAGAATTATCATTGCTAACTGATGTCTTAATTATCATTAACTGTGAAGGAACCAAATTTCCCAGAAAGTCAATTTATTCATATGCATTCCCATTCTGGAATCTGCTTCCTTAGAAAGGTGCCACTTGCCACAATAATGGAGATGCCAGTTGGCATTACCACATAAGGAGGGAGAAAGAAAATCTTTCTGCCTAGTTAAACATATAGATGCCAACCTGGTTTTTAATGTCCAAATGTATTAAACAACCTTAAGTCATGCAAAGGTTAAGAATGCCTATGCTTGCAATCCACCCAAAAGCATTTGAAGTTTTAAACAAAAATAAACAAAAGGCTATGTAATCCATCAATCTATGGAGAGGATGACAGGACCAGAGATGTAATCAGCGTGTTCATAGGTTATTTATGATCTGATTGCTCATCCTCTCTTTGTTAACATTGCATGCCAACTTACTCTTCAAATAGTGAAATTGATACGATTAGGGCTTTTTGTGGGGATCAAAGGTGAGATTTTTATGGCTTTGGACTTCCT
This sequence comes from Scilla litardierei, assembly GCA_030789695.1. NCBI lineage: Eukaryota > Viridiplantae > Streptophyta > Magnoliopsida > Asparagales > Asparagaceae > Scilla > Scilla litardierei. The sequence goes on from CM061135.1 coordinate 30,077,697, forward strand.
AATCTAGGGTTTAGAGACGAAGAACTGATCTGAAATTATGAATTAAATCTTAGAATAATAGATCTAAACTTACGAGCAACTAATTAGCAATAGAATTAAACTAGGGTTCTAAGGGAAAACAAAATACATTTCAATTCTTCGATAAAAGTCTCTCTAGGGCCGGCCGGCCCCTTATTAGGGGAGGGATTAGTAAATGTCTAATTACCTATTAACCCTCCCCTCCGGATGCGGAATTACAAGTTTGGGACCGGGTTCGTGGTGGACCCAAGTCGCCTCCTCCGTTGATAGACCCGAACCGGAGCCGCCTCTTGATCCGTGCGGACCGCCCCCCTTTGTTGCCGCCGCATCATATCATTACTCCCCCCCAAAAGTGCCACCTTGTCCTCAAGGTGGAATTCCGGAAATTGATCGCGTATCACTGCGGCTGACTTCCACGTAGCATCGTAGTCTGGTAGGCCCCTCCACCGAATAAGCACCTCCGGTGTCCCGTTTGTAGCCTGCCGGATCCATATCAGTTCCTGAGGTTCAAGAAGCACCTCCATGTCATCGGTCAAAGTAGGTGGCAAGGTCGGTGATAGCGTGTGATTCCCAATGGCCCTCCTCAACTGTGAGACGTGAAACACTGGGTGAATGGTGGAAGTGGCTGGCAACTGCAGACGATTGGCCACCTTTTCGATCTGAGCTGTCACCTCGAAAGGTCCATAGTAGCGGGCTGCTAGCTTCTCATTGCTCCGACGGGCCAAAGTCTTCTGTCTGTAAGGTCGGAGCTTCAGGTAAACCCGGTCTCCAACCGCGAACTGCTCATCTCTCCGGTGCGCATCTGCCTTGGTCTTCATAATCTGCTGGGCTCTCAACAGATGTTTCTTCAACTCCTCTAGATATTTGTCCCTCTCACCCAAATGCTCCTCTACCTGTGACACAGGTGTGGCCACTCTGCTGTAGTGTATCAAATGGGGCGGGTCCCGACCGTATAAGATCCGAAAAGGGGTGCTCTGTGCTGCCGAGTGGTACGAGGTGTTGTACCAATATTCTGCCCATGCTAACCATCTGGCCCACTGCTTCGGCGCATCTGATGCAAAACACCTCAATTAGGTTTCCACACTCCTATTCCCCACTTCTGTCTGTCCATCCGTCTGTGGGTGATAGGTAGTGCTCCTTCGCAGCTTGGTCCCCTGCACCTTGAATAGCTCCTGCCAGAAACTGCTAATGAACACCTTATCGCGGTCTGACACTACGGAGGCGGGAAAATCGTGCAAGCGAACCACCTCCTTCATAAAAGCTGCTGCCAATGTGACTGCAGTGTACGGGTGCCTGAGGGGTATGAAATATGCATATTTGCTGAGCCGATCGACCACCACCAGTATAGAATTGTAACCCTCTGATCGCGGTAACCCCTCGATGAAATCCATGCTGATCTCCTCCCAGACTCTCTGGTAAGGCCAACGGTTATAAGAGCCCTGTTGGTGTCATTGCCATATACTTGTGACGTTGGCACACGGCACATTCCGCTATCCGCTGGGCAATGTCTTTCTTCATTCCTGGCCAGTATAGCTCTCTCGCCATCCTCTTGTAAGTCTGCTGTATACCGCATTGCCCTCTGATGGCACTGCCGTGGAACTCCTGAAAAATCATCGGAATATGGGCGGAGCCTCTGGGAATCACCAGTCTGTCGTGATATAGAAGTCTCTGTCCGCTCATGGTGTATCCCGGGAAATCAGCGGATCCCTGCTGCAGTGCCTCACGTATCCTCGCCAGGTCCTCGTCAGCCTCAATCTCCCTGCTCAACGGCTCCCAGTCTAGAAGGACGGGTGCTGAAATGGCCGCCACCTCTGCGAGCTCCTCGCGACGTGACAAGGCGTCTGTCGCCTTGTTCTCTAGGCCTGGTCGGTACTGTATCTCGAAGGTGAAATGGACCAACTTGGAGAGCCACTTCTGATGCTCCTCGGTAACCATGCGCTGCTCCAATAGATATTTCAAGCTCTGCTAGTCGGTCCTCGCTATGAACTTCCTTTCCAACAAGTATGGCCGCCATTTCTGAATGGACAGGACAATCGCCATCAACTCCCGCTCATATACTGACTTCAGCCTCGCTCGTGCTGACAGAGTCTGGCTAAAGAAGGCGATAGGCCTCTGGTCTTGCATCAACACTACGCCTAACCCATATCCTGACGCGTCGGTGTCTATCACAAATGGTTTACTGAAATCTAGAAGTGCTAAAACGGACACCGTCGTCATCGCCTGCTTCAAGGCCTCGAACGCCTTGGTCGCCTCCTCGCCCCAGTGGAAGCTGTCCTTCTTGAGCTGCTCGGTAAGTGGCCAAGTAATCGAACTGTACCCCTGGACAAACTTCCTGTAGTATCCTGTCAGGCCCAAGAAACCCCGCAAACCTCGTAAGGTGGTAGGTATCGGCCAGTCCAACATGGCTGCAATCTTGGCCCTATCTGTCGCCACCCCCCTCCGCTGACACCACGTGTCCCAAGTACTCCACCTGCGGCTGCCCAAACAAACACTTCTTCTTATTAGCACACAGCTGCTGCTCCTGTAACTTATGCAACATTGCTCGCAGGTGCCCCGTATGCTCCTCCATGCTGCGACTGTACACCAGGATGTCGTCAAAAAATACCAGGACAAACCTCCAGAGGTAAGGTCGGAATACGTTGTTCATCAGGGCCTGAATTGTCGCAGGGGCATTTGTCAGGCCAAAGGGCATAACCAGGAACTCATAGTGCCCCTCATGAGTCCTGAAAGCAGTCTTGGGCACGTCAGCCGCCCTCATCCGTATCTGATGGTACCCTGACTTAAAATCGATCTTGGAAAAGCAAGCTGCCCCGTGGAGCTCATCCAGCAGCTCATCAATCACTGGGATGGGGAATTTATCTGCAACCATCTCCTTATTTAGTGCCCTGTAGTCCACACAGAATCTCCAACTGACATCCTTCTTTTTAACTAGTAACACCGGGCTGGAGAACGGGCTAGTACTTGGCTGAATCACCACTGCCTGCAGCATGCCCTCCACTAGCCTCTATCTCGTCCTTCTGTACATGTGGATACCTGTAGGGTCGCACACTGATGGGAGATACGCCCTCCCGTAAGACGATGGTGTGCTCGTGATCTCTGTGTGGTCGCAGCCCCTGTGGTGTCTGGAAAACCTCCTCATACTGAGCCAGCAGCTGCTCAACCTCCGGTGCCACCACCTGTGTCTAGTCCTCGCTCTGCACTGAGGCTGCCACAGCCTGTAGCTCAACCAAGAAACCTCCCCCTGCTGTGTGGATTGCTCTGGACATGGCCTTATAGGACACTAAAGAGCGGCAGAGGCCGGGATCCCCCTGCAATACCACTGTCTTCCCTGCCTCCTGGTACTCCATCCGCAACATCTTCCAGTTTGTCCTGGTCTCCCTTAGTGTCTGCAGCCACTTCATCCCTAGGATGTCGTCGGTACTCCCTAGCTCCAAGGGAAGGAAATATGTGATAATCTGCACTCCCTGAATCGTCACGATCACCCCGCGGCAGACACCTGTGCTGTGTGTCACCTGTCCAGTGCCCCGCATCACTCCATACCTCCCCGTGCCACTCAGCTGCAGACCCTGCGCTCCCACCAACCTGCTGGAAATGAAGTTGTGGGTGGCCCCACTGTCTACCAACACGATCACCTTCTGACTGCCCACCTGTCCCACCAATTTCATGGTATGGTTCAGTGTGAACCCTACCACAGAATTGAGGGACACCTCTGCCAAGTCTAAGTGCTGGTGCTCTACCTCCTCCTTATCTTCCCCTGCCTCGAGGATGACAACCTCGTCCTCTCACTCCTCATCGTCCGCTATCAGTATCTGGAGAGTCCGATCAGCGCATCGGTGTCCTGGAGTGAATTTCTCATCACAGCTGAATCACAATCCCTTCACGCGCTTCTCCCGTATCTCTGCATCTGTCATCCTCCGCACCTGCCCCCTACTCGGGGCTCCTGTCTCTTGTCTCTGCCGCCCCCAGTAACGGCAGTTGTTCCCTGGCCAGGCGTGGTCCCTGAAGTAGGTGCAGTCCTCGGTCATGTAGCCGCCGCCTGACCCCTGAACGTGGAACCTCCCCACTTCCCACGGGCTCTCCGCTCCGGCTCCTGATGGTCTTCCACCTTCCTTGCCAATGTCATCATCCCGCGCAGACCCACTGGCTCGAACTGCCTCAGTCCTGATCTCACCGTAGGCTTCAGCCCCTTCATAAAACAGCCCTCCAATGATTCCTCAGAGACGCCCCGAACTCGGTGGCAGAGCGACTCAAACTTCCTGATATACTCCCCTACGCTCCCCTCCTGCTTCAGTGAATAGAGTCTCTCAAATACTCCGTCAGACTGCCCTGCACCAAATCGCTCCATCAAGAGCGACGTAAACTCCTCCCAAGTCTGAAATGGCTACTGCTGATCAGTCCATCGAAACCAGCCTAGAGCCTCCCCCTCCAAACAAACATCTATCGTCCAAAGCCACTCCTCTCCCGGGACTGCAGACACCTCAAAGTACCGCTCCACCAGGTATAGCCAGTCATCAGGATCTCCCCCCCTCAGAAATGGGCACCTCGAGCTTCCTCAGACGTCTCTTCCCAGCGAATTCACCTCTCCTGCTAATGGAATCCTCCCCTCTGCTGGTACTCCTGCCGTCCGTCTGGAAAATATGTCTCGGCTCGATCTCGGACTCCTCCCCTGCTCCATGTCCCTGCCAGTCACCCTGTGGATGTCCATACTCTGCCTGGTGGCCTCCTGGTGTGCTATGGTATGCTCTTCAATCACCCGTCACTCCTCCGAAGGGTGGGAGCTGGGTCGACGGGCCACCGGTGAACTGGTGGTGCCCTTCAGGCTACTGAAATCCTCCACCGGGTCCCCTAAGTGGCTGAAAACCAGGAAATTGTGCTCCTCGGACGTCGGCCTGGGCCCCCAGAAGCCCGGATCTGCTCGAAACTGACTGTCGGACATCCTGGAAGGCTGGTGGGCCCCCCGAGGGTCTGTCGATGCTCGGAGGCCACCCCTGGGGTCGGCCAAAGCCCCCCAGGGGTTCGTCGGGGGCGGTCGGCCTTGATTTTGGGCCGACGGCCCCCAGGCGGGCCCGCCTGGGTTCGCCGACCCCATAGGGAGGGGCGGCGGGTGCGGCCGCCCCTCCTGGGGGCCTGGCGGGCCCCCACACCTCTCTGGGGGTTCCCCGGTCCCCCAGAGGGTTGTGGCGGTGCGGCTGCCAACCGCCGTCCCACCGGGGGGAATCCCCCGGTGATTCCTTCTTCTCCGCGCGGCGGCGTGGGGTCATGATACCCCTCCCACTCCTTGTCACGTGGATCGAAGCCGCCGTCTTCACCTCGTTCCGGACCTCCTTCGGAAAAAATCGTCTTTTTACCATTGTCCTTCGCCAAAGGTGGCTCCTTTTTGCTTGGATCCACCTTCGGTGCGAGATGTGCGGTCAACACCGCTATAGCTTCCGTGATTTCCGCCAATTTCGCCTTCGTTCTCTCTTGGTTTTCTTTCATCTCTCCCCGGATCTCCCCGGCTATCTCGGCGTCTTCCTTTCTCACGTCTATGAACCGCTTGCTGATTTGGGTTTCCATCCATTCAACCTTCTCCGCCAAAACTTCAATCCGCTCCATGGATCGCGTGCTCGCCATAGATCAACCGATCTGATACCAATTTGATACGATTAGGGCTTTTTGTGGGGATCAAAGGTGAGATTTTTATGGCTTTGGACTTCCTAATCTAGCGGACCGCCCCCCTTTGTTGCCGCCGCATCATATCAGAAATGCATGGAACAGACGTCAGAGAAGCATGTAGGTGAAGTCGTGTAACAAGCCAAAATCATTTAAGCACATCAAAAAGTTGTCTCTGCAAACCAACGGTCCTTCTGTGAAACAGGTGGCTAGTTATACCTCAAGGAAATCAACATAGGAGAAATTCATTGAAGGATTTGACTTAACCAGTGCAAGGGTCCCTCGTAAATACCATTTTTTCAGATATCTTGACCAGTTTTGTTAGACTGCCACATTTTAGTTAGTGCGCTACGGTTACGTTATGCTTTGTTTAATTCCACTGTTCTTTATGCATGATGTTGCTATAGTTGATCTGATTTTCCTTCACAAGTTTTCAAACATTTTTGACAATTATTAAACGAAGTAAGTTTATGGGTTTATGCCTTTTTATGCCTCAGCAAATCGTGAGTTACTTTCTTTATTGATGAATAATTACAGTGTTGATTCTTTCTTGCCTTCCATCATTACTTATAAATATTCAATGACATGTTTTGCAGCTTGTTGTCTCACTCCATGTGATAATTACGACAGCTGAAATATTATATCCAGTTTTTGTGATTCTTAGGTAAGACTTTTCCTCTTATTCAGTCATAAATCATCAGTCACTTGTTGGATGGTAATTCTTACCCCGATGCACTAGGTAATGGTATTTAATATTAGTTAGCGACATAAAGATTCTGGACGTGCCAATCGATTTATATTTTTTTGGGTTTATAGTTGAGAATGATTCCTTCTATTTTATATTGTTTAATTGTTCAAGGTCATTGAAGATCAATAGTCTTGTGTTACGTGAATTGATAAATCTTTTGTTGGGCTGGATGCTCATCTTTTTTGTGACTGAATAATTGCTACAGGACCAAATCATTGCTTGAGGACCAAATCATTGCTTACAGCTAAAACAACAGCAAAAATGGGGAAAAAAAACATTTCACCCAAACTTTTGGTTGTCAAAGTGATTCATTTCTTCCATTCTCCTATGTTAAGGACATTCTCCTTGATTAAATTAACAAGTTTCATTTTTAATATTTAACCATATTGCATGATCTGAGCTTGATATGAAGTTGTGATTCTTGAAAGTGAAAGAGAGAAATATTATTCAGAGTAAATACCTCACTTTAACCGGGATATTGTCGCCGAGGTATTGTTGCCGTTTATATAGAATCATACTAGATGAGTACAATTAGGAGTGCAAACTATATTTAACTTCTTATTTGACTCAAATTCTAAAATTGAATATGATAATTCTTATCTCAAATTCTAAACTAGGAACATATTATTCATTGACATTCTCCTCAATCTTAAGCATACATTTTCAGTTTATCAAAAATAAATTGAATTCAAAACTATTCACTTTATGTGCCAATAGTATGATGTGTGAATCTCAACCGCCGAACCAACCGTCTGTAGCTGCCAAGTCAATAGTGTGAAACTACAAAAGCAACTGCTCGAAACTGCTTAACCATCTAAAATCACTTGAATATTTGAACTCTCAAATTCTCAGAAATTATTATACCTTTAGAAACTATTGTAACTTGCTCTTTAAATTGGTTACATTCATGCCCAATGTCTCCATCAACCATCATCTCAACCACCGTTACCTCCATATCAACAAACATCATCCTTTGATGGCTGCAAAGTGCTCTTGTCGAATGGTTATGTGCCCACTTTCAATCAACAACAAACTAAACACCGATAAACTAAACTCCGATGATAACCAAACTATCCAACACGAACTCTCAAAAACCAAACTTCCAAAAATCAAATTACATCATCCATTGAGATCCATTAACAAGACAATTCCAAAGCAATTACAATGATCCTTATATGGGATCCACTTAAAATTTAGCAACACGACAATTCTTATTGATCATTTCTTCGGATCAACTTTGGATTTTCATTTGAGATCTAGCAACAAAATAATTTTCAAAACAACTTGCAAATACAAACAAAAGTTTAGTAAAAAGACTTGTAAATTATGTTGTGGGTGGAATTCAAACAAATCTCCCCTGTGCAAGGGTGTATAAGCGAAGCCTAAGACCAACTTCACTTGTTACTTAGTTAATGAAAAGGAGATCATCTATAATATACATTAAATGTAATATAAAAATTTGAAAGAACGGTGGCACCCGAAATTGACATATCCAAACAAATAAGGCCTGTGCTTTTTTTAGCTGATGGTTGGATTTTATACGTTACTGGAATCAAATTAGAAGAATTTCTCTTAGCATAGATCACAGTTGTTTTCAACCTTATTTGCCTTTCATGATGTAAATTCACCAGCATCCATTGTTTTGCAATTAATCTATGCAGGTGTGATTCTGCTGTACTATCTGGCATTGCACTGATGCTCTGTACCATCACTGTTTGGTTAAAGCTTGTTTCGTATGCACACACAAACTATGACTTGAGGACATTGTCAAACTCCAATTTTAAGGTATATGTATAGTTTGAGCAAGTGTGGTTATATTTCTTTGGTTCTTTTCATGTCGTTGTGGATATTGAATGCCATGTTGAAATAGTTCATCCATAACACTGGGATGAAAACCCCTTATGGGTATGCACAAACACAGATGAATATGAGTACATTAGTTCCCTGTCAGACTGTAGAATCGAAAATGTATATTGATCTATTGATAATTCTTCAATTGATGCAGGAATTTCTCTATTCATGTGTTGCGTTGGAACACCATATATTGTTTATTAGTGAAAACATATGTTGTATGCCTTTGGATTGTCTTGGCTTTTTTAAAAATTTATTTCGACATTGTTCACTGTATTAGAGCATATTGCATATCGTGCTAAGAATTACAACATGAAGGATCAAAATCTGAGGCATGAAGTTTTCTTTTGTTCTTGCTTTAGAATTGAACTTCTGTATACTTTGATAAGTAATTGGTCTTAGATATGCACCATAGTTAATGTTAAGATAATGAATACAGGAGCATAAATAAATTCCAAAACAAGAAAAAGAAAAAGAACAAAAATGGGAACAATAAAATTATCAACTTGAGGTAGGGAAGTGTTTTGCTGGAATAACTATTAATCAGCATTTGATTGGTAATTGACTTCGTTTGCTTCAAAACTTTTCAAACCAAAAACTAGATATCTTTAATTATCAGAATTCTTTTTAACTCATTCGCCATGATGCATTTTGATCTAAGGAGTACTTTATTGTTTATACTATAACACTGCATGGCACACAGACAACACATGTAGAGGGAGGAATTAATATATGTTTACACTGTGTTTTGAACTACGACATGTCATTTTTATTCATGTTTCTCCAAAACCATGTTAGTAAATATATCCAAAAGCTTATGCTGATGGGGTGTGTGATGTGGAACAACAAATTAATTTTGAGAATCGGTATGAATCCTACTTCATGGAGAACTTACAATCAAACATGGAAACGATATAGAAATTGGTTAGTATTTTCATTTTAAGTTTGAATTTGTATAGAAGTTTTCTTTTTTTGGGTTTCTTTTTTTGTTTAGAGATTGAGTCAAATTAGATTTTGTAGTTTTCTTTTATTTAAAGTTTTAATTTGAGTCTTTTTTGTAGCCTTATTTATAAAAGGTGAATTTTATAATTCTAATATAAGTAATTTTCTTAAGCTTCAAGTTTTGTTTTCATATAAAAAGTTCTTTATGCATTTCAATTTAATAGATTATGAAGTAAAAATAAAGAATAAAAAATTGAGGGAATTGTTAATAGTTTGTAATGAAGCTTAATTTCTTCTTTGTATCTCTTTGCTTGTGATGTGCTTAGAGTGGGTTAGTAATTCACCTAGGTGTGAGGCATAAATAGTTATTTTTAGTTATCCATCATTAACCTTAGTTCATCTTGTTCTTCCTCAAATCCATTGAAGTCCTAATTTAAATTTTTGTTAAATCCCAATTCCTCTGCCACACAAACTGTAAAATTTTTGTTCCATATCAAATTTAGTATCGGAGCTAAATTTCCTATTCTTCCACTATCATCATACTCTTTTTATTTTCTTTAAATTTGTTTAGATTTAGACTTTAGTCTTTTTATTTCTAAAAAAAACCCTAATTTTGATTGGGTAACCATAACGTTTATCAACTGTTACGGAAATTCTAGGATACATTTAGTTGTTTGGTGTCACGATCTATGATTTGTGCTGTAGATTAAGCCATTTCCATATTCAAAGATATTTTAAAATATTTCAGGCCTATTTTTGTGCTTATGTTCTCTGAACATATCTTTTGATCGATCATATTTGCATCATCCTCATGATTGGCATTTTATGGTAGTTACCTTTTCAAAAATATTGTTATGCTCTTAGTAAGTTTGTCAACGTAAATGATTTGTAAGGTTTTGAGGAAATATTTGGTCATCATCCAAGTGAGTTTAAAGGTTGGATGGAAAGGTTGGATGCTTTGTGCTCATATTATGATATGACAGAAGTACAAATGTATCTCTACACAAGAATCTTGCTATAGGGTGAAGCAGATACATGGTGGTTAAGTAATCACACAGACATTCGATGCTAGGAATATATGAGAATACTCCTCAGCAATTGATACATTGTTTGTCCAAAAGTCTACTGTTTGATGAGGTTATGATGCCCATCTACTTTTAGTGTTAGCTGTTCGTCTCAACCATCATCAACTCTAAGGCTTAAATGAAAACTATAATCATTGGTAAACTTGCACAAGGATAACGACAAAATATTCTAAAATTTTAATGTTAAGTTATGGTTCCAGAACTTGAAAACACCATAGAGACAAATGGTATCAGCTAACGTCAGACTAGGACCAGAGCATCAGTAGAAGCCATTGCCAGATTTAAAGCATGATCAACAGTTTGAACAATACATGAAGTAAAGCTACAGGCTAAGTCCAATCGCCTAACCAGACGTGGACTCACAAACCAAATTGAATTACCAGATAAAGCCAAAGTTAGAGACAACCTTAACCCGAAATCGAGGTAGATCCAAATCTTAAGTTCTATTGTCTAAATCAACGTCTAAGGTTGATTCTTCGTTTGAGCTACAATCCGAGCATCTTATTAATATTAAGATAGTGCATGTTGACTTTATTAGTTTAGATGATCCACTGCCTACAGCCAACAAATGTGTCTTTTTCTATGCTTATCTTTATCATTGTTAGATCATTATTGCTGACATGGTTAGCTGAGTTTCTTCATATCGTGCTTTAAAACTCAAGATTAAGTTTTACCCAATGATGAAATTGATGTGGAACGAGCATATGCAAATTTTTTTTGGAACAGTAACAAATCCTACTCCGTGCAAGACTTGTTAATGAAGGACAAGAAATTAAAAGTTGTTTAGGAGTTCCTTTTTAAGTTTGCATTTGTTTATGTGTTTCCTTTTATTTGGTTTCTTTTTATTTTGTTTAAAGTTTGGGTCAAATTAACGGTTGTAAATTTTTTATTTAGAGTTTAATTTGAGTTTTGTATGCCTGATTTATAAATGACAAGTTTGTTAATTTTCATAGGCTTTTTTATGCTTTCAATGCAATGTATTATGAAGTGAAAAATAAAGAAATGAAAATCCATGTTTTAAATATCGATCAAAATGATCGATATATCGGCGGTTATTATCAATATCAAGAGCATGATAATACGATAAGGGCTTTTTTGGCTTGTAAAGTTAGGACCTATACGAGGGTATATCGGTGGTATTGCCTGATATACTGCCAGTGAAGTCAATGTGGAGTAGTGCAGAAAGAGATAAGAGTTATACAAAAATCGGTTGGTGAATTAATTAGCTAAATACTGGACACTGAATATCGTATGCTTTATTAATTTGGTGAATTATACAAAAATCGGTTGGTGCCATATTTATAATAACAACTTCTTCTGTTGGCTCAACTTCTGTGGTACTAGGTAAAACTGCCAAACATACAATTGAATTTTGCCTTTTGGTTTATAAGAGTTCTATACAAAAAAGTGCAAACTCTCGTGTTAGCTGCTTTGTGTTTAACTCCTACCCAATTGTTTTGTGCGGCTTTATATTTACCGCTCACCATCAAAGCTGTTGAGTCATTGTTTATTCATGCCATATTTCATTGCGTTGCACGAAATATATCAATGGTTATTCTTATTGCTTTATTGTAATGTTTGATCCGATTGATGCTATTTTGATGAATAATCACTATGAACATTTAAATGTTATAACTACTCTTTAGTTATTAAGATTTATATATTTATAATGTTCGAGAAGAGCAAACCAAGTATTGACAAGTATAAGTATTGTCGATATATCCTTAGATGTCCGCTATCCGATATGAAAAGTACCTATCCGATATGATGTCGATATCCAATAGTTAAATCACTATTGAAAATTGAGAAAATTACTAGTGGCTTGCGATGAACCCTAATTTCTTTTTTGAATCTCTTTACATGTGATGTGCCTAAAGTAGGTGAGCGATTTATATGGGGGTGAGGCCCGAAAATTCATCTTTCGTTATCCATATTTAATCCTAGTTAATCTTGTTCATTTCCAAATCCCCAATTTCTTCCACCACAAATCTTAACGATTCTGTGTCCATATCAGCATGGACCAACAATCCGTATTTGGTGGCTTCCAACAAGAACATGTCGTGATTCATAAGTATGCTAGGAGGACAGTATAAAACAGCAGCTAAATATAACAGTCCTACATCTGATTTGTGTATATGTTACTGCATTTCAACTTAGGTCATAACACTGTTCTTATTGTCATATGTCGGGTCCATGGAGGACTGGAACTCCTTGTCAGAGGCATACATTATGTACAAAATAAAGTCACACACTCTAGGCATGCACTATGCATAATACAAAGTGTTAGACATGTTGGTTGGCATTTAAACACAAGAAAGCATGTCATAGTCTTAACAGCAATCTATACCCATTCAGTTTTTGAAGGTTGGTTTCAAGTCTATCTTTCTTCTGGGATAGGATTTTTTAGCATATCAATTTGCTGAACGTTTATTCATGTTAAGTCTGTTTTACTCAGCAGGCTTGGGTTGCAGGACACTGAAAACTTTTCTTCTCTACTAATATATTGCAAACTCTTTGTGGGGTCATGGCTAAGGTTATGTTATACTACTGCTATCCAAATTGAGCCTTACTGTTCATCTTCCAACATGATTTAAAATTCTCTACTAATATTTTTTTTCTAGATTTTCTTAAATTTTGTAATTTTTCACATTTAATAAGTAGGCTTGTATATTTTTATGTATAAATGCATGTATGATATATTGATATTATAGCTATGGGTCCCCCTTATGTTTTGTTTTCAGGAGCACAGCTTTGCAACACAATCTGATCATTAGATGTTTCTATATGGTTTAATGCATTTCTTAACATAGGCAGATCTCCATAACATAACAATGAGTTAATATGTTGCTATAACAATGAGTTAACATAGGCAGAAAAATAACTAGAAGCAATTGCAGTTTGGTTTTATTCAAGCATCGTAATTTTGTGCAGTGCCAAAGATTTTTTATGATTGTGATTGCTAACATCAATTTATATTCTGGTGAAATATTAACTTCCTGTTAAGTACCAGTCTTATTTCGGTTCCCTTTTTATTTTGATTTCCCCCCATAGAGACTGTAACCTGAATTTACGGTTTAATGGAACTAACACGTTCATTACTTGCTAACTTGATTCTTGGTATGTGTTTGATTCCTCTTATTATAGGATGCTGATTCATCAGATTATATATACCTTGATTCTTGTCAAGATGTTAGCTTCAAAAGCTTAGTATATTTCATGGTAGCGCCGACTCTTTGCTACCAGGTATTTATTCCTGAATCTTGATTGACATTTTATTTAGTTTCATTTTTTTGTGTTTTATATTGAATACATAGACTATATCTTTATTGAACCTGCAGAAAGAACTGGAATTTGCATTAATAACGTAAATGATTTGATGCTCTGCGACCCCTTTATCTTTCGGTGGGGGAAACTTCCTGCCTCTTCGTCATCATTTTTATATAATCGGAAGAATAAGAAGAATGACCATATAAAAACGCTTAATCTATATCAATGTTATTCCGCTTACTCCATATCGCTATTATAACAAGATCAAAAATATACTTTGTCTGCATGAAGGAATGTGTATAAAAGCAACAACATGACAAGGTATTCAACTTCTTTATCTGGAGTGCATAAGAAGGAAGCAGTTGTTTAATGTTTTTGACATGCATCATGCATACATACATAATTTCCTTCTTCGATATGTATATTGTGTAAGTAAGCCACGTGAAGGTTGCCAGAAATACATAAGAATGACCAGGATTAGGGAGTATCAGGGATGCGTGCGCACACGTATTCACATAAACACGCACATTTGTACCACATATTTGCTACAACCATCAGCACAGCTTGTGTTTTGCTCAGTTATTTATTTAACTTATTTTATCATTTCCCCCCAAAATCAGCAAAACATGGCATGCAATTTAGTATTTCTTTATGTTGTTTGTAGCCCAGCTATCCTCGTACAACATGCATACGAAAAGGTTGGGTAATACGTCAGCTTATTAAGTGGATTATCTTTACAGGGGTGGAGGGCTTCATCATCGAGCAGGTAACATGTTTATATATTTTCTTAAAACAACTTGGCAGTATTCTAATATGATCCAATTGAAATAAATTGCAGTATATCAACCCTATTGTCCAGAATTCTCAGCATCCACTGAAAGGAGACTTTTTAAATGCTATCGAGAGAGTCTTGAAGCTGTCGGTGCCCATTTTATATGTGTGGCTTTGCATGTTCTATTGTTTATTTCATCTATGGTAAGTTAGTTCCCATTTATCTATCCGAACAGAGTTAGATTTACTATGCACATACTAAATTTTTATACACTAATTTGTAAATGAAATAAACTTGTCTGAGTACCCCTATCTTGCGCTCACACACATGTACACACGCTCACCTGTACACTTCACTCCCTATTCAAACACGTGGTTTGGCAGTGTATATACGCACATACCACACATGTATATGCTTGTATGTACTGTTTATGGACGTGTATATATATGATAAAAATGAGTATTGTAAAACATATGACCACATCTATCATACGATAATGTGGCGCCGTCTCATCCATAATAAAAGGTCACATATGGGCAAAAAGTATCCTCGTCCCTCTTTATCTCATGGGCAGGATTGCACCATGTCATCGTATATGAGTAAACATATTCATGTCATAGGATACCTAATATTTTAAAAAGCTCACCTAGGCAGGCCAATGCAACCGCCACCTGTGCAAAGCTTAGGTGATCCACCCACCCTAGAGGGTCTGGGTAGGCTGGGCACTCACTTGTGCGGCTTATGCATTTGCCCACTTTAAATATGTTTATAATTGGAAACTTGAATATTAAAATATCTAATGTGAAATTTGTTTTTTTACTTTTATTGCTCTTGATATCGTTTTTAGAATTTTAACTATTTTTTCTTTAAAATTCGAATGGTCTATGGTTTTAGGTTTTGGGAAAACAAATGCCTAGGTAGTGTGATATGGAACTGAAGAGATTAAGATTTGTAGTAGAAGAATTTGGGGATTTTAATAAATTGATAAAGGAAATTATGAATTTTGATATAATGTAATAAAAATTTGGGCCTTGAACCCATAGCCCATATTACTCGTTCATCAGTTCTCACACCTTGCATGCAGGGATTCAACGGCTTAGTTTCTTGCAAAGAAGTAAAAGTTTACAAAATTAAATTTTTCTTATTCATTCTTTGATAATAAAAAGTTCTACTACGATCCCATATTTATAGTAAAAGAATCAAAGTCCTATTTAGACTTCGACTCCTAACTAGATTCATATTCTAAAATAAAAGATTCATAAAAGAAACTCTTTTGAAAGGAAATTCAAAATACCTAAAAGAGAATTACAAAAGAAATACAAAAATATCCAAAAACGGAAGAAGTCTATATTGACTCAAGCTATAGATACCTTAATTTGGATTGGCACAAGTGAATTCTTATCATTCTTCCTAGTTTTAATGATTTACCTCTTGATGAATAATGACAAAGGTCCGTATCCAGGTAGAATTGAGCATTCATCTTCATGGTGGCATAGGTGAAGGTTGAGAAGTTAATACAGCAGGTGAATGGCTATTGAACATGAAATAATCAACTTGATAGGATTGCGATCAATCTTCTGCAAAGCTCGATAAGAATATATACGATGCATGTAATGTCTCCTCATAGGTTCAAGAACGAACATCTCCTTACAAACTCTAATCATCTATTCACTCTCATTCATATCCATGCGATTTCAATTTTAGTTTATATGAATTCAATTTTAGCCTTTTCCTTTGGGATCTTAGAGGCAGCGATTTTAGATTTAATCGTGTTGAACCTCATTGCTAAGTCAGAAGAAAAGAAATATACTAATTAACAGTCTTCTTTGGATAAGCCAAAAGCATGATCCTAGGGCATATAAGACAATCAAAATCAAAGCATGCATGTTAATCTTTGAGTGGGTCGTCTGATCTGCATTTGGCCTGGGCCAAGGCAAGTCCCGAGTATATTGCGATAGAGGTTACTGTCAAACTTTGCCTATGCGACAAAGTCTTTTGCAGTATAAGTTGCCATCCGGATTTAAAAGTGTGATTTTGATATAAGTAAGTTTTCATTAATTCTAGATTCAAGGCTATTGGTATGCATGATAAATATTTTTTTCACTGTATGGAAGCATCTTACATGTAAGACCTGCTTAGTCAATACCGCAACCTAGCATAGGTATAAGAGTATTTTTGAAGCTCATTCCGAATAATTAAGTTGTTAAACTTAGTTATACAGTCCTATAGTGTAACGCCCAGTTTTCGGGTACCCTTACTTTTTCATTATTGGTGCATGCCCTGCAAAGTTCCAGTGAAGCCAACATAGAGCAAACAGAGATTTTCATAACAGAATTAACTTTATTCATCCTTCAAAGAGGGTACCAAAGCATAGCAAAAGATAAACTACTAGTCTTTATTTCTAAACAATAATAAAACTACTAAATAATGGATAAACACTCTCCTTACTAAAACTGGTCTTAGAAGTTAGCACTCTCCACTAGGAACTCGGACTCCTCAAAAGCTGAAGCTTCCTCGTACTCTGGTTCAGTCTCTGTTGAGAAAACATTTAAAAGGATAAATTAAACGATATTTACAATAAACAACAATTAAAACTTTCATGCAATCCTAGTCCTAAGCAAACCAATAACACTAAGAACTAGGTTGTACCTACCTAACTAAAACAATCCATTTTTATATTATACTCATAATGTAAAGGGAAAGAGCAGCTAAAGAACAACCTCGGGTTTCACAGGCAAGCTCGCCGGTGCCCTACATTTATTGGTCCAAGGTATTCATCAAGGAACCCAATCAAGTCAATTCAATTCTGTCAGTGAGCGTAGTCTTTGCCACCCTTTCTAACTTTAATTATGATTTCCCAAAACCACATGTCATTCTAACTACAATTGTCCACTAGTTCTATTTCTTCTAATTAGCGTAAAATGAATAGTGCACTAAACTGTAATGCCTATAGCAATTATTCCAATGCGTCAATGTTCTTCAACTAATACATTTATTTGAACCATCATTATTACAAAACATAATCAATGCTTTGAATGTTAAGCAAAACTCTATTTATAGTATCCCAAGACATTTCTAAAACAACCACATTTAAACTGAAACGAAATCACTTTTAAAAGAAAGATTAAAACATGGTTAGGATCAGATTTGTTTTTAATTGGCATCCAGGTTGGGTTTTCCAGGGTCTACCTAGCTGGGGGAAGATTTCCGTTTAGATCTGAATTTTAGGGGCAGTAATGAATCTCAGTTAAAAATTCTCACGGATCGGTCATATATGCCACTGAAAATTAGATCCGTAAGCACACACCTGAATTTAGCATACAATGGTCTGAACATGGAATTACCACACTGCCCAGGGGCTGGGCTTTGCTGCAGAAAGAAGGTTAGCCGACAACAGAGCTTAAAACAGTAAAAATAACACAGCAGAGCCCCACAAGCCCTTAGAACACAAACCGCAGGGAGTATAGCCAACCAATTAGAACCGAACAAACAAGTGAAGGTAAATAGACCCCGGCAGCCAACCCTAGATCCCAAATCGAAGTTATAGGGCTGCAGCGAAGTTGTCGCCACGCCCGTAGGATGCCACGATTTTCATCAGGGGATAAATCCCTTCTAAAACTACACGAATCATCATTTCCTAGATCAAACCCTATTTTTGCAACTAAAATCGAAGTACAAAAGAGTATAATTGAGATTTAAAGCAAATATGGTTTACCGATTGCGCCGAAAACCAAGCCAAAAGAATCCCCAAATAATCCAGAAGAAATCAGAAATCCAGTCGGGAGAAATTCGAAGAGTAACCCAAATTTCGAAACCAAACGGAAGAAGTTTTGAGGAGAACAATTTCGCATGCACCAAATCCTGCTAGATACAGGTCGAAAGCATGGCTCTAATCGCTCCGCACTCTCTCAATTATAAGTTTCCCAAAAAACCCGAGTCTTGTGTCAGGTGTACAGTTGTTCTTGTTCTAGTTTTGGTGTCAGGTATCGTGTCAAGTTCTACAACGTTTTTTAGATATCTAGAATTCCTTAAGTTTCATGTAAATATTTCCAGGAGTGTCCATGTTTCCAATCTTCCTAAATTACGTGGCTAAAGTGCTATGCATGAATTCAATGTTCCAGTTTTAGAATGTCATGTGTCAGTTACAAGTATCAAGTTGTGAACAATTATATTAGAATCATGTTGCATATAGCCCTTAACTAACGCAATTTAGTTGATACAATAATAAATGTTTTAACATCTTAGGCATGCGATGAAAATAAGTTCAAGTTTTATGAGTAATTCTTTGTTTAACGGTTAATTTAAGCTTTCAAATTTTGAACGAACAAAATTCTGAAAAAGATTTTAATTAAATACAAGGAAATAGGAAAACTAATGCATATGATCAGATTCATGTTTTGGCACCCTGTTTGTAGTTTGCCAGTCTAGAGGGGGTGCTCAGATTGAACAAATACGTATACGCAACTAAAATACTCAAACCGTAAGCCATAATAATCATAGCAACGAAAATAATACAACTGAAGCTACATCATAGAAAATAACCCCACAATATTTCGGGAAAGTGAATTAAAAGAGAAAGTGAATGAAAAGAGAGAGAAAAGGGGAGAGTGGGGTTGGTTTGTTAGGCTGGGCTATGGGTTAGTTAGAAAGAGATTTAAAAGAAAAATAAAGAAAAATAAGGTGGGGAAAATATGAAATAATTATAGAGAAAAATGCGAAAAAAATCTAAAAATTACCCCACAATATTTCGGACCATTACATTGCCCTTCAAAAAATATTTAATGATTAGCTCAAAAATGTTCAATGCCAGTGTAACATTTTTCCAAAAGAACGGTCATTGATAATGGTGCATATCTACAAAGTACAAAGTTAATAAAAAATATTAATTAGTTAGTTAACTACGATAATATACGACATAAATAACAAATTAGATTAGGTATTAGATTTACTTTTTTTTGCTTGTGTAGTTTTGGAGAACTTAAACTCCTTCCATTAAGTGGAGTTGACAAAAGCCTTCAATTTGGGCTTCTTCTCTTACAAGCTTTGCAAATAAATACGCTTTAGCAAAGCGAGTAACCATGGGCCTAACCAGATCACCCTCAATCTATTCAATCATCATATCAAGAATCAATGTGTGCGCATTCATGTAGAGATTGATAAATTTATCATATCTAAAATAATGTTTTGGATAGACTTGATCTTTTCAATATACTGTAATAAGAGATTCTATGTGTGTGCATCACAAGAAGTCTAGAAATAGATGGACGCATTATAGCTAAGCTAACACCTTCACTGTAACCATATTGTTAAATGTATTGTCGATCACTATTTGCATGACAGATCATTCTCCCATCTTTTCAATTATTGCATTCATCAGATCATAATTTTATTTTCCATCATGTATTTCATTAGAATCAGATTTGTTCTCTGAATCATAGAACATCGTTCCCGCAAAGCATAAATGACAATATTTATTATGCTTTTATCCCTTCAATCAGCCCAACATTTTGTCATAATACAACCATGCAGTCTACATATATCGAGAAAAGATTTCAACTTCTCCTTAGAAGTTACATCCTTAGGAAGTTACTTCTCAGCTATCTCATAAGATTTATGACCTTTCAAATTTGGTTCATATTTACCAAATTCTTGCAACATCTGTCTAAAAGAAGGCTGATCCACAATAGAAAATGATGATATTGTCTCAAAAATACATCATGCAATCCATTCGTACGCATCTTCTTTTTCATTCTTCTTCCAGTATCTATTAAGAGTGGTTTGAATCTCTTTTCCTTTAACATTCCCCAGCTGCTCTAATTTTCTTAATTATTGGACATTCACATGCTCGTCCGTTGGTCCTTTGAACTTTAGAGTTTCATGAATGTAACTAGTATTATGTGAGGAATCCACTTCAACGTTCTTATCTCCAATTACCGCTTCATTTCTAAGAGTTTGAATCTTTGTTTCTTTGACCTCTTTCGATGATTGTGTGGCTTTTAATGTCTCAATTGCCTTCAACATAATCTCCTCAGAAATTTTTATGCAAAGAGCACAATTTTTTTATTTCCGACAACATTGTAATGAAACGGCTAATACTGTCGCTCATGACATGGTCACTAAACTTGCATTTCACCTTGTTGGATGCCAGCTTCTCCCCATGTAATGACCAGAAAATTTCAATGGGATTATTGTGATTTTCTATAATTTTCCTAATACTTTACTAAAACTTCAGATCTTTTCTCTGTAAGGACCCTGACTATGGGAAAAACACTAGAAGGGGGGTTGAATATTGTTTATAAAATTTAAACGATAGTTATACTAATTTAAATTCCTAACCAACAATAAATGCAGAATTATAAATAAACCCAAAATGAAACAATGCTAACACAAAGGATGTTTCAAGGGTTTGGATTACCCAAGTCCAATCCCGACTTGTTTCCGGTAATCCTACGTCCCTTCCACCCGGATATATCCGGATACTCAAGTTAGAACCTAAACTTGAGATTTCCTTTAAACCCACTTGTAGCAACCCTACAAGTGTAATCGAAGCACAATCGATGTCCTTGACTTACTTAACTTGAGATCAAGCAAACCACTCTTACAAACCGAGAGTAAAACTAATATCGCAAGATATAAAATAGTGAAATAACAACACTTACAATCACCTATGCCTTGAAGTAGAACTTGAAGGAGAACTTGAAGGAGCAAGTGTGTTGTGCTTACCACGTAGGACAGTCGACTGATGAAGGTCGGACATGCGCCTGTAAACCAATAGGCGACTGAAAAACCTTCTACATGCGACTGAGCGAAATGTGAGTAAGTTATGAAAACTCAGGAAGTTTTGGAAAGACATGACAGGCGACTGATGTGGTATCCATATGTGCCTGTGCCATGGGCAGGCGACTGTGAAACCAACATCAGCCGTCTGGCCAAATCTTGCGTAACTTGCCAAACACAGTGTTAGGACAAGAATCGACATGCGACTGAAGAAGCATTTATAGGCGCCTGTGCCATGGGCAGGCGCCTGTGAAACCAACATCAATCGTCTGGTCGAAACTTGCATAACTTGCCAAACACAAAGTGTTAGGACAATGATCGACAGGCGACTGAAGAAGCATTCACATGCGCATGTGGCAGGGGTAGGCACCTGTGGAACCAACATCAGTCGTCTGACCGAAAGATGACAAGTTAGAGATCTTTGGGCAAGAGAGAGACATGCGACTGACTATAACTGGACATGTGCCTGTACTTTGAACAAGAGTCGCCTGATGAAAGTTATAGCAGAAAGCCCAAAAATCAAATGACAAAGTATATGCAAAACAGACGACTGTAGAACAGATCACATGCGACTGTTTGGAGACATGCACCTGTAAATCGTACAACATTCGCCTGTTGAAAGTCCAAAATGCACATGTTAGAGAATAATGAATTGGAGGACAAGGAAATGAGTTCTAATGATTTCTTAGGACAGAAATAAAGATGTGTGTGCTCTAACATAGTTCTACCTCTAAGCTACATACTAGAAAGGAATAAAATGATTACATCTTGTTTTTGCCTCTCTTCTTTTCATAGAATGAGTTTGAACTCTTTTAGGAGCTTCAATCATCATCTTCGATCATCCAATCCACTTTACATGCTTTGATTGATCCTTGAGTGACATCCATGGCTAATTGATCTTTATGATATGCTTAGGCAATGGATTAACTGCAAGTAGGGATTAGTCACAAGTATTTATGTTTGCTCATCATCAAAACATAAATAAATAGTTGACAAATAAATAAATAGTTGACCAAGTTGGGAGAAGTCCAATACTCGACATTCTCCCCCTTTTCGATGATGACAAATAAACATAAACAAAAAGATAAATAGTTGTGCTTAAACAATACTTAGTCACCCTACATAGATGCCAATCAAGTTAGTCAAATTAAGTAAGTGCATTTATAGATCAATTGAAGCAAACATGTAATATATGCATGAATGAAATGATTTCAATACTAGAAATTTAGGATTTTATAATCCAAGTTCATTATATCTTACTCCCCCTAAATCTAAGGCAACTTCAATCTTAGATTCAGGTTTAGATTATACTTAGCATAAAATTATGATTTGTTTATTTCTCTCCCCCTATGGCATTATCCAAAAAGAGGGAGGAGAAAACAACAATAGTGCTAAATAATTACTAAAACAATAATGAGTGTCTGAAGACTGATATATATATATTTAATGTGATCCCACAATAAAATTGAGAAAACACGAAGGTGCATCACAATGATATATGTCAAATACTCGTTAACAAAAGAGATTTTAGTTGACTAAAGGAATAAGAATCCAATATCAACATTACTTAGGCAAGAAAATGTCTCACATCACATCATGTATATAATAGAGCACACAGAGAGACACAAGTGCACAATGTATACACAATGATCACAATAGTTAAAATTGAGACACAATGTGAAATATCATATGATAAAGTAAAACAGCATCATATATATAATCTAAAGTTACATGGAGTTCAACAAACAAAAATAACTCCATATACATCATCATCCAACATAAAGTTACTCTTCCATACAACCAAAAGTATACCAGGGTACAAAAAGAAACTAACTCCTAATACAATAGATGATAACAACATCTATATATATGAGACCAACATCTATAAAAGGTGCTACAAGCATCAAAAACATCCAGAGCTAAATACATACAACCATGGACTCAAACCCTAACAAAAACTAGTCCTAAGGTGAGTTCGTCTCCAAAACACCATCAATCGATATGGATCACAGTGGGATTCGAAGGACGACCTGAGCAACGAAACATCACACGAGCAGATCGTCGAAGAGGGTGCACATGAGCCTTCCTCTTGGATGACGATGCAACTCCACGAGCAGTAGGTGCAGAGGGTTGACTGGATTCAACAGCAACATGCACATGAGGCTGAATGGTAGTGACAGGAGGTGACACTGTGACCTCAGCAGGAGAGGCATGAGTGTCACCACTAG
This sequence comes from Scilla litardierei, assembly GCA_030789695.1. NCBI lineage: Eukaryota > Viridiplantae > Streptophyta > Magnoliopsida > Asparagales > Asparagaceae > Scilla > Scilla litardierei. Next base: position 30,101,037 of record CM061135.1, read on the forward strand.
GATGAGGAACAGCAGCGGGTGTAGGACAAACAACAAAATGAGGGACTTACTCAGATGGTGGAAACATAGCCTGAAGGGAGGCTGGAACAGGAAAGCCTTGATATACAAACTTGTAGTACAGCTCAAAGAGAAGTGAAAGCTTCTGATCCATGTCAGATACTTTCATATCAAGCACAGAAACTTGCTTATTCAACTGAATGAGGAGGGGATCAGGCGACGAAGCTGAAGGAGATGGAGATGATGGCTTAGCCGGTTGAGAAGGAGAGGGCTCAACCTCTGAAGGAGGATGATCTACGAAGGATATCCACAAAAACTCACCGGAAGAAGACGAGGACCGATGACTCTGAGAGCGGGGTGAGGATGGAGAAGCCTTGGGTGAAGAGAATTCGAACCGACGAATGTAGGAGGACCGCGAGAATTTCCTCACGGGTTTGAACCAAGAAGTCGCAGTTTTCGGTGCCATAAGCAAAAATCGAATGAAACAAACGGTTAGGGCTCGAAACGAAAGAGAAATAGCACAAACGACGGAGGAGAAGAGATCCAAAACTCGATCGAGTGAATGGAGAAGGAATCGACGGCTAGGGACTTCGAATCGATGGAGAAGACGAAAGAACGTCTGTTGTTTGAAGGAGGAAGACGAGGGAGTTCTATCGGAGGAGAGAGAAAAACGAGTGGGTCTCGATTACTTAAGAGGATGGGAAACAAATCCGGGCTGTTGAATCGAGAGATGGACGGCTCAGATTAAAGCAACGAACCGCCTCAGATATGGACAGTTGACTGAAGTACAATCGTCAGTCGACTGGTCGAAAAGATAGAAAACTGACTAGATAGATAGACATGCGCATGTAGTGTAAATCACAGTCGCCTGTAAAATACACTGCAGTCGCCTGACCGAAAATCAATAATATTTATGATTTGAGAGAAAATAATCATGATCAAGAAAGACGCCTGATGAACAAATTTCAGTCGCCTGTCGGAGAGATAGCCGCCTAATAATTATACATCAATCGCCTGTGCGAAAAGCACTAATTTCAGTTAGAAAATCTATAGTCGGGCAGGCGCCTGTTGAAGGATTGATAGTCGTCTGTCCTGATCCAAAAATGTAGGATAAGGATGAAATCAAGAGAATTGAGACAACTCACCCTAAGACATATACTCTAACTATTTTCTAATCATGCAATCACTATTCAAATAATATAGATTAATATACAAATCACGTATACTAATCCAAACATATAAAATCATCAAAATTTCAAATAAATCTCATTGAAAAGTATATGTAAAAATATGACTTATAAGAACATGAGATGTGAAATGATAACATGAGTTCAAAGCATGATTTAACATATAAATATGAACTCCTATATTTCAGATTCACTCATAATTCCCAATTCTCCACGCAACCTCACAAATAAATCTTCTTTAAGAGGTTTAGTAAAGATGCCGACGATTTTTTTTGGGTTTCAAAGGACTCTAAGATGATGTCCTTAGCTACATGATCATTAATGAAATGGTGTCTCACATCAACGTGTTTGGTACGTGAGTGATGTACCGGATTTTTGGAAAGACAAATTACACTTTGGTTATCAACCATGATAGTGCAAGTATCACAATTGATACCATAATCTTTGAGCGTGTCTCATCTAAAGAACTTGTCTACATGCAAGACCCGCGGTAATATATTCCGTTTTGGTCGTGAACAATGATACCGAGTTCCGTTTCTTGGAAAACCAAGAAATAAGAGAATTTCCTAGAAAATGGCAAGTGCCACTAGTACTCTTCCTATCGGATTTGCATCTGGCAAAATCGGCATCACTTTATGATATTAACTCATATGTGCTAGACTTAGGATAAAGTAATCCATAATCTAGTGAATGATTAAGATAACGAAAAATTCGTTTAATTGCAATCAAGTGTGATTCCTTAGGTCTAGCTTGATATCTTGCACAAAGATATACGGAGAACATAATATTGAGCCTACTAGCAGTTAAGTAAAGTAAGCTACCGATCATACATTGCTATAAACGAACGTCTACATCTTTCCCGTTCTCATCCTTTTGTAGATGGGTTGTCGTACTCATGGGAGTCCGTTTGCTTGAAGACGATTCCATACCGACTCGCTTGATAAGCTCCACAGTGTACTTTGTTTGATGTATAAAAGTCTCATCCTTCCTTTACCGAATTTGTAGTCCAAGGAAGTAGTTGAGCTCATCCATATGGCTCATTTCGAATTCATCCTTCATAGACTTAGAAAATTCTTGACAAATATTAAAGTTAGTAGAACCAAATATTATATCTTCTACATAAACTTGAATTAAAAGAATGTCATTTTCATAATCTTTAATGAAAAGAGTTGAATCAACTTCATCCATTTTAAAACCTAAATTCAAAAGAAAGGTTTTGAGTCGATCATATCAAGCTTTAGGAGCTTGTCTCAACTCATATAGCGCTTTCTTAAGTTTTAAAACATGGTTTGGAATTTTTTCATGTATGAAACCGGGTGGTTGAGAAACATAAACTTCTTCATTAACAATACCATTTAAAAATGCACTTTAACATCCATTTGAAATAATTTAAAATTTTTATGAGATGCAAAAGATAAAAATAATCTAATAGCTTCTAATCTAGATACGTAGGCAAAGTATTCTTCGAAATCAATACAGTCCTCTTGTCGGTAGCCTTGAGCTACTAAGCTTGCTTTATTCCTTGTGATGACCTCGTTCTCATCGGTCTTGTTCTTAAAAATCCATTTGGTCCCAATCACTTGGTGACCATTTGGAAGAGGAACGAGCACCCAAACTTCATTTCTTTCAATTTGCATGTGCTCATCTTCCATTGCAACTATCCAAGAGCTATCTTCACACGCTTCTTGGATGTTCTTTGGCTCAAAGGTAGAGACAAATGCACAATGAGAGAATTGATCAATCTTTGACCTTGTTCGGACACCCACACCAATGTCTCCAATTATTTGGTCACATGGGTGGTTACGAACGGTCGGATAAGCTTTGGGAATACCTGGATCACTTGGAACATTCTCAACAATTTCATTAGTATTGTTAGTCTCAATAATAGAATCGTTAATTTTAACATTACTAATAGAATCACATAAAACATCTACACTATCATCGACAACATGATGAATATCAAAATCTTCATAAAATGATACGTGTAGTGATTCCGCGATCGTTAAAGAGGTTTTGTTGTATATCCGGTTGGCTTTGCTACGTGTGGAATATCCAACAAAGATTCCTTCATCGGATCTTGGCTCAAATTTATCTAAGTTACCATATGTGTTCTTTATAAAACATTTTGAACCAAAAACACAAAAATATTTAACTTGCGGCTTTTTATCATAAAATAATTCAAAATAAGTTTTGTTCGTTCGGGGCCTCACTAGGATCCTGTTTAGCACATAACATGCCGTGTGCACCGCCTCTGCCCAAAATTGTAGTCCAAAATGACTATCATGGAGCATGGTGCGAGCACACTCAATTAGGGTCCTATTCTTTCTCTCAACACCACCATTTTATGGTGGTGCACGAGGAAAAGAAAAGTTGTGAGTAATCCCGTTGTCATCACAAAACTTAGTGAAAAATTCATTCTCGAATTCTCATCCATGATCACTATGAATAGTGATAATGGTGGTTCCTAAGAAATTTTGAATTTTCTTTGCAAATATAGTGAACTCTTCAAAAGCTTCATTTTTATTGGTTAAAATGAAACCCGAGTAAATTTAGAGAAGTCATCTACGACAACTAATCCATAATGAGCATTACCTAAAGATGCGGTTCTAGTTGGCCCAAATAAATCTAAATGAAGTAATTCTAGGGGCCTCTTAAAAGTTATGTCATCTTTAAGTTTGAAAGACGATTTACTTAGTTTACCTCTTTGGCATGAATCACTAAAAATTTCTGACTAAAAGCAATTTTCGGAAAACATTTAACAAGATCATGCTTAGCTAACTTATATAAGTGCTTAAAATGAACATGACCAAAACGACAATGCCATAATAGTTGTTCATTTGTATTAGCAACTAAGCAATGCTCAATAGTTTTAGGCAAGCTCAAATAATAAATATTTTTACGCCTAATACCGGTAAATAAAACATGCGAATCAATATCAACAATATTACAAATACACTCTCCAAAGTTAACCTTGTAACCCTTGTCACAAAGTTGACTAATGGAGATAAGGTTATGATATAAACCACTAACTAAACAAACATTGGTAATAATTGGTTTGTAAGGATTACCGACTTTGCCTACTCCAATGATGGTTCCCTTTTGATTGCCTCCAAAAGTGACCGTTGCATCATCCTTGATGCTAATCACTTCGGAGAGCAATATGGAATCTCCCGTCATGTGTTTGGAGCATCCACTATCGAGTATCTATCCTTTCTTTTTAGAGCCAATATGTATATTATTGCTCTCTTTCTTGTTCTTGGGTACCTACATAGTATACCATAAGCTCATGGTACCCAAGCTTTGTTGGGTCCAAGGGGATTAGCCCTTTGGAAACCAAGTCCACGTGGACTTTGGCTTCCTAATATAGTTACCACTATTTATCGCATCGCTAAAATAAGAATTAACATAAGCATTCATATCATTTGTGCTAGTGTTCTTAGGACCCCAAATTGTGTATGTTTTGGGTGGCCTTTTCCTAGTTGTATGCACATTTGGTTGAGTTATATGTGGTGTATGCTTTCTAGGAGCATGAGATCTAGCATATGAAGATGGAGGTGGATAACATATATGGGTTATATGCAAATTTAGGAGCATGCCTATTATATGAAACATATGGAGTATGCATGTGATGTGGTGGATGTGCATGAGCATACATGGGAGCATTATGTGTATGATTCTATGAACATATGAATGTGTAGGAGCACGTGCATGAGTATTTCTCAAGTGTGAGTTTGCACGTGCCCGTGGGTGTGGAGCATAAAATGTGTCATAATTGTCCACATGTGAAGTAGGAGATTTTCTACGTGTATGAGTGTTGGTGTACATATATGCATGACCTTTCTTTTGGTTTCCACCCTTAGTGGATTTTTGCCAAAAGAGGTAGAGTGTGAAGTGGTGGCCTTCTTGGTAGGTTCGCTACTAATAGTGTTTTGACACTACTAGTGAATGCACAGGATGATGGCCTCACAAAATCTATAGTTACACCACTATAGGAGGTGTGAGATTTGGATGCATTTGCTTCCACATAACCAAGTCCAACACGATGTGTGGCCGGAAATTGGTTTGAAAGCAATTCATCCAATTGCCCTTTCCCTTTGTTAAATCTCTTAACTTGGGAGGACATGAGCTCATATTTCTCCCTAAGATAAGAAATATTGGTATCCTAAGTGGACACACGTGTCTTGAGCTCGTGCACTTGGGGTTTAAGAGAATCATTCTCAATACCCAATTGTGCGTTTTGTGAAGCTAGATCAATACTATTTTTAGAATAATCTTGATCTAATTGAGATTTGAGGGAATTTACCTCATTTCTTAAGATGCCATTTTGAGAAACCAAATTAGCTTTCTCAAGTGTAAGTGTGTCAACAATGGTGTCATTGTTGATGATACATGGCATGGATGGTTTGCTAACATTAGATTTTTTTTAAAATAATATATCTAAGCATAAGAGATTGATACTTAGAAAATAATTTTTCGTTAGCAATACAAAGTTCATTCATGGTTACCTCAGGTTCATTATTCTCACTATCACTCTCATCGGAGAATGCATCTTCTCAGGCCATGAAGCACATATGTGCACTCTCACCCTTCTCATCCTTGGATTCACTCGAGGAATCTCCGCTTGAATCATCGAACATCCCAACAAGTCCTTTCTTTTTGTCCTTCTTGAATTTGTCGGACTTGTGGTACTGTGGTGCTTTCCACTTTTCTTTGTTTCCTAGCATTGTGTAATCCTTCTTGATGTGCCCCGGCTTGTTACACTTAAAACAAAGAGACGAAGAATTGTTGGTGGAATCAAATTTAGATTTGGAAGGAAGTTTACCTTTGCGAAAGAAGCGTTGGAATTTCTTCGCCATTTGTGCCATTTCTTCCAAATCCATTTCGTTCTCGGATTAATCACTATCGGAGGATGAAGAAGTAGCCTTGAAGGCTAACTCTTTCTTCTTTGCCTCCGCTGGGTTCATCATCGCTATAATTTTCATTCGGTTCTCCCTTCTTACTTCGTAAGACATGAGAGTACCGATGAGATTCGCCACGGTGTAGTTTTTCATGTCATTGACCTCCTCAATGGCAATTGCTCTTTCCCATTTTGAGGTCATTCCCATGATTATCTTTCTCACCTTTTCTTGTTGGGTGTAGACTTGACCGAGAGCTTCAAGCTCATTGGTGATGTCGGTGAAACGACCGCACATCGTTGTAATGTTCTCATTATCCAGCATATGAAACATGTCGAAATTTTGTATAACAACATATAGTTTAGACAATCTTACCTTGTTCGTTCCCTCGTGGATAACGACTAGATGGTTCCATATTTGATATGCACTCTTAAATGTGCATATCTTATTGAACTCATCCGGATCCAATGCACAATGAAGAGTGTTCATTGCCTTCGCATTATTCACCTTGGTGGACTTCTCGGCGGGAGTCCATTTGTCAAAATCTTCTTCGATGGGTTCAACGTACTCCTTATGGAAGGTTCTCCAAAGAGAAACATTCCTTAGGAATGTCTCCATCCGGCACTTCCAATAGCTGAAATTCGTGCCATTGAAACGCGGAGGACGAACCATTGATTGGCTTTCGAAGACGGTAGACGCACCATCACGATCGTGATTGTTGTACGAAGGAGGTGGATGAATGTTGGTGGTGGAGGATGCCATAGCTATAAACCTTGTGCTTTGATACCAATTGTAAGGACCATGTCTATGGGGAAAATACTAGAAGGGGGGTTGAATAGTGTTTATAAAATTTAAACGATAGTTATACCAATTTAAATTCCTAACCAACAATAAATGCAGAATTATAAATAAACCCAAAATAAAACAATGCTAACACAAAGGATGTTTCAAGGGTTCGGATTACCCAAGTCCAATTCCGACCTGTTTCCGGTAATCCTACGTCCCTTCCACTTGGATACCTCTGGATACTCAAGTTAGAACCCTAACTTGAGGTCTATTTTAAACCCACTTGTAGCAACCCTACAAGTATAATCGAAACACAATCGATGTCATTGACTCCCACAACTTGGGATCAAGCAAACCACTCTCACAAACCGAGAGTAAAACTAATATCAAAAGATATGAAATAGTGAAATAACAACACTTATAATCACCTATGCACAGTGTTCTAAATATCGGTCCGCTATCCGAAATATCGACTGCTATATCGGAAAAATTATGAGCCCGATATGATATGGGCTACTTCATTGCGTTTTCCGATTTTCGAGGAAATAGCGGCCGCTATCTGCTATATCGGCCGATATTTCGGCTGGAAATATAGGCCGATATATGTGAAATTTGTTTTAGCTTGTTAATTGGTTATGGGTCGGATCCATGGCATAGTGGATCCGACCCGACCCTATACCCGATTACATTCACTTAATCTCCATGAGCTGCTTCGAATGTGAGAGATTTCGATCGAAAAAAACCCTAAAATCAGAACGCCCTTGTCCCTGTCTGCTCCTCTTCCCCCCGTCTGCTCTCGCTGATTTCGTCGCCGTCTGCGGGAGATTAAGGAAAGTCTCCGTCTGCTCTCGAGGAAATCAGCTTCTCGCCGTGTGCTCTCGTGGACTTTCCATCTTCAGCAGCTCTCGTGGACTTTCCTCGCCGTCTGCTCTCGAGGAAATCATCTCCCCGTCTGCTGATCGGAGCTGCGGAGCTGACTCTTCCTCGCCGGTGGAGCTGCGTGGATTGATCGAAGCTCGCCCAGGTATTTTTTTCCATTTTTTTCTTTTTTCCGCCGTTTTCTAGTTTCGCTTTTTTTTTCTATTTTAGTTTTTTTTTCCTGTTCTCGTTTTTTCTGTTTTCGCTTTTTTCTTCCTCACGCTCTCTTCTCCCCTCAGGCAATTGCAGCCGTTCATATAGATGCTTGGAGATTCCTCAGTTCGCTACCTCTAGGTAAAAAAAATTTAATTTTTTTTTTGAGATTTCTGAAGAGTTTTGTAGTTTTAGACATTGTTTTCATTGTTTTCATTGTTTTTTCAGTAACATTAATTTATGCGGTACTTATTTGATTACAATTTCCTAGTTTGAAATTTTTATGGCATTAAGATTACTTAATTAACTAACGATCTGTTGCTTATACTAATCATCATTATCATTATGTCGATGACTGAGCATTAGGATTGCTTAATTAATAAATAAGACGAAGGAAAAAAACAACAAAAAACAAGCCCACTCACGGCCTATCATTAGGGAAGTAATCTGCACTGGAGCAACTTACAATCTACACTTGCGCGTTTGGCCGTAACATATCTGAAATTATAAAGATGCAACACCATAAAGAATACAATACAGAAAATAGAAACAAAATTGTAGAAGAATGCTGATTAACTACTGAAGCTGCTAATGACATCTGAAACCAAAAGGCTGGTTGGCCGAAACCGAGTGGCTCACTCCACGGACCATCTCCTCGTTGCTTTTGTTAATGATACTAATACATCATACATTTGATTTGCCATAGAAATGAAATTATGAATAAACTTGCACGTTGCGTTATTTTTTGCTGCTATTGATTTGCTATATTCGAATTCTTTTGCATGATCATGTCCATGTGTAATTCTCGTTGCTACAAGCCTGCAAAACAATTCAAAGAGAAGTTAGAACACATAAGTAAATACATCGATAAGTTACATTACATGAAAAATACATAATAGAATGTTAAGAATACAAACTTCTATTATCAATGTAGAATTGCATTTTTGACAATAGAATGTTAAGAATACTATTTATTTGTTGTATTGTTGTCTTCTTTTATTTCATTTATTAATATTCTTATGTATTTTTTGTTATATGATTCTTAAGGTATAGGATTTATAGTGTGTAAAGATGGTCTCATCTGGAGCTTCTAGCAAAAGTGTTCCAAAGGGGACCCTTGCTGGGCTTATGTCAAGCAAGTGGATAGCCATAGTACGTCTAAGATCCAATGCAACTATTGCAATCAAATTGTTAATGGAGGAATTACCCGGTTCAAGGCACATCTTGCAGGAAGAAGGGGAAATGTGAGGCCATGTGGTAGTGTCCCGGATGATGTGAAGAGCAATGTGTTAGAAATTCTTACCAAGCTTGACAAGGAAAAGGAGCGCAAGGCGACGGGGGTGCAAACTTTAATGGATGATGTTAACATTGGTGGAGAGGAACATGTCCAAGAGGAACAGGAGAGTGGGACCCGCCAGGAGTCTTCATCACGATCGAGTGTTTTTTCTTCATTTAAGAAGATATGACCGATGGATAGGTATGCCACTCAAGCTCCAGCAGATTTAGATGTTCATATGGGAAAGACGAAGCAGACTACACTTGATTCGAAGGAGAGAAAGAAGAGGAGGGAGAACACGATCCGATATATTGCGAGATGGTTCTTCGAAGCCGGAATTTCTTTTAATGCTGCAACACTTGGATCATTTCAGCAAATGTTGCAGGCTGTCGGTCAATTTTGGCCGGGCTTGGAGGCTCCCACTCCTTATGAGCTAGGAGAGATGTGTCTTGAGAAGGAGGTGGAGGAGACGACTGAAAGATTAAAATCTTTCAGAGAGAGCTGTAGCATTCATGGATGCTCCATATGACCGATGCTTGGTCTGATAGAAACCAAAAGAGCATCTTGAACATAGTGGTGCACTGCCCAGCAGGGATTGCTTTCTTTGACTCGGAGGATGTTTCGGTCGAGTGTCATAGCGGGGTGTTTATTCATGCTTTTGTTGATAGGGCTATTGAGAAGCTGGGAGAGGATAATGTTGTTCAGATAATTACAGACAATGCATCTAATAATATGGCTGCGACAAAGATACTGGCAGTGAAGAGGCCAAGAATCTTTTGGACGAGTTGTGCTGCACACACCGTTAATTTGATGCTCGTGGACGTCGCCAAAATCAAGCCTATCAGGAGTGCCATTACAATGGGCAGAGATGTCTCTGTTTTCATTTATAGTCACACCATCAGTCTGAGCTTGATGAGAGACTTTACAAAAGGAGACATAGTTAGGCCCGTTGCGACTAGACTTGCCACTGCCTTCTTATCTTAGAGTTCACTGAGAGATAAGAAAAAAGAATTGAAGCAGATGTTTAGTTCTGAACAATGGGAATTGTGTGAACTTTCCAGCAAGCTTGCAGGAAGAAAGGTAATCATAATTAAAATTTATTTACATTGATATAAGAGTATTTTATCAATTTTTTAATCGTAACTGAATTATTAATCCTTGCTTTGTAGGTTCAAGAGATTGTTCTGAGTAACAAGTTTTGGGATTATGTTGATTTGGCTTTAAAGGTTTTCTCCCCTTTGGTGAAAGTTTTGAGAAGAGTGGCTGGTGATAAAGTCCCGTCGATGGCCTTTGTGTATGGGTATTTGGTTGAAATCAAGGTTGAAATTGCATCGGAACTTGCCCAAAAGGAGAAGATGTATCTTCCAATATGGAAGATAATCGATAAAAGATGGGATGAGAAGCTCAAGTCGCCTTTGCATAAGACGGGGTATTACTTGAACCCTTATTACTATTATCCTAAGAAGAAATCTATTGAAAATGGTAATATTTTTGATGGTTTTGTGGAGTGTATGCATATCATGTATGGGAATGACCATGATATTATTGAGAAGATTAGAGAGCAGCTCTACCTCTTCGTATAACTGCCAAATGAACCATCAAAACCAAAAGGGTTCATTTGGCAGTTATACGAGGAGGCTGAGCTGCTCGCCAATCTTCTCAATAATATCAAGGTCATTCCCATACATGATATGCATACACTCCACAAAACCATCAAAAATATTACCCTTTTCAATAGATTCCTTCTTAGGGTAATAGTTATAAGGGTTCAAGTAAAACCCCGTCTTATGCAAAGGCGACTTGAGCTTCTCATCCCATCTTTTATCTATTATTTTCCATATTGGAAGATACATCTTCTCCTTTTGGGCAAGTGCCGATGCAATTTCAACCAAATACCCATACACAAAGGCCATCGACGGGACTTTATCACCAGCCACTCTTCTCAAAACTTTCACCAAAGGGGAGAAAACCTTTAAAGCCAAATCAACATAATCCCAAAACTTGTTACTCAGAACAATCTCTTGAACCTACAAAGCAAGGATTAATAATTCAGTTACGATTAAAAAATTGATAAAATACTCCTATATCAATGTAAATAAATTTTAATTATGATTACCTTTCTTCCTGCAAGCTTGCTGGAAAGTTCACACAATTCCCATTGTTCAAAACTAAACATCTGCTTCAATTCTTTTTTCTTATCTCTCAGTGAACTCTAAGATAAGAAGGCAGTGGCAAGTCTAGTCGCAACGGGCCTAACTATGTCTCCTTTTGTAAAGTCTCTCATCAAGCTCAGACTGATGGTGTGACTATAAATGAAAACAGAGACATCTCTGCCCATTGTAATGGCACTCCTGATAGGCTTGATTTTGGCGACGTCCACGAGCATCAAATTAACGGTGTGTGCAGCACAACTCGTCCAAAAGATTCTTGGCCTCTTCACTGCCAGTATCTTTGTCGCAGCCATATTATTAGATGCATTGTCTGTAATTATCTGAACAACATTATCCTCTCCCAGCTTCTCAATAGCCCTATCAACAAAAGCATGAATAAACACCCCGCTATGACACTCGACCGAAACATCCTCCGAGTCAAAGAAAGCAATCCCTGCTGGGCAGTGCACCACTATGCTCAAGATGCTCTTTTGGTTTCTATCAGACCAAGCATCGGTCATAATGGAGCATCCATGAATGCTACAGCTCTCTCTGAAAGATTTTAATCTTTCAGTCGTCTCCTCCACCTCCTTCTCAAGACACATCTCTCCTAGCTCATAAGGAGTGGGAGTCTCCAAGCCTGGCCAAAATTGACCGACAGCCTGCAACATTTGCTGAAATGATCCAAGTGTTGCAGCATTAAAAGAAATTCCGGCTTCGAAGAACCATCTCGCAATATATCGGATCGTGTTCTCCCTCCTCTTCTTTCTCTCCTTCGAATCAAGTGTAGTCTGCTTCGTCTTTTCCATAGGAACATCTAAATCTGCTGGAGCTTGAGTGGCATACCTATCCATCGGTCATATCTTCTTAAATGAAGAAAAAACACTCGATCGTGATGAAGACTCCTGGCGGGTCCCACTCTCCTGTTCCTCTTGGACATGTTCCTCTCCACCAATGTTAACATCATCCATTAAAGTTTGCACCCCCGTCGCCTTGCGCTCCTTTTCCTTGTCAAGCTTGGTAAGAATTTCTAACACATTGATCTTCACATCATCCGGGACACTACCACATGGCCTCACATTTCCCCTTCTTCCCGCAAGATGTGCCTTGAACCGGGTAATTCTTTTATTAACAATTTAATTGCAATAGTTGCATTGGACCTTAGACGTACTATGGCTATCCACTTGCTTGCCATAAGCCCTGCAAGGGTCTCCCTTTGGAACACTTTTGCTAGAAGCTCTAGAAGACACCATTTTCACACACTATAAATCCTATACCTTAAGAATCATATAAAAAAATACATAAAAATATTAATAAATGAAATAAAAGAAGACAACAATGCAACAAATAAATAGTACTCTTACCATTCTATTGTCAAAAATGCAATTCTAAACTGATAATAGAAGTTTGTATTCTTAACATTCTATTATGTATTTTTTATGTAATGCAACTTATCGATGTATTTATATATGTGTTCTAACTTCTCTTTGAATTTTTTTGCAGGCTTGTAGCAACGAGAATTACACATGGACATGATCATGCAAAAGAATTGGAATATAGCAAATCAAGAGCAGCAAAAAAATAACGCAACGTGCAAGTTTATTCATAATATCATATCTATGGCAAATCAAATGTATGATGTATTAGTATCATTAACAAAAGCAACGAGGAGATGGTCCGTGGAGTGAGCCACTCGGTTTCGGCCAGCCAGCCTTTTGGTTTCAGATGTCATTAGCAGCTTCAGTAATTAATCAGCATTCTTCTGCAATTTTGTTTCTATCTTCTGTATTGTATTCTTTATGGTGTTGCATCTTTATAATTTCAGATATGTTACAGCCAAACTGCGCAAGTGCAGATTGTAAGTTGCTCCAGTGCATATTACTTCCCTAATGATAGGCCATGAGTGGGCTTGTTTTTTGTTCTCTTTTCTTCCTTCGTCTTATTTATTAATTAAGCAATCCTAATGCTCAGTCATCGACATAATGATGATGATGATGATGATTAGTATAAGCAACAAATTGTTAGTTAATTAAGCAATCTTAATGCCATTAAAATTTCAAACTAGGAAATCGTAATCAAATAAGTACCGCATAAATTAATGTTACTGAAAAACAATGAAAACAATGTATGAAACTACAAAACTCTTCAGAAATCTCAAAAAAAAAATTAAATTTTTTTACCTAGAGGTAGAGCCCTGAGGAATCTCTGAGCATCTATATGAACGGCTGCAATTCCCTGAGGGGAGAAGAGAGTGAGGAAGAAAAAAGCGAAAAAAAAAACGAGAACAGGAAAAAAACTAAAAAAAGAAAATAGAAAACGGCGGAAAAAAAAATCGAAAAAATATACCTGGGCGAGCTTCGATCGAGTTACGCAGCTCCACCGGCGAGGAAGAGTCAGCTCTGATCAGCAAACGGGGAGATGATTTCCTCGAGAGCAGACGGCGAGGAAAGTCCACGAGAGCTGCTGAAGATGGAAGGTCCACGAGAGCACACTGCGAGAAGCTGATTTCCTTGAGAGCAGAAGGCGACTTTCCTTAATCTCCTGCAGACGGCGACGAAATCAGCGAGAGCAGACGGGGGAAGAGGAGCAGACGGGAGCAAGGGCGTTCTGATTTTAGGGTTTTTTTCCGATCGAAATCTCTCACATTCGAAGCAGCTCATGGGGATTAAGTGAATGTAATCAGGTATAGGGTCGGGTCGGATCCACTATGCCATGGATCCGACCCATAACCAATTAACAAGCTAAAACAAATTTAACATATCGGCCGATATTTCCAGTCGCAATATTAGCCGAAATATCGGCCGATATAGCGGATAGCGGCCGCTATTTCCTCAAAAATCGGAAAACGCAATGAAGTAGCACGTATCGTATCTGGCTTGTAATTTTTCCGATATAGCGGTCGATATTGCGGATATCGGACCGATATTTAGAACACTGAGCATGGCCTCAGACTTGACTACAAAGATTAATTGGAATCAATTTCATTTTATAATCATTTATGTACGCATAAGTACATCTCACAATTTTTTCAAAACAATGTCATCATCAAAATAATATTATTCAACCCGATAATTTTTATTATTTTCTCAGAATAATGTTGATAATTTTTATTATTTTCTCAGAATAATGTTGTCATCGAAATGATATTTCTCAAATCTCAACCCAATAATATTATTCTCAGAATATTGCGAATAATGTTATCATCGAAACAATATTTTTCAAACCAACAATTTTTTCTTTAAAAATGATGTCATTGAAAACAATATTTCTAAGTCTCAACCCTACAAGATTATTCTCAAACTCATCATGCAGATGGTCTGATATTAACTCATGATGCAGATGGTCTGATATTATTCTTAAAGTTTCAAACTCATCACAGATTCACACTTCACACTTCACAAAGCAGTAAGCTAATACGCACAGAGTGACAGAGCATATGCGCCAGAGAACGGGTGGAGAAGAAGCAGTAGCAAAGAAGAAGAAAGAAGAAAAAGCATCAATAGTCGTGTAGAAGAAAAAGAAGAAGCATCAGCCGCTGAGAAGAAGCAGTAGAAAGAAGCAGCCGCCGCAGAGAGTGGAGAAGATGAAGATAGAAGAAGACGAAGATTTAAATCATAAAATCCCAAAAATATGTAAAAATATAGAATTAAGAAGAAAAATCAGGAAAACGTATTTTTTTGAATTACCTCCAATTTCTGATGATTTCGAAAGAATCGAAACGTTAAAATCCTAATTTTTCGTCGGTTAAGCAAAGAGACCCATGCCAATATATCGGTCGATAAATGTCAATATCGGGTCTGTTTTTATTTTCAGTCATATATATCGGTATCGAACTAGATTAGGTGCGATATTGATATATCGACCGATATTTAAAACACAGTTAACCAATCCGAAAAGGTTTGAGGTTCATAAATGCCATCAAAGATGGAGGCATCTATATGATCCTACATATAATATCATCACCCTTGTACATATCCTAATTTTCTTCAATATGTTCATCATCATCTTGATCTCTATTATTGTTACTTTGATTGTCTTATTATCATGCTACCCTCTATTATGCTTTGTGTCTTGTCGTCATGTGTACTCTCGTCTCTAGATATGTTTTTAAGGATTCCACATGGTCATTTATTGGTTTATCTCAACATTGAGTTTATCTCAAGATCCAAGTTTACTTTTCCAAGTCGACTCTCTAAACCTAAATCCCATCTTCATCCTATCAGAACCTACACCCTTACCACTACAAAAAAGCATGTAACAACTAGTAACAACAATGTGAAAACTAGCAAATATACTGATGGGTATGCCAAATCCAAGACACACATGCCTTGTGCATGCAGCTGGTTAAGGGAAAAAAATAAAATCCTAAAGCTTAAGTCTATATGCTAAAATAAAATCACGGTCTTAAGATGATTCAATCTCACAATATGAGATAATGGATTAAAATGCAATTAACAATAATAAATAACTAATCTGAACATAATATTGGAAGTTGTAAGAATTGACAATTAAACATTTGGGTTGAATTAGAATTATTCCAGGCATGAAGAACAACTTGCATATAATGTACAACATCAAGGAGTCATTGAAGGATAAGTCCAGAAGCTCAAAGGCAAATATTCTATGAAAAAACTTAAAGGGGCTCAAAATAATCAAAATAATGATGTAGGACATAGTGGTTTTTAGAAATTTGGTGGGGGATTTGGAGAAGAAATTGGATAACTAGGGTTCCTTAGCTTTGCACCAAGGATTTTATTTGGTGGGGGATTTGGGGAAGAAATTGGATAACTAGGGTTCCTTGGCTTTGCACCAAGGATTTTATGGCTTCGCACCAAGGAAGAGGGAAACTATTCACATGTTTTGAGAAACTTCTCTTTTCATTGACTCATTCATTCATTGGTTGATTCAAAATAAAGCAAGTCTAATCTTTATATATGCTTATAAATAAAGACTTTTCCCATTTCACCCGACGTGGTACTAAACTCGCCCAAAAGACTAAAAAACTCTTAAATACTCAATTAAACTAAAGACTCAAACTAGAAATTAAAAATTATAATTTTGATCCTTATCATTCTTATCAGCTTTAAAACTTCTCCTGGTGAAGGACGACAAAAGTAGTACAGCTGTGCAGAAATCAGTAGTTCTCTGCAATTGGAGAAGATACGTCCACAAATTTTGAAGTGTACTACATGCATATGGGCGAACAAACATCCTCAGATAATTTCTCCCAATTCATGAAAGATAGAAATGCATTCAACACCTATATGTTGGTTAGAAAAGGATGATATGTGATAACAAACTCTATATGCTCGATCAGAATCAATGGTTCTTTTGGCATTTTTGATGCAGGCTCAGCTGAGGGGTCTGGATAAGGCTCTGGCTTGAAATATAGCACACGATCGAACTCTGGTTCAGGCTTTAACTCTGGCTCGAGCTCGGGCTCTTGATGTGGCACCAATATTGGCTCAGGTTTCAAGTCAGGCTCAGACTTTACTTCAGACTCAGGTTTAAGCTGCAATTCGGGCTCGGGCTCCGACTCAGGTTCAGGCACACGTTCTATCTCAGGTGCTGGATCAACTTCTATCATGTGCTTTGACATGAGTTTCCTCTATATAGTGTTTTCTAGGCGTTCCACACAGCCCATAACCTGACGAGTCTTGGACATGCCCTCTTGAACAACAGATTCTAAGAAAGCGAGCTTTTTAAGGAGATCTCTTGCCCATGGTGGTGGATCATTCTCAATCTTCGGAGTTGAGGTTTGCTGGGATGCCTGTGAAATAGGTTGATGTTTGGGAGAATGCTGATATCGAAGTGCGAATCTAAACATAGATCATTGATGATAAGGAACTAACATATCCAAACATCAAGATCACGTTTCTCTTAACTTGAGATATGCATACTTATATTTTGCTTCATTTGAAAGCTTGAAACAAAAGAAGAAATGTTGCAAATGGTACTCCCAATTATCATAACCATGTCTATCATCAAATCCATACAATATTGGTACTCGTCCGAACGCCTCAAGATCAGTAGATGTTAGGAGAGAATAATCATCATAGTAATCATTGTGGTATTCCATAATTTGGAGCAAATCCTCTTGTATGGAGGATACATGTGTGTAGGTGGTTGAGTCAGCTACCCACTGGTGTGAATGACACAGAATTTGGTCTTGAAACGGATCCAAAATCGGTAAAATAGTGGAGCCGCACAGAAAATTCCGAAGAATCCAGTGAAAATCCTCAAGAAATTGCCAAATTACACTGTTCGAGTCGTGACTCACTGTGGAGCCGTTAACCGGATCAACGGCTTGGCTCTGGCTCCGGGTTGGCTCGCCGAGCCGATGAACATTGCCAGGCTAAGTTGGCGGCTTGACTCAGGCGTCACGGCTGGTGCTAGGGTCAGGCACGATCGAGCCGCTACTGTAGCAGCATCGGCTCGGTCGATGCCGATGTTTTCTTTAGTGATTCCGACGATGTTTTGTCGCCCAGTTTGTTGTTGTAGGCATGCCTTGAGCTGCCGAGTACTTTTATGGGGTCTCCGGACCCGGTCGTTGCTGTCGTCATCGCCAATGTTGGCGTGCTTAGAAAATCTTCGATGGTGGCATTCCAGAGGGTTTTGGATGCTGGGGTGGCGCTACCGGGAGTTGGTGAGTTTGTTGAGTAGTTTGGAAATCTGTCGGGGTTCGGTGAAGATTGTTGCGGCTGCTGGAGGAGGCGGTGGAGACGTTTGGGTGAAAACGATCTTGACGAGCATCGAAGATTAGCTGGTAGTTGACGATTTTGGCATCCACGACGTCGCGTGTCGCCGGGGACGTGCATGCTTCAGGCGGAAGATTACGACGGATATTTAGGGTTTCGAAAATTTGAGGATTTGGATTTGTGTTGGTGGCAGAAGATGACGGCGCAGTAAAGTGTTTTAGGGTTTTTTTTGTTTGAATTAGGGGGTTTTATGGAAGAAGGTGTCGGCTGGAAGTAGGTTTTTTTGCTTTTTTTGTGAAGATCTAAAATCGAAACAAAGCAAAGATAGGATCTTCGGCTCTGATAACAAATTGATGTAGGACAGAGTGGGTTTTATGGATTTGGTGGGGGATTTGGGGAAGAAATTTGATTACTATGGTTCTTTGGCACAGAGCGAAGATAGGATCTTCAGCTCTGATACCAAATTGATGTAGCATGGAGTGTGTTTTTGGGATTTGGTGGGGGATTTGAGGAAGAAATTGGATTACTATTGCTCTTTGGCTTCACACCAAGGATTCCCAGGCTTCACACCAAGGAAGATGGAAATCTTTCACAAGTTTTGAGAAAATAAAATTCTTTTTCCATTGATTCATTCATTCATTGGTTGATTCAAAATACAGCAAGTCTAACCTTTATACAGGCTTACAAACAAAGACTTTTCCTTTCCCACCCGATGTGGTACTAAACTTGTTCAAATGACTAAAACTCTTAAATGCTCAAAATAAACTAAAGACTCAAACTAAAAATTAAAAATTACAATTGTGAGCCATATCAACTGAACTCTAAATTGTTGGTCGGCTTGGGTCTAGAGTCGAATAGTAATTTCTAGGGTTTGAGCCGATGGACATGGTCAACTTCAAGTTAGCTCGGATCATCATAGGTGTGCTCCAGTGAATCCAGCTTAGATTGGCTTAGTTGGCTCAAGGACAGGTTACATCAAAGGGGATTCCATTGTAGTTGGCTCGGAAACCAAATTAGTATGAACAACTTGCAGTATTTGAAGACAATCGTCAACAGAGGAGATAAGATGGCAAATGCTAGTGAATGATGACAACGACGTGGCCAAAGGCCATTGAACAGTTTGTGACCCCAGATATGGGAGTCGCTGTAGACGAACAAAGAAGTTGGCAGTGATGATAACAACATGAGGAAAGAGGTGATCAGAAGAAGAAGAAGAAGAAGAAGAAGAAGAAGAAGTTGATGAGTCGATGATGCTAGCGATGGGGTGGGTTTGATTAGGGTTAGGGTTTTGTCGAAGAGTGAAGATGGAGATGGGGTCAAGTTAGTGTTTGGGTGTCAAGTTAGGATTTGGGGTTGATGGGTGTTTTGGATTTCGGGTTTGTGTCTCAATCAGGATTAGGCACAGGGGAAGATTATGAACATTACTTTTCTATTTTTTGTTGCTAAACTGAAAGCTGAATTTTTTTGCCAAAGAAAACTAATCCTAATTTAAAGAAGATGGAGAAGAAGACAATTAAAGGAAAGAAAGAAAATTTCGCATTGACACTATATTTGATGCTTTGACACTATATTTGATGCGGAATGTAAGGGATTAATGTTTCTGAAGAATTTGAAGTTTTGAGGAAGAAATTGATATATGAATTAGTGATTTTGATAAAAAGGGCTAGAGACTTTGCACCCAGGCACCTTGCTTACCCACTATTGTACCTCGCATGTGCAGAAATTCATCGCAATGTTTCTCGTAAAACAGTAATAGTTACAGACTAAAATCTTTGTATTCACTTTTCTATGTTAAAAAGTTCTACTACAGATCCATGATTATTGTAAAAGAAACAAAACACTATCTAGACTCGGTATGAGAGACTTAATTGGACTCAAAAATCTAAACTAAAAAAATAAACTCTCCCCAAAGGAAACTCAATATACATTAAAGAAACATGAAAAATATCATAATAAAAGAAATGCAAAAGGACTTAAAATTAAAAATTAAATGGACTCAAGTTCTAAAAACCTTAATTTGGATTGGCTCAACTGGATCCCATCACGATGTTTAAGCCTTGGTCCACTAGTTTAATAATCAAATGAGAATTTTTGTGTGAAGATATTTTATAACATTTGGGACCTTTTTAAATTTCCAATTTATTTGAGTTTATACGGGAAAATTGATTTCAGATCAT
Source organism: Scilla litardierei (assembly GCA_030789695.1). NCBI lineage: Eukaryota > Viridiplantae > Streptophyta > Magnoliopsida > Asparagales > Asparagaceae > Scilla > Scilla litardierei. The sequence goes on from CM061135.1 coordinate 30,121,274, forward strand.
TATTTTTTTGAATTTCCAGACAGCTCTTTGTCACTTTTTAGTGCATAAGCCCCTAGATAACTGGTCAATATATTCCCACTTGGCATATAAATTCTGTTTGTGTATCTTTGTATTCCATATTTTACGTCCGTCTATTTTTTTTTTATGAAGTATGTTTATGTTAACAGTGTTTAATGTTGCTCGCATGCGTGTCAAAGCAGGCCGTCAACATCTAGGTGGCCACATTTATATAATAATTGTCACCAATTACAATAAGGTGAACGCTTTTATGTAACAAGTGATCACTTTATTGTTATAGATTTCCATAACAAATGTTTCAAATTTTGTCTTATGCCGTTTAATGCACATTAAGGCATGCCATGATAGAATTATAGAAATTAAATTTTGCTAATTCTTTTATAATCTTGTCTCTTATTGCAAATTAATAAATGGAGTAAATTTGATTTTTGGTCAGAATTCTTTTGCTTAATTGACCTTTTTGGTTGTAAGTAACCACATTATAATCTGAGTTGTCCACCTATCATCTTTCAAAGCATTAGACCATCTTTTTTGGCTAACAATCTATGTATTGTAAATGTTAGAATTAAATTATTTATTATTGATGTTGGTCAGTGTTATAAACGACGGTTTCATTATGCGCGCGGTCTAGGAGCGCATAGCGCATAAGCGGATTATGCGGCCGATTATGCGGTTTATGCGAAAATGAATATTTTAGTAAATAAATAAGCAATAAGTTTATATGTATGTGTGTTTGTGTATATTAAATTAAAAATCTTAAAAGATAGGAACAAAGAAAAAATCATATTGAATTTTAAAAATATAAATTAATTAATACTAAGACATCAGCATCATCAAGACGATTAATATAAAAAATAACTAAAATTTAATGTATAAAGAAATCTACACACAAAACATAAATATTTAGTTTTACGTCCAAATCAAAAGCATGTCAAATACAAGTACTTTGAAATTTAAAAACTGATTTTTATGCTTAACGGGTCCTATTTCTTAACGGGTTGGGATTTTTTAGTTGTCGATTATGATCCAGCATCTGTGATTATGTGGGCGCATAACATTTATGCGGCCGACCATATATCAAATTTTTCATGCGGTCAAAGGCCGCCTCCTTATGTGCGGTCGCATATAACTTATTTTAGAACACTGATATTGGTTGTATTGGGCTTCAGACCCAAACCCATTTATTTCTATATACACACAGTCACACACACACATACAATCGCGATTTGGGTCTTGGTTAGGGCGACTTGGTGGCGATTCTGGGGCGAATCCCTTTCTCCCGTCGGGGCTCTTGCCCCCTCCAGCGTTGCGATCTCCCATGTCTCCTCTCTTCTGCTCTGTCTCCTGACCTATCACCTAACCCCAATTTCTTTGGAATGGAGGGCTGCTCTTCTTCCTCTGGCATTCCTCTCGGTGACTATTCGGGCGATGATGATCCATCAGCAGTCGGCGACGGTATGACAGCTGGGCAGGCGGTCGGAGTTGGCACTCACCAGGCATGAGTCCCAGTGGTCTACCGCCAGCGTGCGGGTAAAGGGGGACATCTGCTCTTACTCTAATAACATCCCCTATGTCTGTGAGTTGGTCTTCTCCCCCTCGACTTCTTTCGATGATGGTGTCCTGGTTGACCTTCCCCCGATGAAATTTCTTTTGCAGCTGGACGGTGGGCTAACACTCTGATTGGCTACGTCGTGTGTTCCCGACCCTTCTTTGGTCATCTTCGGACTTGGGTCAGCAGAGCTTGGAAGCTATTCGGGCAGGTCCACATCCATTCCTACAAGAATGTATTTTTCTTCTTCCAGTTCTCCGACGTAGCTGACCTTGCTGCTACCATCCACGTGGGCCTTAGATGATCGATGGCAAGCTCTTGGTCCTTCGACAATGGGCTCTCTACATTGGTTTGGCCGAGATTTGCTCTCCGTTGTTCCCATGTGGATTAGACTTCCCCACCTCCCGATCCAATTCTGGTCTGTCACCATCATAGGGAGGGTGGTTAGTGCCATCGGGAAGCCCTTCTTCATGGACATGCCTACGGCAAATGCTTCTCGCCTTTCCTTTACCCGTTGTTTTGTTGAATTTGATTCCTCTGCCTTGTTCCCGGAGACGGTGACTGTCCGCCTCGTTGACGGCACCAGAATGGACATCCCTGTTGTTTATGAGTGGCGCTCCCCCAAATGTCTGCACTGTAAATGTTTTGGCCACGATTTATCCCAATGCGCCTCCTCCTCAAGACCGCCCCCGCCTCATGCGACTCCGAGCTACCCTAACAGCAGCCGACCCCCGCAGTACACATGGCTGAGCCCCCCCACAGTATCTCCTTCCTCTGTTGATGAGCCCAGTGAGATTCCTGTTGCTGATGCCTTTTGCTTCAACCGACAGAACTGGCCGTCGTGGTTTCCCCTTTGCCTTCCCCCGATTTGGTGGTGGGCGCTACTGTTATTGCTAGCAAAGGACCTCTGGTTTGTGATGCTCCTCCTGTCTTTATCTCTCTCTGTGGTAAATTCGGGCTTCACTCTTTGCGAGGCGGGCAATGGCACATCGACAGTTGCTGCGTCAGCTGTGAGTAGTTCCAGCTCCTCCCCCTCTTTATACAGCACCCCCATCACCCTCTTTGGATGCCACTGTTAGTGATGATGCTTCCATTTGTGTTGGGACGTGCTTGGTTAGTGAAGGCACTGATAGGATGGATTCTGTCCCTGTCCCTCCTGCGGCCCTTGGGGGCATCACCACCACTACATACATGTTCCCTCCCCCAGCCCTCAATTCCGACTGCCCTCTTATCAAAGTCCTGGATAATCCAGAGTGGAAGGAGGCTCTTGGCTCTATCCCGCACCAAAATCCTAGCCAATGCCCTGTCCCCGTTGTACCGGCTAGTACTAGGGTGACGAGAAGTCACGCGGCCCCCAGACCCTCTTAATCTATGTCTGTTCTTGTATGGAATGTGAATGGCCTATACTCTAAGACTCGGTGTCGGGATGTTCATCATCATTTGAATAAATTCTCACATTCTATTGTGGGTCTGCTTGAGACTAAGATTTTGGATTCATCTGGGGATAGGGTGTCCTCTCGTTTTTCCAAGAACTGTGTTTCTTACCAGAATTATGACCATGCATCAAAGGGTAGGATCTGGGTTATGATCGACCCTTCGGTTTGGACCTCTTCTCATCATTCATCCTCCGGCCAGCACATCACTTTGTTGTGTCAATAAAGGGGGGTTCTCTACTTTTATTACGGTGGTCTACGCCTCCAATTTCTCTGCCAAATGTGCCACTTTCTGTTCCAGTCTCAAGTCTGATTGTCTTCGGGTTGCGGGTTGTCCTTGGATTGTGCTTGGGGATTTTAACCTCACTCGATGTGTTGGTGAAAAAGTGGGTGACCGTGTTCTTTCTCCTCCACTCCTCGAGGAATTTAATGAGTGTATCATGCACTGTGGCTTTGATGACCTTAGGAGCCAAGGTAACTTTCTTAGTTGGAGCAACAACTCTATGGTGGATAGGGCATGCATTCAACTTGATCTGCGCAAGGATTTTGATACTATCAACCGGGAGTTTGTCTACTACTTCATGCATCTGATGGGCTTCCCTCATATCTTTATCCACTGGGCCCAGGAGTGCATTGTCACCCCTTCTTTCTCCATTCTTGTTAATGGCTCCCCGACAGGTCTCTTTGGTGGTAATAGAGGGGTTCGATAGGGGGACCATATCTCTCCTTTCATCTTTGTCATTGTTATGGAGCTCTTCTCGTCCCTCATGGACTTTGCTACCCATTCCAGAGTCATCCGTTCCCCTAAGAGAGGTGTTAAGGTAATTCATTCTCACGTTCTCTTTGCTAATGATGTTTTGGTCTTTTGCAAGGCTGACTTTCACTCTTTTGATGGGCTAAATCACATACTCTCCACTTTTCACTCCTTCACGGGCCTTGAGGTGAACAAGGGCAAAAGCAAAAGCATCCTGAGTAAGGGGTGTGTCTTGGGCGAGGAGTTTGCTCAACGGTTGAATATCCTCCTGCGGTCCCCCAGTCAAATACCTCGGCTTGCCCCTCTCCCCTAACTATCCCACTGCCAAGCTATATTCCAGTTTCCTTGACAAATGCAAGGCAAAGCTTGCTGGGTGGTCCTCCAGACTCCTTTCTATCTCGGGGGGAGTGGAGCTTGTTTGTACCTTTATCCATGGTTTTGTCTCCTTCTAGGGGAGTGGAGCTTGTTTGTACCGTTATCCATGGTTTTGTCTCCTTCTAGATCTAGTCCTTGATTTCATTTGGGGATCCAAGATACATTGTTGGAAGTGGGTGGACATGTGCAAGCCTAGGTGTGAGGGTTGTATTGGTCTTTGTAACCTTTGGGATGTTGGTGTGGCATCTGGTATCAAGCTCCTCTGGCGTCTTCTCAACTCTTCCTCCCCGTGGGCGGTTTATACGAGATCAACCTATCTAAAGCATTCTCCCCTTTTTCAATGTTCTTCAAGCCTCCTTGACTCTGATACCTGGAAGCACATTCTCAGATGCCGTGACACGGCCGCCGCTTGCCTCTGGCGCATTGGGGGGGACGGTGCATCAACTTCTTTGTGGTTTGACCATTGGCTCCCCTGTGGCCCCTTTGCCCTTCTCTGCCGTCTCCTCTTTCTCTGATCCATCTCCGTGTTACTGACTGCTGGGATGGATCAATTGGTGCCTGCCTGACATCTTGGCCTCACACATTGGGCTCTTTCACCTGATCTCCCTGGGGGACAGACCCGACTCTTGGGATTGGATCCCCACAGGGGATGCACTCTTCGCTCTGCTTGGTCATCCACTAGGGTACCCTCCCCTCCTTACCAGTCGCATAGGTTAGTTTGGTTCCCTGGGCATGTCCCGAAGTTCGCCCTCGTGCTGCTTCATGCCGTCTCCGATAAATTTCCCACCACTTATCATCTCCTCCGAAGAGGCGTCATCGAGCCCCCACTTGTGTGATGTGTTCTTCTCACCAGGAATATGCTCGCCATCTTTTCTTCCACTGTGAGTTCAGCAGTTACATTTGGGCTGCCGCTGAGCTTAGGCTGGGGCTCCCCACCTACTCTAGATCTCTCCATGTGGACGCCCCTCTCCTGCGTTGGTTCGGTTTGAAAGGGAAGACCCGGGCTGTTGGTCGGCTTGGCAAGCTTGTGCTCTTTGCTGTCGTCTGGCATATTTGGAAGGAGCAGAATAAGCGCATTTTTCTCTTCAAGGCCCTGTCCAAGGTCCAATTCCTTGCGAATGTGTCTTCGGATGTGTCTATCTCCCTCCCCACTTTTATACAGGAGGAGTTGGATTCTGTTGTACCTCCATTTTTGTTAATTGGGGTTAGCCTAGGTCCTTGTTTGTTTTCCTCATTTTTGCTTGTGGTTAGTCTTTGCTTTTGGCTTTAACTTGTACTTGGTGACTGCTTCCCTGACTCTCCCAAGTCTGTTTTTGCATTGGCGTAGCCTGACAGGTCCTGTATACTTTTACATTTACACACCGATATAGATACTTACCTTACATACATACATACATAGCTATATATATAATAATGAGCATCATATGGCATATGAGGCTATATGCCAAGACACAAAAGGTGGAAAGTACAAATCCTACATGGGCTTGTACCTGTTTTACTTCTCACCTTTTTGTGTCTTGGTATATGAGGCATAGTCTCATATGCCATATCATACCCATTATTCTCATATATATATATATATATATTAATGGAGAAGTGCTGGCAGCGTTGGAAATTTTTTCAGCGCTGTCAGCGATCTGGGGTTGCTACAGATTTAAATTTTTTTTGCAGTTGGTAGATATACTTGTTAGGAAGCTCCCAACAAATTTTCAGGTCGATCCGACACCGTTTGAGCATCCGTTCATCGATTTCAAAAAAGTTGCGCAAAACTGTACAAAAAATTTTTTTAAAAAAAATCTGTAGCAACCCCAGATCGCTGATAGCGCTGGAAAAATTTCCAGCACTGTCAGCACTTCTCCATTAGTCTCATATATATATATATATATATATATATATATATATATATATATACTAGTCATAACCGTGCCCTCGGGAATGGTTCATTTAAAATCTTTGTTTCCCCAAAAAAAATTTCCCCTCCAAAATTTTGAGACATAATACTCCACTTCACAATTTAAAAGAACAAAAATTGAACGGGTGCCTTCGGCACGGACGTGCGCATAATTAATTAATTCCATGTAATTTACTCATTCCACATAATTAATTCTTTCCCTTAAGTAATTCTACAAATAGTTGACTATATTTCCCAATGCTTGATGATGGAGAGTTAACGCGAGTGAGAGGTGTTACAGTTTCTTTTCTTGAGAACATGAAGAGAATCAAATTTTTAGGTGGGATCCAGCTGTGTTAATTTTTGAATCGATGGGATTTCTGCCACATCATCAATCCATGTGATCAGATCTCATTGAATCTAACCACGTCAACGATCCATATGCTGAGGTTTTTTGGTTTTTCCAAACACTCATCTCAACCTTTCTTTTACCAAGATTAGATTCTAGTCATTCTTCTATAAACCTCTTTATACATCAGCATGACATCAACTTGTCCTAGTTAGCAAGGCAATTCAAAAAAGTCCTCAAATATAATATAGATATATATATACACACTAGAAATTACCCATGCACAAAGTGCACGTGGACCCCCCAAACCCCCACAAATTCAAAACCTGAGCCAAAAACAACCAAAAAATCAGGACGTGGGACCCAAACCGGATCAAATGGAAAGAGTGGGTGTGAGTGTGGGTATCGTCTGGGGGTTTGGGATTTTTTAAGTGGTGGGTGTGAAGTTAGGTTCTTGTGGGTTTTTTGGGAGGGTGTATTTGTGGGGTTTTTTGGTGGACTTTGGGCCATTGGGGTGAGGTGGAGTCTCATGTGGCTCTCATACAAAATATGACTGGAACAAAGGCGCCACGTAGGACAATTTCATCATTTATATAAAGGATATATAGAATAATAGGTATCATATGGCAACGAGGCATCCCCTCGTATACCAATACACATAAAGTGGGCGGGTACAACTAGTACAAGCCCATGTGGGATTGCACCCACTCAATTTATGTGTCTTGTATATGAGAGGATGCCTCATATGCCATATGATACATATTATTCTCATATATATATAGTAGTTTTCGGGTGCGAAAACTAGTGTTTCCGCATCATGCAAAAACAATTTTATTTTTTCCTGAAATTTTTTTCAATTTTTTTTATGTTTAATCCATACAATTATACACCCAAGGGAAAATAATGGTGAACCCTATGTGAATTTGAGCACCGATCCACCTGTTACAAATTTAACGGTTTCAGAACATGCGAATTTGTTGTAATGCCTTGATCGAATGCCAAATGACATTATTTTTCAACCATTATTTTTTGATGGGTGTATAACAACATAAAATGAAAGTGGAAAATTTTTTTTGCAAAAAAAAAAACCCGTTTCGCACAATGCGAAATGTTCTCACATGAAGATTTACACACACACACACACACACACACACATGAGGAGATATCTAATCTCCTTGAACTATTTTCTTCTAATTTCATTGTTCTCTAATTTCTTCATGGATTAGAGCTATAGTTTCCATAAACCTAATGTTACATTAACCCTAATCTAACACTAACCTAATCCTTCTCTCCCCCTAAATTACAGATGCATTCCCTATACTCTTCTTTTTCTTGATCATCATCACCCATCAAATCAATCTCATCCATCGGTTGCTGACTTTGCTGCAATCAGTTAGACCTTAATCAGACCTCGTTTCATCTGATTTGATGATGCTACTATTGAATCGATATAATCACCTTTGATCCGAATTAGATAGGACCTTGTTGCTCACGATTTAACTTTCCCAGTATTGATTTGTACATGTAGTAGCTTCCCCTGATTAAGTCGACTTTGCCAGCCTTGTTTCCACAACAGTCAGACCTCCATGCCGCATTCTTCCCATGTAACCACCTTGCTACCAACTCATCTTCTCTTCATCTTCTCATCACATCTTTTATATGTCAGTTAAATCAGTAGTACTTTATCTAGTTATTGTTAAAAAACACTACGGTCAAAAAAAGATTTCTTTTCTTTCTTTCAGGAATTTTGGTGATACTAGTTGTTTACTTTTGCTGATATTGGTTGTCCGCTATCTGCTTGGTTGCTAATATACTGTACTGGGTTCATTTGTAGATAGATATCTATTCTTCAGCTTGAGGCGGAGTGTTAGAATTAGAATATTTATTATTGATGTTGGTTGAATTAGGCCTCAAGCCTAAACTCTCACACACGCGCGTGCGCGCGTGCACACACACAGACGAGGAGAGATATAATCTCCTTCACATTTTTCCTTCTAATTTCCTTCTTTGATTTTCACAGTAACCACCTTACAATATAAATGACCACCTTCGTTACAAAGGTAACCACCTTTATAATAAAACATCCGCCTTCATACCTTAAAGTGACTACTATTACAATACAAGTGCCTCCTTTATAACATTAGTAACAGACTTTATATTATAAGGGATCTCCTTTATAACATTAGTGATCAACTTTTTATCATGAGTGACCACCTTTAAAATAACATGTTTATAATTAAGTGATCACCTTCATAACATTATTGACCACGTTTGCTATATATATGGAGGTATCCACCTTTATGATGTAGGTGACTACCTTTTTATAATCAAAATGGATCATCTATAATACCTTACCATTTTATATGTAATATGTCATATTCTAACTAAAAGATGGATTAAGTTAAAGAAAGCTTCAGGAGATACAAAATACAAGCCGATTGTCTTTAGAAAAAAGGCAAAAACAAAGTGCTGAAATTTCTACACAACAAAACCGAAAGGCAAAAATGCCAAAACAGCAAAACACGAAGTTAATCTAAAAAAGAGGAGTGAGTAGTGCGAAATCAAAATTACTGTACACGTAGGATAATTTTTAAAGACTAAAATAAGAAGGGGAAAATGGAAAAAAACGAAAAATCAAGAAACTAAAGATCAAAACGCTCGTTGAATCTGAAAAGTGAGTAGCAGGGTGATATGATGCGGCGGCAACAAAGGGGGGCGGTCCGCATGGATCAAGAGGCGGCTCCGGTTCGGGTCTATCAACGGAGGAGGCGACTAGGGTCCACCACGGACCCGGTCCCAAACTTGTAATTCCGCATCCGGAGGGGAGGGTTAATCGGTAATTAGATATTTACTAATCCATCCCCCTAATAAGGGGCCGGCCGGCCCTAGAGAGACTTTTATCGTAGAATTGAAAGGTATTTTGTTTTTCCTTAGAACCCTAGTTTAATTCTATTGCTAATTAGTTGCTCGTAAGTTTAGATCTATTATTCTAGGATTTAATTCATAATTTCAGATCAGTTCTTCGTCTCTAAACCCTAGATTAGGAAATCCAAAGCCATAAAAATCCCACCTTTGATCCCCACAAAAAGCCCTAATCGTATCACGGGGCGGTTGAGATTGAAGACCACATGCTGCTGTTTATCTTGTTGCCGCCGCTGTCGTCGTTGTTGTTTCTTCCTCCGATGCGTTCAAAAGAGAGGAGGGAGTAAGAGATCTTGGTCATCTAACTGCAGATTGGGCTCTGATCTCCACCAATCGCGGTTGGATCCACCCGCCAAAGTTTGTCTTGGTGGTAGGGCCTATGAGGAAAAAGAGAAGTGGATATGCAGATGGGGGGATAAAGTGAGGGAGAAGATATGGGGAGAGTATTGCCATAACTACACTCTTCCCCTGTTATTTAAATGCACTTAATTATACTCTCAGGGACCTAAGCGACGCTGCTATACAAGGGGCTTAAGCACTCAAAGTGACTGTATCTTAATGGGAATTCAGAACAAGGGACTGGAAGCAATTTTCTCTTTTCCTTGATCCTTCCTTTCTCGATTATCATTGTTTAAAGGTAAAGATACCAACCATGACAAAGTGTCTGAGTGCCTTGGGCGTGTGCTGATGTACCTCCATCAGATTCTGACTTTTCCACAAGTTTTGATATTGTTCTTCATGCATGTTATCATATTATATTGTGTTGTATGCATCTGCATGCCTTATGGTCTGTTATGCTAGAAGCTTCATTTTTCTAATAATATAAATAAAGAAATAATCTAGTAAATCTGTTAAAGTTAGGCTTGGCTACTTCTGGAAGGATCTGAAACCAAATCCATTCAATTCTAATGCAATCATATACCATCTAAATAGAAATTCCACTTCATTCAAGTTGATTTCCCTTGATTAGAGTGCTTAAAAGAGAAAAAGTCGAGACTCAGTTTTTTCCCTTGGGTAATCATAGAACATCAAAATGGAGGTTAAAGTACTGAGTATTGTTAAGTATTTAGCCCGGAAAGTTTTAAAATCCTATGAAAATTGGTGTCTAAGGGTTAAAGTGTAAACAACAACATGAGTGGGCTAAAAATCTATATGCGCTTAATCATAGATTTAAGCAACATGGTACTTTGAGATATCTATTTCTACACTACTTGCCTTATTTTGCGTAAGAAAGAAAATTCAAATTTAAGTGATTTTGAATATTTTAGGCTTTCTAGGTGATGTATGTCAATTTGAACAAAGTGGATTTCCATTGGAGTGGTTTAGTGCTGAATTTGGATGGGAAGGATCTGGTCTCAAATCAGTGTGTAATTTGCCAAGTCTAACTTCATAGCTCCTTATATATTTATCTGTGTATTGTGAGTTTCAGATCTGTTGTTGCTCGTTATTCATGTTTTAGATAAAATCTGGTGGAACGGTGTATTACATCTAGGGGTGTGCACGGGTACAGGGTACCCAGATACCCGATCGGAACCTACCCTAACGGGTAGGTTCTGGGTAGATAGTTATCGGTTCCGGGTAGGTTCCGGGTAGGAAAATTTGGAACCGACTGGTATCGGGTCCGGTTCCGGTTCCTGTCTATAGAAAACGGGTACCCAGAACCGGAACCGATATATATATATATATATAATTTTTTTATTATAATATTAAGGATTAAAATATATAAGAGTGATCCACCCTGGCTGTATCTAATTTGAACTTATAATATTAGTGAGTACAACTTGCATCCTGAAGTTTTGAGCATCGTGTAAGTTCATTAAACAATGCATTTAAATCAAAGATCATATTGTTCTCTTATGCGTTCAAAAGAGCAGTATAGGTAAACGTGAATCATTCTTCAATATGTCTAGCTTTATCTAGTAGAAATGACTGGTCAGTATGCATTTATCACCGAAGAAAGAGACTAGAGACAATATTTTACTTCCAGATTGATTTTTATTCATGCGTATTTGAGATAATTGTCATGCACAGATCATTTGGAAATCATTGTTCGTAATGCCTCACAAATTAGATTTTTTTACAGGGTACCCGGAACCTACCCGGAACCATAGGGTCCGGGTATGGTCCGGGTATATGTTTTAACTGGGTAGGTTCCGGGTCCAAAATTTAGGAACCGGTCCCTTACCGGATAGGGTCCGGGTAACATGAAAAAAACAGGGTACCCGGACCCGCACACCCCTAATTACATCTATTGAGTTGCATTTTTAATTTATGTAAACTTTCAGTTTTATTTGGCACCTCTTTTTATCCTAGCAAGTTATAATAGGGTATCGTCGTAGGCAGCCTGGAGGGGAGTAGCAGTGTAAACCCTTGAATGACATGAATGTTTTTGAATGCTTGGAACCATGGAAGTTCTTCTTAGCTGCCGATGCACCCTCAGTTTAGATGTGGAAAACTATGCACCTGAGGCAATCCCCACATGCAGCAATGACTGGTTGCATCCATGTTAGCCAACAGGATGCCAAAGTCTCCATATTTTATAGGTAATTTCTTAGTTTACATAATCATCATGCCCCACACTACTTAGCGAAACCACTCAACCATAGATTTACAATTTGATTTTTGAACATAAGCTTGGTATAGCTTTTGATTGAATTCTCATTAACCGAATTTCTCTTCCACCTGAATTTTTATTCAAAGCTTATCTGTAGACCATTCACAAGTTTTGACTTTGAATTAAAATGTTGTTGGTTGAGTTTAATGTTGTTAAACATATTCTAGATATCCTAGATGCAATTCCAATGGCAAAAAACAACACAATATCAAGACACTCATTATAATTCTCTTCAATTAAGAATGTCATTTTTAACTGAAGTTTGCACGTTAGAGTGCGCATAAGAATTTAGTGTTTGTTCTATGTTACAACTTCTGGTTTTCATATGCTTGGTCTAGAAATGGTTCTTTTTTAAAGCTCATTAAACTCACGGTATTATTTTCTATTAAAACATAGGTTAAATATTCTTGCTGAACTCCTCCGTTTTGGTGACCGTGAGTTCTACAAGGATTGGTGGAATGCCCAAACGATTGAAGAGGTAGATTGGCATTTGAAGAAGTTTTTCAAAGAAGAGCGGTTTATTGATTATTATAAAGAAATTGTGAAGTATACTGAATATGCCATTTTTTTTCTGTGCATGTTTTGTTCAATGGGATTGCATCAGTATTGGCGTAAGTGGAATATGGTATGTCAACCAACTTTAAGCTATTCCATACTTTGGGTGATTGTTTTCATGGATTTTTGTATTATTACTTGAAATTTTCTTTTGCTACACATGGCTAGTTATTAAACAAGTTTCTATATGTATGTATGCATGTGTGTATAGATAGACAACATACGTATGTACGCAAGTATGCATGTATGTGTGTATACATAGATAACATACATACGCATATATTTACATATATAAACATATACATATATACATACATGTACGAAAAATAGTTATCATATGACATATCGGTACTTGTGCATATACGATGATGTGGTAACATCTCATCCATAAGAAAGATGGGTCATATGAGTGGAAAAATGTACACCCTCATGTGATCCTTTATTTCTTTAAGATGCAATTGTGTCACCTCATCGTATGTGATAAAACTTGCTTTTATTTCATATGAAACCTATTATCTCTTTCTGTTTGTAAAGAGAAGTGATTCTTTGAGGATTGCAGTTAAACTAAGCTTCATATGAACTTTACAGCGAGCCATTTCATAGATGGTCTTAGCCAGTCATCTTCATGGACACATTTAAATTAGCCTAACAATGAGAAATCAAACAATTTCAAACATATTCGCCCATGCATCAAAAGTTATCTGTTTTGATGACTGAAAATAATGCATATTGCACCCCTTGTTTTGTAGAAAAAAAGCCTGGAATCACATGATTTTTAATTCTTAGGATAATGCCGGTGCAGAGATAAACATGAACTCCTCGGATCATCTAGGGGATGACCCCCACCGTGAAGATCTCTGGTGGGCTCCGCGTGTACCAGAGGAGGCAGACTCGCGAGCCGTGTGCGCAAGGGAGGCCGGCCTCACCCTAGGGGCGTTTTCGACTCGTTTAATTTTTTATATTTTAATGGCAAACTTGTAATTAGATTAGAGGGGGGGGTTTATTCTTAAGCTAGGGCTAGTCGTCATATTACTTTATGCTTTATTATTGAATTGTTGATAGAGTTCTTAGGAAGAGTGCGTACGTCCTCTCTTTTGGAGTCTTGAGAGAATGATTGCCCCTTTAATTGTAGCCAAGGTATCATTTTTATTCCTATTTTTATCTATTTAATTTCAGATTTGCTTGAGTTCTATCAATTTGGTATCAGAGCACGTAACGATCCATGGCGGCGTCGACAAGATTCCAAGACAAGTTCGAGACTTTGGAGGCGAAGTTCTCTAGCGAGATCGAAGGGGTAAGGAAATCGTTGGCGGAAAATGACGAGTCCATAGCAAGGTTGACGGCTTTGATCGAAAAATTGGCAGCAAAGCAAGAGAAACAATGTGAAGCGCTTGCACAATTGATCATTCAGTTGACAACCAACGCGGGAAAAGAGGGGAAAAGCGATGGAAACCCTAAAACAACGAAAAAGGTGCCATGTTTGGACAAAGAGAAGCAAGCGATGAAGTATTCGGAGGATTGGAGGTATACACAGATCAAGCGGACAGCGATCCGGAAGGTGAGGAAGCGCGCCAGGAGGTCGACGGGCCCAACCAAGGACCCCAGAGGCTGCCACAACAATTCAGGGGGCCGGCGGGCCCTCCCCAGCAGCCGCCGGGCCTCCTAGGGCCCCAGCGCACCTGGGGGAACCCCCACGGGGTCCCCCAGCTTTGGTGAACACGTCGCAGGGCCCTGCGGGCCGTGCCGACCAGCGGCAGGGCCGCTGGGGCCCCGACAGTCATCGGACATGGCCGGCGGGCCCTCCCCAGGCCCGTCGCGGCCTTGTAGAGAAAAAGAGACCCCCGCGCGGGGGTTTCGGTGCACGTGACGACAGATTTCAGCCCTTTCGTGACTATCCGCCTCATTTGGAGGACCCGCCACGCGATTTCGAGGATGAATTTGACCCGGGAGACTTCCAGGAGTACGTTGATGATGGCGAGGAGTATCGGAATCCCCCGACCCTCGATTTGGCGATGGTAGATGGCGACCTCCACCCCACCACCTTGGGGGACGCATCGATGACATTGGGTGAGGTTACAGAGACTTTCAGGAGGGGCAACAGGGCAGGTTTGGAGGCGACGGAGGGGGATGACATGGGGACCGAGGAGGCGTACGTGGAGATCACGGTTTCCATGAGGGAGGCTCACGTGGGGGCTATGAGCGACACCAGGAGAGGTGGCATCACTACCACCAGCCTAGGCATGGCGGAGGACGGGGAGACCAGGGGGGATTCAATATGGATTGACTGCGGAAGTTGAAGATTCCTGTATTCGATGGGGTGGATCTGGTGTCGTGAATCTACAGAGCAGAGATATTTTTAGAGCATCTCGCATGACTGAGGAGCAGAAGCTAGAGGTAGCAGGTATCTGTCTGGATGGAAAGGCCCTCGCTTGGTTTTAGTGAAAGGATGCGAGGCGTCCTTTTCACTCGTGGGAGGAGATCAGTGATTAGATGGTGGAGAGGTTCAGGGATCCCCACTTGGGGAACGTGATGGAGCAGCTACTATCACTTAGGCAGGAGGGCACAGTGAGAGATTACCTAGAGAGGTTCGAAGCCCTATCAGGGCAGGTGCACGGGGTGACGGATGAGACGATAGAGAGCACCTTCATAAATGGGTTGAAGGCTACTATTCGAGCAGCGGTGTGCAATCAGAAGCCACAGAGTCTGATGGAGGTCATGGGGTACGCTCAGATGGCAGAGGATTGTCAGATGGAGGAGAGGAAGGTGAGGGGTGGTTGGAGTGGCCCAGTTTTCCGTAGTCAGACAGTGACAGGAGGGCAACAGAGAGCCACTACGGGAGCGGATCCTGCCACCAAGGAGAAGAGTGTGGAGAAGAGTAATGCACCGTAGGCTGGGGGCAGTTCAGGCGGATGACTGACGCAGAGATGAGGGAGAAGCGGCAGAAGGGCCTATGTTTTAGATGCGACGAGCGATTCACGCCAGGCCACAGATGTGCGGGGTGCAAGCTCTAGGTGCTGCTACTTGAGGATGAGGACGACGAGGCTGATGTGGAGGATGAGGCCGCTGAGGCGGAGGAGAAGACTGAGTGACATTAGCTAGACATGGCAGATGTTTCCCTTAACTCCGTGGTAGGGTTCACACCGAACCGTACCATGAAGTTGAGGGTGCATATCGACGACCAGGAGGTGATGGTACTCATCGACAGTGGGGCGACCCACAATTTCATCTCCAGGAGAGTGGTGGCCCGGCAGGAGCTCCAGCTAACGGACTGTGGCAGCTTCAGTGTCGTGATGGGGACTGGGAAGAAGGAGAGCAGCCATGGGGTTTGTCGAGGCATGGTGCTGACATTACAGGGGATGCAGGTAATCGTTGACTTCCTGCCTCTAGACTTGGAGAGCACCGATGTCATCATGGGCATGACATGGCACAAACATTGGAGGAGATGACGGTAAACTGAAAACTTCTCAGGATGGAGTTACAGGATGAGGAAAGAGAAGTAGTACTACAGGGAGACCCCGTCCTATGCAGAGTTATGGTCTTGCTGAAGACCATGGTGAGGACCATCCAGACGGAGGGTGGGGGATACTTAGTAGAGCTATATTCGTTGACGGGAGAGGGTGGCGTTGAGGCCAGCAGGGAGCAACTTATTCCAGGAGAGGTGCAACGGTTGATGGAGCAGTTCGAGGTCTTTCAGGAGCCACGGGGTCTCACACCGTCGCGGGATCACGAGTATACCATAGTTCTACGAGAGAAGTGTCCCCCAATCAGTGTGAGGCCCTACCATTACCCCCAGGCACAGAAGGACGAGATCGAGAGGATGGTAGCGGAGATGGTGCAGGCTGGAGTGATGCATCCTAGTGTGAGCCCCTTTTCCAGTTCGGTGTAGTTAGTGAAGAAGAAGGATGGGAGCTGGCGCTTCTGCGTGGACTACATGTCATCGAACAAGGAGACTTTGCCAGATAAGTTCCACATACCAGTGATCGATGAGCTTCTGGAGGAGTTACACGGGGCAGCCATGTTTACAAAGATAGATCTCAAATTGGGCTACCACCAGATCAGGATGCGGGGGAGGATGTGTCCAAGACGGCGTTCAGGACGCACTAGGGCCACTATGAGTTTTTAGTAATGCCATTCGGCTTGACTAACGCACCAGCTACTTTTTAGGCTCTCATGAACAAATTATTCCGTCCTTATCTGCGATGATTTGTACTCATATTTTTCGATGACATTGGTGTACAGTCGTACCTTAGAGGAGCACTTGGACCACATGCAGGTCTTTTTCAGGACTTACAGTACCACCATCTATTTGCCAACAGAAAGAACTGCTTATTTGGACAGCCGCATGTGGAGTATCTGGGACATGTGGTATCTGCGAATGGGGTAGCAGCTGACAGGGCAAAGATTGCAGTAATGCTGAATTGGCCGCGTCCCTCCACTCTCATGGGACTACGGGGATTTCTGGGCTTGACAGGATATTACTGCAGGTTTGTGCAGGGATATGGGACGGTCGCCTGGCCGCTCACAGAGTTACTCAAGGACCAGTTCATTTAGTGTGAGGAGGCGACGACAGCTTTTGAGGTCTTGAAAAAGGCCATGACCACAGTGCCAGTACTGGCATTTGCCAGATTTTCCCAGACCTTTTGTGGTAAAGGCAGACGCTTCGGAGCATGGATTGTGAGCGATGTTGATGTATGATCAGCGGCCCACAACGTATTACAGTCAGGTGTTAACAGCTAGGGCCAGACTGCGGTCGGTCTACGAGAGGGAGCTGATGGCCATTGTTCTATCCATTCAGAAGTGGAGACCACATTTATTGGGGCGCAGTTTCCTGGTGCACACGGATCAGCGAAGTCTCAAATACTTACGAGAGCAGTGCATGTTAGCAGAGGAGCATCAAAAGTGGCTGCGGAAGCTGATGGGCTACAGCTTTGAGATTGAGTATCGCCACATATTAGAGAACAAGACGGCTGATGCACTTTCATGACGAGATGAGGACGTTCAGTTGGCTACCTTGTCTGTTTTTATGTTACAGGATTGGGAGCCGTTGCAGCATGAGGTTGAGCAGGATCAGGGGTTGGTAGCCATACGAGCAACACTGTTGTAGGGGTCTACGGAGCATCCAGGTTATGCTATTCAGGATAGTAGGCTATTGTACTAGGGGTGCTTGGCCTTACCGAGGACCTCGTGTAAAGGCCCGTTGGGCCTTTGTTTTTCCCCCTTTGTTCCCCCCTTACTTTCCCCCTCACGTGTGCCCCCTCTCCCACTCATTCTCTCTCCCTCATTTATCTCTCCCTGACCCCCCCTCTCTCTCGAAGCAACCAGCGGCGAAAAAAACAGAACTTCGCCGCCGCCCTTCTCTCTTCTCACTCTCGTCGACCCCCCTCTCTCATTCCTTCATCTCGAAGGAACCCACGCGGCCCCTTCTCCTCTCGCCACCTCGCTGACACGGGGCGTGGCCTTGCTCCTCAGCCGAACCCTAAAATCTGAGGGGTTTGACACGATTTCACCACGATTCGAGGCTGATTGTGTCCGTGGCATCCCTCTGAGCATCTCAGGTCTTCTTCCATCTTTATTTAAGCTCGATTTGAGCCCTGTGGTTTCGGTTTGTGCAAAAAACGAAATTTTTCATGCAAAAATCTGGGTTTTCCTTGGAATCTGCTTTCGGTTTTGAGCTCTGTAATTGGATTTCTATCTGATTCCTTCATCAGTCCACGGATTGAGGTAAAATCACTCTGATTCTCTAAATTTTGGATTTTTAAATTTGTGGATTTTGTCCCTCTAGTTTCTGTAATGATGTTTCTGAGCACCAGGCGTGGCAACGAACCTCGCTGCAGCCCATTGTCCCTCGAAAAGATTACTGATGGGCTTTCCCCTTTGGCCGAGACCCATATGACCCATTTCCCCTCTTTGCCTGCGGGATGTTTAGGTGATTTCACCCTCTTTGCCGAGACTGTTAGCCTTCATCTTGCTCGCTGCGAACTGCAGAACCTTCGTATGACTAAAAATGGTCACAATGACCAGAAATTTGTTAGTGGCCCTAGGGATTTTCCCTTATCATATCTGTTGGGACTTTTCGGAGTTGGATAATAATTTTTATTACACTTGATGCTAGGTAAATGGTGTATGTTGGCTTAGAAATTACCCAATGATTGAATATGAGGGGTTTGGCCTCAAAGGTCGTTGGAAAATATGAGAAATCTTGCCTGAAGGATCTAAGTTTGTTGCCCCTAGGATCATAAAACACTGCCTGAAGGATTATATAAACCCATTAATAAATGGTTAAGCCCCGAAAATGATCAATGATGAAATCTTATCTGAGATCACCAGATTGTCCCTCCCCCATTTGACCATCCCCCCTATAAATTCTAAGAGTATGATAATGGACGTTGCCCTTACTTGCAGATTTGCTCTTACTTCTATTTATATTCAAGTTTCAGTCTATGTAGCATATTAGAATATCATGTTATAAATTATCATATTTATGCTTAGATGTCTAATTTCTGCACTTTTAAATTATGTTAAATGTTATGATGTTTCTTCATCATTAATTCATATGGAGTTAATTAGTGGCCCATGACATTGGACTAGTTGGTATATTAGGTGTGCTATGGAAATAATGATTTGAAATTCAGTGGACCATTTATATGTTTAGAATAAATGGGAATGTGATTGGAACCAGAATGTCATAGCACACTAATATACGAATTGAGTTTAATGTGGCCTTAGAATTTAATTCGCCTTGGAAAATCTTGCTTAAAACATTGTGTAGAATAATATTTGGACTATATCACTGAGGCACTGAGAGATGTACACTATTATACACTTGGCACTTCAGACTCACGGGTTTTGGGGTAAATCATATTAGTGAGAGTGCGGGAGAAACTGTAGCCACGCTCCTAATGACTTGACCGTATCAGGTAGTTCCGTCCTGGGTCACATCATTGAATCAGGATCTGACCCTTATTGTACCGTCGGACTTAATTACTGAGTTCCACATTGTTGACTCATGGCCCCTACCGTCCCTGCTTTGTGCCTGGCCCAGGTGAGCGCCCCTGGGTACTGAGGTGGACTCCTTGGTTGTTTCTGTACTCTCCAATATGATTCACGGCCTAGGTTTGGCATTGAATAATGGAACTATGATATTGTCATCTTTAAATTGTTAACCGAGCTGTTTGTTTGTCTTAAATGCCAATGAAAAATTAACTAGTTTGTTACTGTTCTCAGTTACTATTTTCTAATTAGTGTTTTCCCAAGTTCACATATTTAAATTCCAAAAATTTTAGAATCATTGTGATTTACTAGTGGGCCTTCATTGTTGTAGTACCACCAGGTGTTGATCTAGAGATAGAGGAGACACCGGAGTTTGTGGACCCAGCTGACTTATGATTAGAGATAGAATATGTATTTTTGTGATAGTGGCAGATGTACTTTTGTTATGCATGCTTATAGCATGATGTATAGCTTTTTGTAGGCGTGCTTTTGGCATGATGTACATCATTTTGTAAACTCGTTCAAATATATAAATGAAAGTTTTTGTTAAGCATTTTGATACATCTCTGCTTGTGTCTAGATTGGTTTCATTGGTTAACTACTGGACCTGCTATTCTTTGCAAAACATGATGCGACCCAGGTTGTGGGGCATGACATGTTTTTCTTGGTGGACTATGCAGGTCCTCGCAACCAACCTCGTGAACAGTCTAGAAAGAGTATGATGCGTCGTGATAAAAAATGCTTAACTAGAGAATTGACATTGTCCTGTGTATACAGGCATATGCGAGTTTACAATCGTCGAAAGCACGTCGTGAAGATGGCTCAGAACGCTTTTGGCTCTGTTTCGAGCAACCCTACAGTCCATCAGATCTCAAATCAGGCCATATGAGAGCTTGTTCAGGCTATTCGTGAGGAGCCTAAGACTACTGGATGGGTATAGCAGTTTCGGGCGCTACGTCCGGCTCCATTTACTGGTCGAGAGGATCCTTTACAGGCAGAGGAGTGGTTGCGTGACACTGTAGCCAACCTGACTGTTGTTGAGATCCCCATAGGATCCTGGGTGAAGATTGCAAAGTTACAGTTGAAGGATGGAGCCAGGATCTGGTGGGACGCAGCAGAGGATCGGCTAGCAAAGCCTATTACCTGGGATACATTCAAGGAGCAATTCAATGCCCAGTTCTTTTCTCATGAGGCTCAGATGGAGTTGGAGACACGATTCACCAATCTGAAGCAGGGCCCCAGGTCTGTTGATGAGTATGATGCTGAGTTCTCTATGCTCAGCAGGTTTGCAAAAGAGATGGTGTCCACTCCCGAAGCTCGAGCTCGTCGTTTCCAGCAGGGTCTGAATATAAAGCTCCGGGAGAAGATGGTTGGGCTGGGCCTGACGACTCATGCAGAGGTACTTGCGACAGCTCGCAAGTACGAGTACATACAGAGGGAAGCTGATCGGAAGCGCCACATGTCTGTCCCTCCGAGGCGACCACCACCATCTACAGTTGCTACCGAGGGGACGTGTTGACGACCTTTGCCTCCTTTCAAACATGTACACCGGCCAGTGCAGCAGGTTCAGTTCAAGAGGCCGGCTCAACAGCAGCAGCCACGTCCAGTATGTCACTACTGTGGCAAGAGTGGCCATTATAAAGAGGAGTGTCGATGGCGTTTATGCCTTTATTTGGTTTGTGGGTCCAAGGAGCACAGTGCCAGAGATTGTCTGCAGAAAGGATCAACAGCACCAGCTCCTGCTCTAGCTCATGTCCGTGCTTTCTGTTCCTGCTCCTGCTCCTCCAGCAGGAAATGCACCACGTAGACCATCGCTTCCTCCCCAGAGGAAGGTTTTTTAGCAGGCCAGAGCACAAGCACCACCTCCGAAGCGCTAGGCTTTTACTATAACAACAGTGGAGGCTGAGGCTACTGGTGAAGTGAGTACTGGTAAGAATTTAATGCTTTCAGTGATTACTTTCATATTTAGCTACATGTTTACTTAGATATAGTATCTTTGACACTAGGTATTGTACTAGTCACTTGTAGACCTGCCCTTACATTATTTGATTCTGGAGCCTCTCACTGTTTCCTAGCTACTCGATTTGTTAACACACAATATTGCGATTGAACCCTTGACTACCCATTGGAATGTTAATACTGGCGGTGGTATATTGAAGACAACCAGTCATTACTCTCAGTGTCCTGTAGTTGTTTGTGGACGAGAGCTATTTGCAGATTTTCTGGTGATTGAGATGCCTAGTTTTGATGTTGTCTTTGGAATGGATTGGTTGGCGACGTTTCATGCTACCATTGACTGTCGTCAAAGGAGGGTAGTATTCGAGATGCCTGATCATCCAAAGTTTGAGTTCATCAGCGGAGGTAGGTCTGAGGGGACAATACAATTTAGAGCATGACCAGCTAAAGCTATAGTGAGTGCCATGGAGGTTAATGAACCAAAGATACCAGAGATAGTACGAGAATTCATGGACGTGTTTTCGGACGATCTTATAGAATTACCTCCGAAACGTGCCGTTGAATTTTCTATTGATTTGGTCCAGGTGCCCAGCAAATATCCAAGAAACCGTATCGTGTGGCGCCACCAGAGCTAGAAGAAGTCCGTACCCAGTTGAATGAACTATCGAAGAAGGGATGGATACGGCCTAGTGTCTCTCCTTGGGGTGCCCATATATTGTTGGTATCAAAGAAGGATGGGACTCGACGTATGTGTGTCGCTTACATGGAATTGAACAAGGTGACAGTGAAGAACAAATATCATCTTCTCCGTATTGATGACATCTTTGACCAACTCGGAGGATCAAGTATTTATTCGAAGCTGGATTTGAGGACATGATTCCATCAGTTGAGGGTGAAGAAGGATGACATTCATAAGACTGCATTCAGAACCAAGTATGGGCACTATAAGTTCTTGGTGATGCCATTTGGCGTGACCAATGCTTCGACAGTGTTTATGAGCCTGATGAACCTAGTGCTATATGAGTATTTGGATATGTTCGTAGTTGTCTATCTTGATGATATCTTGATATATTCGAAGGACACCCAAGAGCATACTGAACATTTGAGAAAGGTCCTGGAAACTCTGAGACAACGCCAATTGTTCGCCAAACTCAGCAAATGTCAATTCTATCTGAACAAGGTGTCGTATTTAGGACACGTGTTGTCTGGAGAAGGAATCTATGTTGATCCTGGAAAAATAGTAGTTGATTAGAACTGGCCTCTTCTACGGACCGTTACAGAGATTCGTAGCTTCTTGGGGATGGCTGGTTATTATCGAAGGTTTTTTAAAGATTTCTCGAAGATCACGGAGCCTATGACGCGATTAATAAGAAAAGATGTAGTGTTTGTTTGGTCCAAGGCATGTGATGATGCTTTCCGGGAGCTAAAGAAGAGATTGACAACCGCCCCAATTTTGGTTTTTCTTGATCGGTCGGGAGGATTTGAAGTATTTTGTGATGCATCAGGTAAAGGACTTGGATGTGTATTACACCAGCATGACAGCGTTGTAGCTTATGCATACAGACAGTTGAAGAACCATGAGAAGAATTATCCTACCCATGACTTGGAGTTGGCGGTGGTTATTTTTGCATTGAAGATGTGGAGACATTTCTTGTTAGGAGAGCATGTGAAGATATTCACAGATCATAAGAGCTTGAAGTATATCTTCACACAGAAGGAGCTTAACATGAGACAACGCCGATGGATAGAGTTGATTGCAGATTATGATATTGACCTTCAATATCATCCTGGAAAGGTCAATTTCGTACCTGATGCGCCGAGTCGTCTTCCAATAGTAATGACACTTACGACTCAGTGGAGGCTGCAACAAGAGATCAGAGAGATGGAGATAGATGTGGTTTTGCCTGGGTTGACTTCCTCGTTGAAGAATATGCAGATTCAGTCCACTCTGGTAGATAAGATCAAGGCGGCTCAGGCAAATGAGGAAAAGTTGCAGAAGATTTGGAATCTGGTATTGGCAGGTCAGAAACCAGAATCCCGAATTCATGAAGACGTGTCCTTGCGGTTGGTAGCAGGATTTTTGTGCCGTCTGGAGATATTCGAGAGGAAGTGTTGAAAGAAGCACATAGTTCGTCATATTCCATTCATCCAGGCGGGACCAAAATGTGTAAGGACCTGAGGCAACATTATTGGTGGCATGGTATGAAGAGAAGTGTTGCCAGGAGTGTAGCGAAGTGCATAGTGTGCCAGTAGGTTAAGGATGAGCATCATCGTGTTGCCTGTTTATTACAGTCCTTACCTATACCGGAATGGAAGTGACATCACATAACGATGGATTTTGTGACTGGACTACATAAAAGTACGAAGCATAATGATGCTGTCGGGTTATTGTTGATCGACTGACTAAGTCAGCACAACTTGCATGTGTTAAGCATATAGCTAGCGTTCCTTCTGAGCCAGGATCAAACTCAGATGTCGGACTTTTATTCCCTTCAGAGTTGGCCAGTCCACTGAAGTGCTTGCCAAAAATACATGGAAGAGATTGTTAGACTTCATGGAGTTCCTGTAAGCATCGTTTCTGATCGAGACACTCGTTTCACATCACATTTCTGGAAGAGCTTACATGATCATCTGGGGACACACTTGAGTTTTAGTTCAGCTTATCATCCTCAGACAGATGGCCAATCTGAATGCACTATTCAGATCTTAGAGGATATGTTACGTAGAGGATATGTTGTGTACATGTATGCTAGACTTCAAGGGATCGTGGGAAGATCACCTTCATCTTGTGGAGTTTGCATATAATAACAGCTATCAGGCCAGTATCGGCATGGCTCCTTTTGTAGCCTTATATGGAAGGAATTGTCGTTCACCCCTGAGTTGGGATGATGTGGGTGACAGTGAATTGATGGGACCAGAGATGATTATAGAGGCTGTGGATGTTGTGCGCACTATCAGGGAGAAGCTTCAAGTGTCACATGATCGGTACAAGCACTGGGCAAATGCGAAGCAAAGACACTTGGAATTCTAGTATGGTGATCATGTTTTCTTGAAGATATCTCCTACTAGAGGCATGATTCGATTTGGACGAAGAGGGAAGCTCAGTCCACGTTATATTGGACCTTTTGATGTCTTGGAGCGCGTGTGTGAAGTGGCATATATACTTGCACTTTCTCCATCCTTGGAAGGAGTACATGATGTGTTCCACATATCCCAGTTGCGCAAGTATGTAGGGGACCCGACACATGTTGATCACTCTGAGATCACAGTGCGTCCCGATCTGACATATGAGCAGCAACCAGTGTGTATCATTGATCGTCAGCTGAATGCCCTTCGAAACAGAGTTGTCAACCTGGTGAAAGTGATGTGGCATCGAGACTCGCCTGGGGAGTCCACTTGGAAAAGGGAGGACGAGATGCGAGCGTGTTTTCCCCATTTGTTTGTTGTATCTTACTTTTGTTTTGTTTTTGTAATTCTGTGGACAGAATTTTTGTAAGGATGGTAGAATGTAAAGGCCCGTTGGGCCTTTGTTTTTTCCCCTTTGTTTCCCCCCTATTTTCCCCCTCACGTGAGCCCCCCTCCCACTCATTCTCTCTCTCCCTCATGTATCTCTCCCCGACCCTCTCTCTCTCTCGCGAAGCTACCAGCGGCGAAAAAAACAGAACTTCGCCGCCGCCCTTCTCTCTTCTCACTCTCGTCGACCCCCTATCTCTCTCTCATTCCTTCATCTTGAAGGAACCCACGCGGCCCCCTCTCCTCTCGCCACCTCGCTGACACATGGCGTGGCCTTGCTCCTCCGCCGAACCCTAAAATCCGAGGGGTTTGACACGATTTCACCACGATTCGAGGCTGATTGTGTTCGTGGCATCCCTCTGAGTATATCAGGTCTTCTTCCACCTTTATTTAAGCTCGATTTGAGCCCTGTGGTTTCGGTTTGTGCAAAAACGAAATTTTTCATGCAAAAATCTGGTTTTTCCTTGGAATCTGATTTCGGTTTTGAGCTCTGTAATTGGATTTCTATCTGATTCCTTCATCAGTCCACGAATTGAGGTAAAATCACTCTGATTCTCTAAATTTTGGATTTTTAAATTTGTGGATTTTGTCCCTCTAGTTTCTGCGATGATGTTTCTGAGCACCGGTCGTGGCGGCGATCCTCCCTGCAGCCCATTGTCCCTCGAAAAGACTACTGATGGGCTTTCCCTTTTGGCCGAGACCCATAGGACCCATTTTTCCTCTTTGCCTGCGGGATGTTTAGGTGATTTCACCCTCTTTGCCGAGACTGTTGGCCTTCATCTTGCTCGCTGCGAACTGCAGAACCTTCGTATGACTGAAAATGGTCACCATGACCAGAAATTTGTTACTGACCCTAGGGATTTTCCCCTTATCATATCTGTTGGGACTTTTCGGAGTTGGATAATTTTTATTACACTTGATGCTAGGTAAATGGTGTATGTTGGCTTAGAAATTACCCAGTGATTGAATATGAGGGGTTTGGCCTCAAAGGTCGTTGGAAAATACGGGAAATCTTGCCTGAAGGATCCAAGTTTGCTGCCTCTAGGATCATAAAACGCTGCCTGAAGGATCATATAAAACCATTAATAAATGGTTAAGCCCCGAAACGATGAATGATGAAATCTTATCTGAGATCACCAGATTGTCACTCCCCACATTTGACCATCTCCATATAAATTCTAAGAGTATGATAATGGACGTTGCCCTTACTTGCAGGTTAGCTCTTACTCCTATTTATATTCAAGTTTCAGTCTATGTAGCATATTAGAATATCATGTTATAAATTATCATATCTATGCTTAGATATCTAATTTCTGCACTTTTAAATCATGTTAAATGTTATGATGTTTCTTCATCATTAATTCATATGGAGTTAATTAGTGGCCCATGACATTGGACTAGTTGGTATATTAGGAGTGCTATGGAAATAATGATTTGAAATTTAGTGGACCATTTATATGTTTAGAATAAATGTGAATGTGATTGGAACCAGAATGTCATATCACACTAATATACGAATTGAGTTTAATGTGGCCTTAGAATTTAATTTGCCTTGGAAAATCATGCTTAAAACATTGTGTAGAATAATACTTGGACTATATCACTGAGGCACTGAGAGATGTACACTATTATACACTTGGCACTTCAGACTCACGAGTTTTGGGATAAATCATATTAGTGAGAGTGCGGGAGCAACTGGAGCCACGCTCCTATTGACTTGACCGTATCAGGTAGTTCCGACCTGGGTCACATTATTGAATCAGGATCTGACCCCTATTGTACCGTCGGACTTAATTACTGAGTTCCACATTGTTGACTCATGGCCCCTACCGTCCCTGCTTTGGGCCTGGCCCAGGTGAGCACCCCTGGGTACTGAGGTGGACTCCTTGGTTGTTTCTATACTCTCTAATATGATTCACGACCTAGGTTTGACATAGAATAATGGAACTATGATATTGTCACCGTTAAATTGTTAACCGAGCTGCATGTTTGTCTTAAATGCCAATGCAAAATTAACTAGTCTGTTATTGTTCTCAGTCACTATTTCCTAGTTAGTGTTTTCCCAAGTTCACATATTTAAATTCCAATTTTTTTAGAATCATTGTGATTTTTTGGTGGGCCTTTATTGTTGTTGTACCACCAGGTGTTGATTCAGAGATAGAGGAGACACCGGAGTTTGTGGACCCAGCTGACTTTTGATTAGATGTAGAATTTGTATTTTGTGATAGTGGCAGATGTACTTTTGTTATGCATGCTTATAGCATGATATATAGCTTTTTGTAGGCGTGATTTTGGCATGATGTACATCATTTTGTAAACTCATTCATATATATAAATGAAAGTTTTTGTTAAGCATTTTGATATATCTCTGCTTGTGTCTAGAGTGGTTTCACTGGTTACCTGCAGGACCTGCTATCCTTGCAAAACATGATGCGACCCCGGGTTGCGGGGTGTGACGCCTCGAGACACACCCCGCCATATTACAGTAGTTTCACAATAGTGCAGTGGGAGGACATTCTGGGGTCCTCAAGGCCTACCATCGACTGTGAAGAGAGATATATTGGAAGGGAATGAAGAATGATGTCTCGAGGATGGTTGTAAAGT
Source organism: Scilla litardierei (assembly GCA_030789695.1). Classification (NCBI taxonomy): domain Eukaryota; kingdom Viridiplantae; phylum Streptophyta; class Magnoliopsida; order Asparagales; family Asparagaceae; genus Scilla; species Scilla litardierei. Next base: position 30,148,797 of record CM061135.1, read on the forward strand.
GTAACGTCTGCCAGCGTCACAAGTATCAGGTGATGGCTGCAGGAGGGTTGCTTCAGCCCTTGTCCTTGCCAGATTGGGGATTTTATTAATGGTTTGCCAAAGTCAGGAGGGTACACGGTCATATTTGTTGTGGTAGACCGCCTCAGCTAGTATGCACACTTTACACCGCTTAGGCACCCCTACAGCGCAGTGAGGTGGTGAAGACATTTGTGAGAGAGATCATTCGTTTGCATGGACCTCCAAAGTCCATTGTCTCATATAGAGACAATGTGTTCTTGAGCAGATTCTGGCAGGAGATGTTTACGCTACATGGGACAGTTTTGAAGCGGAGCAAACCTACTATCCACAGACAAATGGCCAGACTGAGGTCGTCAACAGAAGCGTTGAGACTTATCTGCGGTGCTTCATATCAGAGAATCCCAAAGAGTGGGCCCTTTGGCTGGCATGGACAGAGTACTGGTACAAATTCTCTTATAACATCACAGCTCAGACGACACCGTTCAGGATTTTGTATGGCTTGAGATCCTCCACATTTATTACACTATGGGCAGGAGATGACACCGGTTTCAGAGGTGGAGCAGTATCTGGCTGAGAGAGATCGGATTTTGGAGAAGCTAAACCTCCATTTGGATAGAGCCCAGCAGATTATGAAGACGAGGGCAGATCTTCACCGCAGGGATGTGCATTTCACAGTCGGGGACATGGTGTACCTTATGCTGAGACCTTATAGGCAGAGATGCTTGGCCCACAGGAGGATGAGAACTTAGCCCCGAGATATTTTGGACCTTTCGAGGTCGAGGCTAGTGTAGGTCCTGTTACTTATAAGCTGAGGCTTCCCACAAGATCGGTCATTCATCCAGTATTTCATGTATCTCAGCTTCGCCAGGCTATTGGGGACCACACTCCGTCTCACACACTTCCGGAGACGTTGGCATGTGATATGGAGGTGCGATTGGAACCTGAGGAGCTGAAGGGAGTTCGCAGAGGGAGTACTGGGGAGCAGGAGGTTTTACTGCAGTGGAAGGGCTTACCGGAGCACGAGAGCACGTGGAAGTCCATGAACATTATGACAACAATTTCCAGACATCCACCTTGAGGACAAGGTGGCTCTTTGTGGGGGAGTAGTGGCGGGCTCCGCGTGTATCAGAGGAGGCGGACCCGCAAACCGCGTGCTCAAGGGAGGCCGGCCTCACCCTATGGGCATTTTGACTCTCTTTAATTTATTATATTTTAATGGCAAACTTGTAATTAGATTTGAGGGGGGGTTTATTCTTAAGCTAGGGCTAGCCGTCATTTTTCTTTATGCTTGATTATTGAATTGTTTGAGAGAGTTCTTAGGAAGAGTGCGGACGTCCTCTCTTTTGGCGTCTTGGGAGGGTGGTTGCCCATTTAATTGTAGCCAAGGTATCATTTTTATTCCAATTTTTATCTATTTAATTTCAGATTTGCTAGAGTTGTATCAATCTCTTATGTAAAAATGGGTGTAATGTCATATGAGGAAATATCCTCATAGGGCTGCCAAAGTGTACTTTTCATCACTAAATTCCCCCCCCCCCCCCCCCCCCCCCCCCCCCCCCCCGGAAAAAAAACCCGAAAGTCTATTGATATGAAAGGTTATATAACTTTGATTACCAACTGTTCTGCAAAGTAGTAATCTGTTTTAATAAATGTAATACGATGATATGATCTTCCCCACTTTCATTAAATAGGAAAACTTTATCTGCCTCTCCCCCCAAATGTTTTCTATTTTTCTTATTGTATTTGATATTTACTGTAATCTTCAAATTTATAGACACATGTATAAATGAACCAACATGCCTTTCCACATCTTACAAGTAAGATGTAGAAAGGATGATGTGATGATCCACAAAAAACTCCACCTAGATTTCTTGGCTCTTGACTATTAATCGAAAAAAAACTAATCCAAAATCTTACATCCATATTGCCACATTTTCAGTATCAAACAAAACTTACATAAGATTAATCCGTAACCAAATAGCTAAAGAACCCATAACATGAATTTCGTCTAAACTTATCTTGACTGATGCGTCTAGGGCTTTTTGTGGGAATAAAGGTAGGATTTTTTATGACTTTGGACTAATAAAGATAGTGGTTTTTATATGAAGATCAGATCTGAAATTGCGAATAAAAGCTACGATAATTATTCTAGAACCAATCTACCAATAGGAATTGAAGAGATAATTGCAATAAGAGATCTAGGGTTCTAGGCAACAAAAAGAACTTACAAATCAAATCTTACATAAGTCCATTAGGGCCGGCCGGCCCCTTGCTTTAGGGGGGTTTAGAGAAATAGTGAATTACTGAACGACCCCCCTTGTAGTTGCAAAACTACAAGTTTGACCCCGGTCATGGTGGACTCGAGTCGCCTCCTCCTTTGGTATACTTGGACCGCACCCGCGCTGAACCCGCTGGACCCGCTAACCACGCGCGCGCATGCTGCTTGCTGCCGCGCCTCTGCTGTCCGCGTCGCATCGCTACTCCCCCCAAAAGTGCCACCTTATCCTCAAGGTGGAAGTCTGGAAACTGATCTCGTATCACCCCACGGGGTTCCCATGTAGCATCATAGTCCGGCAAACCCTTCCATTTGATCAGCACTTCTTGCGTCCCATCCGCGGCCTGTCTAACACCAGTCAACTCCTAGGCTCAAGCAACACCTACATGTCTTCTGTCAGGATAGGAGTGAGAGTAGGTGATATGGTATGATCCCCGATAGTTCGCCGCAGCTGCGAGACATGGAAGACGGGGTGAATGGTGGATGAGGCCGGTAACTGCAGACGGTACGACACCTTTCCTATCTGAGCGGTAATCTCGAAGGGCCCATAGTAGTGGGCCGCCAGCTTCTCATTGCTCCTACGAGCCAGTGTCTTCTGTTTGTACGGCCGAAGCTTAAGGTAATCACGATCGCCAACTGCAAACTGCACATCTCTTCGGTATTCATCAGCCTTGATTTTCATGATCTGTTGGGCTCGCAGCAAATGTTTCTTCAGCTCCTCCAAATAATTGTCCCGCTCCCCAAGATGCTCCTCTACCTATGACACGGGAGTGGTACCTCTGCTGTAGTGGATCAACTGTGACGGGTCTAGCCTATACAAAATCCGAAAGGGAGTACTCTGAGCTGCCGAGTGGTAAAATGTGGTGTACCAGTATTCTGCCCATGCTAACCATTTTGCCCACTTCTTCGACTAATCTGAAGCAAAACACTTCTAATACGTCTCCACGCTCTTATTCACCACCTCCGTCTGTCCGTCTGTCTGTGGGTGATAGGTTGTGCTCTTCCTCAGTTTGGTACCCTGCACCTTAAACAACTCCTGCCAAAAACTGCTCATGAATACCTTGTCTCGGTCAGGTACGATGGAGGCAGGGAAACCATGCAAGCGGACCACCTCCCGCATAAAAGCTGTGGCAACTGTCACGGCTGTATATGGGTGTCTCAATGGCACGAATTGGGCGTATTTGCTGAGTCGATCCACCACCACCAATATGGAATTGTAGCCCTCTGATCGTGGTAGCCCCTCAATGAAGTCCATGCTAATATCCTCCCAAACTCTCTCGGGCAGAGGGCCAATGGCTATAGAAGTCCCGCCGGAGCCATTGCCATATACTTGTGACGCTGGCAAACGTCATACTCTGCTATCATCTTAGCAATGTCTTTCTTCATGCCCGGCCAGTATAGCTCCTTAGACATCCTCCTGTAGGTCTGTTGTATCCCTGAATGCCCTCCAACAGAGCTGCCGTGGAACTCCTGAAATATCAGCGGAATATGGGTGGATCCCATAGGAATCATCGTCTCCCTTGGTAGAGTAGTCGTTGTTCACTCATGGTGTACCCCGAATATTCCGCTTACCACTACTGCAGTGCCTCCCGTATCTGTGTTAAGCCCGTATCGGCCTCAACCTCTCTGCTCAACGGCTTCCAGTCTAGGAGGACCGGTACGGAAATGGCTGCCACCTCTGCTGGTTCCTCTCTACGAGACAATGCATCTGCCGTCTTGTTCTCCAAGCCTGGTCGGTACTGTATGTCAAATGTGTAATGGACAAGCTTGGAGTGCCACTTCTGATGCTCTTCAGTGACCATGCATTGCTACAACAAATATTTCAGACTCCTTTGGTCGGTCCTCACTATAAATCTCCTCCCCAATAAATATGGCCGTCATTTCTGGATGGAGAGCATGATTGTCATCAATTTCTGCTCATATACTGATTTCGACCTCGCTCGTGTTGACAGAGTCTGGCTGAAATATGCAATATGCCTCTGATCATGCATCAGCACCGCTCCCAACCCGTGTCCTGAGGCGTCGGTATCTATCACTAAGGGCCTGCTGAAATCTGATAGTGCCAAAACCGGCACGGTCGTCATCGCCTGCTTCAGGGCATCAAATGCCCGGGTGGCATCCTCACTCTAGTGGAAGCTGCCCTTCTTAAGTTGCTCTGACAATGGCCACGCAATCGAACTGTACCCCTGGATGAACTTCTTGTAGTACCATGTCAGGCCCAAGAATCCCCGTAGGCCTCATAGAGTGGTGGGTAACGGTCAGTTTAACATCGCTGCAATCTTGGCCCGGTCTGCCGCCACCCCCTCCGCTGAAATGATATGCCCCAAATACTCCACCTGAGGCTGACTAAACAACCACTTCTTATTGGCACACAGCTGCTGGTTCTGTAGCTCATGTAACACGGCCTGTAGATGCCCCCACATGCTCCACACTACGACTGTATATCAGGATGTCATCGAAGAATACCAGGACAAATCTCCGGAGGTAGGGCCGTAACACCTTGTTCATCAATGCCTGGAATGTCGCTGGAGCGTTCATCAAGCCAAACGACATGACGAGGAACTCATAGTGCTCCTTATGAGTCCTAAAAGCAGTCTTAGGCACGTCCGTTGCCCTCATCCATATCTGGTGGTAACCTGACTTAAGATCGATTTTGGAAAAACAAGTAGCCCCATGGAGCTCGTCAAGAAGCTCATCGATCACCGGAATAGGAAACTTATCGGGGACATTTTCCTTGTTCAAAGCCCTGTAGTCCACACAAAATCGCCAGCTGCCATCCTTCTTCTTTACTAACAAAACTGGGCTGAAAAATGGGCTCACACTCGGCTGAATCACTCCCGCCTGCAGCATGGCTTCTACTAACCTCTCGATCTCATCCTTCTGCACATGGGGCTATCTGTAGGGCCACACGCTGATGAGGGACATGCCCTCCCTAGAACAATGGCGTGCTCGTGTCTCGAGGTGGTGGTAATCCCTGCGGGGTCTGAAAAACATTCTCGTACTGGCTCAGCAACTGCTCTATCTCCGGTGCCACTGTCTGTGTACGATCCTCCCTCTGCTCTACTGCTGCCACTGCCTGTAGCTCCACCAGGTATCCTCCTACCGTGTGTATAGCTCGTGTCATGGCCTTGTAGGACACTAAAGAACAGCAGAGGCTGGGGTCCCCCTGTAGGATTACTGTCCTCCCCTCATCTCGGTACTCCATACTCAGCATTTTCCAGTTCGTCTTGGTCTCTCCTAGAGTCTGCAGCCACTTCATCCGCAAGATGACATCATTGCTCCTTAACTCTAAGTGAAGAAAATCTGTGACAATCTGCACCCCCTGTATCATCACAATAACATCTCAACAGACGCCGCTAATGTGTGTCACATGTCCTGTATCCAGCACTACTCCATACCTCCATGTGTCACTCAGCTGCAGTCGCTGCTCTCCTACCAACCCATTGGAAATGAAATTGTGGGTGGCCCCACTATCTACTAAAACGATCACATCCTGGCCGTCCACCTGTCCCACTAATTTCATAGTGTGGTTCGGTGTGAACCCAACCACGGAATTGAGGGATACCTCTGCCAAATCCAAGTGATGGTGCTCAGGCTACTCCTCATCCTCTCCAGCCTCTAATACCACCACATTGTCCTCCTCATCATCGTTCACTATCAGTATCTCAAGAGTTTGATCCCCACAACGGTGTCCTGGAGTAAATTTCTCATCACACTTGAAACATAGTCCCTTCGCCCGCTTTTCCCGAACCTCTGCCTCAGTCATCCTCCGTACCTGCCCCCTGGCCGTAGCTCTGGTCTCCTATCCATGTTGCATGCGGCAACGGCTGTAGCCCCCTGAGCAGGAGCGGCTCTCTGGCCTCCCACTGGAGCCTGTCCACGAAAATCGGTGCCTCCTCACGCACCATGGGCTCTCCTCTCAGTCTCCTGATGGTCCGCCACCATCCTAGCGGAAGTCATCATCCCTCGCAGGCCCACGGGCTGCAGCTGTCTTAGCCCAGATCTAACAGAGGGCTTCAGCCCCTTCATAAAGCAGCCCTCTAAAGATTTACCTGAGACTTCTCGAACACGGTGGCAGAGTGACTCAAAACTCTTGATGTACTCTCCCACGCTCTCATCCTGCTTCAGTGAATATAACCGCTCATAGACTCCTCCAGACTGTACTGTGCCAAACCGCTCCACCGATAGAGTAGTGAACTCATCCCATGTCCGGAACGACTGCTGCTGATGTGTCCATCTGTACCAACCCAAGGCATCTCCCTCTAAGCAAACTCCTACCGTCCGAAGCCAATCCTCTACTGGTACTGCTGACACCTCAAAGTACCTCTCCATACGGTACAACCAGTCATCAGGGTCCCCGGTTTCGAAAATGGGCATCTTCAACTTCCTCAGTCGACTTTCCCCCGCGAAGCCTCCTCTCTCCTGCAGCTAATCCTGACGTCTCTGCTGGAAAACCGGTGGTCTGTCAGGAATGTAACCCACTGCTGGATCTTGTGACCTCCGTCCGCTCCATCCCACTGCCAGTCTCCTCTCTCATCTCCCGGTGGGTGCCAATACTCCAACTGATGGTCTCTCAGGGTGCCCTGAAACCCTCTCCAATCACCTGTTACACCCCCGAAAGGTGGGGGCTGCTGAGCCGATGGACCTCCAAATTGCTGACGTCGCCCTCCAGGCTGCTGAAAACCTGCTCCGGATCCCCCGATGGCTTAAAATATGACGTAGGAACTGTTCAGGCCCTATAATGGGCCCCATGCGGTGCTGACAAGGTCGGAGGGGGCTGTTGGGCCCCCAGAAATTGCGGCGGACCCCCCTGCAAATCGGGCGGGCCTCGAAAAGAGGCCGGCTAGCTGGACGAAGCGCCCCAAGGGGGCGGCGGGGCCTGTCGGCCCCAGTTTTAGGCTAGCAGGCCTCCGTCGCTGCCCTATGGGCCCGTCAAAGGCCCAGGAGGGGCGGGCGGCCCCTGCCGCCCTCCTGGAAGATCGGTGGGGCCCCAAGGTGCACTTGGAGGTTCGGCGGGCCCCCAGTGGCTTCCGGAGGCAGGCGCACTCCCCGGTGGTCGAACTCCCTTCCCGCGGTGGTGAAGTGTCTGGAAAAGCCTCCCAGTCCTCCGGATCTGCTGTGTTTTGCTGGTCGTACAGGTATAAGCCTTCGTCTTCCACATCTTCAGGAACCCCTTCGCTAAAAATCACATTTTAACCTTTCTTTGACGATAAAGATGGCTCTTTTTTGCTTGGCTCTACCTTTGGGTTGATGTTAGCTATCATCGCCGCAATATCCTTCATCATCTGAGATCTATTCGTCTCCATAGTCTCTGTCAATCGCGTGACGCTCTCCGCGGTCTCCTTTCTGACATCGTTGAACCCCTCGCTGATTTTGCTCTCAAGCTTCTCCATCTTCTCTTCCAACAATTCGATCCTATCCATAGATCGCGTGCTCGTCATGGATCTAGTGCTCTGATACCAATTTTATGCGTCTAGGGCTTTTTTGGGAATAAAGGTAGGATTTTTTATGGCTTTGGACTAATAAAGATAGGGGCTTTATATGAAGATCAGATCTGAAATTGCGAATAAAAGCTACGATAATTATTCTAGAACTAATCTACCAATAGGAATTGAAGAGATAATTGCAATAAGAAATCTATGGTTCTAGGCAACAAAAAAACTTACAAATCAAATCTTCCGTAAGTCCATTAGGGTCGGCCGGCCCCTTGCTTTAGGAGGGTTTAGCGAAATAGTGAATTACTGAACGACCCCCTTGTAGTTGCAAAACTACAAGTTTGACCCCGGTCCCGTGGTGGACCCGAGTCGCATCCTCCTTTGGTATACTTGGACCGCACCCTCGCTGGACCCGCTGACCCCGCGCGTGCCTGCTGCTTGCTACAGCGCCTCTGCTGCACGCGTCGCATCAGTGACCTTCTAGTACATAATTCTTTCAACACACTTCAAGAATTAATTAACATGCAGTATGTCATATAGAAATAAATAATCAAATGTATTCCAAACAGATGCTGAAAAGCTCTTTCCGTATGTCATCGACGAAGCCTGTAAGCCTAAAGTCACGTGCCGAACACTGAAAGATGAATGGGGTGAATTTCGTAGAGCAGCAAGTAATTCCATATATATTGACATACAAGCAGCATATGCGACGGAGATTATTTTGCGAAATTATCCTGTTTTGATCACCTCCAACGTGAAGGATCCAACTGCTATATGTGGTAGGTATGCCAAGTAGCCTACACTCTAAACAAATGGGTCAAGGGAAACCAGTAGTCCAAAAGCTCAAAGTAAATCAAACCAAGTGAACAGAGCAAGCTTTTTAGTGCTTAAGCAGAATGTTGAAAACTGCATGATTGAACGTGCACATGATCAAGCAAAACTAAGGCAAGAATAACCAATAAGCGAACATGTAGGCTGGCACAAATGTGCCCACCTTTCCCTGATACTAAATATCGGGGGCGTTTGTCTTTGTCACTATAGGGATTGAAATGGTTTTATAATAGCATAGAAACATGCTGCATAATTATTGTTTACAAATCACTTCATGTTTTATGCTTTCGTTGGAGAAATTTATTGACCTGCAACGTGCCAAATTATAGTTGTATGGAATAATAAAACTATTGGGATACATGATAGGCTGATAACAACCCTAGAGGTCCGAAGAGTGCAAATAATCCAATGTCTTGAAGTACTTAAAAAATATTAGCAAGTCATGTTGATATAGAACGCCGGTACATGGTACCAGTTAAATATGTGGCTTAAATTATGGTTCTGTTTCCATTCGGGCAAGAAAAATTGGCTCACATTGGAAAAATAATAATAAAGTGAAGGATATAAATTGAAAGTTGGGGTTTTAACTAATAGCTAAAGTGTTTAGGTTAAAGTGTCTTACTGTGATTATGCGTTTACCAATTTCACTTGTCATGTTTGTCCCTTTCCACCACATGTTTCTATATAATCAGTCTTAACGCCAATTGCCCTTCATTTTCATCTTCACCCGGTTCCTCTTATTTTCATATTTAACATCTGTCAAGTTCCTAGATCTCACAAGCTTGCTACTTATCACTCTAAAGGACCGATATTCTTAAAACCCAATGTTATATGACCCATCTATTCCTATCATCACCAAGTATTAAAAAACAAAGATTTACGTGCCACTTATGTTGCCACATAATCCTATGTGGCATCAGGCCGATTCTAATATCAATTAAAATGAGGGATTATGCGGGGAGACCTCATAATTTGGTGTGCCCGCATGACTAGATTATGCAGACAAAATCCCATCTGTATAGGTCTATAAAAACAGGAAAAACAAAACCCCAACCCAAATTTTATCTTAAGAGATCGTAAATCTAAACGTACTCACTTTTATCCAACTTTATTTTCTATCTCTTTCCCTTTTTCTCTATCTTGTTCTTCCACTCTTTTCCCTCTCTCCCCCTCAATCGCCTTTCCTCTCTATCTTGTGTTCATATTGTGAAATTAGATTGATAGCGTTAGTGCAATGAGATAAGTTCTCTAATTTTGTTTTGTTGTGTTATTATTGTCACGCTAGTAATTTTGTAATTTTTCTCATTTAATTAGTAGGCATATATATTTTTATGTATAAACGCATGTATGATATATTGATATTATATTTATGTGTCACCCTTATGTTTTGTTTTCAGGAGCACAACTTTGCAACACAATCTGATCATTAGATGTTTCTATATGGTTTAATGCATTTCTTAATATAGGCATATCTCCATTACATATTTGGTTTCCTTCTCTATGCAGTTGTTTTTCAAGCTGATTCGTGCTTCCATTCATCCAAAAAAAAATCTTTTGTTGATCATGATTGTATTGTGTTTTCTTACAGCCTGTTCATAAGTGGATGGTCCGGCATATTTATTTTCCTTGCTTAAGGAATGGAATCCCTAAGGTAACTATTTGCGCCATGTAGTAGTGTCTCTTTTTCTATATTGATACTTTGTGTGGACGTATGTTTGTAGGCACATGCATGTGCACCTTGTATGTATGTGCGCACGAATATGTCAACGAATAGTATGTCTTAAGGGCTCCCTGAATACTTATCCACCGTGTAGTATATGCATGTGTTTGTACTTTGTTCTTCTATGACCTTGATTCTTCACATTGGTCTTTGAAGTGGTTAATGGTACTATTTGTCCTGGTAGCCTTATAGCAGAATCACATAAAATACCGATAATATTCAATGTAATGCAGCTAAAATTCAGATCAAATATGAATACTAGTACTAGTTAGGACCAAAATTAACTCGTTTTATTTTATTCCTTGTACATAAATATAAGTAGATGGTATGTTTGAATACTAGCACTGAATTGACTTTGACATGAGTGGAATTCAATATGTTATGGTATGTTTGGATGCAGATTCGAGCACTTGGGATGGAAATTATACCTGGGATGGAAATTATACCGAAATAATCCATATTTATTTTTTGGGAAACAAAGATTTCGTAGGGCAAATCTTAAATGAACCGTGCCCGCGGGCACCGGTTTTTTTTTGCTAATTTGTTGTTCCGCATCGAATTTATAGTTCTACGCTAATGCACTTTGGTTAGTAAAATGTGTGGTGACGAGCGTCGAAGGCGCCCGCTAAACTTTTGTTTGTTTAAATTTTGGAGGGGGAAATAATTCTTGGGAGAATAAAGATTTTGAGGAGATATCTTAAATGAACCTTGCCCGAGGGCGCCCGCGCAGAAGCTACATTTTTGTTCGTTTAAATTTTGGAAGGAGAAATAATTTTGGGGAGAACAAAGATTTTGAGTGAAAATCTTAAATGAACCGTGCCCGTGGGCACGGTTTATAACTAGTGTGTGTGTATATATATATATATTTGAGAGAAATGTGCATGAGGTCGACCTCAGGCAGAATTACATCCGCACGCCCCCCTCTGTTCGGGTGTTGCAAGTATTTTTTTGAATTTTTTTAATTCTGGACAGTTTTGCGCAACGTTTTTGAAATCGATGAACGGGGGGCTCAAACGGTGTTGGATTGACCTGAAATTTTGTGGGGGGCTTCCTAACAAGTATATCTAACTACTGCAAAAAAAATTCAAAAAAATTACTTGAAACCCCCGAACAGAGGGGGCGTGCGGAGGTAATTCTGCATGCGCACGTTCTTAGGTACATTTTTGCTATATATAATAGGATAGTGGGATGGGCCTTAAGGACTTATTTAAAAATACAGTGAAGTGGGCCCTTACACCTTATACACCTTCAAAGAAATTCCATCGGAATTCAAAGAAAAACACTAGTCGATGAAAAGATACGGATACCGCTCCTTCATCTCCCCCTCTTGCTCCAAGTAGCCTCTTCCGGCAAATCACGACGCCACAACACTTTGACCAAATCCACGGTCTTGTTTCTGAGAGCCCTCTGTCGACGATCAATTATCTCCACTGGTTGTTCATCGCTCGTATCTCGCCGTACCGTGATCTTTGAATGATCGACCACATGAGATGGGGATATGTGGAACACGTTATGCACCCCTTTCAGAGATGAAGGCAGTGCAAGTTTGTATGCCAACTCGCCCATACGCTCGAGTATGTTAAAAGGCCCAATATACCGTGTGCTATGTTTTCCTCTGCGACCAAATCGAATCATGCCTCTTCCGCAGTCATAGTAAAAACCTGGTGTTTAGATGATGAAGGAGCCTGAGACCTCGCCTGCTGATACACCTTTTGCTAAGGTTGTAGTGGAGATCTACGCTGATTGCTTCCCGCTGGAGCTGGAGTAGAAACTGATGCATTAGTCTGGGCTGGGGTAGCTGGTCTCTGTCCCCTACGCAGGCAATCTCTCGCAGCGTGATCATTGGCACCACAGACCAGGCACAAATTCAGATAAAGCCAACATTCTGGTTTGATGTGACCCGGCTTGTTGCAGTAGTGGCAGATAGGAGTGGGTCGCCTGGGTTGCTGGGGTTGCTGGGGTGGTGCAGGCATCTTAAATTGTGTCTGCTACATAGGCCTGTGAAGCTGTCTAGTAGGAGCATGGGGTTGTCTATGATGCCCTGTAGAAGTTGTCGAAGATGGAGGTGGTCGTCGTGGGCCAGCCAATTGATGCTCTCGTGCTCGCTCCCGCTGTACATACTCGTACTCTCGAGCCGTGGAGAGCATGTCAGCATGGGTTTTCAGTTTGAACCCGACCAGCTTATCACAAATATCTATGTCCAGGCCCTTCTGGAATCTCTTGGCTCGGGCCAGGGGAGTGGACACCATGTCCTTAGCAAACCTGGAGATTACAGATTGTTTAGCATATCCACGCATATGGTATAATTAACAACTATGAATCAAAATACGCACCTACTGAGCTTAGAGAACTCAGCATCGTATTCTTCCACAGTCATAGAACCTTGCTTCAGTTCCATAAATCTTTTCTCGAGCTCCATCTGTGCCTCAGGTGAAAAGAATTGGGCATTGAATGCCTCCTTAAATGTAGCCCAAGAGATCGGCTGTGGTAAACAGTCCTTAACAGAATCCCACCATAACATGGCATCCTTGGTCAACTGCAGCTTTGCCATATCTATCCAGGAATTCTCAAGAGCTCGTACAACCTTTAGCATGTTAGTAATGGACCGTAGCCATTCCTCTGTAGCCAGAGGGTCCTCCCGTCCAGTGAAGATCGGTGGGCGCAGTGACCGAAATTGTTGTACTCCCCCTTCTTGCACGGGTTCCTGCCGCACGGGTTCCTGCCGCATGGCTTCCTGTCGTATGTCTTGAACCATTTCTCGCAGTGCTCGATCAGATATCTGGTGCACCATCGGAGGATGATCAGTATCAGCACTGTCATCATTGCTAGAGTCGTTTGCATTGGGACCAGCTTCAGGATTAGTATTGTTGATGGCGGGATCTTCATTATTGGTGGTAGGGTTCCCATTTCCATTCAAATTCATCTCCATCTTTGCGTTGGCAGTAGCTGGATTTGTTCCAGCGGTGGTACATGTTCGTCGGTTAAACACCTTCGACAGTCTGTAATTCAAGGGTGTTTGTCAGTTTATAATTTGAGTATCTTATAAATATTTCTTGTTTATCCTATATTGTTCACGAGGTGGTTGCGCGGACCTGTATGAGCCACCACTTGTAACGCCCCAGACACGGGTGCCGTCACACTCTCATAGTTTTGCAGGTCGTGCAGATAACAGTAAAGTCAATATAGTTAAACAGGAAATATTTAAGACAATGTTAAAGGAACTCATTTTATTCAACCTTAAAAAAAAGAATTACATTGATTGTGCAACAACGAAAACTACAGCTCAACTAAAAATAATAGTGAAATAAAATCGTCTAAACGAAAAATAAACTCTCCTGGTAACACAAGAGACTCAGAAATCTGCGTCCTTAACAGGAAAATCAGACTCCTCGTATTGCGGGGCCTCCTCTTCGAGCTGAATATCACATGCACCGAAGCAGAGAAACTCCAAACAAAATCTCCACACAAGAAAAATCAACCGAAGGCTCCAAGAAAAACTGATAATTGAAGTCCCCAAAAACCCAAACGAGCAAAAATCAAACCGCAAGCAAGATCCGAGAGCCCCAGGAGCAGAAACGAAAGCCTAGAAGCAAGATTCGTAGCCCCAAGAGCAAGTCGAAAGCCCTGAAGGAGGATTTGAAGATTCTAGAGCAAAATCGAAACGCAGAAGCAAAGATCGAAAGCTTTTTTTTGAAAGAGAAGATAATTTTCGCATGAAAACGAAATCCTAGGTTTAGAAACCTTTACGTAGAGAAAAAGAGGCGATAGACGTTACCGGATCGGGGGCAAAACAAAAAGCATCGTGTGTACAAACCGTCTGGGAAAATCGCGAGCGAATCGTCGGCAAATCGTGCCGATCGACGCATGAAATCATCACAGCATCACCCCCAGATATCGCGTCAAGGGATAAGGCCTCGAACCAACCAAAGAGATAGAGAGCGAAGTGGCTGTTAGGGTTTTGATTCGAATCAACGAAGAAAAACGCTGCTTCTCTCGGGATTCGAACGAGAATTGGGCAATCGGGGGTTTTCTTTTGAGTTGGGCTGGGTGCGTGCGTGAGTGGGGGTGAGAGAGATGAGAGTTAAGTTTATATATATATATAATAGGATAGTGGGCTGGGCCTTAAGGACTTATTTTAAAAACAGTGAAGTGTGCCATTACATACGTTGTGCATGAAACAAATTGAGTTGTATTATCCCGTCATCAGTGTGAATAGCGGAAAAATGATTTCAGTAATATAACTCCTCGTTTCATAAAAGGAAGCTGAAAAAAGGATATAGTAGAATAACCCATTGTTCCGCAAGGACGAGGAAAAATGAATAGATTAGTATAACCCCGCAGTCTGTAAGGAAGAGGAAAAATGAATTCTTATATCATACCCCACTCTAGTGAAAGAAAGTAGAAAAGTGAATATAGTAATATCTCATCCCGTAAAAAGAAGAGGAAAAATTATACGTGTAATATACCACACTTCCATGAAGAAAAGTGAAAAGTGTATAAGTAACCCATTATTGCACCCCCAACGCCTTTTAGACAGTGAGTCAAGTGTAATGTCATTGTTTGATGTCAAGTGTAGTATTTTGGGTCTGTAACTACTGGGTCTGTAACTACTGTTGAATAGTTGTTATGATGGTACTACGGTGGTTTCTAATAGAGGAAGGGATTTTACAGGTGGCTCTTATGAGACCAAGAGGTGGCCACCTGTGTTCTTATGGCACTTTGTCAACATGTAGCTTTAGTTTCCAATCAAGAACATGTACAATATTCAAAATCAATGATCAGTGTGTAATATGTAATAGCCAGTGAATAGATATAATATTGAAAGTATGCATTAGTGTACGATATTCAAGCAAATGATCATTATATACTATCCATTGCAATCATATCATGTAATTGAATCATGGATCTTACCATAGTCATCTGTTATCAGGTAATGAATATGATATATGTTAACTATGTAACAAAAGTTTTTCAATGTAATGTCATTTGTTACAAGAACTATGTAAATCAAAGATTAAGGCACCAACATATAACTATATAGTTACAGTGTCAGGTGTGAATGTCATCAATGGTATCAATTCAAGTTACTCTTCCAAAAGGAATTCTTAACAAATTATTTTTAGTAAGGAAGAAATTGTTTGTATTTAAATCAGAAATTATTTAAAACTGAAAATTAAATAATTTCAAGGAAATCAAAAGTATATGAGATCAGATTCACAATTTTCGGCCTTCTAAATAATCTGCAGTCTACCAGCCTATAAAGGTTTTGCCATAATTATCAGATAAACAGTAGCAGGCCCACAGACCAAGAACAATGCAACCAACATTTAAACTACATGCCGAAGCCCATGAGCCAACAGGAAAAGGCCACTGTTTCCGAACAGCAAGTGGGCAGAAGCTCATGAGCCAAACCCAAAGGGAACGACCATTGACAGGGTACAACAAGTGTACAATGCCCTGAGGAATATTTTGCAGGCATGAGGCCGAGAAAACTGCAAAAATATGTGCAACCCAAAACCCCAACAAGAATCAACAGAACAACCCCAAAATCAACCGCAGTTAAAAGCCTAACAGCCACAGACAGCAAAACAACAAGACGACACAACTATAGCAAAACCCAACCGGCTGCCGGCTACGATCAAAACACAATCGAAAGTACGAGACAAAGGAGGCAACAACGAGGGTCGCCATGAACCCAAAGGAAGAGTTGCCAAATAGCAATCGTAAGGGAAACAATTTCCTTAATTAAATCATGAATCATCATCTCCAATAAAACCCGATTATCCCAACAAATATGCAAGCACACAACTTCTATCGATCAAGCACATAATTTTCAGAAAATTAAACAAGAAAATAAACCGAAAGCCTAGGGTAAAGATGTTCTACCGTTCACCTATGGGTGGCCAAGAAATCAAAAAATCCAGAAATCTAAACGCTTGAATCAAAAGAATTTTGCAGAGGAGAGAGTAATTTTTTCGCATAAAATAAAACCACTATTAATTTTAGGATATTTATAGAGGAAGAAAACTACATGACAGGATTTCGCTGAAGAGTTAGACTCGAATCGCGACCCTCGCGAGAGGGCAACGGCGTTGTCTCCTGTTAGGTTTTAGGTTCCTGCTGTCGAAAGAGAAGAAGAAGAGGAGCACGGTTTGATTTCGATGGAGAAGGAAAGAGATCCGGTTAGATTAGAAGAGTGTGGGTCTTGGGACTCTTAAAAGATAGGAAGTTTAAAGGAGAGGGGTGGTGTCGGGCCATTGGGCCTCCGGGTTTGGAGTATGGTCTTCGGGCTTTCTGAAGGGAAGTGAGGAGAAAAATTAGGAAAATAGTTTTAGAATATATGGGGAAAATTACAGAAAATACCAAAAATCTCACTAAAATTTTGGACTGTTACAGTAGGGTTTGGGATGTTTTACGGGTATTTGTAGCTGTAGCGGGATGAAAGCTGCTGGGTCCATACCTAACCTGCCCAATCCTATGCATGTACTCCTTTTGTGCTTGATGACATTTTGTGTGGGCTGTTTTGTGAGCCGTGAGCAAACTTCTTGCAGAAGCTAAAAATTGTCCATTGGGCCTCATTGGAGTTGTCCAGTGGATGAAATTTGATTTCTTGAGTTTCATATAATTTGTATGCAACCTAATTTCATTGGATTAGCTCTGCTGATTGTCATTACCTGATTTTGAAGGGGCATAAGATGAACTTTTTTGTTACTTGCATTGCAGGGAGTTGCAGTTTTGATTTCATTTTTCGTATCTGCAGTATTCCATGAGGTAATGTTGCTTTTGTACAATAGCTTTCTGTTGTCATGTAGGCTTTACTTTCATCATTCTGTAAGGCTTTCACTCTTAGATCCATCGTGACATGTATTATGCTCAGAAAATACATGACATGTATTTTGCTAATCTAAATTTCATCAATTATTACATCAGTAGGTGTTACAAAAAAAGTCAGCATACATGTATTATGCTCAGAAAATACATGACATGTATTTTGCTAATCTAAAATTTCATCAATTATTACATCAGTAGGTGTTACAAAAAAAGTCAGCATACAGTTTTCGAAGTCCTTATTTCATTGCCGAAACTAATCTTGTTGTAATTGGAATTATGTCATTTTTACAAACTAAGCTAACACAAAAAAACGTGAGTCTGATTAAAAAAACTCTGCTGCTGTTACATATACCTTAAAAAGATTTCCTATAGAAATAACTATAACATGACGTAACCTTTGGTAGAATGAAATAGATTGCATTTCAACCTTCGATGTCACATTTGATCAATTGTTCTTTGAGTCACATGCGTTCTCATTGCAAGATTTTATGAACCTCTGGTCAACAGTCAAGGATATCCATACATTGCTGATAAGGTGTGATAGTATTGTACATACATACTCCACACATCCTAAAACAAGTCGACCAACAATCAAGTTGCTTAAGGCTGTGTTTGGTTGCAAGGAAAAGAAAAGAAAAGGAAAGAAAAGTGATGGGAAAGTTAATTTCCATTGTTTGGTTGTATAGAAAAGTAAATGGAAAGAAAGTGAGAGGGAAAATGAAAGAAAAAACATATAGAATTTTTCTCTACACTTTTCTCTCCCAAATCGGAAGGAAACCGTTTTCTTTTCCAAAAAATTTCTTCCCTTTTCTGAGCCAAAAATTTTATCGAGAACAAAAATTATCTTTTTGTTATTGCTCATTTTTTATTTTAGACGAATGGTTTTGGATTGAGTTTAATAGAAAAATGAGACCATTTAAAATATTAATTATAAATAAAATCATATTTTCTTTCTAGTTTTCCTTTTCATTTTCATAAGCAACCAAACATGAGAAATCATTGTCCTTACCATTTTCCTTTTAATTTTCTTTACAATTTTCCTCACTAACCAAACATAAAAAAGAAATCGGTTTCCTTTTCCTTTTCTTTTTCTTTCTATTTCCTTTTCATTTCACTTTTCTTTCTTTTCTTTTCCATGCAACCAAACACAGCCTAAAAACCTGTGACCTGAAGTTCAAGTGGGGAAAAAATGATTGTCTTTCAAAACACTTAAATGCATTCATCTTGAGATAAGGTGATGCAATGGAAAGTCTTCAACCCTCTTGATCTTTAATCTACATGCAGTGCAGAACATTAAGATGGTAATGAACAGTATATATCACGATATGGATGGGCCACTTAACAATTTTATAGCTGTTTTGGAACTCTTAGAAAACATGTGGCATGCCTGTGATTCCTCATATCACTTTATTGACTGCATGACTATTCATCTACTATTTTAGTCAATATATAAAGCAAAGGCCACATGCAGTTGTTTGTTGTATACTCTGATGAAATTGATAAAGCTGACTTCAGTGTGCGGTTGGTGTACTTGAAGAAGTTTTAAACCTAGTTATTTGATTGTTACCGAAGTAGCCGTTGTAATACTACGGAGTTGGGTTACATGAAGCTGATCCATATGCATTCTAACTTACCCAATCATCTCTGTTATCACTATTTACTACTACTTGAGTTATAGTACAATTAGGGGTGGCAAAATGAACCCGACCCGACCCGACCCGACCCGAACCCGGCCTACTTAGCCGGGTATGGGTATGGGTGAATTCGGGTCGGGTCGAATTCGGGTCGACCCGGTTGACCCGTATAAAATTCGGGTCGGGTCCGGGTTTGACCCGTCAACCCGTTTGACCCGGATTATACCCGGTTTATAAATAAATAGATATATACAATATTCATATCCAAAGCTACAAGGCCGCTTGCTGGGATGTTTGGTCAGCGCGTTCAGTTGTTGCGTTGATTTGTTACATGGTCGCAGGTTCGATTCCCTCTGCAGGCGTTGTATTTATCATTTTTTAGTATGGGCTTGGAGTTTAGATAAATCATTAATTGATGTGTGACTCTCAGATCTGGTTGCTAGCTCAATTGGTATGCTTGTGTTCCCCTTTCTAGGGGATCTTCGGTTCGATTCCGGTTGAAAACGAATTATTTCAAAAAAAATTTTGAAAGAGAAGGTAATGCGGGTCGGGTTCGGGTGACCCGCCAACCCGTCGGGTCGGGTTCGGGTCTTACATTCCCGACCCGGATTAAAACCGGGTCGGGTTCGGGTCTACCCCTAAACGGGTCGGGTCGAAACTGACCCGACCCGAACCCGACCCGACCCGACCCGTTTGCCACCCCTAAGTACAATATGATGATATTTGTAAATTTTAGTTTTAGGGTGTGTTTGGTGTTGCTTTTGCTTTATAGGTAAAAAGAACTTCTGTACGGTTAAGATGTGGCATTTTTAAAATATACTTTAAGTGGTTTAAAAATGATCTATATTGGAGATAGATTTCAGTGGAGGAAGTTTGGATAAGATGGGACGTATTGAGGAGATTAGAAAAGATTCAGATGGAAACTTTGATAAAGTTCAGAGAGAAAAGTTAGAGAAACAAAGAGAAGACTCTTGGTTAAAACAAGATTTCTGAGATTCCTTTTTTTTTTGTTTTTTTTGTTTTTTTTTGTTTTTTTTTTTTGTTTTGGGGAGATAAAGAGAGCAAAATATAGAGAATGCACTTGATTGAAACAAGATTGAGAAGCCAGAAAATCTGGCTTGTTTAAACACCAACTTTTGACTTGTGCTTTTCACCGAAGGCCTTGTCATCAGTTATCAGGCATCAACATTTACCCAGGAAAACACTTGCTTTAGAAGCTGTGAAGCACTTATTCAAGCAACGTAAAACACCTTTATCTTGCTATCTTTGGTATGTACGTTTACATTGAATCCACTTTGTGTTCACGTTCTGGGTGAGCATGATCATTTTAGAGTTTAAAAATTGTTATTCACTCTACCTCTCTAACTTTGATTGTATATTTTATCTGGTATTTTCTTTCACCAGTATTCTTGTGGATGTTCTAATATGTGATGATATGGAAGCTGAACCCACTTTCCTTTATTGCCTCATTTTACTTTTGTTTTCGTCACACTATTTGTCATTGTCCTATAGCCTTGTTACTATATCTGATCTACCCCTCATTGTTTGTCCTGTGCGAAGTCTGTCTCACATATCTTTGAACTGTTTCCCTTATTCCTGTCTTGTGTTTTTTGCAGCTGTGCATAGCTGTGCCCTGTCACATATTCAAGTTTTGGGCGTTCATAGGTATAATGTTTCAGGTAAGTTTCTCATTCTGTAATGAATGTTGCAGCATATCTTATGGTCTATTTTCTTGCAAATGTTACCACATGACACAATGTCCAACATGGTTTGTACTTTGGGGTCTATGACTCGTTTTTACCTAAAAGCATAAGCAGTGGACCGTAAGCTGTTGTATGAACATTTTTTTATCAGAACTTTTACACATACTATTCCCACTTAAGTGGGCTTTTGGGGAATATGATGAGCTCAGCTGAAACTTACTTGGGAGAAAATAATAGATGTTGGCAACTCTATAAATGGACAATAATGAGGTTGAATGAGAGAGCTCTTGAAATTTGATTGTCTAATACAATGTTAGAAAATCAATTTAACCAAAAGTTGGGAATTGGGAAGTGGTTAACAACGTATTAGCTAAAATTACACTTAGGAACGTGTGTGAAACTTTTTCCTACTGATCGCTGGCATTCCCATCCAGGTTATGCAAGTCTATACTTTTCAAAGCGCACCGCCATTTGATGTCTTAAACATGTGTATGCACATGACCTATATTTACTAGCAGAATACAGATGCCATGAATAATACTCTTTTCTTCAATTAGTCAAACCAACAAAATTAAAGAATTAAAAAAAGATAAAACTATATGTAATTCTCTAGATCACAGTAACATGATAAAGGAACAAAGAGATTGAATCGGAATAAAGAATAATGTTGAAAAAGAGCTGCATGGTTTTTTTTATGTGAATAGGGGAGGGGAGCAACTCTCAACTTCCCCAGAAGATGTTCGGAATAAGCTTGTCAAAGCAAGATGACACCCAAAAATACTTAACAAGGCGTTGATTGGACTGCAAGATGCTTCATAAGGTTTAAATGTAATTGACGAGGCTAACAAATTGTTTGCAGAGGGCTACTCTAGGCTCAAACATAGTCGGTTAAGCTTTTTATGTCGTCAACTCATGGAAATGAGAAACTAACAATGGAACAAGAGGAGTTTAGATCAAGCAATAAAAAGACCCAAAATTTCAAGCTTAATTGGTTATGCTCCATTAGCTTAGAAAATCATGGACTTAAAAGTCGAATCAAACTCAAGCTACCATAGCAAACAATACAAGTTTCATATCATTTCATATCGTTCCAAACATCTTGTGCATCGTCAGATAAGGGAGTTGCTACGTGCACATACCGAATTGCTTATTTTACGACCAAAGTCGACTTACTTACAAATTTGTCATTCAAAATTTCTCACCCGCGCACAAAAATATTAATCCCCAGATTGCCCCCATTGTGCGCGGTGAGCAAAACGAAACACTGCCGGCCACGACAATACCACCGGCCCCACCCCGCGCCGACCACCACTGCCGACCCTTTTCATCTTTTCCAACCCATCCATCGCCCCTCCACCGTCGTCATCTCCCCCAGCCCCCAGCCCCCTTCGAGATGACGATGGTCGATGGCCCCTCCATCCCCTCTGCCCCCTCTGACAACCCTCCGGCCGACCATCGTCATCGTCACCGCCCTTCCGGCCCCTCCGCCCCCTCCGACAACGTATTACTCGCCGGCACAATCGCTTACTCATGTTTTACTCGCGCGCACAACCACGTACTCACGAAGAAGGCGGAGTCGTGTGTTCAACTGCTTCTTCGCACACCCACCATTCTACTTGCACGCACAACCGCTTACTCACGAAGATGGCGAAGTCACGCACACAATCACTTCTTCGCGTACCCACTGTTTTACTCGCGTGCACAACTGCTTACTCACGTAGAATACTGATGCAGTCGTGTACTAGAGGAGGCTGAGGCGCGCGGGTCAAGAAGCGGCGGGTCCTATCTAGGGGCCCATTGGGTGACTTCTAGCCCATTGTTTTGATTATTATTTGCATTAGTTTTGTGGTGTGTTTAGCAAATGTTAGGAGGAGTATTTAAGTGGAGGCTTGCCCTAGTTGTAGCTTTATCGAATATTTTGTGATAGAAATTATGGTGACGGCTAGGCTTCTTCAAGAATCCTATTTGGGGATTAGACTTGTTCCATTAAGACAAGTTAAGGAGAGATCCACTCCAGATTGGATCATTCTATCATTGTATTCTTCATTTAAATAAAAATCCACTTTATAATTCTTCTCTTTTCACACATCTTATTTTATTTACAATATTTGGGACAAATCGTATCATTTTGGTATCAGAGCACTCGATCCCATGGCGAACAAGAGAGCGGCGGCGTCAAAACCTCTGGAGGAACGACTCGATGCGGAGATCTTGGGGCTGAGGAAAGAGATGACCGATCTAAAGGTTGAGCTGAAGATAGATCTGAACACTTCGTTGGAGGTAAACGTGAAGAGGGTGTCGGAGCAAAATTCCAAGGAGATGAAAGAAGGGTGTGCTGAAATGACGAAGATGTTTCAACAACAATTTTTCCAAAGAGATCTAGATCCGAAAACATCGGGATCATTAGATCTGATCTCTCAGACAAGGCTAGGACGGCAGGAGAAGATCGAGGCGAAGGGGAGGAACCATAGGGCCGCGGGAGGCGATCTGCCCCCGTGGGGGTGGCGAAGGCAGGCGGCCCCACCAGGGGGCCGCAGGTGGAGATCCGCCCCCGTGGGGGCGGCGAAGGCGGGCGGCCCCACTAGTGAGCCGCAGGAGATGTGTTAGGACCTGGAGTGCTACACAATACACTAGGGGGTGAATAGTGTAAAGGCAAGTAAAGTGCTTAATTAAAAATTACTAAAATTAATGCACAATAAGCAGCGGAAATTAAAGAGCATGCTCAACAACAATTGCAAATACAAGGATTTTACCCTGGTTCCCCAAACTTGGGTACGTCCAGTCACACCAATATTCACTATAATCCTACACAATGTAGTGAATACAATCTCACACAGAGATACCTCACACAGAGGATTTTGGATTTCCATAAAGAGATATACTTGCTCTCACACAGAGAGACTTTAACTCTCACACAGAGAGTAGTCAACCACCCTTACACAAGGGTTAACCTCTCACACAGAGAGGAACTAGCTCTCACATAGAAAGCTAGTGTTTCAAGAAACAAATGAAACAAAACAACACTTACATATGCCTTGATATGATTTTACCAATGTGATGAAGAAGGCATGCACGTGTGGATGACCAAGTGCTTGAGATTTGCTATGATTGCACTTGTCGATCTTACTCTCTTCTAGAAATGAACCCTAACACTTCTCACTTGAGTGTATGAATGAAGAGAAAAAAGATGTTCTTCAAGAAAGGAATGAGATTGAAAATCCGTTGGAGAAATTCCTTAGAGCTTAGATGCTATAGCATAAGAGTGAAGCTCTAAGAGGTAATAAAGGACGCGTAGCTTAGGAAAGAGATGAAATGATCTTCACTGTATTCCTAATAATTTTCTAAAGTTCTAAATGAACTAAGCTCTCTCCTATAAATAGGAAGCCCAAATAAACCATCAAACCCAAGTAAAAATCCCAAAGAATGAAATTTGCAACGGCTAGATTTTCCCAGTTTACGGCACAGACAGTCGACTGATGAATAACTGACAGTCGACTGGTCAACGGCTATAAAATCCCAATGGCTATAATCTGAGCCAGGACATGCGACTGTAGAAAGACTACACATGCGCTTGTATAAGGTGCAGGCATCTATCCTTCAGCAGGCGACTGTCACATAGGATGGAAAGGAGCTAAGAAAAACGCAACTTTCGCACTAGCGCCTTTAGACGATAGATGACCAATTCTCAGGCGCCTGTGATTTGACAGGTGACTTAAAACCTCTCATCAGTCAACTGACTTGCAAAGTGGGCTGAAACCTAGAAAATGCAAGTTACACACTTTGGCACACAGACGATTGGAAGACATGCGCCCGTAATATGAACGTCGGTCGTCTGTTTCCAAGAGCTCAAGAAAGAGTCAAGAAATGTTGACTTGAGATGTGCACGCCAGTCAACTGTAGAAGGCTGGCGAGGCTCCTGGAGGTCATCCAGTCGCCTGCCATGCCTTCATCAGTCGACTGTGTGAAAGCCAAAAACTCTAGTTTGAGTTTAAGGCAAGGTGAACCTATTGGGATGATATCTATGATAATCCTAAGGTTCACTAAGATGGAAAATGCATATGCATGAATGAGTAGACCATCTATCAAGGCATTACAATAATCAGACTCAAAAAAGAGATGCAAGTAATTGAAATTACATGGATTATATATTGCATCTCCTAGAGACTAAGTCTTCAAACTCATGATACCTTGATGCTCCCCAACATCTTTCCAGATTTGGCACCTCTTGATGAGCTTCCCTTCATCAAGTTCTAAGTTTTGGCAATCCATCACTCTTGGAGGTCTTTAATATATCCATTGCATCACCTCCAAGCAGTATGCTTTGTCTCATCAACAGATAATCGTTAAGATAAACTGAGACTAAAACATAAGATTGATTAGCACACTAATATAATGTATTGATCATCATCAAAATAACATTAGTCTTGAACCCAAGAACTAACAAGGTGTTCTGCCCCGTGGGGGCGTCGAGGGCTGGTGGCCCCGCCAGGGGGCCGCAGGTGGAGATCCGCCCATGTGGGGGCGTCGAGGGCGGGCGGCCCCGTCAGGGGGCCGCGGGGGGGGTGTTCCGCCCCCGTGGGGGGCGGCGAGGGGGGCCCGCCAGGGGGGCGCAGGGGGAGATCTGCCCCCCATGGGGGCGGTGAGGGCTGGCGGCCCCGCCAGGGGGCCGTGGGAGGTGGTCCTCCCCCGTGGGGGCGGTGAAGGTGGTCGGCTCCCAGGGGAACCTCGGTGTGAACGGGGGATGCGACCGGAGCCGGGAGAGTGGGAAGATGTAGGAGAACTCGCCAACGAGGGGCCAGGGGAGGAGACCATGGATACAGTAGGCAGTGGGCTGAGGTACAGTGGCGGTTCGAGGAGCCTCATTATCAAATACGCCAGGCGGTGTGTCGGAAAGGGACACTGCGAGGTGACTTCAATCCAGAAAACAAGATGAGGAAGTTGAAGGCACCCTTCTTTAAAGGGAAGGTTCCAGATGGATGGTTGTATCATATTAAGAAATATTTTCACGTCGCAGGCTTCACCGAGGCAGAAAGAATGAGGGCAGTAGCACTAAGTTTTGAAGGCGAGACACTCTCTTGGTACAGATGGACCCAGAAGCAGAGACCGATACGGACTTGAATGGAGTTGACTGAGTGATCATGGAGAGATTTCAGGAGATCCATGGGTGAGGACTATTTGATCAGATGTATGCCTTGAAGCAGGATGGGTCGGTGCGGGAATTTATAGAGAAGTTTGGGAGGCTCTCGAGCCGAGTGGAGAGTGTATCTGCAGAGTCAATGGAGAACTTCCTTAAGGGGCTGAAGCCTGTGATTAGAGCTGAGCTGAGGGTTCAGGACCCTCAGGGATTATCTGCCATGATGCGAGTGGCACAGAGAGTGGAGGATAGGCTGGCTGAATAGAGGAGGTCTAGGGGTGCTTGGGGCGGAGCGACATACCGCAGTCCAACACCTACTGCGGCACCCAAGACCACTGTAGAGGCTCCAGCGACGGCAAGGGGGATGCGGGGAGACAAGGCCCGGAGGATAGACTCGTCGCATGACAGAGATAGAGATGAGGGAGCGAAGAGCTAAAGGCCTTTTCCTCAAGTGTGACGAGAGGTTCACACCAGGACACCGTTGTGCAGGGAGGGCTATACGATTGGAGGTTGTGGCAGAGGAGGAAGAGGAGGACGTATTGATACTTGACGGAGGCAAGGACGAGGCAGAGCAGTCCTTACATTTTGACGCAGTAAAGATTTCTCTCAACTCCGTGGTGGGATTCACTCTGTATCACACCATGAAGTTGGTAGGGATGGTGATAGCCCAGGAGGTTATAGTGCTTGTTAATAGTGGGGCTACGCATAATTTTATTTTGCACAAGGTGGTGGAGCAGCACGAGTTGCAGCTTAGCGATTCGGCGACCTTTGGGGTGATTTTGAACACTGGTCGGAGAGAGGAGAGCAAGGGGGTCTTTCGAGGAGTGATACTGACTATGCAAGGAGTTCAGATAATGGAGGATTTTTACCCCTGGAGTTGGGAAAGGTTGATGTAGTGTTGGGCATGCAGTGGCTACAGAAATTGGGGGGACACCAAGTTCAACTGAAAATTGCTCAGGATGGAGTACCAGGATGAGGACATGACGGTGGTGCTGTTGGGCGACCCTAGCCTATGTTGTTGTGCAGCTTCCCTCAAGTCCCTAATGCAGACTATGCTGAAAGGGTGGAGACTTTTTGGTGGAGTACCAGGAGTTGGGAGTATAAGCAAAGGAGAAGGCGGTGCCCGTAGAGGTGGGGGAGTTGGTAGACCGTTTTGAGCACTTGTTTTAGATGCCATATGGGCTACCTCATCAGAGAAATCACATGCATGCTATTATTTTGCGTGAGGAAGCGTCTCCAGTTAGTGTGCATCCCTACCGGTACCCCCACATACAGAAGAATGAGATTGAGAGGCTCATACGAGAGATGCTACAGGTGGGAGTGATACAACCCAGTGTGAGTCCTTTTTCTAGACCGGTACTATTGGTTAAGTAGAAGGACGACAGTTGGAAATTTTGCGTCCGCACCCTCAACAAGAAAACGGTGACTGATAAGTTTCCTATACCGGTTAAAGATGAGCTACTAGATGCAAGGAAATGGTGGCTGATAAGTTTCCTATACAGGTTAAAGATGAGCTACTAGATGAGTTACATGGAGAGGCAGTCTTTTCGAAGATTGATCTGAAGTCGGGGTACCATTAGATTAGAATGAAGACCGAAGACATTCCGAAGCCAGCCTTTCGTACTCATGAGGGACATTACGAGTTCCTGGTCATGCCCTTCGGGCTGACAAATGCCCCAGCCACGTTTCAATCACTGATGAACAAAATCTTTAAGCTTACTTGAGGAAGTTTGTATTGGTGTTTTTCAACAACATTCTGGTATATAGTCGGACAATGGAGGAGCATGTGCGAGATTTGGAGATAGTTTTACAGGAGCTGCATGCCCACCAGTTGTATGCCAACAAGAAGAAATGCATGTTTGCACAGCTGAAGGTGGAGTATTTGGGCCATGTCGTTTCGGCTGAGGGGATAGCGGCTGACAGTGCGAAGGTAGAGGTGATGCTAGACTGGACGCAGCCGACGACAGTGCACACGTTGAGGGGATTCTTGGGCTTGACTAGGTACTACCGCAGATTTGTTCAGGGTATAGCACTATTGCATGGCCATTGACGGAGCAGTTAAAGGACAGTTTTCAATGGAGTGAGGATGCCATAAAGACGTTTGAGGTGTTAACTAGAGCAATACCACCATCCTCGTTTTGGCCTTACCGGACTTCGGCAAGGTTTTGGCCTTACCGGACTTCGGTAAGGCATTTGTGGTGGAGACTGATGCCTCTGGGTATAGTTTGGGAGCAGTCCTGAGGCAAGAGCAGAGGCCAGTAGCTTATTTCAGCCATGTACTATCGGAACGGGCTAGACTGAAGTCCGTATATGAGCGGAAGTTGATGGCGATTATATTGGCAATCCAGAAGTGGCGGCCTTACCCATTGGGGCGACAGTTCATAGTGTGCACAGATCAGCGGAGCTTAAAGTACCTATTGGAGCAGAGGTTGATTGCGGAGGAGCATCAGAAGTGGTTATCCAAACTTGTAGACTACACGTTTGAGATACCGACCGACCCAGATTGGAGAACAAGGTGGCCGACGCTCTTTCACGCAGGGGGGATGTCGCTTGCGTCGCAGCATTATCAGTACCACTGTTGATGGATTGGGAGCCATTGTAGAGAGAGGTTAATGCAGATGAGGAGCTGTCTAGGATACAAGAGGGTCTGACCCAGGGGACAGCTGATCACCCCGGTTATTCGTTTGACGGGGGAGGTTATTATTTTAGTGGTGATTGGTGATGGACTTCGATACATATTCCCTTGATTTTTCAGGAGTTACACGGAAGCGCGGTTGGGGGCATTCTGGGGTTCAGCAGACATATATGCAGATATCTAGGGAGCTTTACTGGCGGGGAATGAAGATGGATATTACGAGGATGGTCGCCAGTTGTGACATTTGCCAGCGTCACAAATACCTTGCCATGGCTCCGGCAGGTGAGGGAGGGCATCAGTATGGACTTCATTGACGAGCTTCCAAAGTCCAATGGTTACACAGTGATTTTGGTGATGGTTGACCGTCTGAGTAAATATGGCATTTTACGTTATCCCTACATGACAGTGACGGTAGCGATGGCGTTCATACGGGAGGTGGTTCGCTTACACGGGTTTCCCACTTCGATAGTGTCAGATATGGACACAGTTTTTTTGAGCCAGTTCTGGAAGGAACTTTTCCGAGTTCAGTGGACCGCCGTTTTGAGGATGAGTATAATCTATCATCCCCAGACGGACGGCCAGACGGAGGTCGTCAACAGGAGTGTTGAGACGTACCTCCACTGTTTTGCTTCTGATTGTCCGATGAGTTGGTATAGGTGGTTAGCCTGTGTAGAGTATTGGTACAACACTTCCTATCACTCGTCTACACAGACTATGTCGTTTCGGGATTTGTATGGGAGAGAGCCCCCTTCCTTGGTCCACTACAATAAGGGAGCAACGCCAGTTTCGTAGTTGGAACAGTATTTGAGCGAGAGAGATGTCATTTTGGAGGAGTTGAAGAAGCACCTCACGAGGGCGCAGCAGATTATGAAGGCGAAGGCTAATGAACAATCGAGAGAGGTTCACTTCGAGGTTGTGGATCATTTTTATTTGAAGCTGAGGCCGTATCGACAGAAGTCTTTGGCTACGAGTAGGAATGAAAAGCTTGATGCTCGTTTTCATGGGCCTTACGAGATTCAGGCGAAGATAGGCCCAGTCGCTTACAGGTTGAATCTGTCCCAGGATCGACATTGCATCCAGTATTTCATGTGTCACAGTTGAGGCTAGGGGTGGCAAAATGAACCCGACCCGACCCAACCCGAACACGGCCTCTTTAACCGGATATGGGTATAGCTCTATCCAGGTCGGGTGGAATTCGGCCCGACCCGGATAAAATCCGGGTCGGGTTCGAGTTTGACCCGGCAACCCATATTCGACCCGGTTTAGTATATATGTTTATATATAATTTATGTCGAATGCATACAATCGTCGCTGTTTGGTCATTTGGTTAGCGGGTTTGTGATTGGCGCGCTGATATCTCGTAGGTTTTAGCTTCGAATCCCACCATTGGCTTTTAATTTATTTCATTATTTAACATGAGTTTGGAATTTAGATAAATAAAATTGTAATGTGCAACCCTCGCATGAAATTGTTAGCTCAGTTGGTAGCCTTGCGTACCCGTTTTTAAATTGGTCTGCAGTTCGAATCTTGCCATCAGTAATTAATTTCAAACAATTTTATAGAGGGAATAGATTGCGGGTCGGGTTCGGGTGACCTACCAACCCGACGGGTCGGTACGAGTCTTAGGTTCCTGTCCCGGATTAAATCCGGGTCGGGTTCAGGTTCACTCCTAAACAGGTCGGGTCGAACCTGATCCGACCCAAATCCGACCCAACCCGTTTGCCACCCCTAATTGAGGCTAGCTATAGGAGACCACATAGCAACATCCACCCTGTCACCCACTCTGACGGAAGACTTGAAAGTGTTGCTGGAGCCACATGATATCTTGAAGGTGCGGCGCTAGGGCGGACGGGGCAAGGAGGTGCTGGTACACTGGAGGGGACTTCCAGACCACGAGACGACGTAGGAGTCCTATGACACCATACTGTCACAGTTTCCTGACTTAACCTTGAGGACAAGGTTCGTTTTTGGGGGGGAGTAATAATGCGGTCGTATATCAGAGGCGGTGGAAGCGCGTGCGTCAAGCAACGGCGGGTCCTATCTTGGGGGCCCATTGGGTGACTTCTAGCACATTGTTTTGATTAGTATTTGCTTTAGTTTTGTGGTGTGTTTAGCAAATGTTAGGAGGAGTATTTAAGTGGAGGCTTGCCCTAGTTGTAGCTTTATCGAATATTTTGTGATTGAAATTGTGGTGACGGCTAGGGTTCTTCAAGAATCCTATTTGGGGGATTAGACTTGTTCCATTAAGACAAGTTAGGGAGAGATCCACTCCAGATTGGATCATTCTATCACCGTATTCTTTATTTAAATAAAAATCCACTTTATAATTATTTTCTCTCTTCACAAATCTTCTTTTATTTGCAATATTTGGCGCAAATCGTATCAAACACCCACTCGTGTGCACAACCGGTGGCGATGTGAGGGACTCCGATGCGATTGGAGAGCCTACTGGCATACGTGCCCTTGCCGACGCCCGGGCAACCCATGAACATCCACTGCACGTTCCTCTCCGATGGATCTCTCCTCGTCGCCATTGTGGCCGCCGCCGTCGCCTTATGGCCCATGGTCGCAGTGAATCTAGGATCCTTGGAAGAAGACGACATCGACAATAAGCTCACCGCCGGAGATCAATAAGCTCACCGCCGGAGATAGGGCTGTTGCGGCGGTGGCAGATTTGATGAGGTGGTAGATGGCCGCCATCGAGAGGGCGGGGCGGGAGCGACGAGTGTAAAAGTGGAGTAATTTTTGAATGTCAAACTTGAGAATAAGTGGTTGTGCACGCGAGCAATTCGGTATGTGCACGTAGCAACTCCATAATTTAGGTACCTAATATAACTATACGACTCATATCGGTATTTGACCATATTGTATTGCATCGTACAATATGTATCGCATATCATACCATTTTGACACCATGGATTGGCTATTACCATTGAATCTATGTTAGGATGTCAGAAGATCAAATCTATGTCAGAGCATGTAATTTTTTTGAAGAACAAAAATATCCGAACTGAACATTTTACAGTTTACTTGGATTTTTCACAGTCCGGGTTTGGGTCTGTTTTCCTGACCAGTCTTATTTTGTTGGGGTTCAGGTATGGCCTGTCTGGTTAGACCTGACCTTATGGCGGCCCCTACCTATAACTTGCCCATGGGAAGGGCTAATGGGTGGTGTTAAAAATGTCAAATGTTCTGGATGATGTGAACTTGTACTGTTTTCTAATCCTTTTTGGAGTGCATATAAATATGAATGTCATATTTGATACATTTGGCTATCAAATTTGTTTCCTCCCCTTTGTTAACTGGATTCCAATCAATCTTGATTTAGAAGTTGGATTCATTCGGATGTATGATATTCCGATAGCCCGTATATTGGCATGCGACTCGTGTTCCCTCAAGAGTCATGTACTATGATACAATTTGTTCTTTCTAGGACTCAACTTTTTTTTCTGTTTCTCCATGCATTCAAAAGAGACAAAAAGAAAAGAAGGAAGAAAGTCTGTAATTTCATTTCACACATCAATGACTAGGTTAATAGTCGATGCCAAATATATATGATGCCTTTTTCCGAAGGGGTTAATGGCCTTCCTGCCAAGTGTGCGTACTGTTTTCCCTTGAGAGTCATGGCACCATCTTTTGCACCTACTCTATCCAAAAC
Source organism: Scilla litardierei (assembly GCA_030789695.1). Classification (NCBI taxonomy): domain Eukaryota; kingdom Viridiplantae; phylum Streptophyta; class Magnoliopsida; order Asparagales; family Asparagaceae; genus Scilla; species Scilla litardierei. The sequence goes on from CM061135.1 coordinate 30,180,671, forward strand.
TGGTACTATATTCTTTCTTGATATCTCCATTTACTGAAAGGAGAAAAGAATAATGAGAAAAGGAAGTTGGTAGTTTTGTTTTAAGTTATCACAACATATCAATAATGAGATTAAAGATTGTTGTGGAAGATCTAATGTGCACTCGCTAAAATGTTAGGTGACTTTTTTACTTCGATTACAATAAAGAATGCCACACTCAGTGGTAATAGATGCCACGTGTAGGCCCTGATCTGTTGTCATTACTAACTTCAACGGTATCAGACATTATTAGCAGATATTGATCTAAATGCATGATAAGGTCAAACTAAAGTTTTGATACCAGTCTCATTATGTTTTTGACTAGAGGATGTAGTAAAATTCCACATTTTGTCTTTTATTTATGTAAATAATAGCCATGTCTTCATGAGCTATGTTGCATGTTCTGAATTGGACTTGCATTTTCTTGTTATCTGAACTTTGTTTTTGTTTGAGGGCTTTAGGTTGTGTCGTTCGGTTCATTCCTATTTTGTAATGATAATAGCATTTAAAGGATCAGTGACATTCAATAACTAGTTATACTTGAGCTAGACACATGGATCTTTGTCTATATTAAATTTTGCTATCATTATCAAGTTTTTATTCATATTTTGTGAACACAATAGTAGTAATTGTTAATATTTTATTCATAGGATATCGGCTATTACCAAATACAGTTTCTTTTATACAATTGGTATGCATGTTCTTTTGTATTTGATGCAATTATTGCTTGTTTATAGTTATTTATGTTTTTCAATCCAAATCTGTTTGTATGGGATGGAACATGCCTCGATCCAATCATGTCCATCTCAGCTCTTACAAAGATACTATCCTTATCTGAACATCAATTTAGTGAACAATACTAGATATGAATATGTTGTTGTCTATATGTCATCTATACTTGACATTACATCTCTAATTTGAATCGAAGCAGCAATCAATCACAAATGCTGCCAGCAACTTTCCAGTTTGACTATTTTCATAAAGTACATATACGAGTGTCTGTGACAATTGATGGTCACAATTGAACAATAGGTTGCTCATATTTAGTACGTTGTGCTATGGTTTTTTTGGAAATTCTACTGCTTTTAGGATACATGGTTTGCATGTCATCTTCAAGGTGATTGTAGTCTGATTTTTCCAACTAAGAACGGACATGTATTCATTTATTTGACCTCCATTTCTTGTCTTGATTCTTTGTGTTCTCTTTACCAGGTTCCTCTGGGTATCTTGACAAAGTGCCTTCAGGACAAATTCAGGAACTCTATGGTATGTATTCCGCTGAATCTTGTCCCTGCAACATCGTCATCATTCAACAATTATCAATTTAACATAAAAAATTTCGACCAGTTTGAAACGCCTCGTCAAATATTTGTTAGTTAATATTTATGTTAGTAAATTTTCCATTTAAATGAAACGGAAATTGGTTTGCAACTATCCACGCTTGAGCATTTGCATTTTGGCCAGGTGGGGAACATGATCTTCTGGTTTTTCTTCTGTATTCTTGGACAACCGATGAGCGTCCTTCTATATTATCATGACGTGATGAACAGGAAAGTACAACAGTAGCAGGAGTAACTGAAACAACAGCGTTGGAAGTTGAGAGGCACAAAGTATATCAAAATAGGTGAGCTTCGGCTCAAGCTTTGGGCTATACCGTGCAGTTGCTGTGGAATCAGGTTATGCAAACGTCTGAAGCTTTTGCCGAAAACAAAGCCGTGTAATATAAAGAAGCGAGTTGAAAGGATGTTGGCTGACACTGTACTTAAGTTAACGTCGTTAACATATCTGATGATAATTTGACTGAGCCAGTTTCATGAAATGTTATTTGCGAATCCATCACTTCTTACAGCATTTAATCAAGAGTTCCTTGGATTTTTCGTGTGGGCTGACTTGTCATTGAACAACTCGGTATTGTGTTTTTATGTCAGTTAACCTCAGCAATCTACTTTTCGTAAATTGTAAGTGTACTGGTCCTTATTTTTTTAATGAAATGGTGAAATAATTTATTTCTGAATGGATAATATCGAGTTGGTTAGTTGGTTGGAATCACGGCTTATCTTATATATAAGACCGTATCTATTGTATCTTATCTTGTGTACGCTCTCCTAATGCTATAAATAAAGAGCTGTGTGTTCTTCTCCAAGATGATTCAGAACATGTTATCAGCACGAGACTCTAATTAAAATTTTCCATACAAAAATCGATCGTTGCACGAGACTCTAATTAAAAATTTCCATACAAAAATCGATCGTTGCAAAAGAGAAGGAAGGCGGGAGATCCACGCGCGCGGCGTCATCCATATCAAACGAGCGTCGTCATTTGCGTAGGATTCGTTCAACCGTCGCTGTATCCGGAGGACGGATATAGAGGTAAATCTCGCTAAAATGTCATTTTAATCCTATGTATGATAATTTTGTCCATAGATCTCGCAAGATCGGAGTGGAAATAAGACTAATAGCCTAAATTGATGATTTTTATCGTCTAAAAATCATGTTTTTAACATGATTTTTGTCACGCCCCGGTCACCTTACTACTCAAGTAAGGGATTTTTTTTCCACATCCCGAGGCAGAGAGGACGGCTGCCTAACAGGCCGCAGTATTGCACCAAGCGTAAAGAATAAACAAACAGCAGGCCACTACTCACACTGGAACAACACAGAACAGTACATCAGAAAAGTAAAGGTACAGCTCAACAACGACATCCGCACAAAACAGAAGTATTTCAACTACTACTGCAGAAAAGGAAAGTCACAACCACATCACAGATACAGTCACTACTACAAGCCCACAGAGTCCACTGACTGACATATGTACAACTGCACCTGACCGGAAGTACAACAAAACAGAACTACAATAATGGCCACAGGAGTGGCAACAACTACAACCTCGTCTCTCACCAAACCCACATACACCCACATCCTTACTACGAGGAACACTCTCAAACAAACTAGAAAGACTATGGGCAACTGGCAGGGTCCGGCTCCAGACGCTGCTCCTGGGTACCTGCTCCCAAAACCACGGGGAAGGGACACGTCAAAGCGTGACCAGTAGAGAAACTCAAACACAGTAAGGAACTACCACACACAACATATCATAGCAACAAGTGATTTCATTATTATCTTCTTGTTTAATGATTATGTGAAGTTTGGAAATATCGTGTACGAGACTCGAATACGAGGACCAGACTCGCCCCGAAGTGGGGACGACAAAGGCACCTGCCAGTGGTACTGCACACTGTGTGAAGCTTAACTGGGCCTTCCCACTCCAGTCGACAAGACGTGGGTCTCAACAACTCTACTGAAGCTTAACGCACGGTCCGTGTAGCAACGGCCGCGACTCCTAATTAACAGGTCATATCCTCGTACTGTCACCCCTTCACGGTATTTCCCCCAAACCCGCCTAGGGTGCCGTACCCACTCTGTGTGGTCGGAACACCTCTAGCATCATCATTCGACTTCCCTAGGGTTTAGTTGCTTCATCTTCACATCTCAACAAACCAATATGACTATCATATTACCAATTTGCCATAATTCCAACAACAACAACAACAAATGCCACTTTCAATATTAAACATGGAACAACTAACACCTAGGGTTTAATTAATCTTGATTAGCATGTGATATGAGAGCAAATATAACACTTTCAATCATCAATGCATCAGATTTATATCAGAAAATGCAAATAACTCATCACCACATCCTAAGGCAGAATCTGTTTTCAGCAAAACATCAACATAGCAGCAACTGTTTCTCCAAGATATTGCACTGGACATCAAAACATATATCAAAGGGGGTTGTAGTCCCATAAGTCTACTTTCCAACATTTCAAACCTCATATAAAAATTCCTAGAAATGAATTTACTATGAATTAAATGGCAACATGTGTTACTGCAGCTTTCAGAAAGGAAAACAGGAGCTGTAAGATCAGTGTTTTAAAAATACTTAGAGGTTGAATTTGAAAATCAAGTAGCAAAGAAAACTTAGATGGGTGTGTTAGCTTTAAAATGACAGCAAAATTACTGAAAATGACCCAGTGGTTTGAAGGATACGGCTATTTGTATAAGATGTGTATGAGCAGTATAAAAACAGACCAGTTTCAAAGATAGAATTTTTATAAATATTTCGAGTGAAAACTAGTTCTTGGCCAAAGCATGAAAGTTGGAATAGACAAGAAGTAGCAAGCCTGGGAAAATTTCAAAAGGTTTTGTTTAGCCAATTAAGAGAACAGCCTCATGAAAAATCTGGACAGCGTCTCCCCTGCATGGGGGAGTTCTGCCATGTTTTACAAATTGATCTAAAAATCAACTCTTGAAAATTTTTGAACAAGAAATACTCCAGAGTTAAAAACAACAACATCGTAAGTCCATAAAACAAAAATCACTACTGAAATTCATATCCAAACACTTATATTTGGAAAAAGATTGCATCTTGCTATTAAATTTTGGAAAACATGAACAAATCAACATGTTTAGAGGCATCCACATGAACAATCCTTAACAAGATTCATCCTTCATCATTCCAGAGGCATATATCATCATAAAGGTTCTAATTTTAAGCATGCATGGATAGATAATCAAAAAGATAGCATCTTGCACCACATATTCTACATGCATGGCAATTTAGAAAACTTTTCAAGCACTAAAGGCAACATACAACTCAATTATCAAAAGGAGGGCAACAGAAACCTAGCATGCCTCTATCCTAACCCCTAGAGTGCTGAGAGACTCTACCTTACGGTTCTTGATGAGGTTGGAACCTCCTTGCTTGAAGCTCCAAGCCACCTTCTTCTAGGTGCAAGCTTCTTGGCACCTTTAGGGTTCAATCCTCTAGTATGCAAGCATAAGCCTCCCTATCTCCTCCTCCTCCTCCTCTCTTCTCATCCACATGACCCTCTCTCCCCCTCTCAGGTTGTAGCCACGAAAATGGCTTGAAAAATAGAGGGAAAAGGGGAGAAAAATGAAGTGGATGGTGCTTAAATATAGGTTTTAGTGTGTAGAAACCTCTCAAGGGCAATTTTGCCATTTCAGCCACCCCACTTAGGGTATGGACCAACCAATGGCTATCACACACTCCACTAATCCCCAGTTACATCCTCCAAAAGACCCATGTACCCCCTCTTGCCATTTTTACATGAAACCCCCTCCTTTTTGCCTTTTTACGAATGTACCCAAAATTGGATAAAATGAAAATGTGAGGGGTATTATTGCAAAAATCTCCAACCCCCAATGGCCACCTTGCATAGGTGTCACTAGGGTCCCATTTACGTCTCAAGCCGGTCATGATATCCACGGGACACCTTTCCAAGCACGCATCCCAATGCATGGGGGTCAATCTCGATACCCACATGCACGATTTGAAGGAGGAGGGTGTTCAAGGTTAAATTCCATCTTCTAAATACTCATGGTGAGTCCACTTATCATGCTCGTGGTGGTGATGTATACGCGTGTCCATGCACAAAGTGTGCACGTGACTGAGCACAAGTGTGCATGAAAAAATGACTAGTCGGTCAATCAACGTACTCGGTCCGACTAGTTTACACCATTTTCCCATACTTCACCATATTCTCCACACCACCTCTCGTGCTACCACCCAAACTTCACTATACACATTACGGCCATTTCTAGATGCACACATACTCTAGGCATGCTTCCCAATGCACGAGAAACCTAATGTGCTCAAGAATCCTCAATCGAGTCCATCACTCCATAATTTCTATACTCTCATCCCCACTTCACCATACGTGCACATGGGCTATAACCCTACGCCGTAGAATCGACTATGGAGGGTTACATCCTACCCCCCCTTAGAATAAATTCTGTCCTCGAAATTTCCAACACATCTCATGGAGTGAAGAAGCACGCACCATCACCAATACACACACACACACACACACACACACACACACACACACACACACACACACACACACACACACACACGAATCCACTGTGATACAAATGATATATAGACACGAGAGTTAATTACATAAACAAATATGGATATTTCTCTCGCATCTCATCCTCACGTTTCCAAGTGGATTCTCCATGTGACTCCTGGTGCTACATCACTCGTACTAGATCCACAGTCATATTTCGTAGTTTCTTCTGCTTTCGATCGAGGATCGCCACAGACGGTTGCTCATATGTCATATCTGGACGTATTTCTATATCAGGGTGGTCCACTATCAGACTGGGATCTCCCACAAAGCCTCAAAGTTAGGATACGTGAAATACATCGTGAATTCCTTTAAGAGGTGGTGGAAGCACCAATATATAAGCCACCTCACCCACACAAGCTGAGATCTCGAACGGATCAACATATCTAGGGCTCAACTTTCCTTGACGTCCAAATCGAATAGTACATCGGGTGGGTGAAACTTTCAAAAATACATAATCGCCAGGTTGGAATTCAAGTGGCCGTCTCTTAGTGTCCGCCCAATGCTTATAGCGATCCTGAGCGATCATGAGTTTCTCACGAATCTTCCGTACCACATCAACATTCTCGACCACCATATCTGGTCCCAATAACTCACGGTCTCCCACATCATCCCAACTAAGTGGTGATCGGCATTTCCTTCCATAGAGGGCTGTAAACGGTGACATACCAATACTTGCCTGGTAACTATTATTATAAGCAAACTCGACAAGGTGCAAATAATCGCCCCAACTAGGTGATATTGACTTGGGTGTAAGGGGATTTGTGAGAAAGGATGGTGGAGCCCACAAGGTGCGGTGGCCAAATCTTGGCCATCACTCTACCAACCGGTTTGTCCTGCAAGTGGGCAAACTCTCTTTTTTTGTACTAGATAGAGAATGATAGGAAACATGTGACATATGTGGCTAATCCACATGCATTTTGAAAAGTCCGGCTGCTTTTATTTTTTAAGATGATCAGAATCGTTCATTTTGATCTTCATATTCTAAAACCCCAAACACCAATATTAAGTGAACCAAATGGGTTTTACATGTTCATCCACACGTTACAAATTTAACAGTTATGCCTGAATAGAACTTTTTGTGATGGGTAGATGAGCATGCAAAAACCCATGGTTTCACCCGATATTTGGTGTTTTAGGGTTTTAGAATATGACGATCAAAATGAACGGTTCCAATCATATTAAGAAATAGGGGAGCATGGACTTTTGGAAGAGCATATGTGGCTTAGCCTCGTATCTTATATGTTTCACATTATTCTCATATGTATGTATGTATGTATGTATGTGAGATAAATGTGAATCATCTACTTAAGGTGGGATTTACTCATTGGTTGTGTTAGATATTGATTAACCTCAATATATGTTTGATGATGAGAAAAATTATTTGTTTGTTAAACTGTAAATGCATCTGTAAGAAGAAGAAAAAGAAAGGCTAGGTGAAGGTGTTCAAGGCAAAGAGATTTAAGCAAGAGAAGAATCAAGACAAGAGCTTGAAGATATTAAGTATACATCATGAAGAAACGAGGTTAAATTATATTTTTGACGTAATTATTTCTTTGAATTAGATTATCATGTTAAAGCATTGATGAAGCACCACACACACACACACACACACACACACACACACACATGAGAATATTTAGAAATTTTTTCGAAAACATTCCATTTCATTTTCCAAGTTTACATGCTAAAACAATGCATTTTAAGGTCATTAGTTGACCAATAAGTATATTATAGTCGACTAATAAAACTTGAAAACAATGACTTGCCCACATGTAAGATTAGTCGACTACTGCTCTCCAGCTAGTTCACTAATAGCAACATTAGTCAACTAGTGGATGAACACTATTCAACATTAGTCAACTAATATAAAACTACGATCTAACTTGCTGAACCAGGCTGCCCCGTGTAGCTCGTCTAGGAGCTCGTCTATCACTGGTATGTGAAATTTATCTGGGACGGTCTCCTTGTTCAACGCCATGTAGTCCACGCAGAATCGTCAGCTACCATCCTTCTTCTTTATTAACAACACTGGGCTGGAGAACGGGCTCACACTCGGCTGGATCACCCCTGCCTGTACCATCTCCGTCTATTTCTTCCTTCTGGCTAATAGGGGAAACCTCCTCCCGTAGAACAATGGCGTGCTCGTGGTCTCGTGGTGGTGGGAGACCCTGAGGCTCCTGGAAAATCTCCGCAAACTGCTCCATCAACTACTGCACCTCTCTTGTAATGGGCTGCTATGTACTGGCCTCTGCGCCTCCCTCACCTGTCAATGAGTGCAGCTCCACTAAATATGCCCCTCTCTCAGCCTGGATGGTCCTCACCATGGTCTTCAAAGAGACCAAAACTCTGCAGAGGCTGGGGTCCCCCTGGAGTATCACTGCTCTCCCTGCCTCCTGAAACTCCATCCGTAGCATTTTCCAATTTATTGTCATCTCCCCTAATGTCAGTAGCCAGGTCATGCCCAGGATGATGTCGGTGCTCCCCAGGTCCAGAGGTAAAAAATCTGCAATAACATGTATCCTCTGCATGGTCAATACCAGTCCCCTGCACACTCTCCTGCTGCTCTCCTTCTTTCCCGTCCCCATCATCACACTGAAGCTATCGTAATCTGTCAGCTGAAGTCCATGCTGTGCCCAATGGTCTAAATATCGGTCCGATATCCGATATATCGGCCGCAATATCGGTTTTATCACTAGGCCGATACGATATGGGCTTATATATAGCAGTTTCCGATATTTAGGAAAATATCTCCGCAATATTGGGATGCGGCCGATATTGCGGCAGATATATCCCTTTGAAATATCGGCCGCAATTCATAGTTTTTTAAAAACAAAGTTAGCAGGTCGGTCTATTTAAAAGTGGATCCGACCGGAGTCACCTAACCTAATCTCCGCTCCTCTCGGCGCCTCCTTACATTGCTCCGCAATTGATTGAGCTTTGACGTCCGGCATTCAATCTTTCCAACATTTCAAACCTCATATAAAAATTCCTAGAAATGAATTTACTATGAATTAAATGGCAACATGTGTTACTGCAGCTTTCGAAAGGAAAACAGGAGCCAAGTAGCAAAGAAAACTGTGTTAGCTTTAAAATGACAGCAAAATTACTGAAAATGTATAAGATGTGTATGAGCAGACCAGTTTCAAAGAATTTCGAGTGAAAACTACATGAAAGTTGGAATAGCAAGAAGTAGCAAGCCTGTTTAGCCAATTAAGAGCAAAAAATCAACTCTTGACTCCAGAGTTAAAAACATAACAAAAATCACTACATATCCAAACACTTATAATCATCATAAAGGTTCTCTTGCACCACATATTCTGAGAGACTCTACCTTACCTTAAAGCTCCAAGCCATAGTATGCAAGCATAAGACCTCTCTTCTCATCCACAAGGGCAATTTTGCCAGCCACCCCACTTAGGGTACCAACCAATGGCTATCACTCCACTAATCCCCAGTGTACCCCCTCTTGCCAGCCTTTTTACGAATGTACAAGCCGGTCATGATATCCACGGGACACCTTTCCAAGCACGCATCCCAATGCATGGGGGTCAATCTCGATACCCACATGCACGATTTGAAGGAGGATGGTGGTGATGTATACGGCTACCACCCAAACTTCACTATACACATTACGGCCATTTCTAGATGCACACATACTCTAGGCATGCTTCCCAATGCACGAGAAACCTAATGTGCTCAAGAATCCTCAATCGAGTCCATCACTCCATAATTTCTATACTCTCATCCCCACTTCACCATACGTGCACATGGGCTATAACCCTACGCCGTAGAATCGACTATGGAGGGTTACATCCTACCCCCCTTAGAATAAATTCTGTCCTCGAAATTTCCAACACATCTCATGGAGTGAAGAAGCACGCACCATCACCAATACACACACACACACACACACACACACACACACACACACGAATCCACTGTGATACAAATGATATATAGACACGAGAGTTAATTACATAAACAAATATGGATATTTCTCTCGCATCTCATCCTCACGTTTCCAAGTGGATTCTCCATGTGACTCCTGGTGCTACATCACTCGTACTAGATCCACAGTCATATTTCGTAGTTTCTTCTGCTTTCGATCGAGGATCGCCACAGACGGTTGCTCATATGTCATATCTGGACGTATTTCTATATCAGGGTGGTCCACGCCTCAAAGTTAGGATACGTGAAATACATCGTGAATTCCTTTAAGAGGTGGTGGAAGCACCAATATATAAGCCACCTCACCCACACAAGCTGAGATCTCGAACGGATCAACATATCTAGGGCTCAACTTTCCTTGACGTCCAAATCGAATAGTACATCGGGTGGGTGAAACTTTCAAAAATACATAATCGCCAGGTTGGAATTCAAGTGGCCGTCTCTTAGTGTCCGCCCAATGCTTATAGCGATCCTGAGCGATCATGAGTTTCTCACGAATCTTCCGTACCACATCAACATTCTCGACCACCATATCTGGTCCCAATAACTCACGGTCTCCCACATCATCCCAACTAAGTGGTGATCGGCATTTCCTTCCATAGAGGGCTGCAAACGGTGACATACCAATACTTGCCTGGTAACTATTATTATAAGCAAACTCGACAAGGTGCAAATAATCGCCCCAACTAGGTGATATTGACTTGGGTGTAAGGGGATTTGTGAGAAAGGATGGTGGAGCCCACAAGGTGCGGTGGCCAAATCTTGGCCATCACTCTACCAACCGGTTTGTCCTGTAAGTGGGCAAACTCTCTTTTTTTGTACTAGATAGAGAATGATAGGAAACATGTGACATATGTGGCTAATCCACATGCATTTTGAAAAGTCCGGCTGCTTTTATTTTTTAAGATGATCAGAATCGTTCATTTTGATCTTCATATTCTAAAACCCCAAACACCAATATCAAGTGAACCAAATGGGTTTTACATGTTCATCCACACGTTACAAATTTAACAGTTATGCCTGAATAGAACTTTTTGTGATGGGTAGATGAGCATGCAAAAACCCATGGTTTCACCCGATATTTGGTGTTTTAGGGTTTTAGAATATGACGATCAAAATGAACGGTTCCAATCATATTAAGAAATAGGGGAGCATGGACTTTTGGAAGAGCATATGTGGCTTAGCCTCGTATCTTATATGTTTCACATTATTCTCATATGTATGTATGTATGTATGTATGTGAGATAAATGTGAATCATCTACTTAAGGTGGGATTTACTCATTGGTTGTGTTAGATATTGATTAACCTCAATATATGTTTGATGATGAGAAAAATTATTTGTTTGTTAAACTGTAAATGCATCTGTAAGAAGAAGAAAAAGAAAGGCTAGGTGAAGGTGTTCAAGGCAAAGAGATTTAAGCAAGAGAAGAATCAAGACAAGAGCTTGAAGATATTAAGTATACATCATGAAGAAACGAGGTAAAATTATATTTTTGACGTAATTATTTCTTTGAATTAGATTATCATGTTAAAGAATTGATGAAGCACCACACACACACACACACACACACACACACACATGAGAATATTTAGAAATTTTTTCGAAAACATTCCATTTCATTTTCCAAGTTTACATGCTAAAACAATGCATTTTAAGGTCATTAGTTGACCAATAAGTATATTATAGTCGACTAATAAAACTTGAAAACAATGACTTGCCCACATGTAAGATTAGTCGACTACTGCTCTCCAGCTAGTTCACTAATAGCAACATTAGTCAACTAGGGGATGAACACTATTCAACATTAGTCAACTAATATAAAACTACGATCTAACTTGCTGAACCAGGCTGCCCCGTGTAGCTCGTCTAGGAGCTCGTCTATCACTGGTATGTGAAATTTATCTGGGACGGTCTCCTTGTTCAACGCCATGTAGTCCACACAGAATCGTCAGCTACCATCCTTCTTCTTTATTAACAACACTGGGCTGGAGAACGGGCTCACACTCGGCTGGATCACCCCTGCCTGTACCATCTCCGACATCATCCTCTCTATTTCTTCCTTCTGATGCTGGGGGTATCGGTAGGGCCGCACGCTAATGGGGGAAACTCCCTCCCGTAGAACAATGGCGTGCTCGTGGTCTCGTGGTGGTGGGAGACCCTGAGGCTCCTGGAAGATCTCCGCAAACTGCTCCATCAACTACTGCACCTCTCTTGTAATGGGCTGCTATGTACTGGCCTCTGCGCCTCCCTCACCTGTCAATGAGTGCAGCTCCACTAAATATGCCCCTCTCTCAGCCTGGATGGTCCTCACCATGGTCTTCAAAGAGACCAAAACTCTGCAGAGGCTGGGGTCCCCCTGGAGTATCACTGCTCTCCCTGCCTCCTGAAACTCCATCCGTAACATTTTCCAATTTATTGTCATCTCCCCTAATGTCAGTAGCCAGGTCATGCCCAGGATGATGTCGGTGCTCCCCAGGTCCAGAGGTAAAAAATCTGCAATAACATGTATCCTCTGCATGGTCAATACCAGTCCCCTGCACACTCTCCTGCTGCTCTCCTTCTTTCCCGTCCCCATCATCACACTGAAGCTATCGTAATCTGTCAGCTGAAGTCCATGCTGTGCCCAATGGTCTAAATATCGGTCCGATATCCGATATATCGGCCGCAATATCGGTTTTATCACTAGGCCGATACAATATGGGCTTATATATAGCAGTTTCCGATATTTAGGAAAATATCTCCGCAATATTGGGATGCGGCCGATATTGCGGCAGATATATCCCTTTGAAATATCGGCCGCAATTCATAGTTTTTTAAAAACAAAGTTAGCAGGTCGGTCTATTTAAAAGTGGATCCGACCGGAGTCACCTAACCTAATCAGTTACTTAAAACGACGAGAGGCATCATGATTTTTGAGAGATAATTGCTGCTTTGCCCTAATTCTAATCACACCAATCCGCTCCTCTCGGCGCTCCGCTCCTTACATTGCTCCGCTCAGCTCTGTTCGGTGAAAATTTTCGACGACAATTGATTGAGCTTTGACGTCCGGCATTCAATCTTTCCAACATTTCAAACCTCATATAAAAATTCCTAGAAATGAATTTACTATGAATTAAATGGCAACATGTGTTACTGCAGCTTTCAGAAAGGAAAACAGGAGCTGTAAGATCAGTGTTTTAAAAATACTTAGAGGTTGAATTTGAAAATCAAGTAGCAAAGAAAACTTAGATGGGTGTGTTAGCTTTAAAATGACAGCAAAATTACTGAAAATGACCCAGTGGTTTGAAGGATACGGCTATTTGTATAAGATGTGTATGAGCAGTCTAAAAACAGACCAGTTTCAAAGATAGAATTTTTATAAATATTTCGAGTGAAAACTAGTTCTTGGCCAAAGCATGAAAGTTGGAATAGACAAGAAGTAGCAAGCCTGGGAAAATTTCAAAAGGTTTTGTTTAGCCAATTAAGAGAACAGCCTCATGAAAAATCTGGACAGCGTCTCCCCTGCATGGGGGAGTTCTGCCATGTTTTACAAATTGATCAAAAAATCAACTCTTGAAAATTTTTGAACAAGAAATACTCCAGAGTTAAAAACAACAACATCGTAAGTCCATATAACAAAAATCACTACTGAAATTCATATCCAAACACTTATATTTGGAAAAAGATTGCATCTTGCTATTAAATTTTGGAAAACATGAACAAATCAACATGTTTAGAGGCATCCACATGAACAATCCTTAACAAGATTCATCCTTCATCATTCCAGAGGCATATATCATCATAAAGGTTCTAATTTTAAGCATGCATGGATAGATAATCAAAAAGATAGCATCTTGCACCACATATTCTACATGCATGGCAATTTAGAAAACTTTTCAAGCACTAAAGGCAACATACAACTCAATTATCAAAAGGAGGGCAACAGAAACCTAGCATGCCTCTATCCTAACCCCTAGAGTGCTGAGAGACTCTACCTTACGGTTCTTGATGAGGTTGGAACCTCCTTGCTTGAAGCTCCAAGCCACCTTCTTCTAGGTGCAAGCTTCTTGGCACCTTTAGGGTTCAATCCTCTAGTATGCAAGCATAAGCCTCCCTATCTCCTCCTCCTCCACCTCTCTTCTCATCCACATGACCCTCTCTCCCCCTCTCAGGTTGTAGCCACGAAAATGGCTTGAAAAATAGAGGGAAAAGGGGAGAAAAATGAAGTGGATGGTGCTTAAATATAGGTTTTAGTGTGTAGAAACCTCTCAAGGGCAATTTTGCCATTTCAGCCACCCCACTTAGGGTATGGACCAACCAATGGCTATCACACACTCCACTAATCCCCAGTTACATCCTCCAAAAGACCCATGTACCCCCTCTTGCCATTTTTACATGAAACCCCCTCCTTTTTGCCTTTTTACGAATGTACCCAAAATTGGATAAAATGAAAATGTGAGGGGTATTATTGCAAAAATCTCCAACCCCCAATGGCCACCTTGCATAGGTGTCACTAGGGTCCCATTTACGTCTCAAGCCGGTCATGATATCCACGGGACACCTTTCCAAGCACGCATCCCAATGCATGGGGGTCAATCTCGATACCCACATGCACGATTTGAAGGAGGAGGGTGTTCAAGGTTAAATTCCATCTTCTAAATACTCATGGTGAGTCCACTTATCATGCTCGTGGTGGTGATGTATACGCGTGTCCATGCACAAAGTGTGCACGTGACTGAGCACAAGTGTGCATGAAAAAATGACTAGTCGGTCAATCAACGTACTCGGTCCGACTAGTTTACACCATTTTCACATACTTCACCCTATTCTCCACACCACCTCTCGTGCTACCACCCAAACTTCACTATACACATTACGGCCATTTCTAGATGCACACATACTCTAGGCATGCTTCCCAATGCACGAGAAACCTAATGTGCTCAAGAATCCTCAATCGAGTCCATCACTCCATAATTTCTATACTCTCATCCCCACTTCACCATACGTGCACATGGGCTATAACCCTACGCCGTAGAATCGACTATGGAGGGTTACATCCTACCCCCCTTAGAATAAATTCTGTCCTCGAAATTTCCAACACATCTCATGGAGTGAAGAAGCACGCACCATCACCAATACACACACACACACACACACACACACACACACACACGAATCCACTGTGATACAAATGATATATAGACACGAGAGTTAATTACATAAACAAATATGGATATTTCTCTCGCATCTCATCCTCACGTTTCCAAGTGGATTCTCCATGTGACTCCTGGTGCTACATCACTCGTACTAGATCCACAGTCATATTTCGTAGTTTCTTCTGCTTTCGATCGAGGATCGCCACAGACGGTTGCTCATATGTCATATCTGGACGTATTTCTATATCAGGGTGGTCCACTATCAGACTGGGATCTCCCACAAAGCCTCAAAGTTAGGATACGTGAAATACATCGTGAATTCCTTTAAGAGGTGGTGGAAGCACCAATATATAAGCCACCTCACCCACACAAGCTGAGATCTCGAACGGATCAACATATCTAGGGCTCAACTTTCCTTGACGTCCAAATCGAATAGTACATCGGGTGGGTGAAACTTTCAAAAATACATAATCGCCAGGTTGGAATTCAAGTGGCCGTCTCTTAGTGTCCGCCCAATGCTTATAGCGATCCTGAGCGATCATGAGTTTCTCACGAATCTTCCGTACCACATCAACATTCTCGACCACCATATCTGGTCCCAATAACTCACGGTCTCCCACATCATCCCAACTAAGTGGTGATCGGCATTTCCTTCCATAGAGGGCTGCAAACGGTGACATACCAATACTTGCCTGGTAACTATTATTATAAGCAAACTCGACAAGGTGCAAATAATCGCCCCAACTAGGTGATATTGACTTGGGTGTAAGGGGATTTGTGAGAAAGGATGGTGGAGCCCACAAGGTGCGGTGGCCAAATCTTGGCCATCACTCTACCAACCGGTTTGTCCTGCAAGTGGGCAAACTCTCTTTTTTTGTACTAGATAGAGAATGATAGGAAACATGTGACATATGTGGCTAATCCACATGCATTTTGAAAAGTCCGGCTGCTTTTATTTTTTAAGATGATCAGAATCGTTCATTTTGATCTTCATATTCTAAAACCCCAAACACCAATATCAAGTGAACCAAATGGGTTTTACATGTTCATCCACACGTTACAAATTTAACAGTTATGCCTGAATAGAACTTTTTGTGATGGGTAGATGAGCATGCAAAAACCCATGGTTTCACCCGATATTTGGTGTTTTAGGGTTTTAGAATATGACGATCAAAATGAACGGTTCCAATCATATTAAGAAATAGGGGAGCATGGACTTTTGGAAGAGCATATGTGGCTTAGCCTCGTATCTTATATGTTTCACATTATTCTCATATGTATGTATGTATGTATGTATGTGAGATAAATGTGAATCATCTACTTAAGGTGGGATTTACTCATTGGTTGTGTTAGATATTGATTAACCTCAATATATGTTTGATGATGAGAAAAATTATTTGTTTGTTAAACTGTAAATGCATCTGTAAGAAGAAGAAAAAGAAAGGCTAGGTGAAGGTGTTCAAGGCAAAGAGATTTAAGCAAGAGAAGAATCAAGACAAGAGCTTGAAGATATTAAGTATACATCATGAAGAAACGAGGTAAAATTATATTTTTGACGTAATTATTTCTTTGAATTAGATTATCATGTTAAAGCATTGATGAAGCACCACACACACACACACAAACACACACACACATGAGAATATTTAGAAATTTTTTCGAAAACATTCCATTTCATTTTCCAAGTTTACATGCTAAAACAATGCATTTTAAGGTCATTAGTTGACCAATAAGTATATTATAGTCGACTAATAAAACTTGAAAACAATGACTTGCCCACATGTAAGATTAGTCGACTACTGCTCTCCAGCTAGTTCACTAATAGCAACATTAGTCAACTAGTGGATGAACACTATTCAACTAATATAAAACAGAGACTTATGTAGTTTTCAAACTTATTCGTCAAGTAGGGTTATGTTATTAGTCAACTAACGGCCTTAGTAGACTAATCAATGAACTCTACTCGACTAATACTGTCACCATGGTGCAAAACGGAATTTGGCATTTAAGGATATTTTTTTAGAGTCCATTTTATAGGTTTTTGCCTCTATAAATATAAGATTATCCCAGTGATTTTATTTCAAGAAAATTTCTTAATATTTCAATAGAAAATGTATTTTTGTGAAAAAATCTTTCATACGAAAAAATCCCATCTTTTGCCTTTGTGTTCTTGAAGTTCTAATATTTTGTTGGCCAATCCTTGATCTCTATTCCATGATCTCCACAACTTAAAATAGAGAGACCATTATTATAGCCTCACTACAGCACTTGTGCTTCATCGTAAGGTTATAGGCAATTGTTCTACATCGAGAAAAGTTGTAAGTATTTCTCTCTTAAATTGTAAGATGGAAATGCAAAGTTTTACATTTGAAATTTTGAAATGGTTACTCTCAATTGTGAGAGGGTTACACTCAAGGTTTGTTCGGGTGTGTGTTTTTTGCACCTGGATGTGTTGTAAAGGGGTTGTACTAAGTCTTTGTGGTATTTGCTAGAAGTTAGTTGAACTCTCAGACAGAAATTGCTTACGTAAGTTGGAAAACCGACCTAGTAAAATTACTATTGTTTATGATTGCTTTTGTGGTTGATCTTATTATTCTTGTAATTATGTTTATATTCCGCTGCCTTTCCTTTATATGTGCATGATTTATTGTTGACAAAGAATCTAGCTTGGTAACTCAAATAGATCTCTTAGATAGAATTTTCATAAGATTTTTAAAACAATATTCACCCCCTCTAGTGTTTTCTACTTACCCTTCAGGATTCTCCCATTTGGTATTAGAGCTTGTGTGAAGGACGACATCAACAAAGTGTAAATTGCAACTCTAACTTGGTGAATCCATAACAAGTCCATCTATTTTTGATGGGCCCAACTACAATATTGGAAAAGCAGAATGATGACCTGCATTCAATCCATCGACTACGGCATTGGGATATTCATGGAGACTCGTTAAAGCAAACCTACAACACTTTGTCACAATGGATCAATGAAGATATGAAAAATGTGACCCTCAGCGCAAAGGGAATGACCATATTATATTACAGTATTAATGAAGATATTTTCGATTGTGTGTTAGAAGCAGCTTCGATAAACCAAATATGGTACACCCTTGAAAATGACTATGAAAAAGATAACATTTGATGGATCGTCTTTCAAAGAGGAGAACAAGATAAGAACTCAAACATATGCTAATGGCACATTCAAATGAAGAGGTTAGCTCAAATTTTGACTCGACTCTAATAGTGCTAATGACAGTGAATTGAAAGAAGCTTTCAGTTAACTTTTTGATAAATACAAAAAATTTCATAAATTGGATAAATAATTAAAGCATGAGACATTAAAAATGAACATAGTATTTCACTTTCTAAATTGTATACTTTTCTTTTAGAGAACAAAAACCTAAAATATGAAATTGTTTTGCTCAAGAATGAAGTTGTATGTTCTAAGAATGATGATATTTCAGTTGTATGTTCTAAGAATGATGATATTTCATTAATTAACAGGAAACTAGAAGAAGAAAATCTTAAGTTCAAAGATGAAAATAATCTTCTTAGAAATGAGTGTAGAGACCTCAATGATAGGTTGAGTGAATTAGATAATAACATATCAACCATAAAGTTAAAGCATGATGAACTCGAAAAAAAAGAAGATAAATTTAATAGATGCAAAGAAACCTTAAAAAATACATTATCTTCGCAAAAGATAACTAATAATAAATTAGGTTTAGGTAATAACCAGTTTAACCAAAATATTAATAACAAGGTTTAAAAATCATTCATTTATGTACACCAAATTAGCAAGTAAAAGTAAGAATAAAAATCCTAAGTTGCATATCATGAACAAACATAAGCCCAACATACAACAAGTAATTAAATAAAAGAAAATTTAAATATGTTATGAACGGGCTTTTTGTATGCCCAAGTGAGCACAATAGGGTTTACGGTATCCACCCATTATATAATTGTTTTTTATAAATAGAGGGCTACGGGTTCAGTAGCCGGCACTCTCATAACACGTTATCAGCATGCTCACAGCTGAGCCGAACCTCTGCCGACGGACAAATCGCGACGCGAAAGGGCTTCCTTCACCAAACGTCGCTAGATCCGGCGGGTAGGATCTAGAGGTAACCTTTATCCCCTAGATCTAAATTTTTCATACGCATGATAATGAATTTGTAATTTCCTTTAATTAGATCTGAATGAAAAAATCACATTTTTAATATAGATCTCTTTTTAAAGAGAGTTTATATATTTTTTGGATGAAAAATCAACTTTTTCACGCTAAAAATCATATTTTTACGGTAAAAACGTTGATTCAAAGATTAAAAATTGTATTTTTACAATAAAAATCGAATTTTTCCTCCGAAATCCATGAATCTAGAGGACTTGTCACCCCGCGCATGCCCGACGCACGCGTGCCGCGCGAAGCACTGCCCGTCGCCGCGTGAAACGCGGCCTGATGCCGCGCCTAACGCGTAGCCCGCTGTCGCACGAGGTGCGGCCAGCGGCCGCGCCTGACGCGCGGCCCGCCGCCGTGCGCCTGTCGCATACGTGCGCGAACTCCGCCACCGCGCGCCTTACGCGAACCCAGCCCCGCGCGCCTGACGCCCGCGCACGCGTGTTTCCCGTGCGTGCCTCGTCGCAACGAAACCCTAACTAGGGTTTTTCCATTTTTTAATAAAAGACTATTTTCAGAAATTAATTGGATTTACTGATCGATTTTTTTCCAAATAAATCTGATTCATCACATGTGTAAACCATCATTAATAGCATTTTTTGGATTAATTGCTTATTTTTTTACGTTCAATAATTATGAGGATTCTGAGGCCGCTCTCTCGTTAGTTAGCTAACCTAACGGGGTATGACGTTTCCACGTGGTCCGATTAATTATTGAACAAAAATATTTTATTCCATTATAAATGCGTGGGATGTTGTATATTTTCATTGCCTGTAGCATGAAATTGCGTTTACACATACTACATACTTGTGATGAATAATTAAATGCATGTTGCATTGTTGATGTCTCTGCGACGAATGTTAATATTTGGTTGTGGTTTTGGATCGGTTAGTTGTCACCATTTAATTTTCTCGCATTTTTTTCTTTTGAGAGAAATTGTAGTAAGGATTAAATTGTATAAATTCCGAAGTGTGGCGCACGTCCCACGGTGTTGAAGATCTACTTCCAGAAGAAGAGGGGCCCCGTGAGGGTTCCCAAGTTGTATTTTCTTTTTAAATGGGACTTTAAATGGACTTTATTTTGTACTCTAAAATGGTGACTAGCATATCCATACAACAAATATCTGTGTCTGAAATGCATAATTATTTATTTTCAAATATTTAATTATTGCCTGTTTGACATGCTTAAATAAATGGCAAAGATAGCGAGCGTTGACTTCGACGTATTGGATGCAACAGGCAAGAACTATTTGAGCTGGCAATTGGATATCAAATTCCACATGCGCTCACAGGGATTGAGTCATGCCATTGCTGTAGGTGATACGGTTTCTGACATAGATAAGGCAAAAGCAATTATCTATATCAGACGTCGTATCGGTCGAACCCTGAAGGCCAAGTACCTCACAGTGGAAGACTCTTACGAGTTATGGACCGCCCTCGAGGATCGATACAAACATCAAAAAGATGTTATCCTTCCTCGAGCGCGATATGAATGGGAGAACCTCCGTCTGCAGGACTTTAAGTCCATTGCCGAGTACAATTCGGCACTATTCAGCATCACCTCACGCCTGAAGTTGTGTGGTGAAAAAGTGACGGAGGAACGCATGATGGAGAAAACTTATACATCTTCCCATGTGAAGGATGTTATCCTCATGCAACAGTATTGTGAGCAGAAATTCACGAAATATTCTGAACTTCTCTCATGCCTTCTGATGGAAAACAGAATAGGGACCTCTTACTGGCCACACATAACTTGCGCCCTGCTGGCACTGCAGCTGCGCCTGAAGCGCACAATATCTCATCCCAAAAGAAGAAGAATAACTTCAAAGGCAAACCCCCGAAGGGAAAGGCATTGAAAAAGCAGGCTAGAGGACCCCCTCCAAAGACATATAATGAGGGGAAGAGGAAAAATGTGCGGACGAGGAAAGACAACGGCCAGACAACTGCCCCAAGAACAATTGGGAAGACAAATGCCACATGTGTGGCATGACTGGACACTGGTCCAGAAACTGTCGCACTCAATGCCACCTCCAGGATTTGTACCAAGGTAGCCAGAGGTCTGCTTAAACAAACCTGGTGGAAAAAGAAGACCTGGCTCCAATTAGGTACATCGCTGAGGGCTTCTCGACCGATGACCTGATAGACTGATGCCTTATCTATTTCTGCATTTTGATGTAGTTGAAAAAACAATTTCATTTCTGGTTGTTTATTTCTATCAAGCATGTTAGTTCAATTTTCAGACTTTGAATGACAGTTACTTGTTTTGTGCCTTATACTGCTATGCTTTTTCTTTCTTGCTATAGATGTATAATAAATGCTTAGTGGACAGTGCTTCTACGCACACGATTCTTCAAGATATTTGCTTCTTTCAAAGCATCAACCAATACGATGGCACCGTGAATACTATTTCCGGTCCATCAAGTATAATAGAAGGATCAGGAGAAGCAAACTTTTTGATCCCCAATAAAACACAAATTTTAATAAAAGATGCTCTTTTCTCTCCAAGCTCGTACAAAAACTTACTAAGTTTCAGAGACATCCGTTTAAACGGATACCACCTAGAAACAGTGAACAAACATAATAAAGAATACTTGAATGTAACGGCTCTTTAACACAGTACTAAAACCATCGTTGAGCGTTTCGAGGGACTCCCGTCGGGTCTCTACCATACAACAATACGAGCAATGGAAGCCAATACAATTGAGCACCAAAAGTGCAAAAATCAACCAGAATTCCAACTCTGGCATAATAGACTTAGACACCTAGATCGGCAATGATGCAACGCATCATATCCCAATCCCGTTGAATTAATTTGAAGAACCTAAAGTTACTTCGAAATGGTGAATTTTCTTGTCCCCTTGTTCAAAAGGTAAATTGATTACGAGACCATCTCCACCTAAAGTGGACTCAGAGTCTTCCAGCTACCTAGAGAGAATACATGGAGACATTTATGGGCCTATTCACTCCTCAAGTGGCCTATTCCGATACGTTATGGTACTGATAGACGCATCTTCCAAATGGTCATATGTATGCCTATTGTCCACCCTCAACGTAGCCTTTGCAAAGCTACTGGCACAAATCATAAAGTTGCGGGCACATTTTCCAGATAACCAGATTAAGAAATTACGTCGCTGAGAATTTACATCACAAGTCTTTCTATACTACTGCCAAGCAACTGACATTGAAGTTGAACATCATGTAGCACATGTTCACACCCAAAACGGGTTAGCTGAATCTCTTATAAAGAGACTATAATGGATCGCTCGTCCATTGCTAATGCAATCCCAGTCGCCTATGACTGCATGGGACATGCAATCTTGAATGCTGCATCACTAATTACGACCATCCGGTAGTCAAACTTATTCACCGATGCAACTTGCATATGGAACTCCACCAAATATCTCTCACTTGAGGACATTTGGATGTGCAGTATATGTCCTTATCGCAACACCACAGAGGACCAAGATTGGTCCTCAACGTCGCATAGGCATCTATATATGGTTCTACTCACCATCGATCATTAGATACCTGGAACCCCTAACGGGGATGCTTTCAAGGCACGTCTAGAAGACTGTGAGTTTGACAAGAATAACTTTCCCAAACTAGGCATGGACACTAAGAAGCCTGAAGCTTCAGAGACCATTTCATGGGATACAAAAACCTTATCCCACTTTGATCCGCGTACGAACCAATGTGAAGATGAGATCCTGAAGATCCTCCAAATCCAAAATACATTTCACATACTACCGGACAAATTCACTGACACCCAGAAGGTCATCAGATCACACGTCCCTGCTGCAAACACGCCAGCTAGGATTGACATACCCAAAGATGGATGCAATCCACCTGCAGCAAAAGCAGCCGTACCTCAACAAAAGAGAGGACGACCCCAGGCTCCAAGGATAAACTTCCTCGAAAGAGGAAAACTCCTGGAGAAACTAAAACGATACCACCACAGGATGCTGAGCTCAGCCCAGACACCTTTCCCCTCCTAAAACCCCCTGAAGAGGAAAATATAGGAGAAATATTATTAAATTATGTACGTACTGAGGAGATACTGGACAGAAAAAGCACAATCATCGATGATGACTTCGCGTTCGTTATTGTTAATCATGTCACTGAATAGGACGATGATATCGATCCACACTCTCTAGCAGAATGTAGACGCAGAGGATTGGCCATAATGGAACGAGGCAATAGGAGTAGAGCTGGACTCGCTCTCGAAACGCATAGTCTTTGGACCTGTAGTCCCAACACCAAAGGGTGTAAAACATGTGGGATATAAATGGGTATTGTACGAAAGAGAAACAAAAATAACAAGATCGTATGCTACAAGCACGCCTTGTTGCACAAGGTTTTTCCCAACGACCAGGAATAGATTATGATGATACATACTCTCTGGTCATGGATGCGATCACTTTTCGATTATAATTAGCTTAACGGCTACGGAAGGCCTTGATATGCAGCTCATGGACGTTGTGACTGCATACCTATATGGCAATATAGATAAGGACATCTATATGAGACTTTCGGACGGGTATAAACTGCCAACAAAAATGTCATATAGACCTCGGGACGTCTATTCTGTCAAACTTCAAAGATCACTGTAGGGTCTAAAACAATCGGGAAGAATGTGGTATAACAGACTCAGTGAATTCCTCGTGCAACAAGGATTCACAACTAATGAAGTTTGCCCTTGCATCTTTATAAGAGTAAAGGAAACATGATTTGTAATAATTGTCGTCTATGTAGACGATTTAAATCTCATTGGATCTCCTGAAGAGATAGCTGAGATATCCAAAAGCCTTACACAGACTTTTGAGATGAAAGACCTTGGCAAAACCAAATACTGCCTCGGCTTACAAATTGAACATCTCAGCAGAGGAATTCTGTTACATCAATCCACTTACACACAGAAATTGCTGAAAATTTTCCAAATGGATAAATGTCACCCGCTGAGTACACCAATGGTCGTCAGATCATTGGATGTTGATAAAGACCATTTCCCTCTGCTGGAAGAGGGGGAGGAAACACTTGGTCCTGAAGTACCTTACTTAAGTGCCATTGGAGCACTCCTCTATCTGGCAAACTGCACGCATCCCGATATAGCGTTTGCAGTTAACCTACTAGCCAGCTACAGTTCAGCGCCCACAAAGCGCCACTGGAACGGAGTGAATCACCTTCTGCGCTACCTCCAAGTTCAGTCGACCTGGGACTATACTACCAGAAAGGCATATCCTCCAACCTAGTTGGTTTTGCAAATGCAGGATACAGATCTGATCCTCACACCGCAAAGTCCCAGACTGGTTTTGTATTCACCTACGGTGTAACAGCCATATCATGGAGATCTGTGAAGCTGACCTCGACAACAAGCTCATCCAATCACTCCGAACTCATTGCGATCTATGAAGCTAGCAGAGATTGCTTTTGGCTACGTTCAGTCATTCACCATATCCTGATGACGACCGGCCTGAAGACGGGCGACCTTGAACCAACCACCATGTACGAAGACAATGCAGCCTGCATAGCTCAACTACGAGGTGGCTACATCAAAGGTGACAGGAAGAAGCATATTTCTCCAAAGCTTTTCTGGACGCATGAACTACAAGAAGACAGACAGATCGACATCCAGCAGATCCAATCTTGCAACAACCTAGTATATCTATTTACTAAAGCACTACTTCGATGTACCTTTAGAAAACTTGTAATAGGAATTGGGATGAGACAGTTGAAAGACTTACAAGCCTGAAGCTTGTACAGAAGAGGGGGAGTTAATATTGTGTTGTACTCTTTTCCCTTAGCTATTGGTTTTTCCCACTGGGTTTTCCATAGCCAAAGGTTTTAACGAGGCAAACCACATCAACTCTGGATCCAATAGCATCCACCCCTGGTAATATCCACCGATCAGGGGAAGTTAAGGACACTTGCACTCTTTTTCCTTAGCTATTGGTTTTTCCCACTGGGTTTTCCATAGCCAAAGGTTTTAACGAGGCAAGACCTCCTAACTTAGGATCCAGAAGTATCCATATCCTTATGACCTGTTAAGATCTATGAATCCTGAAGTATTCATATACCAAGCTTACAACAATGGATGGATAAGGGGAAGTGTTATGAACGGGCTTTTGTAGGCCCAAGTGGAGCCCAATATGGTTTAGGGTATCCACCCATTATGTAATTGTTTTTTTATAAATAGAGGGCTACGGGTTCAGTAGCCGGCACTCTCATAACAAAATACTTATAATATGGATACCAAAAATATGACAAATAAAATAAAGACGACAAACATAAATAATTAAACTGGAAATGTTCACTATTTAGAAAATTATAAGTATGAAAACACTAGGAAATCCAAACCTAAATGGATTTTATTTCCAATAAAATGAAACCCTAATTAATTCTAAAATAATAAGGTACCCAAAATCCTAAAGCTAACCTAATAGCTACTTAATATAAAAAGAGAACAAAGTAAAAAATAATTGAATGGAAATTTAATATTGATAAGCTTAAAATGATTTTTTTAATAATAAATTAATCAAGAGATAATTAGTCAACATAACAAAAAACATAAGCTACTAAACAATGTGTACAAAAGCAGATTAGTTAACTAATATATGTACACCGACCAGGTGCAACAGACATTTCACCCTGATGATATAGCCTATTCACGATCCTCGAGCCCTCCAAGAATTCAAATCCGGCACCATATGCTTTGCTAGTGTAAGGGAGGAAGAGAAGGAAAAACTTTTAATTTAGAGCGAAAAATTCTCACTTGAAAAATTGTCACGCCACGCTCGCCCAAATATGTGAGAGACGTAGCTGACAAGGCCGCCATAGTATTCAGATACTGTGGTTCGAGCCCCTAACATCCCAATACTACTAGGCATTAATCGTGATTAAATAATACTGTTCAAGCACTGGAGTAGTACAAAAAAGGTAAAATACAGTAAAGTGCTCCAACAAAATTAAAATCCACAAGTACTGAAAAGGAAATACTAAACATCTATTATACATTTGACAACGATTTTTGAATTCTAGTGCTGACTAGGACAAGCTGACTAGGACAAACATGTTGATAGAAGGATGGCTGCGATTTAACCTTAGGAAATCAACGGTTAGGATGATAGTTAGTAAAAGTTTTGGAGGGTAAAATTTGAATTTTGGGAGGAAAACGTCCGGGGGGATTGAAAATTTTCAGTTAAAAACTTAGCCCCAATGTTTGCTGTAGGCGAAAAATGATCTGGGGCCAGTAGAAAGAGAGCGGGTTACTGGTTGTGTTTTCGTGCATTGGGTGTGTTTTGAAAATGTTTGCTCTCTTTCCTCGGGACGAGACATGTCTGCTCTACTTCCGTCTGCTCTCTTTCCTAGGAAAAAACAAAGGACAGCCTCATTGGGGTGGGTGAAAATGAGGTGGGCCATGTAGAATTAGAGAAGGCTGTTGGTGGGGTTTCATTGCTTTGGGTCCTTTTTGAAATAATAGTGGGAGGATGTGAGTTGGTGTATGGTCATCTCTATCTCTTTCTCACATTGCTGAGCTCCACAAATCTCTATTTTTCTCACTCAAATTCTCAACGATGGATTCTTCCTCCTCCACACACAACCTCCGATGAAGTAGCAAAGAACTACCCCTACTCCACCACATTATCATGCCATCTGAAGACGCATGCGGGCTAGACCAAGATCCGCGAGTCCGGAGACGAGGCAAAGCCAGAGACCGGTGGTTCTGGGATCCAACCACGAACAAGTCCAGCATAGATTCTCTGGCGAGCGAAGAGAACGAATCCAGAGAATCTCCTTGCTTCCGCGTAGCTTCCGCGAAGAGAACGAATCCAGATAATGTTAGCAGCGTAGCTTCCGCGTCAAGGTGAAGCTGAAGAGGAAGAGCATGCCCAAAGAATCTCCTTGCAACGGTGATCATAGAATTATCTTTTTTTTTTTTACATTTTTACATTTTTTATTTTTGTTGAATCGCGAGCAATGACAGTAATGTTATTTTCGGTATTTTTGTGGGATAAGAATTACTGGCATGAATCACAGAACAAGAAAGGCAGAGAAGGAAAAAGAATCACCTCACTGTTCGTCTTCGCGAGCAATGACCAGCCTTATTAGGGTTCATTCCACGGTGCCTCCGGCGAGTGTTTACAGAGTAAAAATCACAAACTTTTAGAAAAAGATTGTAAATTTTTATTAAGACCCATTTTAGTTTTCTATTCTTTTTGATTTACAGAGTTTTCCCAATTTGGCTTTGGGCCTTTCAAGGTGGGAAGATCATGCAACTTGAAAATCAAATAGAACTGAATATGGGCCTTTCAAGGTGATAAGATCTTATCATCATAATCATTCTTTCATTTTGTTTATTGTATGATTTTGTTTATGCTTAACTTATGCAACTTCCTGGCAAGTGATTTATATGTGTCTGATATGCTTAAATTATGCAGCTTCATGGCAAGTGTTCTTATGCCATTTAAGTCTTATGCAAAGCAGTTTTCTGACGCGTTTGATTGTATAAATATTTCGCTGGAAGTTCTCTATGTGACTCATAATTTGGAGTCTGTAAATTTAGATCAATTCTTTGATGTTTTGTTTAACCCCCTGTATTTTTGTCTCTTAATTATCTACCTTTTAATAACTTTTTTCAAATTTTCTTCTGAATGATAAGATACCTCATAATTTTCTGTGTGCTGTTGGGTTTTATTTTTTCAATTTTTTAATTGTTTCTATGCTTAAAACATTGGCAAATCATGATCATTTACATGAACAAATATGAAGTTGGTACGTAAAGATATAATTATTTAAATTTTCAA
This sequence comes from Scilla litardierei, assembly GCA_030789695.1. Classification (NCBI taxonomy): domain Eukaryota; kingdom Viridiplantae; phylum Streptophyta; class Magnoliopsida; order Asparagales; family Asparagaceae; genus Scilla; species Scilla litardierei. Next base: position 30,208,685 of record CM061135.1, read on the forward strand.
GTTTTTATTTGTTACCATGCATGTAGTTACTGGTGCATATGCCAAACCTATCTTTACAGATAGACTTGGAGCTAATTTAGTTTAATATTGATATCTTAAAATTGATACAAATGAAAATGTCATCTAAAGGCAGTTTGATAACATAAATTTCGGGAATATGCATGATTGCATTTCAAATGGAGTCCCTTCGAAGATTTTAGGCTTGGTCATCCTGATCTTATATGTTTGACAAAAAAATTAAAACTAATATCAACTCATATCAAAGGAAAAAATGTCAGCGAGGTGGTGGAAATTTATTAAACTGAAAACTTGATAAATTTGAGAACTCACTACTTGATAAAATTGAGTACTCACTCCAAAGGTGGAAGAACCCTCGGTAAGTACAGTATGAAGCACATATGCTTCAAAAATTTAATTTAAAACATCATGCATATGGCTGTAATTTGGAAAGAGTTTCAGTTTTGGTTACGTCTAAAACTATTTGTGAGATGGATACTGGCATCCTCTCTCATTTATACACTTGGGAATATATGCATCGCTGGAATCAATTTACCTTAAAATGCTACTTGAAAAAACCTTTCTTGAGAACAATTTTCATTCTTTCACCAAATTGTAAGTCAATGTAACATTATCTGAACACGAGACATTCATTATACGATGTACTTTTTATAGACTTTGCCTTTAGGGACTGAGTTATGACCAAAAATAATTGACTCTATATATGTTGTCCAAAATTAATCGATTGAGTTAAGTTAATTGATTTCTTCTTGAAATTTTGGGTTTTTCATCCCCTTTTTCGGTTTTTTCACTCCCTTTTTTTGGTGTTTTCAGGTCATGGTGAGCTGCTGGTCCTGTTGGATAGTGGGCTGTGTGATGTGGTGGTGGTGTCTTCCCTAACATGACCCATTTTTAGATCTTGATGGATATCATCTCCCACCGAGCATCATTTTTCTTTAAAAATAGATATCTCTATTTGTTTTTTATTGTCTATAATTTATGGTAATATACGTATTCTATCCAAGGACGATTCCAAAGAATCAATGCATTGCATAAAGTTATGCATTATTATCTGTTTAAAATACCAAATTTACCATTTGATGTGGTTTTGTCTGTTTCATCTTATTTAGCAGTGTGATGGATCCTAAGCATTTCCTGAGTATTAATCCTATTTTCTTAGCATTAAATCTTTTAATTTTGTTGAAACTGGGAGTAAATGCTGCTGCTATGTCATTAGTTGCAAATGCTGCTGCTGTTAAAGGAGCAGGTATGATCATATTCATTTCAGTTGGCTACTTTTTGTTTAATTTTTTCATTTTAGATCATGATCATCACATCTCTTTGATGGATGCCAAAGCATTCAACAACCTCCTCCCCCTCTCATCTTACCACAACTATCTCTCCAGCAATGGCAATTGGCAAATGCATCACTGGCAGCAGTGGGTTGACAGAGACCTCTCCGTGTTCTTCTCCGTGACTGGACACTTTCTGCGATGAACAAAACTAGAATCTTCACTTAGGGAACTGCATTCTCTTCATCTATCAACAAGATTGGATTTTTTTCCAGCTTAACTAGAGCATATCTTTTAGTTTTTTTGCTCTATTTTGTTCTAAGATTTGACTTTTACTTGTGGAGAGTCTGTTTGTTCTGGAAGTAATGTTATAATTACTAGGGATCTTCTTTATCCTCACATGTTTTGGGCAATGATTTATATGCTAAATTTTAGGATCAGATTATTGGGAAATTTGGTGTAGCAAAAAAGGTCACATCTTTTTCGATTTGGTTTGTGCTAAGCTTTTCTCGCGATATATTCTATGATTCAAGTGGTTTTCTCCTTGGTTTCACGGCCTTGCGCAAAGAAAGTCACAGTATTGCCTTGAGGGGGTTCACAGTTCACAGTTTTCGTTAGAACTCATGCCTTCCTTTTTTTTCATTTTTTTCTTTTGTACGGGTTGTCTTGAACGGTTGATTTTTTTTCGTTTGGTTTTTTTCATTCGAACTCACAGCCTTGCGCAAAAATTATTGTGGAGATAACTTTGTTCGTTCGAACTCACAGCCTTGCGCAATAATTTCTCAAAATTATTGTGGAGATAAATTTTTTCGAACTCACAGTATTGCCTTGAGGGGTTTCTTTCGTACATTTGTCTTGAACTCAACTGTAGAAAAATTTTAATGGGCATGAGGGGATAAATTTTTGTGGGGATAAAAATTATTGTGGAGGCATACGGTTGTCTCCTCCTCATCTTTTGTTTAAGTGGGCATGGGCTTCTGTCGTTTGATTTTTTTTTGCATCCACAGCAGGCATTTTGTGGGCATGAGCTTCTTTAGTTTGTTTAAGATTTTCTATTTCCTTGAGGGGGTTTTTTGACCACTTTGATATTTTCGCATCCTATTTCGCATCTTAAACAAATGAAAAAAGTGGGCATGAGTTTCTTTCGTTTGATTTAAGATTTTGTTTGTTTAAGATGGTGGGGGCATGAGTTTCAAACGTGGCGGCCTTGAACTAAACAGTATTTTTGAACTCAACAGTATTTTGCGCCATGAGTTCCTTATTTTTGCAAGGGGAGTTCCTTATTTGTGGGCATGAGTTCCTTATTTTTGCGCCAAAATTTTCTATTGCCTTAATTTTGTGCTAAATTTTGCAGTTTTTCCTTGAGGGGGTTTTGACCACTTTTTGATTTTTTGTAGTTTTGCCGCTGACAAGGGATTAGCACGGTTCTCATCATCATCATCCGAGCGCTGTGAGGATCTCAGACTCCCCTTGCTTCCCTCCATACGCTGCATCTCTCAAATGTAAGACGACCCAATTTCTTATCTTTATATGATATTTCATTAGACACATATTATTGAGTTCAATACACTCGATTTTAATTGATTCTGGGTTTTATTATCAAATATCTAGATTAACCGTGAAATCCGCGACGTCTTCACCTACACCAAGCACGCCAGGAGGAAGACCGTCATGGCTATACACGTCATCTTTGCCCTCAAGTGCCAGGTATGCACCCTCTACGGATTTGGCGGTTAGTGTTAGTGTTTGTGTAGATGGATGTTTAGGGCATTTGTGTGTGCAACGAAATTACTGTTGGAGGTTTTTGTTTTATTTTGTTAATGAAGGCTTTTATTTTTGTTAGGGTTAATGTTTGTGTAGATGGATGTTTAGGGCATTTGTGTGGGCGACGGAATTACTATTGAATGTTTTTGTTTTTGTCGGCTAAATTGGGTTATTGATGTTGTCTATTTTGGAAACTATAACATTGACAATGAGTTTTTTGAATTGTTGTTGGGAAATACAAAATTCATGTTTTGTATATTGTTGCATTATGCATATTGTTCTACTCATTGCATTATTTTTGAGAGTTTACGTGAGTTTGAAAGAGTTTGAAAGCAAGAAGATGTTATATATAAAAAATGGCTGAGAAACCAGAAGAAATGAGGTCACTGTTTTGGTTTAAATGTGGGTTTTTGTTTGTTGTTGTTGACGGAGTGATGTTGGGTTTCAGAAAATATTTTCTTGCCTCAAGGGGGGAATTTGGAGAAAGTTGGTATTTCCGTTTGCCTCCTTCCAGTACCATCAAGCCAAATGATTAACCTTCATCTTAGTTTGGATGGAAGAAACCTTCATTGCAAGCCCATGCACTCATATTGGCATGTGTAGCACATACAAGCCAAATGATTAACCTTCATCTTAGTTTGAATTGAATAAACCTTCATTGCAAGCTCATGCCTTTCTCAATTCGCACATCGTTAGTACTAATATCCTCTTCACGTCTGCTACCAAGTAATTAAACGATGAACATTGCATCCTCGTACTATTTAACATGCAAAGACTAAGGAGAAATATCCATATATATCTTTTATCTTTGTCTTGTTTCAACTCAACGTTGATTTTAATGAATTACATTTTCAACTATAAATACTGGAATGCGCTCGCGCGTTGTTCCGCGCCAACAAACGGCATCCGTGCAATTTTTTTACCCGAATTTGTTGTTCCGCGCCGAAGGCGGCCAACGCAGAAGGTGCATGTGCCACTACATATGTTTACGCTAATTTTTTGTTCTTTTAAATTTTGGCTGTGGAAATAACTTTTTAAGGAACAATTTCGCGGGAAATATCTTAAGTGAACCGTGCCCGCGGGCACGGGTTATGACTAGTCTATATTATATAATACGAAGGTACATTGTACATACTCTGAACTGTACAAAAAGTACAAAAGTATAAAAATACAAAAGGGGAGGTAAAGCCCAAAAGAAACCCCAATCCTCAAACAATAACCAAAAAGGGTCCACACCCGGCACAACGCACTCTCTGGTCTACCCTAGGGAAATCTAAGTGGAAAAGTCTCTGCCAGTGGTCTCCATCTGTAACTGGGAAGATGGAGTAGTCTGTCGTACGAGGGTCTGATCTGAAGTCTCTGTCTCCGAACCTGAAAGACATAGATGGGACATGTCAACGCGTGACCCAGTAAGAAACCTAACTAAATTAGGTAGGACCCAGTTTTAGAACCGGTCTACCTATCAAAAGAAGTAGTCTACATAAGTAAATAGGTCCACAGAACATGCATAAGCAAACACATCATAACCTACCGTGCTAAAAGTAAACTGAGGAACATGTCAACATGAGGTAACGATATTTATGGATTGATGACAATTATATCAAAGTTATCAAGTTATATGTTCGGGAACCCGAGTAAATCGTAGGACACTTAAGGAGATGGACTTCACCCATGGTGGGTGAAAAGTGGTACCCCAAACAGCGACACGAGCACTGTAGGGGCCTCTCGTAACTCCCCCTTTCGGGTGTGAGACAATTCTCGGTTTTTCTGGCAAACAGAGAAACCCATCAGTTACCTAATGGTGCATCACGAGTACACTATCGGCCTCTCTAACTCCAGTCAACTATCCCTTTCGGGAGTGCGAGTGAGAATCAAATCTGTGTCCACTCCTTAACGCCTACTTTTTACACATGTCCCCCCAAACCCACATCTAAAGTTTCACCCATTTCTGAATGGATTGAAAACTCTAGACCATTACACTCACCTCACTCTCAATTTCAATGATCATTATCATATGAATATTTCATTATATACATTCATCATTTCCATTTACTATCTTTTCCTTTACCAATTTCATATGAAAAGTACCTTGAAAATAACATGCTTTCTTTCTTGCATGGCAACATGAATGATTTCATGAATTTCACCATTTCAACATGGATTTCTAGCAAGTAAACTGAATTATAATTTGCCACATAGATAACATCCACAACATGAAATTTGTGTAATATATTTGGCAGCAAAAGTAATAAATCAAGTTCTGTCAAATACTAAAAATCAGGGCCACACCGCCGTTTGGGTCTTCCACACGGCCATGTGGAGCTATACTATTGAGCCTGAAAACATTTACACACAGTTGTGAGGCTTCATCCACACAGCCATGTGGTACTAAGTGGTTCAGGGGCTAACAACATAATAACACGATCGTGTGGCATACTCACACGGTCGTGTGAGTCACCATAGTCGAGGCTCAAGAGTGACCCCACACTGTCGTATCAAAGGTGACACGACCGTGTGCTTCGGGGGTGTTCTACTCTGCTCATTCGCGTCTACGTCGACGCGTTACGAGGATAAAAGGGTCGACACAACCGTGTCGACTTCGACACGGCCGTGTGGGCCTAACTTCTTACACCATCAACCACACGATCGAAGAACGACCGTGTGGCTTCCCTATTAATCGAACGACCACCACACGGTCAAGACACGACCGTGTAGAGGAGGACACACCCCTCACACAGCCTTCACTGAGCCGTGTGGTTTCTTCATGTTGTCAAGTTCTATAGCGATAAAACTAAAACTTACGCGATTCTAAACTAACTATATTTAATTTAGTTAGATTCCTACCTCAACTTGACCTTCTAATAGTCTAGGGCCCTTCTTCTCCTTGATGACCTTCTGAAGCTAGCTCCTCCTTCTCCAAGGATTCAAGAACTACGGTTTGAGTTGGTTTGGCTTTGACTTGAGGAAAAATGGCAGCATGGAGTGTGGTTGTGTGCGTGAGTTAGAGAGTAAGGGTAATTTCCATTTTTCTTTCCCTTTTTCTGATTTTCCTCCATTTTTCTTCCTCTTTAAATCTCCTTCTCATCCTAATCACTCCTCCAAATCCTCATACCATGCCACATGTCCATAAGTTAGGTGAAGGTTAAGGGCTAATTGACACATGAAGGGTGGAGGTGGCTCATTAGGGGATTTTTGATATTTTTATTTTTAGAAAAATAATTATACCCACATAATACTAAATACTTGCCAACATACAAGTATTTCCACCCTTATACTCCATTTAATTAATCCAAGCGATGTTTTAAAATTTATAAAAATAATTTTGACATCACAAAAATTAGGGAAAATCAGAATTACTCAATAATTTTATACATACACGTACGTCCAAAAATACGTACACATACATGTATATTCACATTAGGGTTATTACATCTTAGGACCCTTAAAATAAATTCCGTCCTTGGAATGTCAAAATAAGGAGAAGGAAATACTCTATACATCAGCTTACATATGTTTTTTGTTAGAAAGGATAATATCATTGTTCAAACAAGTGAGGATATTTCTCTCTCGTATTTCTCTCTCATCCCATCCTCGATTTCCCAGGTGGACTCCCCTGGAGACTCTCAGTGCCACATAACCATCACAAGGTTGATATCCTTCTTCCTTAGCATATTCTGTCTTCTATCCAAGTTGGCTACCGGCTGCTGATCGTATGTCAGATTTGCCCATACTTCAATATCTGAGATGTCGACAACATGATTGGGATCTCCAACATTCCGCTTCTCTCCAAATTGTGCTACTCTCAAGCGTAAGAGTTCGTGCAAGTAGTAAAGTTCCAGGAGTCCGGTTATCGTACCCTTGGGAGAAATCCTATTGCAACCACAAGTCCAACTCAAGTGGGAATAATCGTACAGAATCTACTACTTTTAATGATGATGATTCAATGATTTTGGATATGGTTTTTAAGTTTATGGAAAAATGAGCAAAGGACGTTTTTGTTTTTGTTTTTTGAAAATATTTATAAGAAGTATGCACATGATATGGTTTCATTAGGATCCATGATATGCACTAGTTTGGTTGAATATAGTTAACTTAATGACATCTCTTTTTGGGAGAAAGTCATCGGAAGATGCCTTTGTAGGGCTTAAGCACGGTAATGAAAAAGTTAGTTGTTAACGCAATAATCTTTATAAAATATGAAGCTTCCTTTTGGGAAGATCAAGATTAACCCTTGTGGGGTAATCAACCATTCATTCATATTCTTTTGGAAGATGAATGAGAGGTTTAATAGAAAAGATAAAAGCGTTAATAACGTATACTTTGAAATCGTAAAAACTCAACCAAACTGGCACAAATCATATCTCCTAATTATGTCATATCATATACAATCAAAATCTAGCCACTCATATTGAAAATAATAGAGATAATAAATATAATAAACAAGATTTTATTCAAAGTAAAAGAAACTTGAAAGAAAACAAATGAGTTCAAAGAGATATCACCAATTACACACTCCTTTCTTTGCAAAATGAAAACACCTTCTTCTTCTAAAAATCTTATGAAACTCACTCACAATGCTCTCTAAAACTCAAAAAACTCTCAATTTTGGCTATGGAATTCTATATGGAATAGTACATGAAAAGAATTAAGCTCTCCCCTTTTTAAATAGGCTTAAAATCCCAAGTGGTTTATGGTGCTTGGCTCTTCATTTCCCCACTCTTTATTTGAGAATAAATTCTCATGGATCTTCATTTCCCCACTCTTTATTTGAGAATAAATTCGTATGGCTCTTCATCTTCTATCCCTTTGGCTTCTGATTATGTAAATAAGTCGAAGAATTACAAATTGGTGGAATTTGTGCTGAATTATTTTTATTTTTTATTTTTTCTTTAATAAACATGAACTATTTTGCTTCCAAAATTTGTAGAAAATTCCACCGAGCTCCGAAAAATACGAATAAATAGCCGTGGGAATCGTGGGCTCGAGCTCTACTCTGAAAAATATGAAGAAGCACAAATTAGTTCACAAAAATTAATAGTTGTGCAAATTATGATATTAAGCTCTAATATTATATGATTTTCTGATTATAACTATACTAGAGCTCTTTTAGCACTTATGTATGCACAAATTGGGGTCCACTGAGGGGGAAATAATGTAATATTATGCTGCAATCACACCCCCCCAACTAGCTATTTGCTAGTCTCTAGCAAATTATGTAATAAATTCGGATTAAATTAAAAACATGTACCAAGCTCAGTGTATTATCATGGCCTACTCCAAAAGTTATTTCCAAATGATTTCAAAGCCAATATACACAATGCATAAAAGGGGATAACATATGACACTCCCTTCAATCTAATCTAGAGAAGAGTATAGTAGTAAGCACATTATGCATTTGTTAGGATATATCACAAATCATATCATAATTTTCAATCTTCAAGGATTTGGTCAAAGCAATGCAAAGCATCTTCTAACTTGTGGGGGTTAAGATCGCATCACTCATGTTTATATATATATATCTATTATACATTTGACAACGTTTTTTGAATTCTAGGGCTGACTAGGACAAGATAAAGAGTGGCTGAGATTTGATCTTGGTAAATCAATGGTTGAGATTGGATTTTGTGAAAATTTTAGAGGAAAAACTTAAATTTTTGGAGGAAAAGTGTCTTGGGAACCAAAATTTTGAAAGTAAAAGTGTATTTGGAAAGATTTTGGAGATTAAATTTGCGGGGAAAGTGTTGTGGGAACCATAACTTTGAAATTAAAAGTGTATTGGGAAAGATTGTGGAGATTAAACTTTGGAGGAAAAAGTGCCTTGGGAACCAAAACTTTGGAATTAAAAGTGTATTGGGAAAGATTGTTGAGAAACATGATCCATTAAATTAAACAAAGTAAAAAAATTAGCGTAAAAAAATTTAGCAGAACAACAAACCAGCATAAAAAATTTAAGTTAATACCGTCACCGAAAAATACCATGAGTTTTGTTGTTCCACGCCGAAGGCGTCCGCACAATTTTTTACGCTAATTTGTTGTTACGCGCCGAAGGCGCCCGCCGCACCCCTCTAAATTTTTTACGCTAATTTGTTGTTCCACGTCAAAGGCACCCACGTCGAATTTTTTATTCCGCGCCGAATGCGCTCGCACGTTGTTTCGCGCCAACAAATGGCGCCCGTGCCAAAGGCGCCCGCACAATTTTTTACGCTAATCTGTTGTTCTGTGCCAAAGGAGCCCGCGTCGAATATGCTCGCGCGTTGTTTCGCGCCGAATTTGTTATTCTGCTAAATTTTTACGCTAATTTGTTGCATGCCGAAGGTGCCCGTGCCGTATTTGTTGTTCTGTGCCAATGTGCCCATGCTGCTAAATATTTTTACGCTAATTTGTTGTTATTTTAAATTTTGGCTGTATATATATATATATATATATATATATATATATATATATATATATATATATATATATATATATATATATATATATATATATATATATATATATATATGTATGAGGAGGGATCAAATGACCCCCAAAAATAACCCCCAAAAATGACCCCCTATCAAAAATCCTATGCCCCCCATTTTTTCGGAAGATCCGAACCGTTCATCTTGATCTCCACCCTCTAAATACATGACCCACCAATTTTCAACCCGATCCCATGTGTTTTTCCCATTCATCAACCATTCGCAAAAGTTCTGTTCATGCGAAACCGTTAAATTTGGGTCGGATGGATGAATGGGAAAAACACATGGGATCGGGTTGAAAATTGGTGGGTCATGTATTTAGAGGGTGGAGATCAAGATGAACGGTTCGGATCTTCCGAAAAAATGGTGGGCATAGGATTTTTGATAGGGGGTCATTTTTGGGGGTTATTTTTGGGGGTCATTTGATCCCTCCTCTGTATATGTATATATATATATATATATATATATATATATATATATATATATATATATATATATATATATATATATATATATATATATATATATATATATATATATATATATATATATATATATATATATATATAAAACAAAAATATATAAGGGACTGATGGGCGATCGTTTATTCTGCGATTCCGGTGGCGGTGGGGAAGACCATCAACCCCTGCGGACTGAATCCGAACGCTTGAAGGAGAAGGTTCATGTCGGTGTAAACTCACAGCGTACTGATTCGTTGGGGAGAGAAGCGGAAGTTGGTTGGACGCTGGTTACGAAAAAACGGCCTGGTGTAAGGTTCGCTGGAGGATCTAATGGAGATCGGCGACGTCATGTTGAGCGCACTTCCCGTGCACCTACCCTCAGTACGGGATCACATCCAAGAAATCAAACCAACAGGAAGCTGACAGGCGCACGCAAGGTGTTCGACAATAGGTCTGTGAGGCCTGTGAGACCTTTAGCAGATTTGAAAATTGCAAAATCTGGGAAAAAGATCTCATGGGCGGATGTTTGTGCCAACACTCGAAGTTATGATGATGCGTTAACTATGACCTATATTCCTCCAGTTGTCAAGGAGGACGGATCAGAAGTGGCTTTTCTCTCTAATTCGTTGGTGTCGGATGGGAGTGACCAATGGAAGAATACACTCGTGGGGTATGTGCTTGGAGACGTGCCTTTCTACGGTCAAATCTGTGCGTGGGTGGACAGGTTGTGGAATCTCAAGTCTAGTGTCCGTACTTATAGTCGGGAGAATGGCTTCTTCTATTTTAAATTTGATGATGGTAAGGAATGCGAAAGAATTTTGCAAGGGGGGCCTTGGCTCTTTGACGGGAGATTGGTCGTTCTACAACGTTGGAGCTCTACTGTCCAGCATGAGAGAGACATACTTTCTGCGGTCCCGGTGTGGATCCAGCTCCATGGATTGCCTCTGAATTGGTGGACGAAGGATATTCTCAACGCAATTGCTTCTATTATAGGTAAACCCCTTTGTATGGACCGATTAACTGCTAAACTTAAGAGAATTACATATGCCCGTTGTCTAGTTGAGGTGACGGCCATTAAGCCGATTCCTAAATCGGTCCAAGTGGAGGTAGAAGACGGCACTTCCCATAGTGTGGAGGTAAAAATTGAGGGGGAACCCCCTAGGTGTCCTACCTGCGTGTGCTTTGGACATACGGACAAACAGTGCCCAGTTAAAGAAAAGCTCCCTTCAATCCAAGTTGGAGAAAAGAAAATAGCTACATGGAGGGAAAAAGGTAAGGAAAAACTGGAGGTGGCTCCTGAATCCGGTCCTACATTGGAGGTAGGGATGAATTCTGGTATCACTAAATGTGTTGGCGAGGAGAGTTTGTCTCTTGGGGTGGAGGTTACTGCAACTATATCACCCCAGGTTACTCAAGCTGGTGAGGGCATGGGCCTTAGCATTAATGAACAAGGGAGGGGAAAGCACTTTCCACCTATGGTAAATGAATGCACTGAGAAGGAACCAACGGGGGTTTGCTTGATGGAGAGCCTGCAGATCTCGCAGTCACGTGTACAGCTCGAAGACCACTCTAATGGAGGGGACCCGAATCCTCCAGAGTCACAGGGCGCAGAGCTCTATGATGCTACAAATGAGGCTGCTGTGTATGACTTGCCGAATTTTCCTGAAGAGCAACATGTCAAAGAACCAAATGCGGTTGCTGTGAATGATTCCAGTGGGGGTTCAAGCCTTCTGGGGAGCAATATGCCAAATGAGGCTACTGGAGGGGACATACAGAACCCTCCTGAGGAGCAATATGTCAAAGAATCAGATGAGGCTTCTGTGAATGCCAACAGTGGGGGTTCAAGCCCTGATGCGCAGGAGTCATCAACTATTGTCTATGATGAGCTGCCTTCTGTACTTACTTATGCTAATGAGGAATGGGAGGAGGAGATTGACAGGCTTGAAAAACAAGCCTCTGGCAATGGAGCAAAGAAACCCCAGCCTATGGTGGGCAGTAGAAAGAGTGCACGTCTAGGTACTCAAGCTCGCGCTACTCCATCCCTTAAATAATCCATGTCTATTCTAATTTGGAATGTTAGAGGAATTAACAATCTTATCAGGAGAAGGGAGATGCGTGATAGAATCAAAGAGCTCCAGCCATCTATGGTTGCCTTACTCGAAACTAAGCTTAAAGAAGGTTTTGAGACGAGGAAATTTCTCCCGAATACATGGCAGCTGATTCACAACTTCAATGTAGTCAAAGGTGGGAGAATTCTGTTGGCGTTTGATCAAGCGGTCTGGAATAGTGACATGGTGACTATTTCGTCCCAGCATATCTCCTGTAAGTGCACAAATGTTGGGGGATTCTCATGTTACTTAACAGTGGTGTATGCTTCAAATTCTGGGGTTCAACGGCAAACTCTTTGGGGCTTATTGGAAGCGGATGCTGTAAATTTTCGGGAGGAAGCATGGCTTGTTGGTGGTGATTTCAACTGTGTACGCTACTCGTCTGACAAATTAGGCGGAAGAAGAATCGATCATCATGCCACTGAAGATTTCAATAATTGTCTACACTCCTGTGCTTTGCTGGAGATTAAAAGTGTGGGGAATCGCCTAAGTTGGTGTAATAATAGAGTTGGGAGAGATCGAATAGCAGCGCAGCTGGATAGAGTGCTTTGCAGTATTAAATGGCTTTCTCATTTCCCTGACTCTTATGTGGAGTATCTTGATCCACTCTCCAGTGATCACTCGCCTATGTTACTTAATCACCGTTCTAAGGTAAACTCGGCCCCTAAACCATTTAAGTTTTTTACTCATTGGATGAAGATGACTGGATGCAGGGAGATTATAGATAGAAGCTGGTCTGAATATACATATGGTGATCCATTATACTGTGTTGCCTCCAAACTAAAAAGGTTAAAGGCTGAACTAAAAACCTGGGCTAAGGGCCAGATCTCTTCCATAGCAAATTGCCGCAAAATGTTGGAAACAGTTCGGGCTACTCCTGACATTCATTTAAATCCTCATATGCAGCAACTTGAAAGAGAATTGGCTAAGAAACATTCAGAACATTTGATGTTGGAGGAAGAGATGTTTAGACAGAAAAGTCGTCAAGATTGGTTGCACTTGGGCGATAGAAATACTAATTTCTTTTACACTGCTATGAAGGCCCGCCAAGGGCGTAATAATCTTGGTCACCTCATTGGTCCTGATGGGGAATGTAATAGTACTATTGATGATCTCAAGGTCTCTGCCCCAGAGTTTTACAAAGCTCTCTACCACCAGGAAAATTACTGGAATGTCTTTCCCAAATTGGTAACTAAAAGGAAATTAACGCCGGAGGCTGTGGTATGGTTGGATAGGAGGATCACTTCTGAGGAAGTTAAAGATGCCATATTTCAAATGAACCCGAACAAATCTCCAGGGCCTGACGGATACAATGCCAGCTTTTACCATCAAAATTGGGGCACTATTGGGGAAGAAATCACGGAGGCTGTTAAAAGTTTCTTTAGTACGGGGTCTATGCTCAGGCAATTAAACCATACTTTTCTTACTCTGGTTCCTAAAAATTCCAATGCGTCTGGTTTGGGAGATTACAGACCAATTGCCTGTTGCAATGTCATCTATAAGGCTATTAGCAAGGTTATCTGCAATAGAATCAAGGCATTAGTTCATGAATTGATATCCCCAAACTAGGCGGCGTTTCTCCAAGGTAGGCTACTTGCTGATAGCGCTCTTCTCGCCCACGAACAGATCAGGGATTTTAGCAACCCGATGGGTTCTCGTGCTTGCATTAAGCTGGATTTGAAGAAGGCTTTTGACAGTGTCAACCGGGAGTTCATATACTTCATCCTTCACCAGATGGGCTTTAGCAGGAAATTTATACTCTGGATTAAAGAGTGCATATCTACCCCAACCTTCTCTGTGATGATTAATGGATCGCCGCATGGTTTCTTTGGGGGTAACAGAGGGTTGCGCCAAGGAGACCCAATCTCTCCATATCTCTTTGTCCTGGTTATGGAGGCGTTTTCTCTTCTCATGGATCGGGCCATTGCTTCACGTACTATCCTTCCTATGAGGAATTCTGGCGCCATCTCCCACCTTATTTTTGCCGATGATCTATTAGTCTTTTGTCGTGCCAATACAAAATCCTTCACAGGGCTATGCAACTTACTACAGGATTTTTCCCGCTTCACAGGTCTTCAACTCAACTGGGACAAGAGCTCAGCTATCTTCAGTAAAGGGACTAGGAACCCTTCGGATCTTGCTGATGCTATTGGTATTAATCATGTATCTGCCTTCACTATTTATCTTGGACTGCCCCTCTCCTCTAATTACCCCAAGCCTTCGATGTACAGCAGACTGTTGGACAAATGTCAGAAAAGACTTGCGGGTTGGACATCTTCTTTGCTTTCTATCTCGGGCAGAATTGAGTTGGTTAGAACAGTGATCTATGGAATGGTAAATTTCTGGATTCAAGCTTTTCGCATACCAACAACGGTTCTTCGTTCCATTAATTCCATGTGTAGGAAATTCATACTGGGAAGTTCGAGAGTATGGGCTTGGAGAGATATCTGTACTCCTAAGGAGGAGGGGGTGTTGGCCTCCGTCAGCTTAAGGATCTCAATATTGCAGCAGGCATTAAAATGACTTGGCGTCTTTTCAAAAGCAATAGTCTTTGGGCACAACATATGAGGAAGACCAATGGGGAATTGACCCACTTCTACTCAACAAAAGGTAAACCCACTCAGTCTGGCACTTGGAAATTTTTGCTTCACTGTAGGAATTCCTCTAGTAAGCTTATCCGTCGGAAAGTTCTTAGTGGCAGTTCTACCCTATTTTGGCATGACAACTGGCTTCCCTGTGGGCCGCTAAAAGATTTACATAATATCCCCCCGGGAGAAGGTGACAAGATGGTAAATGATTATTGGGATGGAACTAAATGGATAGACAATCCTAACATCCAACATATTAAGCAGGAGCTTCTGAATTTTACTTTGCGTCCTGGCCAGGATCAATGGGAGTGGATACCAGGGGAACCCTTCAAGTTTGCGGATGCTTGGAATGGTGTTAGGCTCCAAAATCCAAAATTTCACTATTATCCGGTTGTTTGGCACAAGACACACATACCTAAGTATTCCATTCTACTTCTCAGAGCCTTCCAAGATAAATTACTGACTAAGGAGCATTTGATCAAATGGCTACCTTCGGCTCAACCAAATTGTGTGCTGTGTGAGGGATCCTATATTGAATCCACTGGCCACTTGTTTTTTTACTGTGAGTTTTCCTCCTATATCTTAAAGCGAAGTTTATTGAAGCTAGGAATTCTCCAGGATATCGAGCCTAGTCTCCAGGCGGTGGGGGACTGTCTTATGGCCCATTTTGTGAAGAAGACTGCGGTGAGCCACCTTGCGTACACTGTTCTCGCGGCCATTGCTTGGCACATCTGGCACGAGCGTAACAGACGGATATTTGAGAACTCCGCTCGATCAAAAACTGTGCTTTTTACTGCCAATGAGGAGGATATTAGAATAGCTATGGGATCTTTGAAGTCAAAAGAGCATGCGGCCTGTGAAGTTTTGTCAAACTGGGCGATTAGAGACTGTGGATGACCGGCTCCCACGTGTGATCTGCAGTTTTGTTGGGTTCTCAATTTATGTGCTCGGTTTTACACAGGATTTCCAATCTTTTGTATTCATTTATTTTGCTTGGTGGTGTCTGTGATTGGCGTAGCTGACTTCTGCCTATTTGCAGATTTCAGGCGCAAGTGATGATTTTATCTTATGTGTATTTTTTGAGGCTTGTGGTTGGGGTCATGGCAATTTAGTGTTGGGTGACGGCGCTTGTGCCCTCTCCTCATCCTACTGCGCCTAAATCCAGATCCAGCCTTTGTACATTTTGAGTATATCTATAGAATTCATTTACCTTTCATATATATATATATATATATATATATATATATATATATATATATATATATATATATATATATATATATATATATATATATATATATATATATATATATATATGCATACGCGCGATAACGCTATATAAATAAAGGGCTAGAATGACCCCCTAAATCTTGTCTTTGGCGTCATCCACAATGTTTTGTGGGGCACCGGCTTCTCAACTTGACTAGGAGAACCATTCACTTATTCACTTATTATATTTCTCTCTCACTCACAACTTAAGCTATCAACTCAACTACCCACTCCTTGGGAGTCACCAAACATATGCAGATGGCCAAAAACTTACCCAATTTAGAACCAATCAACTCAATTACTTCATCCCACTCAAACATAACAATAGCTTGCACCAAACTGTTCCCAAACTATTTCAAGGAGAGTATCATGACATATAAACTTGTTTCATACATGACATATTAACATCTGACTCCAATGTGGAAAAGAAATTAACACATGCCAATAAAATATCTATGAAGTTGATACCAAATAATAATCCGGGAAAATCGCATGGAATTAAGCATTTAGGGACTAAGCAAAAGGAATGTGATGAAAAGATGAATCCTTCTCCAAATTTTTTTAAAATAAAGAAATAAAAAGTCTAAAAAGAAGACAAAAAGTCTAAAAATAATAATCCTAATAAATCTATAATATCCCCCTCCCCCCAACTTAAAATAAGCATTGTACTCACTGTAAGGGAGAGTATGCATGGATAGAAAACATCTGATTAGTTGCCACCCGAAGGTGGGTCTGTGAGATCGATGGTGCTCGCCTCCTTGGTCCAAGATTCATGAAAATGCTTCAATCGTTGACCGTTCATCTTGAACTAACTTCCATCTTTCTCATTCAACAATATGACCGCACCATGTGGGAAAACTTCTTTGATGACAAAAGGCCCAAACCACCTAGAGCGAAGTTTCCCAACGAAGATGTGGAGTCTGGAATTGTAGAGAAGAACCTTCTGGCCTTCTTTCCTAAGGATCATTCTGTCATGAACAAACTTCATCCGTTCCTTGGATATCTTAGCATTGTCGTAGGCATCTCTCAGCTCCTCTAGCTCCAACAACTGTAACCTACGAGATGCAAAGGCTGAATCAATATCAAAGTTCAATTTCTTAATAGCCCAATAAGATCTATGCTCCAACTCGACAGGTAAATGACAAAACTTCCCAAAGATTAGACGGTATGGAGACATCCCTCAAATTGTCTTGTAAGCCATCATGTAGGCCCACAAAGCTTCAGGTAAGCGCAAGCTCCAATCCTTCTTTGATGGATGCACCGTCTTCTGTAGGATCCCTTTAATCTCTCTATTCGCCAGCTGTGCTTGACCATTGGATTGGGGTGATATGGAGTAGAGACTTTGTGCATAACCCCAAACCTTTTCATTAAATTGGCTAACAAGCGGTAGCAAAAAAGAGACCCTACATCACTGATCAAGGCCTTGGGTGCTCCAAACCTAGAAAAGGTATTCTTCTTGAGAAATTTGAGCACAATTGAAGTATCGTTCGACCTGCAAGAAATAGCCTCTACCCATTTAGAAACATAATCAATGGCAACAAAGATATAAGCATAACTAAATGAAGGTGTAAAAGGTCACATGAAATCTATACCCCAGCAGTCAAATATTTCTATCTCCAGAATGGGGTTTAATGGCATCATGTTTCGCCTAGTAATTCCTCCTAACTGTTGGCATGGAATGCATGTCTTACAATACCGAAGTGTAACGACTGGTTTTCTTGTATCTGGATTTATTATATTATATTATATGTTTTGGTGGATTTTCTCCTTATGTGTGGTTTTCGTCTCAGTAACTTTCATTTTCGATCGTTTCGTCGTGTTTTCTTAGCTTCTTCCTTAGAATCGTCGATTTCGGAGCATGTCATTCGTGACGGGCTTCGTATCGGTCATATCTTATTGTTAGATCAAGCCTATGAGTCTTAGGAATCGATCCCGGAGCTTCGCGCTCCATATCGGAACTTTTGGTGCTCATTAGCCGGTGTAAGAAGGGGCACCGACCGACTAGATGACGATCCAGTCGGTCGGCAAACCTTCTTGAACCGACTAGTTGGCTTTGTAAATTTCTCAGGAGTTACTGTTTGTCGTTAGTCGGTCTAAGAACGTTGGTTGACCGACTAGGTTGCAAACTAGTCGGTCGGCAATGCTTCTTTAACCGACTAACTCATTAACTATTTTTGGTATCAGTTACTGTTCCTTCTTAGTCGGTCTAAGTTCATCTTTCGACCGACTAGTTGTAAAACTAGTCGGTTAAGCTTTGTACTCAGACCGACTAATTCTTAGTTTTCTGTATAGTCGAGTACTGTTTACTCTTAGTCAGTCTAAGAACGTTCATCGACCGACTGAATGTCAAACTAGTCGGTCAGTAGTTGTTCTTTGACCGACTAAATCTAAATCCTATTTCTGTACAGGAGTTACTGTTTGGACTTAGTCGGTCTGCGTTGGTCAACCGACCGACTAGTTTCCAAACTAGTCGATCAGTGGTTGTTCTCTGACCGACTAATCAGTGTCGAAACCCTAATTTCTGGGCAGCCGCCAGCCCTTCCTATTTAAACCCCTACTCAACGTTTTCTTCTCCTTCCTCACAACCTAAAACCCTAGTTTCTCCCCCATTGAGCCCCCTACTACCTCAAACCCTTATTCCTTCATCCCAAGCCCAAAATCCATCATCCAAACTCTCCCTTAACACATTCTACCTCTCATCTTCCTCAAAATCTCATCAAACCCCCAAAATCCCCCAAAATCCCCCAAAACCCTATTTCTCCAAACTTCTCCATCCATTTCCAGATCTGAACACTAGGTTCCCCGGAGCGTTTCATCCGTCGCCGTGGTTGCTCGGCATCATTCCTCCGTTTCCTATACGGTAATAATCGATCTCTTAATGTTTTCATAAACCGTTGTGTTTTTGTGAAACCCTAATGAAATGGATGTTGTTTTGATGGTTGTTTCTCCATAACAGCGACTTCCCCGTAGATTAGCATCCGTGAGACGAACCTTCGTGATCGTCATCCCCGGTGCTAGGCAAGTGAAACTTGCCACCTAGGGTTTTAGGCCATGTCTTAGGCCATTTGCTTGTTGTAGGCGTAAAAGAGACTAGGCGACGAAATGATACTCGCCTAGGCGCAAATTTAGGAACTAGCTTGACAACGAAGCTAGGTCCGACCTTTAACATGTTGCACAATTACCATGACATGTTTAATTTCCATTAACGGCACGCAAATTAATTGTCATGTCATTGCATTCTTTAAGTGTTTCCGTGATTGCGTAGCTTCGCTACAATGCTTGTGTTTCCTGGCTCGTGTTCCAGAAGCGGGCCATGTGTTGGTTGATAGCCAATGCCCGAACTACTTGTTTCCGGCTAGGTGCACCCCTACGCCAAATGCTTATGAATCGTGAACTAGAATGCGAGCTCCTGTGCGGGGCAACCCTGGCTCATTTACTGAGCTCGTGTGCGGGGACCCTGGCTCGTTTACATGTGGGTATTGGGGGTAAGAGTTAAGCGGCCAATCAACTGGGAGTCTGCCCGATCAGCAACTGCAGTGGTAAGGCGTAAACTCTGTGTTTTTGGGTAGTGTTAAGCGGCCAATCAGCGTGAATGCCAAACCATTCAGCTGTAAGGCGTAAACATCTACAAACAACTTGAAACGTGACTAGTGAAATGATTGAGATTGTTAGTAGCTTGGCTACTCTTGACTTGTCCCGATAATTGTTCTCTTGTACTTATTGTTTCATCATGACTTGCTTGTGCACTCATGTTATAACTGCCATGTCATGCATACTATAACTGCTAGGTTGCTAGTTGCCTTCCTTTTCAGTTTCCTTGCCCAAGTCTTTTAGACTTGCTGACATGTGCCCTCTATACTCTTTTGGGTGACACATGTTAGATCCTGAGCCTGAGTACATTGTAGAGGACGAGGTGTTTGCTGACGCCGAGCCCGAGCTTGTGTTTGACGGTGAGTACGTGGACACTGGGGACCAGTCCTAGTGTCTTCGTTGAGCTTTTCCTTTTGTTTAGACTGCTGTTTTGTTGTCGGTGCGTAGCACATATACTTTGTTACGTTGTTGCTTTTGTTGGCCTTGTTCTGGGCCTTTAGACTCTTTCTTTTAGCCTGGTGGCTTTTCTGGATGTTGAACTTAATTTTCATGTTGAACAAATTATGAGATATGAGATTTTATTTCTGTCTCTCCTTGTGTTATTATTGTTGTTCCGTTGTGGTTACAGGGACCTGCTTATGTTTTATTGACGCTTATCGGGTTTGGGGCTTCACAGCTCCACTCTCGTGCGGACCTTCTCACGTCTCGCCTCCATTTTAGGGAAGCGGGGCGTGACACGAAGAGTATCCTTAAACATGGTTGGCTAATAAAAACCACATTGCAAGATTTTAGCCACAATTTATTTGCAGAGAAATGTCCTCCACACACCCATCGTGACAAAATTGTATCACACTACCTATCTCATGGTTCGGGATGCACCTTTTAATAATTTGTCACTACAATATTTATAGATTTATGGATCATCAAAGAAAAAGTATTTTACCTCGTTCTTGAACCTTTTAACGTCTTAAAATGACCATGTTTCATGGCTTTTAACAGTCACTAGATAATTGACTATGTCTGCATACCATGGCAAGGTGGAGATGCTAAAAAGATGCTCATCAGGAATGGAGTCCTTCAAGGGTACATCTGCTGAATCAAGGCCGACTGTCTATCGTGATAAGTGGTCAGCTACTAAATGCTCCACGCCATTCTTGTCTTTGATTAGGACATTGAATTCCTGCAACAATAAAATCCATCGTATCAGTCGAGGTTTAGCATCTTTTTTAGAAAATAAATATTTTAAAGCAGATTGGTCTGTGTAAAGCAAGGTAGGAGATCCCAAAATATAGCTCCTATTTTTTTCCAAGGCAAACACTACAGCCAACAACTCCTTATCTATGGTTGTATAGTTCCTTTTAGCATCGTGCATTGTTTTGATGGCGTAGGAAATAACCATTAGATGCTTGTCTTTCCTTTGTCCGAGCACTGCGTCAACTGTGTAGTTGCTAGCGTCACACATGATCTCAAATGGTAGGGACCAATTTGGAACCTGCAAGATATGAGCAGAAATTAGTAACTTCTTTAAAGTATCAAAATAATGTTGACACTCAAGTGTCCAATTAAAATCCACATTTTGAGTGAGTAAGTTGCTAAGAGAGCGAGAAATGGCACCGAAGTCTTTAATAAATCGCCTGTAAAATCATGCATGACCAAGAAATGATCTAATGTCCCTCACACACTTGGGACTAGGTAGCTTCTCAATTATTGCTACATTGGCTCTGTCTACCTGAATTCCCTCCTTTGAAACTACTTGACCAAGGACAATGCCTTTAGTGATCATGAAATGTCATTTCTTCCAATTCAATATGAGGTTTTTCTCAATACACCTATCAAGAACACAAGCCAAGTTAGCTAAACAATCATGAAAAGAGCTACCATACACAGAAAAGTCGTCCATTAATACCTCCACGATTTTCTCAGTCATATCATCAAAAATACTAAGCATGCATCGCTGAAAAGTAGCATGGGCATTACATAGACCAAACGGCGACTTCTTAAAAGCAAAAGTACCAAAAGGACAAGTAAAAATCGTTTTCTCATGATCCTCTGGTGCAATCTCAATATGATAGTAACCTGGGTAACCATCTAGGAAGAAATAGTACTCATGTCCAGCCACTCTCTCTAAAATTTGGTCAAGGAATAGTAGAGGGAAGTGGTGTTTCCTAGTTCTGGCGTTCAGCTTCCTATAATCTATACACATCATATATCTTGTAGTGGTTCTAATTGGGATAAGTTCATCACTCTCATTTTTAACCACACTAAGGCAAGATTTTTTAGATACAACCTGTATGGGACTAACCCATCTACTGTCAGATATTGGGTATATGATACCTGCATCCAATAATTTCAGAATCTCGCCAATCACTACTTCTTTTAATATGGGGTTTAACCTTCGTTGCATTTCTCTAGTAGGTTTGGCGTCATCTTCCAAGTAAATGTGATGCATGCATACAATGGGACTAATTACTTTAATATCAGCAATGGACCAACCAATAGCCCCCTTATGCCTTTTTAAAACTTCAATTAAAGAGCTTTCCTGTTCTAAAGAGAGTTTAGACGATATTACCACGGGAAAGCTGTTTTCATCTCCAAGAAAGGCATACTTGATAAAGTCAGGAAGTGGCTTGAGTTCGGGCTTTAGATCCTCCATTACAGATGGCTTTTGAGTTAACGCATGTGAAGGCAAGGTCTCGAAACCTAGGCTCCCATATCGCATTGAGCTCCTTCACATTTTCTGCACAAAAGAGATGTACGGGTATCCTCCACAATTGTAGTATCACCATCAAATTCAGAGAAAATGTAATCATTCACCAGTTAGTCAATCATGTTTACCTCTTCAACTTCATCATCCGCACTTGGTTAAAGGTTTTGATGGACCCTTAGGGCACAATTCTATGCACATCCTACGTCGGACGGACTATAGAAGTAAAAAGAAAACCGTGGAAAAATAATCGTTAAACTATTGAACGAACACCCTAAGGATTCAAGACCCTAGACAGGACCTCTGCTATCTTGAGGTGGATCTGACCGCCCCAAGATAGATCTAAGCTACTGCAATATAATTAAATAAAATCTTTTAAAGTACATACCCGGAACTTTGCTTGCACCGGCAAAGTGTTCCGAACCGCCTTCTGCTCCCCAAGCTCGTCGCCTCTGCCATCCTGATCCTCCACCCGAAGCGAGCCGTCACCGTGCCTCTGGGCCAACCACTTGCCGAAGAAGATTTCACTTGAGTGTGATCTAACGTCTTAGACTTCGGATCAAATCCAAATCCTTCTCGTCGTTTTGCTAGAACACGAGCGAAGGAAACGGAAGAAAATAGTAGAGAATAATTTTTGTCTCGAACTGAGCGTGCTCAAAATTTTTTGGAGCTTCTCAATTTCGGAGACTTGGTGCGAGTTTTCAAGGAGAGTGTTGGCCCCTATTTATATAGGCGGCCGCCCCTTCCCTTCTCATCATATCCTATGTGGGACTATATTAAAATAGGAGAATTAATTAGGTTGGTTTGCCTTTCATAAAAGCTAAACTTTAACTAATTAATTCTCTCTCACCATTGAGCTTTAGAAGTGATACAACCTATCATTTCGAAGAGCTATGAACGGGAACACATAGAAACAAACGACGAAGAATTTCGACTTTGTTTGACCCCTCAAATAATTGCTCAAAGTCGAGCAAAAAGTCACAATTCGGCTGAATTTCGTAGCTGTCGCAAACCACTAAGGTTTGCTGGTCCGTGGGCCCCGCAGGTGGGGCCCATCGAACAACTGGGCGCGCCCAGTTCAGGGCGCACGCCTGCCCCTGGGCTGGAGGGTCTGACCCGCCCACTGAGTGGGCAGGCTCAGCCCCGCCCGCTGTTTGGGCGGGCACAAGCCCCGCCCGCCCAAGCAGGCGGGCTCGAGCCAGAGCCAGCGGGCGAGTTCAGCCTGCCTAGCGGGTCTGGACCCGCCCGCCCAAGCTGGGCTGGGCCAAAACTGGGTGTTTGCCCAGTTCTGGCCTTTCTGGCTGTTCCTTGAGTTCTACAACTTCGATTGGGCCGATTTCAGATCCGTTGGAAAGCATGGTTCGAATGGGACCATCCCAAAGAGCCATATATCCATCTCTATGCGTTATATGATCTAAAATAGTATCGTAAACTATTTACGATGCATTTTAAATCCGTTTGCATCACAAGCATTAATATCATTCATCATTCTACTAATGCTGAAGTCACAAACATTTTCCGACATTATTAAATCTCATTTACTGTCAAAAACTTATGCGACCCTATTAAATCATATTTAATATAGGTCGACTTAATGTCACTAACTCTTTAGTGACTTTAATAATGCTCGTGCACCCGAGGGCACTCCTCCTAAATACTTCATATTACTAAGACGCAAACCGAACTCGGTGTGAGACCCTACATCCTGACCCTACTACAGGTTGGGACTCGAAACCCCTAGACGACAGTAACCACGAGCAGCAAGTGTAGTCCCTGTTTCAGCATCATAATTACGTGATTGACCCATCGACAAAAGTGTTGTCGGGATCACTCTGACTATGTCAGTGATGAATACCGCAGTTTTAGTCCCTTCGTCACAACTATGTCCCTGCATGGCCTAGGGTATGGTAAACCCTCAACCTTACTAGCCAGCATCGGTCATCATACTTCGGCCTTTGTTATATACACGTTGTATATCTTACAACGTACCCCGGCCGAGGTTTAGCACAAAGAACCGTACTGAGCCTGTGACACTAACTTTCCTTTAACGGAAGAGACGAATCCCATTTTAGTCATTTACTTACCTCGTATGCTTCAGGTGTCACCCAACCTAAGACCTTTCAGCAAGCCTGTCCTCGAAGCTAGATCATAGATTGAAGTGACATTATTCACACACAAGTTCGTACAAAGACTTCAGGTCTTAAGGACCAACTTGCATATCATCACTATAGTGTTATTAATGACAGTTTAGTTAAAGTGTAACCATTTAATAACTCTTCATTGGGTCGTTCAGTGGATGCATTCTTTAATGAGCACATGTGCCATGTCTCCGACTTCGCCAGGTCGAATGACTATGAGATCATCATTATCTTGTAGGGTAAGACAAAGACACAATGGTCTGTCCGATGTGCCGATATCCTTTTCTCGACACATCTATGACCATAAACGCTTTAAGATTTAAGTTCCTATCGGTCATTCATTTTCATAATCGAGATCTACATCTAGATGTGTAATGACCTCACTTAAAGTCTAAGGAAATTATCCAAGTATATAATTCACTGAATTTATACTAGGGTAATCAGTACCATTTATGTATTGAACAAGATGTTTCTAAGGATAAATTGCCTCAAGGGCATATATCTTCCTACACTTGGAAGCTTACAAGTATTAAAAATATTCAAGTCTAAAGACATGTTTCCAAAAGTGATTTTAGTATATTGTTCCTACAATTGATTATAGCATTACATGTTGCAAGGAAAGGTCTACCAGGATGATGAAAGTAAGATTTGTTGCTTAGGGTCCTTGGATGTCTAGGACTATAAAGTCTGCATGGTAATAGAATTTGTCTACTTGGACGAGGACATCTTCAATACATCTCTTTGGAACTTTAATAGACCTATCAGCTAATTGCAATACGACATATGTTGATTTTAGCTCCCCTAATCCAAGCTGTGTAAAAATGGGAAATGGTAAGATATTGACACTAGATCCTAAATTCAATAAAGCATTTCCAATCTTTTTAGTGCCAATATTACAAGTGATGGTGGGTGATCCAAAATCTCTAAATTTTGGTGGTGTGTTTTGTTGTACTATGGAGCTAACCTGTTCAGTTAAAGAGATCTTTTTCTTCACATTTAACTTTCGTTTAATTGTGCAAAGGTCTTTTAGAAATTTAGTATATGCAGGGATTTGATTTATAGCATCAAGTAATGGAATGTTTATCTGGCACTTCTGAAAAATTTCACAAATCTCAGATTGGTACTTATCTTTTTTCGTTTGAAGTAGCCGTTAAGGGAATGGTGTTGAAGGTACATATGGTGTTAGCTCTTCCTCTTCAATGATTTTATTTTTCAGGTCACCGTTTGTGCTCTCCTCCTGCGCCTTTTCTTTTTGTTGAATCTCATCCTCTTGTTCAGGTTCGTTGCTTGGTGGATTAGGTTTCTAAATTTTCCTCCTACTCCTTAGTGTGGTTACAGCTTGTCAAGGCTTTATGTTGTTACCTGCAGAAGAAGATGAACTCATATTAGAATTCGAAAATGGTTGTGATGGTAGCTTACTTTTCTCCAAAGTTGATGTAAGCTTAGCCAAGCTTTCTTTCGCTCATCTGTTGGTTTTGGGTCTGTTGAGCCTGGAATTGAGCCTGTTGTTGCATTTGAGCTTGCTGCAGTTGAATAAGCAGCTGAAGCGCATCTCCAAATGGTTGCATCTTTGGTTGTTGAGTTGGCTCTTGATCCCTCCTTTGGTTTCCCCTTAGTAGTTGTTGAATTGTGGTTGTCTAAATGGATGAGGAGCTTGGTGTTGTTGTTGTTGTTGCTGTTGTTGGGGTCCCTAACTTAGATTGGAATTGTTGTGCCACCCCCTATTGTTAGAATTGAAACCTTGGTAATTGGTTGATACTTGGTTTATCTCTGTAGGATTGCTTAGCATGTTCTTCAAAGCTGGAAGAATGGGGCAAGTACTAGTGTCATGGCCGCCGACCTCGCAAAGTGCACAGCTTTGTTCGACCCCAATTCCTTTGGATCCTTTCAAATTGAGGGCTTGAAGCTTCTTTGTGAGCAAAGCTTCCACCTTCGCTTCCATAGCATCATCTGGCATCAAAGTGTGCATCCCTCCACGTGATGGCTGGGAAGGTGTTGAGATGACCCCCCCCCTGTACTCTGAAGTAGTGTCCTATGTTTGTGTGTTCTCTGCTATCTCCTCCAAGTACGTCCAAGCTTTGTCTGTCTCTTTATCAAAAAATCCCCCGTTGCACATCATCTCTATGAATTGTTTCATCTGGGGTTGCAGTCCATCATAGTAGAAGCCAATAATCCTGCTTTTAACGAAGCCATTGTGCGGACATGCTAGCAGTAGCGCATTGAACCTTTCCCATGCTCAATAGAATGTTTCCTCGCTTTTCTGGGCAAAGTTCATGATCTGTCTTTTTAATCCATGTGTCCTGTGTATAGGAAAGAATTTCTTTAAGAACACAGCTTGCAATTCAATCCATATAGTGATAGAACGTGTGGGCAAAGCATCAACCAGTTTTTAGCTTTATCTTTTAGTGAGAATGGAAACAATTTCAGATATATCTCGTCCTCCCTAGTCTTTCCATCGAAACATGTTAAGCATACTACCTCAAATCCTTTTATATGAAGATAAGGGTTTTACTTGTCCATCCCATGAAAGGTGGGTAAGATTTGGATTACCCCTGGTTTGAAATTAAAAGAATTTACATTAGTGGGTAAGACAAAGTATGAAGATGTGCTAGTCCTAGTAGGTCTAAGAAGATCTTTTAAAATTATCGGAACTCCAGGTTGCATATTATTTTCATAGTTGTTACTAGTGTTTTCATTATTGTTAGTATTATTTTCAGTCATTTCAAAGCGTCTAGTCAACCTCTGTGTCATAGGAGTCATATGCCACATAAATGAATTTCAATCACAAGTTCTTTTTTATAAAAGATATTCTAATTTTGATGGTTTTTATGTTGAAGAAAGAAAAACAAAAAAACCATGAACAGCAAAGCGGAAAGATCTCACCGAATGTTCTCTGAATGAAATAAACTGTGGTAGCAAGCCGTTCTTCCTGGCAACGACGCCAAAAACTTGCTTCTCTCCAAATTGTGCCACTCTCAAGCGTAAGAGTTCGTGCAAGTAGTAAAGTTCCGGGAGTCCGGTTATCGTATCCTCGGGAGAAATCATATTGCAACCACAAGTCAAAATCAAGTGAGAATAATCGTAGAGAATCTAACTACTTTGAATGATGATGATTCAATAGTTTTGGATATGGTTTTTAAGTTTACAGAAAAATGAGCAAAGAACGTTTTTGTTTTTTTGAAAATATTTATAAGAAGTATGCACATGATATGGTTTCATTAGGATCCATGATATGCACTAGTTTGGTTGAATATAGTTAACTCAATGACGTCTCTTTTTGGGAGAAAGTCATCGGAAGATACCTTTATAGGGCTTAAGCACGGTAATGAAAATGTTAGTTGTTAACACAATAATCTTTATAAATTATGAAGCTTCCTTTTGGAAAGATCAAGATTTACCCTTGTGTGGTAATCAACCATTCATTCATATTTTTTGGAAGATGAATGAGAAGTTTGATAGAAAAGATAAAAGCGTTAACAACGTATACTTTGAAAGCATAAAAACTCAACCAAACTCGCACAAATCATATCTCATAATTATGTCATACCATGTACAATCAAAATATAGCCACTCATATTGAAAATAATAGAGATTATAAATATAATAAACATGGTTTTATTCAAAGGAAAAGAAACTTGAAAGAAAATAAATGAGTTCAAAGAGATATCACCAATTACACCATCCTTTCTTTGCAAATGAAAACATCTTCTTCTTCTTCGAAAAATCTTATGAAACTCACTCACAATGCTCTCTAAAACTCAAGAAACTCTCAATTTTGGCTATGGAATTCTATATGGAATAGTACATGAAAAGAATGAAGCTCTCCCCTCTTTAAATAGGCTTAGAATCCCAAGGGGTTTATGGTGCTTGGCTCTTCATTTCCCCACTCTTTATTTGAGAATAAATTTCCATGGCTCTTCATCTTTTATCCCTTTGGCTTCTGATCATGTAAATAAGTTGAAGAGACACAAATTGGAGAATTTGTGCTGAATTATTTTTATTTTTTTCATTTTTTCTTTAATTATTTTGCTTCCAAAATTTCTAGAAAATTCCCCCGAGCTCCAAAAAATACGAATAAATAGCCGTTGGAATCGTAGGCTCGAGCTCTACTCTGAAAAATATGAAGAAGCACAAATTAATTCACAAAAATTAATAGTTGTGCAAAATATGAGATTAAGCTCTAATATTATATGATTTTTTGATTATAACTATACTAAAGCTCTTTTAGCACTTATGCACAAATTGAGGTCCAATGAGGGGAAAATAATGTAATATTATGCTGCAATCACATACGTCCTGAGTTATGATATCTGAAACACGTCGTGTACACCCTCGAGAGATGGTGGTAGTGCAAGTCTATGTGCAACTTCACCAACACGAGCCACGACTTTAAATGGTCCAATGTACCTCGGGATCAACTTCCCACGTCTACCAAAACGAATTAATCCACGGGTTGTGAAATCTTTAAGATTACATGATCACCTGGCTGAAATTCCAAGTGTCATCTCTTCGCATATGCCCAATGTTTGTAACGGTCTTGGGCTATGCAAAGGTTGTCCCTGACGATTCTCGCCACATTTATTGTCTTAGCAATCATATCAAGTCCCAAAAGTTCACGATCGTCGACATCATCCCAACTAAGTGGAGAGCGACACTTTTTTCCGTACAATGCCGCAAACGGCGCCATGCCTATGCTCGCCTGATAACTGTTGTTGTATGCGAACTCCACTAAGTGTAGGTGATCATCCCAAGGACCCTTGAAGTCCAGTACACAAGCTCTCAACATATCCTCCAGGATCTGAATAGTCTGCTCCGACTGACCATCCATCTGGGGGTGATATGCAGTGCTGAAACTCCATTGAGTTCCCAAGCTAGCCTGCAAACTTCTCCAGAAGTGCGACGTAAACCTAGTGTCTCGGTCGGAGACTATGCATACAGGTACTCCATGGAGTCTCACCATTTCCTATATGCGAGACTCGAATCAAAATCTATACTAATGAACAAGTTTAACTGAGGTATGAAAAAGAGAGAATCTTACCTACATATCTCTTAGCAAGATGGTCGATCATTTGACCAACCCTAAAAAGAATGAAATGAATTGATTTGGTTAATCGATCAACGAACACACAAATAGAATCATGTCCTCGAGGAGTACGAGGTAAACCAGTCACAAAATACATAGTCATGTGTTGCCACTTCCATTCTGGTATAGGAAGAGGTTGTAGCAGTCATGTCGTCCTCTGGTGCTCTGCTTTCACCTGCTTGCATACTAAGCACGAAGCCATACTCCTGACTACACAACGCTTCATTCCATGCCACCAAAAAAGTTTGGTGCCTCCAGGATGAATATAGTAAGGGGAGTTGTGAGCCTCTCTCAAAAGTTCATCCCGAACGTCATCAGCTGGCACACAAATCCTGCTTCCAAAGCGTAGAGACCCATCTTCATGAATACGGAAATCCGTGTGAAGTCCAGTCTTTGTCTGCTCTCGAATCTTCAATTTCGCATCTCCAAACTGAGCAGCCTTAATCCTCTCATCCAAGTCAGATTGGACTTGCAAACTCATCATTGGTGCCGATGTACTAGAAAGAACTTCAATCTTCATCTAACGAATGTCACCACGAAGTTCTCTCTGTGCTTTCATCATCATCACTGTTGGCATACGACTAAGAGCATCAGGTACGACATTAATCCTTCCAGGATGATATTGCATATCAATACCGTAGTTTACCATCAATTCAAGCCATCATCGTTGCCTCATATTGAGTTCCTTTTGAGTGAAGACATATTTCAAACTTTTTTTATCAGTGTATATCTTCACATACTCACCCAGAAGAAAGTGTCTCCATAACTTTAGTGAGAATATTACTGCTGCCAACTCCAAATCATGAGTAGGATAGTTCTGCTCTTGTACCTTCAATAATCTAGAGTCATAAGCTACTACCCTACCATGCTGGTGGAGAACACATCCTAGTCCTCTGCCAGACGCATCACAAAATATCTTGAATCCGCCCGAGCGATCTGGAATCGTTAAGACATGTGCAGTGATCAGTCTTTGCTTCAGCTCATCAAATGCTCGCCGACACGCCGCAAACCAAATGTAATCAATATTCTTCTTAGTGAGATGAGTCAGTGGTGTAGCAATCTTAGAAAAATCCTTGATGAAGCCAATCCCAGGAAACTTCTGATCTATGTGACTGACTTCGGAACTGGTCACTTCTCTGCTGCAACAACCTTCTCTGGATCCACGGCTATCACATCTCTTGATACTATATGTCCAAGGAATGAAACAGTAGATAACCAGAACTGGCACTTACTATATTTGGCATATAATTGGTGTTGTCTCTAGGTCTTCAAAAGTGTCTTCACATGTTCAGCACGGTCTCCCTCAGTCTTTAATACACCAAAATATCAGCAATGAAGACTACTGCAAAGTTATCCTGGTATTCATAGAAGACTTAGTTCATCAACCTCGTGAAGTGGTTGGTGCATTAGTGACGTCGAAAGGCATCACCAAGAACTCGTAATGGCCGTAACGAGTTTGGAATGCAGTCTTCGGAACATCTGACCCTCTGACTCTCACTTGGTGATACCCACTCTCAAGTCCAGCTTCGAATACACTCATGATCCACCAAGCTGATCAAAGATGTCATCAATACGAGGAAGGCGGTACTTGTTCTTTACTGTAACCTTATTTAATTCCCGATAATCGATGCACATCCTTCGGGATCCATCCTTCTTATTCACCAAAAGTAGTGGCACTCCCCATGGAGACACGCCAGGTTGAATCAGTCCACGCTCTGTCAAATCCTTCAAATGATTACGAAGCTCTACTAGTTCTGGAGGGGCCATTCATTCGGAGCCTTCGCAATCAGTTGGGTGCCTGGTATCAAATCAATGGTGAACTCCAAAGATCTGTCTGGAGGAAGTCCATAAATATCGTCTGGAAAGACATCATGAAAATCTCGAACAACCCTTGGTAAAACTGGTCCAGCTTCCATTGCTATCATCACTTCTTCTACTGGATTGGCCTTGAACTTTACTGGTCCGGTGGAGCTACTACCACTATTGAACTCAAATTCGGGATGATCAGTGGTCTGAAATACTATCCTTTTAAGCATACAATCTATAGTGGCATAGAACATTCCTAACCAATCATTCCAAACATAGCTTCAAAACTAGGCATTTCTATTACTAGAAAATCAGCATACAGTTTCCGTCCACAGATCTCCATGGGGCACTGACGGCATGCTGAAGAATCGCGGAGTACTCCATTTCCTGTGTGGATGTTCCAACCGGTGGCAAATGAATTTACTACTATAGAATATCTCACCACTAATTGTTGGGACAAGAAACAATGGGATGCTCCCGGTTCAAAAAGTGATAGGGCGGGAAAAGATGCAACTCTAACAACACCTAAGGGGATAATACAAAACTAAAATAAGGGTCTAACAGTCTAATCTTAACAAACATCATATTATGCAAAAATAGAAATGAAAGAACAATCATTACTTAAAGGAAGAATAGAGAAATACCAGCGATGACTCGCCCGATATCCTCCGTCTCTACAGCTGTCATCGTAAAGGCCTGACGCCTCGGCGTCGCCTTTCTGAAAGTCTGCTGATGGGCAAGCATAGGTGGTCCTCTAAGGGCAATGGTACTAGGAGCTGATGGTGCTGGTAATGGAAGCCTCTGTGGAGTAGGCGGAAGGGTCCTTTGATGTATCGATCTGGCTACCACTAGTGCCACTGGTCTTGAAGTCTGGCCCTGATGAGGGCAACCTTTGTTGATGTATCCGGTCTGACCACATGTGTAGCACCGCCCAGTAATGAATCTACAATCCTTCTTCTCATGCACTGGCTTGCCGCAATGCCGGCAAGACACTCGCCTCTGAGGTGCTAG
This sequence comes from Scilla litardierei, assembly GCA_030789695.1. NCBI lineage: Eukaryota > Viridiplantae > Streptophyta > Magnoliopsida > Asparagales > Asparagaceae > Scilla > Scilla litardierei. Next base: position 30,240,958 of record CM061135.1, read on the forward strand.
TAGAGCTCCAGGCCTCCTGAACTAAGTGGTCTGTACTAGCCTCGTAAAGCTCCTCTACTGTCCAGTAGGACGTCTCTCTGCTGCTGCTGGTGCCCTCCCCACACTCTTCAAATGTGTCTCATGCATCCTGACCACCTTCAGCACAGCCTCATGAGTAGGCAGGTCCATGGTGTACATCGATGCTCTATACTCCGGGTCAAGTCCCATCCTGAAACTTCTAGCCCTGGTGGCATCTGACTTCACCAACTCCGGAGCAAACTTGCTCAGGAATGAGAACTCTGCATCGTAGCATCCACACTCTTTTGCCCTTGAGTCAAATGCTTGAACCGCAGACGCAGCTCATCCTTCTTCGTCTCAGGGAGAAACTGTGTCTCAAATAATTCCTTAAACTTCTCCCATGAGAGTGGTCCAGTCAAATGCAACCTCTGTACATCCCACCAATCTCTAGCCTGCGTCAACTGCCTCTTCGCGGCATCCACCCAACCGTCTCGCGGGTATCTAACTACTGTCAGGTCATCCTCGTATGTCTAATCCACTCATCGACCTCCAGAGGGCTCTCCTTGCCCGAAAAAGACTTCGGATGCAAGGCCCTGAAATGCCTAAAGTCTTCCGTCATTTGTGCCGAGATGCTAGCCAGCTTCTCGTCCTGCTGACTCAAATGCTCCAGTGTGCCCATCAGGACCTTTGCCATCAAAGACGACTCAGACGAGGCCATATCAGAAGTTGATGTTCCATTCTCGGACACTCCGTTCCCGCTATCCATTCTGCAAGATGGAACGAAGGAAATAAAGTTCAGTACAAGATTAACGGATTATAATATTGGAGCCTTATCCGTACTAATCTTACGTATATCGCAGTGTGAGCGGACCTGCATGGGCCATCACAAAAACCATGCCAAGCCCTGCTCACCCAAATACGAGAGAGACGTAGCTGACAAAGCCGTCATAGTATTCAGATACTGAGCTTCAAGCCCCTAACATCCAAATCTACTAGGCATTAATGGTAATTAAATAATATTGTTCATGCGGGCCACTACGACATACTGGAGTAGTACAGAAAAGGTACAGTACAATACAGTGCTGCAACAAAATTAAAATCCACAAGTACTGAAAAGGAAATACTAAACATCTATATTATATAATACGAAGGTACATCGTACATACTCTGAACTGTACAACAGGTACAAAAGTATTAAAGTACAAAAAGGGGGTAAAGCCCAAAAGAAACCCCAACCCTCAAAAAGAAACCAAAAAGGGTCCACACCCAGCACAACACACCATCTAGCCTACCCCCGGGAAATCTAAGTGGACAAAGTCTCTGCCAGTGGTCCCCATCTGTACCTGGGAAGATGGAGAAGTTTGTCGTACGAGGGTCTGCTCTGAAGTCGCTGTCTCTGAACTTGAAAGACGTAGATTGGACACCTCAACGCATGATCTAGTAGGAAACCTAACTAAACTAGATATGACCCAATTTTAGAATCGGACTACCTATCTAAAGAGGTGGTCTATGAAAGTAAATGGATCCACAGAACATGCATAATTAAACACATCATAACATACTGTGCTGAAAGTAAACTGAGGACCATGTCAACATGAGATAACAATATTTATGAATTGATGACAATTATATTAAAGTCATCAATTTAAATGTTTGGGACCCGTGTAAATCGTAGGACACTTAAGAATATGGACTTCACCTAGGGTGGGTAAAAAAGTGGTACCCTGAACAGTGACACGAGCACTGTATGGGCCTCTCGTAACTCTCCCTTTCGGGAGTGAGACAATTCTCGATTTTTCTGACAAACGGAGAAAACCATCAGTTACCTAATGGTGCATCACGAGTACACCACCAGCCTCTCTAACTCCAGCCAACTCCCCCTTTCGGGAGTGCGAGTGATAATCAAATCTATGTCCACTCCTTAACGCCTACTTTTTACATGTGCCCCCCAAATCTACATCTAGAGTTTCACCCATTTTTGAATGGACTGAAAACTCCACACCATTACACTCACTTCACTCTCAATTTCAATGATCATTATCATATAGATATTTCATTATATCCGTTCAACATTTCCATATACTTTCTTTTTCTTTACCAATTTCATATGAAAATTACCTTGAAAATAACATGCTTTCTTTCTTGCATGGCAACATGAATGATTTCATGGAATTCACCATTTCAACATGGATTTCTAGCATGTAAACTAAATTATAATTTGCCACATAAATAACATCCACATAATGAAATTTGTGGAACATATTTGGTAGCAAAAGTAATAAATCAAGTTCTGTCAAATACTAAAAATCAAGACCACACCGCAATTTGGGCCTTCCACACGACCGTGTGGAGCTATACTATTGAGGCTGGAAACATTTCCACGCAGTTGTGAGGCTTCATCCACACGGCCATGTGGTACTGAGTGGTTCAGGGGCTAACAACACAATCATACAACCGTGTGGCATACTCACACGATCGTGTGAGTTAGCATAGTCGAGGATGAAGAGTGACCCCACAACGTCGTTTCAAAGGTAACACGACCGTGTGCTTCGAGGATGTTCTACTCCGCTCGTTCGCATCTACGTTGATGCGTTACGAGGATAAAAGGGTCGTTCTACTCCGCTCGTTACGGGGGTGTTCTACTCCGCTCGTTCGCATCTACGTTGATGCGTTACGAGGATAAAAGGGTCGACATGACCGTGTCGACTTCGACACGGCTGTGTGGGCCTAACTTCTTACACCATCAACCACACGATCGAAGAACAATTGTGTGGCTTCCCTATTAATCAAACGACCACCACACTGTCAAGACACGACCGTGTGGAGGAGGACATGACCCTCACAAGGCCTTGACTCGGCCGTGTGGTTTCTTCCTGTTGTCAAGTTCTACCGCGATAAAACTAAAACTTACGCGATTCTAAACTAACCCTATCTAATTTAGTTAGATTCTTACCTCAACTTGACCTTCTAATAGTCTGGGGCCCTTCTTCTCCTTGATGACCTTCTGAAGCTAGCTTCTCCCTCTCCAAGGATTCAAGAACTAGGATTTGTGTTGGTTTGGCTTTGGGTTGAGAAAAAATGGCAGCAGTGAGTGTGGTTGTGTGCGTGAGTTAGAGAGTAAGGGTAATTTTCAATCTTCTTTCCCTTTTTTTGATTTTCCTCCATTTTTTGTCCTCTTTAAATCTCCTTCTCATCCTAATCACGCATCAAAATCCTCCTACCATGCCACATGTCCATGAGTTAGGTGAAGGTTAAGGGCTAATTGACACATCAAGGGTGGAGGTGGCTCCTTAGGGGATTTTTGATATTTTTATTTTTAGAAAAATAAGTATACCCACATAATACTAAATACTCACCAACATACACGTATTTCCACCCTTATACTCCCTTTAATTAATCCAAGTGATGTTTTAAAATTTATAAAAATAATTTTGACATCACAAAAATTAGGGAAAATCATAGAATTACTCAATAATTTTTTACATACACGTTCGTCCAAAATACGTACTCATACACGTATATTCACATTAGGGTTATTACAAAAATGTCTGAATTTTTCCTCTCAAGAGATCTTGGATGCTTATATTTTTTATCTCTTCTTTGTGAGAATATATTGGCGCATTCAAAGTGGAGAAGAAGAAGGCTTAGTCATGAACTATTCTAATTCCAATAGGATTCTAAATTTAAATCCAATTCTTATCCTAAAGAAAGCTGGAATTAATAAATTAAACTCCTAGAAATCATATAACTCTTAGGGTTTCATATTAGAGTCCAACCCTTTGAATTTGGGTTGGTTTTAGATCCAACTCTTGTATTAACCTAGCTTAGATGTATACAAGTTGACCATTGACTGACAAACCATGTTAGTCGAGTAATAGGGAAACAGAAACTGTTTTATTTTTGTGCAGTCCAGTTAGTCGAACAACCCACAAATGTTAGTCAACCAACCCATAATTGTTAGTCGACTAATACTGTGTTAGTTGATTAATAGTCATTCGTAAGTTAGAAAGCCATACTTCGATCAATGGGTTGACACTCCTTCTACAAGGGTTTTAGTTTAGAGTTTGTCCTTCTTCTTTAGCTGAATATTCCTAAGTCTTTACGAATGTTTCACATGTGAAATCGCAATGTGCTTTTTCCCCTCAAATAAGTTGATCACAACTATTTGTGATAAATAATGTATATCTTATATACTTCAAGTTTCTTCCTTCGATTTTTGTGACGAGCCATCATTGATGTGAGACTCTAAAGATTTGATTCTTACTCCTGTAAGAACTCCATTGCACCTATGATTGTGTCACAGATACGAGAGTGACACTAATTACGTGTGAAGACCAACCATTTTAGAATCATCATTATCTGGTTGGTGTGAGATTGGAATCTCTCTGACCAAATTTGGGACTGTTAGTGACAGTTATCGTGCAATCTGGTCCCTTGGTCAAAATTATGTTGTTAAGTTACGTAGCGTAAAGGAAACGGTCAAGAACCATTAGCACCTTAAAGTGTGAGTCATATATGTGATCTCATAGTCTTTGGATGAAATGTATTATTCTTAATAAGCTTATGCATTCCATCTTGGCCAAGTATTTACTATGGATCCATATTGACTCCTTGCGACACTAACCTCACACCGAAGGAGACAACTCCCTTCTTTACTATCATCTCCCTTTGCGCGCTTTAAACTATACCCAGCAAGTACCTAGCGACAATCACTTTTGCCATTAGTCAATAAAAGCAATAAGCATAGTTGCCCCATACATAAGGATTTTTAATGTCTCTCAGGTTAAGGTACTAAGTTACACCAACTATCACCCAAGAGCTTGTATTGATAATCAGTGTATAATTACCATATAGAAACCTCGACGAGTCATTATGTGAACTTTTTCTCTAATAAGCACATGTCCACTATCTCATGATGTCCTCACATTGACTGTCTATAAGACCAGACTATACCATCCATGTAATAGAGATCAATGTACATAAACCTAGTGAGACCAAGATCGTATTTACGGGACAACCGCCTGCAAACCACAAATTTCAATTATCAAGAGTACTAATTTGATAAGAACGCTACCACCTTTAGAAGATGAAAAAATTGTGTCAAAATTTTAAGAAGTAAAAAGTGGTTCTAAAATAATAATGGAGAAGTCGATGCTAGAGTACCAATATGAAGAGTATTTGTCAATTGTGATTTCGTTAGTGTTTTTGCAATCAATGAATATTAAAGTTTTTTAACTGGTTAATCAATTGGTTCATGGCGTTTGCAATCATAATTCATAGATGAGCCTCGCGAATCACCACCCTTTCGGGTCCTTCCGGGTATGCACACATAGATGTAGCCTGACGGTACATCGTCCTTTCGAAACCCTCACGGTATGTGTGTGAATCAAGATTTAGAACGCTATAAACAATTGATTAAACTAAATAACACTACAGGAAAAATGACCGTTACTTACGGCATTTACCGTCAGTAAAAGTCATGTAACCGTCAATGAATGCTTTCGTTGATGGCAAACTTCCATCAGCAAGCTATTAGAAAGACATTGGTTGTATAACTTAGATGTTGCGCATTCTGGAAGAGCGAACACATGCACATTTATGCTAATGAAATTATGTTAACCTCTTGCAGACCCATAGCATAGGTAAAAACCAAAAGAATAGATTGATCTATAGTAAGCCACTATTTCCAAATTCATTAAAGACTTTGATATTATTCCTAGTGCATTCCATAAACATTTTGCCTATGATTTAAGTGCTTTGTATTGTGAGACTTATGAAATTCTTGTAATTAGCAATGATACTCACAAGTCAATTATAAAATCGAATAGAAATTGATAGAAATTTGCAGTGATAAATGACGAGATGATTAGAGTTTATCTTGAGAGGCTCGTCCTAGAACTAACGAAGCGGTTGTGCATGCATTATACATGTTCTCGATGAAGTCTACCAAGTGCTGATTCTGATGCGACTGAGTCAAATATTTCATTGACTGAGTCAAATATTTCATTGGAGTTTGATGACAGAACCATCACCACAACAAAATCTTAACAACCCAAAGTTTTGGCTTTAAATTGAAGTACACAACCATTACCATACATGTATATTAAATTAAAGTAGATCTCAAAAGATTTAATGATCTCTTACGAACAGAGTTAAACATGCACAAGGGCAAACCATGCACAATAACATTTACTCTCATCAGTTTGCCCTGCTGAAACCAAACATATTGTCTTTATCAACAAAAATAAGAAAACTATTAACTGAAAGCCAGTGATAACAAGAATGCCTGATGAAATACCCAGTTAGAGCTTTGAAAAAGTGAGCAAATTCAAAACCATTGAGAGTCATTAGACAACTGTTTCTATCCAAATGACGACAAAATTTGCAGATTGCACAGAAGCACTTTATAAATCCCTTGAATATAGAGAAGTTTTGAAAACCAGACCTTAAAAACCTAATTTTTTTTCGTTTACAACAAACATGCAAGACAAGAACAAATAGATACCACCAATTCCCATTTGCTTATTAACACGCTAGAGAAACATATATTTGAAATGGCCTTGCACATATTGATACGTTTATGACAGACAAATATTACCACAAAGGACATGTATAACTGTGTAATAGATAGCATACAATTAGATTAAATAGAAACAAAGACATTAGATGAGAGTACAAAGTTCCTTCTTATCTTGTAATTCTCCTAGCGGAATGGCGCGTTGAGAGCAGGAACCGAGTCTACAATACAATCTCCTTGACAAGTAACTTGAGCCTGTAATCAGATTACACCAAATTATTTTTGACATTGAACTATTGCAACTTAATTAAGACAAAAATAAAATGGTTTCCCACTGTATCAATATTAAATCCCAAAGTTCAACGGATGTATCATTTTATAAGAATCGTGAAGGCCAAAGCAAGAGCAACATGGGGAGGGCAACTCGCAATATAACTTCTTTGGATTTCACATTCATGCCTGAATATGTCATGAAGACTTCTCTTTTCTTCTTATTCTTCTAGTTTTTCTTTTTGATGAGTTGTTTGCAAAAGCTTTATATCTGCAGATTTGGAGCAGGAAAAGGTCTGGGAGTCCATTAGGGTAAATTGTAGCTAAGACACCTATGTTGTGGCAGGAGAAGCAGTTATCATAATTTTCCTCAAAAATTAGCAATCAATTTCCTTCAGGTATGCCAAATTTGTTAAGGGAGTTTATGTTACTATTTCGTCCACAGCACATAGGCTGCCACCAAATTACATGGCATTAATCAGAGTGTAAAATAATAGAAAGTATAATTGCATCCACATCATGTGACCACTTTTCCGCCCGTAACATGACCCTATTGCAGTAACAATGCCTGACAATCGGAAGATGGGTTGCTAAGTTTATGTTAGTGCTACCCCTGAAGTAAAATAGTTTTGTAATCACCCTTTCGGTTATACATCAATGTGAAACTGAATTTATGATCCAGCTGTGACTTCTGTGAATATTTTTGAGGTTTCATGGATCCTTTCCATCAGGGTCCCCAGAGTCAATCTACCATGCCAATACGTAAAATGTTGTGCATGATTGGATTCTGGGACAGATTCAAGGGTAGGCCTGTGGGGATATCCACCCCCCCCCCCCCCAAAAAAAAAAAACAAAACAAAACAAAACAAAACAAAAACAAAAAACCAAGCGAACCCCCACGAAACAAAAAAAATAAAAAACCTAAAAATTTACTTCTTGCAAAAAAATTGGGAAACCCCCCGATATTATTTGTGATTGTGTGTCCTACATTTCGTCGTTACCTCCGTCCCAGAAAGGATCCTGACAGTATATTGATAAGAACATTAGAACATATGTGACAAAGTAACACGAAGCATACAAAATTACTAGGGCACAAATGTGTGTAAAGCTAACATTTGGCAAACTCTTGAAGAATGCTCAAACATCAATCCTACAGACTGAAGGACTGAGATAGAAAAATAAGGACTAAAGGGCTGAGATAACAATTAGAAAAATAATTAGGTATGTCATTTCTGTATCATAGCATAATGGGTAGATAAGTTAATATGATAACATTTAAGTTAATATGATAACATTTAAGTTAATATGATAACATTTCTTGATATACAGCATGACCTACAACTCATCAAAGCAACAGTTTGGGTCAAAAAAGGTTCCCCGCCATTATTAAGATCCTCGCCACATTATTCATCAACTGCCCAAGGCACCACAAGTGTCCTAGGAGCCAAGTTGGTGACAGGGCTTATGTGAAGCCCAGACTACCAAGATGTGACTAAAATCCTGTTAGACCATGGATAAAGGTAAACTGGGTATGCTCAGATAATATGTAGTAGGCACACTTCTATTGTGTAACTTTTACGTGTTTGACAATCATATCAAACACAATACTCATGTTTTGTGCACACTTTCCAGAAATAGTTGAGTGCTTGATCGTGTCTGTCTGTCATGCTCATGTCTGATACATGAAGGTGACATGATTGAGGTATTCATGTGGTACACTGCCACACCTGAAGATAGCTGAAAGTTGCAGTAGTACGTATGGGTGAGGAACCATTTTGACCCAAAAGTTTAGGCTGATGGTTTACACAACAACAATGGATATCAGAAATCTTCAAAACGGTCCCCCCCCCAGTAGGATGTAGGCTTTCGGGCCATTGCGAATGCCCCCGGTAAAACAATTATTCCCGTAGTAAAATGTAGAAAAAAAATTCAAGGAATAAACATATGATAAAATTTTGGGACAAAAATGGTTCCCAACCATTATTAAGATATATCTTCGCTACATTATTCATCAGGTGCCCCAAGTCACCAGGACTGTCATCAGACCCCGGTTGTGTCAAGGGCTAATGCGAAGCACAGTGCACAAAGATGTGACTACAACCTGGTTAGCCCACAAATAAAGGTCCACTACGTATGCTCAGATAATATATCAGAAACACTACTTTTGTGCATACTTCTCAGAATTTTTTGTTGGTGTACCATGGCATTCAATGTCCTGTCCGTTGTCTTGTCCGTGCAACATAGCAAAAGACATGAAAGGGAGACCATTGAGGTATTCATGTGCGAGTACACTGCCACAATAACAGAAAGCTGAAAGTTGTTATAAAACTTGTGGGTAAAGAACCACGTCTGACCCAAAAGTTTAGGCTGATGTTCTGCAGACCAACAATGCATATCAAGACATCTTCAAGGCTGTCCCATGTGTAGGCTTTCGAGCCATGTGAAGGCCTCTGGCAAAATAATGACGCACTTGAAAATTGTAGAAAACATGCAAGGTAATAAGCATATTTAAGCCCGACAGTGATAAGGTTCAAGTCCTGAACCCTTTGTGATATAATTACCCGGTACCCACAGAGGGAAATATCGGCCAAGAGAATAGCATATGGAGGCATTACTAATAGATATGATGACCCACAAGTTTAAGCATATTATAGTGGTTAGGCTGCCATGATAAATCAGCAAATGTATTTCCTTCCATTTCACTTGGTGAGTTTTCCCCTTTATAAATCAACACATAAGTAGACCATGCAAATGACAACAAGAAACTTAAGCTTCTGCTTCAGTAATGCTCCCTTTATTTTTCTTGTAGTATATCAATACTAGTCTATCATTATTTAGCATCAGAAGATTCCCTATGAGAAAAATATCTTATTCCAGTTCTATAGGTGTGGAAAATAAATTAGGACGCAAGAATGTTTTACACAACCCTTTGCACTCTAAATCCAGGAAGCCCACAAAACTCTTCATTCTAGTATCATTACTTCACAAAAAACGACACTATCATCCCTGTACAAAAAAACAACACTAATCCGACAAATGGCAATTGATTCAGAATAGCAAACAAGTGTACCTAATCTTTCTATTACCATTATGAATAATTATATGTCTGATGTGATGTTACTGTTAACCCGTATAGTTCAGTATATATAATGTTATGTTCCTATTACAATAACCCAGATGTCTGAGTCATTTCCTTTTACAATAATACACATTCAATACTAACCGTTCACATCCATTTTCTATAAAGCTACACAGCATGTTCCTTGAGTCCTCAAATACATTACTATAGTGGACAAATACTTCGTGTAATTAACATCTTGAACAGTTGTAATTCGCAATGCATCTTGTGGTTGTACAAGAGGTCCAAGGTTGAAACCTTGCTCACACCGTTGTTGGCATTTGAGTTATTTTCTTCCCCCAAAGAGGGAGAAAAAACTCCAAAACTCAAAATAAAGCAACAACCACACAAGAGACCTAATAGCATAAGAAAAGAAGATGCAACCAAAGCTCAGAGAGTGAAAGAAACATCGGATCCATAAAGGATGGCAGGAACATGTCAGAATTGAAGAATGTCACTTCCTAAAATAAGTTAGCCCCAATAGCTCCATAAAACATACAGCTGACAACTTTGTCTGCCTATGAGGGATTTAACATCTTTGATTACTTGCTCACATAAATGGAGTATTATTAGATATAAGGAGGATGATATAATGAAATAGAGATGTAATAAGCACGGTGCACTCTCTGTTAAATATGTCTACATATTCGTCTACAGATTCGTAAATTTTGTAGGATCAGAATATGCACCAGCTATACTTGCTAGAGATAATCTTCCTCGTGGGGGTTGGGGCATATTTAATGATAGTAGACCATGTTCTAGCGGATGACAAATGATAGACTACCTATCTCTAAACTATCATTTATCTAGATAAGTTTGGGATAGACTAAAAGAAATTGATTGATGTTAGGGGAGCCACCTAGTTTTGTTTCCATACTATGGGTAGACATGAGAAAATCGTGTCTTATGGCATAATGCCCTTATCAGGTGTCCTACATCATCGGATGGCAATGGAGCTCTGATGGGCTTATCACGTAACAGAGGAGTCAGAAGAAGGCTTCGATGGCTAATCCATGATCCAGGGGCGTTTTCGCAAACTTTTGGGCCTTTTGTGAATTTTATTCTTTTATGGATTTTTATACAAAATTGTAAAAATCTGAACACTTTTTATAGGCCATGCGTGGAGACAGACTTTCTTATGCTATTTTGTGAGAGAATATTCAAAGGAGAGGTGAGATTATCCCTCTACATCAGGAGAGTGCGGCCGTCCTCTTTAATTGGCGTCTTGGGAGAGCGTCCACCTCTATAATTGTAGTCATCTATCAATTTATTTTCAGTTTTCATTGAATAAAAATCAGTTTTTTTTTCCTTGGTTCCTATCGTTCCTATCAAGCTACTGATGACGTCCACTCATAACGAATCATGAGATAAGGTTTGTGTAGCCTTCTAGACTCAGTAAAAAGCTTGGCATGCCTATTTGCTGTTTTTGATTTGTTCAATCTGTTGGTCAGCATGTGGTTATTTTGCTAGGTTTATGTATTATGTTTTTCCTATAAGATCTTCAGTAGATGGCATAAGGCTCCTATTTTGGCTTTTTGATGTGCTGAGATGTGTGACATGCATTTTACTTTTTTTTAAATTGTATGCTCCTTGAGTTGGCATTTACTTTTTGACGTATGTCTTTTTTATCATTTTATTTCTTTTGGAAAATTAGATATTTTACCTTGATAAGGTGCCCATATACAGTTCAAAATGCATGCATCATTGTATTAGCCAGGTACAGAGAATATTTACGAGAGCACTGAAGTTCCGGTTCCGGATGAAGCGCATGAGGCAGATCTTGAAGGACACATGTTACCCATTTTCTAATAACACAAGATTTGGTCAAGTTATTTGCCTACCTAAAGTGAGAAAAAGATAATGTACTGACAAACACAGTGTGGAGACATAATTAGATTAAGAACCAAAGCATCGAGGAACTCAATGATTCAAGTGCCAAGCAATGTTACATAGTCCAGAGCAACAATACTCTAGTAGACCCAAGTATGTATAAAACTTAAGAATCTAAGCATCTATTTTTCCAACTCTCATTCATACTTAAGTAGTTGGATGACGAGACCAGATACAAGATCTGAACCTTGATCTTCCTTGCAGAAATTTATCATAAAATCGTTCAGACATGCAAATAAGCATGCTGAATGGATACAGAGTCACTCTGGCAAGGAACAACAAGCCGTACGGATGACTATATTGTATCATCATGATGAAGACTTTCCATTCTAGTTATTGCACTTGACAAAAAAAACTAATTCTAACCCCTGATAAGATATCATGTTATTTTACAATAAAAACTTCTGGCCAGCCATGTCTAGGAAATGCATATTTTTGGCTCACTCAGTCAGATGCATATGCCAATTAAAACATATTGCATACTATTGGCACTCAATCAGATGATTGCTTGTGTGATGTGTGAAGGTGACTTTTTGTTAGAAACAAGAACTCAACAGAAATTTGAAGGATGGGAACCAAATCAGTAGTTCAAAACTGGCCTTTCTCCCTGCTTCTAGAGCGACCAAATGATAGTAGCTTAGGTTCAACATATTTGACTGAGATGCCAAAAAAATTAAATCTATAATAAACTACGTCAGGTTGAATGTCATGGCTGATGACTATAAAATACGTTATCCCTGCACAAGGAACTGAGACTACATGTGCACCACAAGTCATTAACATTTGCGAAAAAAACTGTATCGCACACTTCCCCCTATTCACATACCACCTCAGATTTAGAATCTCAGTTATTCATCAAGTGATGGCCATATAGGCATCCAAAAAAGCTATTTATCCTGAAGTTCTAATTCTCAATCATTTGACATTTTCGGGCATAGACTTTCAACAAACACTTCAACTAAGCCATAAATAATGCTAGCGTGCAAGTAAACATATAACAATAAGGATGGCAAATGCCATTTCACTATGAACCATGACTGCTACAACGCAATATTTCTATTGCAATAATCCAAAACCTAAGCACTCATAAGTGTTAATGGCATGGAAATGTTCTTTTCCTTTGTGTACATCTAAGAACAACCCTTGGCAATAAATATCATATAGAAAACCAGGGCACTTTTGAAGTAAATAATAAAAGTCATCATATTAGTTCTACTGTCACTTAGACTGATATTGGTAAGCATGCAGTTGAGTAATGAGTTTGTCATATTTAATAAGGACAATAGAAAAGAACAAAACCAAACGAAAGGACTCAACAAAACAATAAAGAGTGAGAGTGACTGTGTGTGTGCACGCGTGCATGCTAAAGATTTTTGAAATGATTGTATGACGCTATCTTACTATTACTTACAAGCAAAATACATGATCACACTATTTCCCACAAAAAAATAGAAGAAATGTTGCACATATGAAAATAACAATTCCATTAAGACCCAAAGGTTCCTTGAAGCTTACCAATATCCATGGATTTCATCATAGCAACATGCTTTGAATAGGGGCAAAAAAATTGAAAGAAATATTTGCAGCCATTCATTACCCCATGATGGAGCAAATCTATGTCTTAAACAGGCATTTAAGAAAAATAAACGTATGTTCTGGGTGGGAAAACCCCCACATCAACAAGAACCTCAAACCCTACCATCTCTGAATCATATAGTCCACTTAACCCCAAAAACAAACCTCACCGATCCATCCCCTCTCATAACACAAGATTCAATATTTTGATCATATCAAAGTCAAACCCAAAATAGCAAAATCAACCAATGGTTTGAAATTAAACAATCAGATATAGTGTAATCATATCATATGTACTAATTACTATATCTCAATGGAGTTTCACCTCCTCCATAAGGAAGAAGAATCCCTAATTATTCACATTTATGAATTACATAAACCCAGGAAAATCCATCATGCCAAATGTTCACATCTCCTACCGCAAAATCCTGTTTCAGATCATATTCAATTTACACCCAATAACCAAAGCTACATATTGACTGAAATTGAACAAATGTAGAGACTGTAATCATATCTTATGCATTATATCTCAAGAGAATTTCACCACCTCAAATAGACGAGAGAAACCCCAAACTACTCCCATTTATGAATCACACAAGCCTCTTAAATCCATGAAACTCACTCCATCAATTCTTCACACCTTCTTTCTAACCGAAATCACATTATTCTATCATAAATATAAAACCACACAGTGACTAAACTTGGACAAATAGATAATGAAATCTTCCAACTCCAATAGACAACAAGAACCCCAGAGTGTTCCCATTTAGAAAACCACACACTCCACTTAAACCCGAGGAAACCCACAACACAAATCCTTCATATATCTATGACGATAAAAATCCAATCTTTTGCGCACAGAAGTAATACTGAACAAAAAAATCGAGTCTTTTATACCTCAAAGCAAACGAGGAGGATCTGTCTTCAATTCTTCACCACCTCCCATTGACGACCTGGCTGCATCTGTCCTTGATCCACCTGAAGCTCTTCCTTAATGACCCCTTCATCTTCCCTTCAAGAGCAAAGGCCTTATACCCAGCAACCCTCTTCTTCCTCTGGAGCTCTGGGTCACTCAGGATCCAGCCCCCAGATGTACTCTTCCCCTTCTTGAGCTTCATTTCTTTAGGGACAGCTTGTGTTGATGATGAGACATGGGATGTGCTGTAGCATCTTAGGCCATGGGGGGCTGCAGCTGCAGCAGAGGAGGAGGAGGAAGGGGCTACTCTACTGCCATATGCCTCGATCTCCATCCCCTCGTCTCCATCGGACCTTGATCTGAAATCATCCATGGCTGGCTGCCGAGAGTGCTCAGAACTGAAAGTCGGAAGCCAAAGACGTAGTTTTTTACTTTTTGTTCTTGTTTTTTATTTTTTATTTTTTTTTGTTAACAGATTCTAAGAATGTGGGCTTTTTACTTGATCATGATTGCCTTTTCTTTTCTTTTCTTTTCTTTTCTCTTCTCTTCTCTTTATTTTTTTTTTTATGTATTTTTTTCTTTCCCCCGCCAAACTACTCCCTTTTTGGTTGGGATGGTGGGTGAAGTTGTTATGCTGATTTTATACTGTTTAGTAATTGTAATTTGCTTGGATTTTTTCCTAATTTTTATTTTTATTTCTCATTTGGACAAATTTTCAAAATAGACAGAAAATTAAAAATAATTTTAAAAATCAACCAAGTTTAAATTTAATTACAAAACCAACCAACTTTTTACCATATCTGCAAAGTGGAAAGTTTCAAAACCATGGGGTTTTGCAACCCCGGCCATTTCATTGTAGAAACGTCCGGGACAACTAACCACGGCAATTTCGAGAGTGCATAGATTGATCAGAGTTATTAGCCTTAATTATTTCGAGTTTATGTTGTGAATGGAAATAACCAGAGTCGGTTAGGATTGCGGGTATCTTAGAGATACGCCCATATCTATGTATTCAATGTATCTACTCTCCTACCATGCCTATAAATAAAGGGCTGGGGGTTCCTCCCCCAGTAGTTGATTCATAACACGTTATCAGCACGAGCCTCTAAATTTTTCTTTTTCCACAAAATTTTTTCCGTTCGTTGCGAAGGCGAAGGCGGGAGATCCACGAGCGCGGTGCAAGGCTTCCTCAAACGAGCGTCGTCATCCGCGTAGGGCTTCGAGCAAACGTCGCTATATCCGAGGACGGATATAGAGGTAAAAACTCTAAAAACAATGTTTTAATCATACGTATGATTGACCCTCCCCAAGATCTCGCAAGATCGACAAGGGGAGTATTTGTCGCCTTGAAAACGACGGACCACTCATCCCAAAAACACAATTTTTAGGGTTATACCCTAGTATTGATCCACCGGCGGCTCCCCCCCCCCCCCCCCCCCCCCCGCCTACAGCGAGGGGGCTGCCTCCTGCGCCGACCTAAATGGGCCGTTTTCCCCCCGCCTGCAGCGGGGGGGGCGCCTGAAGTTGATCCGCCCGGAGAGGGCGTTTCCGGCCGCCCCCTGCCCCCCCCCCCCCCCCCCCCCGCCGCCGGCAGCGGGGGGGGCGCCGCTGATCCGCCCAGAGAGGGCGGATCCTACCGCCCCCTGCCCACCCCCCCCCCCACCCCCCGCCGGCAGCGGGGGGGGCGCCGCTGATCCGCCCAGAGAGGGCGGATCCTACCGCCCCCTGCCCACCCCCCACCCCCCCCCCCCCCCCCCGCCGGCAGCGGGGGGGCGCCGCTGATCCGCCCGGAGAGGGCGGATCCTACCGCCCCCTACCCCCCCCCCCCCCCCCGCCGGCAGCGGGGGGGGCGCCGCTGATCCGCCCGCAGAGGGCGGATCCGACCGCCTTTTGCCCCCCCCCCCCCCCCCCCCCCCCCGCCGGCAGCGGGGGGCGCCGCTGATCCGCCCGCAGAGGGCGGATCCGACCGCCTTTTGCCCCCCCCCCCCCCCCGCCGGCAGCGGGGGGGGCGCCGCAAATCCGCCCGAAGAGGGCGGATCCGACCGCCCTCCGTCCCCCCCCCCCCCCCCCCCCCCCGCCGGCAGCGGGGGGGCGCCACTGCTCCGCCCAAGACGGCGGAGCCCTCCACCCTCTGCTCCCCACCGCCATCGGCGACTGATAGGGGCGGCGGCGGCGGCTAAACCCTAGCCGCCGCCCCCCAGCAAATTTTTTTTAAAAAAAACAGATCTGTGGGCCTGAAGCCCACAGCAGATCGGTGGGCTTCAGGCCCACAGAATTCAAAAAAAAAATTCAGATCTGTGGGCCTGAAGCCCACAGCAGATCAGTGGGCTTCAGGCCCACAGATTTTCAAAAAAAAAAGAGGCTTATGGGCCTGAAGCCCATAGGTCGACTGCGGGCTTCAGGCCCGCAGGCTGGTTTATCTGGAAAAAAAAATGGGGGAGGTAAATGGCTATAAACTCGCCTCAAAAGGCAACTTGTTAGCCTAAAAATTAATTCAAAAGGGGGATTTAAGGGCAAAATATTCGTGAAAAATCACGGTAAATTACGGGACAAATACCGGGCAGGCGAGGACTTTTTGGGGATTCTTGAGGGGGCTTTTGGGATGATGAGGAAAACTTTTTCCTCTGACAACGAAAATGTTTATTTTGGGCTCTTAATCAATTTAATTGATTAAACCCATTCAATTTACAACCTTTGCATTGTGATGATTTTTTTTCTGCAAAAATCATACTTACATGCTTTGCATCTCTGGTATATTCTGTTGGATATTATATGCGTGGTTGTGCATTGTATTTAAAACTTAATAATTAGGAAGATCCTGCGACCGCTCTGCCGTTAGTAACCTAACGGTGTATGACGTTGCCCAGTGGTCCAATAATTATTAAGTGTTTAAATTATTTATCCATCTCTGCGAATATTAAATGCCTGTGATGCCTGTGATGAAAATGTATGATGAAAATGTTGATGAGCACAATATTTCTGCATGAATTGCTAAATGTGGTTTTTGGATCGGCCGTTTAGTCCCACAGTTTATTTCCCGCACTTTTCTTTTATTTTTGAGAAAAATTGTAGTGAGGAATTTATGTAAATGTCAAAGAAAGAAGACCAACTTCCATGAAGACGGAGGCCACGCTTGAAGATGGAGATATCATATGGGACCCACGGGGTTTCCAAAGTTGTATTTTCATTTTCTTTAAGCTGCAAATTTGTATAATTTGGACTGTGGACTTCTTTGGACTCTTTCTTGTGGGACTGGCCGATCCACACATTTAGTTTTTCGTTAAATATTGCCTCCGCATGAAAATGTTTTCTCTGAATTAATTATTAATTCATGCATGTTTGTGCTCTGCTAGATAAATGGCTAATATTGCAATCGTTAATTTCGAAGTACTGGAAGAATCAGGTAGAAACTATCTAAGCTGGCAGCTAGATGTAAAGTTTCACCTGCGGGCAAAGTCCCTCATCGCTGCTGTGACAGAAAAAGAAAATGTTTGCGATATAGAAGGCGCAAGCCATCACCTATATTCGCCGCCATGTGGACAAGACCTTAAAGGCTGAATACCTTACGGTCGAAGATCCACTTGAGCTATGGACTGCCCTTGAGGACAAGTATAAACATCAGAAAGATGTTATACTCCCAAGGGCACGATATGAGTGGGAGAACATGAGACTATAGGACTTTAAGTCCATTGCTGAGTACAACTCAGCACTTTTTAGCATCACCTCACGCCTGAAGTTGTGTGGTGAAAAAGTCTCAGAAAATCGCATACTGGAAAAGACGTATACGTCCTTCCATGAAAAAGATGCGATACTCATGCAGCAATACCGTGAACGCAAGTTCCCCAAATATTCCGAGCTGCCGTCATGTTTACTCATGGCCGAGTAAAACAGAGAGCTTCTTCTCTCCACTCACAATATACGCTCCCCGGCACTGCCCCCCACCAGAAGCTCACTATTCCTCTTCCTTCAAAAAGAAGAGAGATAATAAAAGAAAAGAAAGACCACAGAAGGGGGGTCAACAGAAAAATGCCAAGGGCCATGTACAGCAGCAGCGAAATAATGAAAGTAAGCGGAAGTTCACGAGGCACAGAAATAACAAAAATAGAAATGATATACCCCCACCCAAGAGGGAATGGGAAGACCAGTGCCAAAATTGTGGCATGAAAGGCCACTGGTCCAGAGTGTGCCGAACTCCGCATCATCTCCAGGATTTGTATAAAGAGAACAAGAAAAATAAAGCTGAAACAAACCTGATGACATCTGATGCTCCAGTTAAGTTTTTCAGCTGACGACTTCGAAAATAATGACATGCTTGACTAGCCTTTACTTTTATCTTGCAAAATTGTTTAGAACATCTCACGTTATGAGAGCTTTTGTATTACGCAATCTGTTTTGATTGAAAAATTTTAGTAGACAATATATGAATATGTCTATCTGAATATGCATGTGCCTTTATGTTTCATCTTTTGAAACTGCTCTCATAAATAATTAGTAGACAATAAACACGTACGATCTCTTTCAATACAAAGCCCAATATCAGGGTTATATTGAAGATCCCGGGAATGCAACACAGTTGCCCCCAAACGACACAAAAATGGATGCACTAATCCCTCTGAATTCCAAAAAGAAACTTTTTAAGTTTCAAGGACATCCGTTTCAACGGATCCCACTTGGAAACAACAAATGTAAATGAAAAATTACCGTATGCAACGTCTCAAGAAAAAGGAGTAAAATCCACACTTGAACGTTTTGAGGGCCTTATAGGCCTCTACCATACGAAGATTCGGAGAAAGGAAGCAGAATTAAACGGAGCACCTGAAGTGCCCTACATCAGCCGAGTTTTTACTCTGGCATGATGGACTTGGCCACCCTGGATTTGTGATGATGCACAGCATCTTATCCTATGGGTATGACTTGAA